>CM053789.1:345639254-346349254 GCA_028749045.1 Cupressus sempervirens
ATTTTGGATGGATCACAATGTACAAGTGATGAATCTTTTTCTTCTTCCCATTAAGCAGAGTGTTCGGGCTGAAAAGTGAAACTTTTTTTTCAACTTACATTTCTAGCTATTTGTAATTCTAGTTTTATTTCTTTCTATAGGTTTTACTTTGAATATGACCTATGAATAGTGCAAAAGTAGCTTCTCAAGGGTACAGTCAGTGTTTGAAACAAGAGAATGCCCAAAGTATTACTTTTCTAGGTGCTCCTAAAACACGTTTCACGTTTGATCATATCGCCTATGAAACAACAACACAGGTATACATACAGATATAATCACATATCTGGTTGGACATCTTATGATTGCAATCTCATTTGAAAATTGTTCTGATCATGCAAGAGATGCTATTTAAAGTGACTGGTTTGCCAATGGTGGAAAACTACATGTCAGGTTACAATAGCGGTATTTTTGCTTATGGTCAATTGTGTTTTGGATCTTCTCAATGCTTATGACTCACAATTGTATGCCATTGTTTTTGACACATAGTTATGTGACATTTTATTGGATGGTATTTTCATGCTATAAAATGCATATTCATGTAATTTTCTTTCATTCATGTTGATTTATGAGATATTTTTGTGTAGATGGGAAGTGGAAAAACACATACAATGCTTGGTGATATAAATGAATTAGACCAAAGACCAAGTGGAAATCATGGAGTGACTCCTCAAATTTTTAAGTACTTGTTTGCAAGGATCAGAGCTATAATCTTTTTTACTCTTTGATTTTCAGAATTTTAGTTTTTTTGTTTAATTTGTATAGTTGTGTGAATGTCTGGCATAATTGTTTTCCTTATGAAATTAGGAAGAAGAAAGTTCGTGTGTATGAGCAGCTGATATATGTTTGAAAATTCTCTTTTCTTGAAATTTATAATGAATAGATAATAGACCTATTGGATCCTTCATCAACTAATTTGCAAGTAAACCACCAATTTATAATGTTTTAATGAGTTTGCTTCTATTAAATGCTAACATTTTTAGCAATTATTCCTCTTCGAAGTAGTATCTACTTTTTTGGACATCATTTATTGCTTTTGTGGCATTCAATGCCATGCTTTTATTGAAGTTTCATTAACTAGTCCACAAAAGAAATGTTTGAGTTCTTGTTCACCCAACCAAATAAATTTGATCCTTTAAACAATATGTTTTGCACTTGTGATCATATTCCATAGGACTATGTTTTTTAACATGCAAAAATTATTTTTCTTTGTACAATTGTGAGAAGATGTTAGAAAAGGTGTATATGTTGATAATCTTGCAGAGATTGAAGTTAAAAGTGTACAAGATGTTGTTCAGCTTATGTTTTTGGTACACCATATATTTCATTATAAATTTGACCTAATCAAATTTTGGTTATGATAATAGTTTAATCAGTTTGCAACTTACTCTAAAGATTGTTATGATTTCTTTATGATTGATAGGGAACATCAAATAGAAAGGTTACAGCAACTAATATGAATCGTAAGAGTAGTCATTCACACAATGTTTTTACATGTGTTATTGAAAGCCACTGGGAAAAGGACTCTATCACCAACATTTGCTATGGAAAGCTTAACCTAGTAGATATTGTTGGTTCAGAAAGGTATATTAGAAATGCTTTTGTTTATATCTATACTTACCAACTCTTGACTTTCTACATTTTCTCTTTTCCTTCTTGTTGTGTCACCTGGCTTAATTTATTGTGAAACAAACAAAAAAGTTCTAGTGCAGAGGGTGAACGCCTAAAAGAAGCTACAAACATCAATAAGTCCTTGTCAACTCTTAGGTAATTGTGAAGATTCTTCACATGAAACTCTATGGACATTCTATATACATACATCAGATGTTTAGCTGAAGAGTATCAGCATTTATTAATGGCATAAATGAATGATAAGCATGACCGAATTGAACTCTAATGATAAACCAGAGTTTCAAAATATAAATTGTATTAATTCTCTCTCTCTCTCTCTCTCTCTCTCTCTCTCTCTCTCTCTCTCTCTCTCTCTCTCTAGATCACACACACACACTTGTCACTCACTCACCACACATAATTAATTGCATTATTTTTTTGAATAACAACCATGATATAATCCCAATTTTATTCAAACATTTTTTCCCTAAATGTGCAACCTTGTGATTATGATTCTGGTCGTAGCTAATGGAAAGCAACACCATGTTCCATACAGATTCCAAGCTAACATTTCTACTTCAGGTGATAAAATTGATGTTGATGGATTTGAGCTACTCCCTTGCTTTCATGTTTCCTTATTTTCTTATTTCATTTTTTGGGGAAAATTGAAGTGTAGCAAGATTTTCCTTTTTCCTATTTTTTAGTCTAATTGTAATGCAAGCTACTCCTTTGTTTTTACAGGATTCACTCGGTGGCAACTCTAAAACAACAATCATAGCAAATATTAGCCCATCTCTATGGTTTGTGTCTAGTTTTTCCCTTGTCATAGATGTAACTTTTATAAGCACTTGAAATTTGTATACTTATACAAAAAATAAGTGAAAAAGGATTATTTTCATTGAAGTTTGATATAATTTTATTTTTTGGACTCATATTCTACAATTGATGTCATTAGAAGCTACCTTGATGGGTGCCTTGAGAAGAGAAAATGTGGTTGAAACTGCATCAAGCCATCTTGAAGCTAAGATTGAACACCTAAACTAATTGGTATGAACAAAGATGATACATTTAACTCCTTCTATTAGTTTATCTACTTTCAATAGTCAATTTGTGAGTTTAGAAGAAATGGTTAGAACCCACGAGTTTAATGTTTCAAAGTTAAATTATAAAAAAAATCTTCTGATCACATCTAGGGCCCTTGAGAAATCACATTTTTAATAAAGCTAAATGAAAGTTGATTGGGATGTCACTTTTCTACTAGCAAATAAATTGAATACTATCTGAATATAGATTTTGTATGAACTTGGTTTGTGATGACTACCCTGCAAGTGGTTGAAAATGTTTTTTGTATTTGTTAGATTGTTTTGCATTCCCATAGAGTAGTGTATTCTCAACAAAGTTATACTTAATGGTAGAATGTGCCTGATAGGATCATGGAAGAGAAGAAAATAATTTTTTATCTGAATCTTAAATTTTAATCAAAGAAGAGTTTTATCTAGTTGTTGAGTTTTAATTAGCACACCTCCATAAAGCCCTACTTAATTATGAAATGTGCATAATAGGTACAACAAACAGAGGAGGATACCTAGTGTAGTTTGTGATCTAATTTTGGACTTGTAGCATTTTACAATCCTGATCACAATCATCCTATGACTAATCGAGTGGTTACACTTTTGTATCATCCTCTAGAACTTTTGTTAGGTGCTACAGATTATGGTGTAGGTGTTCATCTCTGGAGTGTAGGTTGCATACTTGTTGAGCTGCTTGCAAGCAAGCCAATAATGTCTGGACATACAAAGCTAATTGTAGAAGTCAACTCACAATTATGTTTCTCTAGTTGATATTCTTGATTACAGCATGCATAGATAGTAACCTATGTTTAAATAATTTTGTGAACTAATTAATCCAAGTTTATATGTTTACTTCGACATGCCATCTTGTGTGCAAATAAGTAGCATTGTATTTTGATTTACTTTTTTCCTCCTATATAGTGAGTCATGATTAGTAAAGGTTTCCCAACACTATTTGGGTTCAATTTGTTGAACAAAATGGAAAATAATAGCAAGATTTCTCATCTTATGACATCCTGGGAGGTTTTTTTTAATATTTTCATCTATTTATAGTTGTATTTGTATTTGTGTATAACGTGTTGACTTCTAGTGGTACTTTTGATTTTCTCATTTCATTGAGTTTGAAGCATGTACATATGATTTACTAGCAACATGTCGTGTGTGGCAACAAAAACTCCTTAAGTTTCTGGTTATGATGCCACTGATTGTCATAGCACAAAAACCAATCTAGGAGAGAATTTAGAAATTGCCCCAACTGCTGTACTATTTTTGAATTGTGCAAAACACAATGGAATTTTACAAAAAAAAATAGAAATTGTTCTTCATGATCTTCGCCTCCATTTCTACAAAACCACAAAAAAATTGGGAAAAAAAGCATGTTTTACACAGTTGAATTTGTTTACCTTAGAAGAATTTCAAAATCATCAAATCTTAGTACACTTTCTTTCTTGCCAACTTGTTGTAGCCATAACTATGCATCCTTGTAATTATTTTATACTTTAGGCAGACAGGCAAGTAGGTAAAACAATTGAAGAACTTTAGCGCTTGTCCTATATCCTCACTTGTCATAATATGACCAAATTTAGGTAATGGACTGAAGTCTAGTTTATTCATTATTTTATTATGTGTTGAAATTAATTATTATTATGTCTTAAGTTCAAGGAGACTCAAACCCAAGCCTCCCACATGAGAGGCTAACTATTTACCATTGGTGGATGTTATCTAGATCAAACAAATATCAGCTATATAAACCTTACATCTGGAATACTTCAAATAATGGAGATAAATTTATATAAACAATTATATCTATTATGTCAATTTTAGTAATATCAATAATGCTCTTAGAATAACATAATCAAATTTAGGATGGCAAGAAGTTTGATATGTTTCTAATTTGTCTCTTTATGCATAAATGTCACTTTTTTCCATGCTATATCAAGCAATTATTTCTTATAGACTGGACACTTTACAATCAGAGAACACCTTTGAGAAGAAAAATTCTCCTACTCCAACTTTATCTTTGCAGAGATTTAAAAAGGTTGCAAATTAAATGGCTTAGATAAGAAATAATTGCTTGATACAGCATTAAAAAATAAACTCAACCAAACATTGGTGGGAATTTCAACCAATTTTTGATAGTTTTCTACCAAGACTTGGTCAAAATTTCCACCAATTATTAAAAAAATTGACCAAACATTGGTGGAAATTTCGACCAATTCTTGATGGTTTTCTACCAAGAATTGGTCAAAGTTTCCACCAATTCTAAAAAAAATTGACCAAACATTAGTGAAAATTTTGACCAATAATGACAAATCAAAGCTAGCAAAAATTAAAAAAATTCGACGAATGTATTGGTCGAAATTTCGACCAACTGCAGGTTGGTCAAAATTTCGACAAGAAAATTTACAACGAACTACTTGGTCAAAATTTTGACCAAAATTTGTCAAAATTTGAGTTCAAATTTACTAGTGACTTATGCTTCAATGGCTAGAATAGAAGTAGTAAGATTACTCTTAGCCTATGCAGTACAGAAGAAATTCAAAGTATATCAGATGGATGTCAAGTCAACATTTCTAAATAGAGAACTTGAAGAAGAGGTATACATTGACCAACCTGAAGGATGTCCTTTGAAAAATAAAAAGGAATAGTATGCAGACTAAGGAAAGAATTGTATGGATTGAAGCAAGCACCCAAAACCTGGTATGCAAGGTTGGACAAATATTTGGCAAAGCTTAGATATAAGAAAGGTATAGCAAATAGCAATCTATATTGGAAAAAAAACAATGATGATTTGATTATTTTGGTAATATTTGTTGATGACATCATATTTGGAGGAAATGATGAAGAAAGTAAGAAGTTTGTAGAAGAAATGAAGAAATAATTTGAAATTAGTATGATAGGAGAGATGAAATATTTCCTAGGATTGCAAATTATATAGAATAAAGAAGGAATCTTTATTTATCAAACTAAGTACTTAAAGGATTTACTAAAAAGGTTTGGTTTGGAAGAATACAAACTCATTGGAACACCTATGGTAGCTAGAAAAAAGTTATCTAGAAAGGATGAGACACCTACTATTGAGCAAAAAAGGTATAGATCTATGATCAGAGGATTGCACTATCTTACTCACATAAGGCCAGATATAGCAAATGTAGTTGGAATTGTTGCAAGATTTTAGGTTGATCCCAGAGAAGCACATCATGTAGTAGTGAAAAGGATATTTAGATATCTAAAGGGAACATCTGAGTTTGGATTATGGTATGACAAATCTAATAATTTTACTCTAAGTGCTTATATTGATGTAGATTAGGCAAGCAGTATGGATGACAGAAAGAGCACCAATGGAGGAGCTTTCTTTATTGGAGGAAGATTGGTCTCTTGGTTAAGAAAGAAGAAGGATTGTACATCTCAAAGTATAGCGAAAGCAGAAAATGTTGTAGCAGCAAATAATTGCAATCAAGTCATTTGGATGAAGCAAATGCTAAAGGATATAAGGATAGAAATCAGTGAACTTATTGTTATACATTGTGACAACACAAGCATGGTAAATATGTCTAAAAATCCAATATTGCATTCGAGGACTAAGAACATTTCTATTAAGTATCATATGTTGAAAGAAAAGGTTGCAAAAAAGGAAATAAGATTGGAGTATGTAAGCACTAAAGAGTAGATTGCAGATATATTCACTATGCCTCTTCCCAAAGAGACTTTTGAGTATTTGTAAGGTATGCTTGAGGTTATGCCCCTTCCTACATTAGAATAAGAAGATGCAAGAGTGCATCAATCTAGTATAACAGAGCACCATTATTGTCTGGATTGAATATTGATGTTTCCTTTATGGGGGAGTATATGTGATGGATAGAGTCATCTAGGACTCTTATTGATGTTGTTTTGAACAATGTCTTTTGACACTTGAGCTAGTAAGTTGTTGCAGAGATGGATGCAGTAGATTTGGTTACCTTTGACATTGATGTCAATGGGGGAGAATTTTGGCATGAAAAACATTATGCTAAGGGAAGATATTTGGCATAAGCATAGTATGCAGAATAACAGTTTGGTATTGAGAAAATTGAGGTATATCAATGAGAGAGTATGATTGATGAAGAGGATTTGAAGATGAACAGTCTTTTGTTAGTATTCTTGGAACTAGATGTTTTTCATTTATGTTGCCATTAATGCCAAGGGGGAGATTGTTGGAAGACTGGGGAGATTTTTGAAAGGTTGGTTGGAAGCATGAATGCTAATGATATTCCTATGGGGGACTACTACTATGATGATATGTTGCATTCGTGACTGAGTTTGTCATTGATGTCAACATGGCAATTTTTTGTAGTATCTAATAGAAGAACAATGGAAAGATCAAGTTAGTACGGATGACTAGTTGAGAATTATAACTATCCAAAGTTATGGGAGATACATTTGAGTATCTAGTATATGTAGTTAACATTGGAAGAAGAAAGGATAAGTCTAGAAGATGTTATGTAAGTTTTGGTGATGTCTATTTTGAGATAGAGTTTATAGAGGCATGTTCTAGTAAACTTGTTATATCTCTTAGGAGAATGACACAACTAAGCTTGCTCATCATAATATTGTGTGGATGGAAAGTTATTCAAGTTGCAAGGTAGAAGATTAATGTTATTGCTAAGTGTAACGTGTTCTTAATGTGGTCCTATAATAATTAATTGAGAAGGTCCAAGAGCCAACTTAGGGAATTATTTTCTGGAATCTGTATAAAGGAAGGACATTTTCCTTTATCATGACATGAGATGATATGATTTTATGATTAATGATAAGCAACAGAGAGTGCAGAATGTGAAGTTGTGCAGAGCTGTGTAGAAGTGCAGGAAACTTCATTGTCGAGGTTTTGCTAAGTGATCTGTGGTTTGGTATTTGGATCTAAGGTTCATGACCTGGTCTACAAGGTTTGACAGTAATTGGTCTAGTTGAAAAGATAGAGGAAAGAGCACAGGAAAAAGAAAGATAAGAGTAAATTACTTGTCTGAGCAGTGAGCTCTTCTTATAGTTGAAATAGCATGTTTGGGCAGTGAGCTCTTCTTGCATTCATTATACCACAACTCCTAACAAGGTTGGAATCTCCTAATATGGATTGAAAGTCTCCTAATAGGGACTCATTATACTAAATGTTGTGATAGACTCCTAACAGGGTCCATCCTCTAAAAAGGAATATTTATATTTGTACATCATCTTGTGGGCATCATTCCCACCTAGGTTTTCCCTCTGATCAAGGGTTTCCCTAGTCAACATATCTAGTGTAATTATCTATGTACATCTTATTATGGTTGTTGTTTACTTTTGTTGAATGGTTAAGTTTGTTTATATATTTAAGGAAGATAAATGTTTTAATTGTTGGATAACTGATTTACCCCACCCCCACCCCCTCTCTCAATATTCCCTAAATTTTAAACAATTGGTATCAGAGCCCAGTTTCTCAGAATAAATCTAAGAGATTAAAGAAGATCACAATGGATTCAATAGATTTGCAAAGGAACTATGAAGTTACACCTGAATAATTACATCAAGTGAATGATGAGAAGGAGATATTGAAAATCAACCTAAAGGATGCACAAGATTGTATCAAGAAGTTGAAAATTTAAATTGATACGTCAAGAACAAAGAGGAAAGAGCTAGTTGAATAGATCACAAACTTATATTTGGTTACCAAATCAAAAAAGGAGAATCAAGCACTTAAACATGAACTTGAAGTCCCATCACTAAATTTGTTCAAGATTTTATGAGAACAAACCGAAAGTGTATCTAAAAGATAAGATTGTTATAATTATGTGATTTTTGAATTGAACACTCATCTTACCAAGGTGAAATCAGAGCTTGACGATTTAAAGATTAAGTATAAGTAACTTGATAAGTACAACAACCTTATAAAAGGTGAATTTTCTTAAACTAAGCTATATCTTGATAAGTTAAACTCAAGTACTAACAAACTTGATGAGCAAGTGTTGGAATAGAAAACTAAATAAAACATGATAAGTATTGGATATATTTGAGGTCAATGTTCTAAAGAGTCTAAGATAATAATTGAACATGACCTTGAAAAGGAATCAAATTAGAAATCAAATCAGATTGAGCAACCAAAAGAATAGAGGAAACCATTCAAAGAAAGATGTTATACATGAAACAAGTATGGATACATGAAGAATAATTACAGAGGTAACTTGGATACAAAATCTTGTACTAGATATCATTTCAACTGCTTTCCTTATGGAGATAAATCACATGAATACAAGAAGCCTAATCAAAGATATAGTGTGATAGAAAATGAAAGACCTGACATGATAACAAGAAGACCCTTAGGAATGAACAATATTATCATCAATACAATCACTTTCTATAAATCCAATAATTTTGGAAACATATCCAAAGATTATAGATTGTGAGTAAATCAATTTAGAAACTCAATTATTATATTTTACATTTGCACCAATTTGAGACATATAGCTAGATTTTGTAGATTGAATATTTATGAACACAATGAGAACACCTAATGCTAGAAGGAATAGTTAAGTTGGATGAAGAAATACAAATGATAACATGACACAATATTAAAGCATTGATAAGATATTTAAAAAATAAGGAAGAATTGGAAACACAAAGGTATGAAAGAAAAAATAATGGGTATGCACAAAGAATAAAGTGGATGTAGTGCCTAGCACTAAACCTTCTACTTCAACCTAAATAGCTAGTATGGCTATAGGGAGAGTAATTCACCAGAAAACCATTAGACCCCTCATTCAATGAGTTAAGGTATGTGAATTTAACTAAAGCTATGTAAGGAATCAATGCTCCTATATCTTAGTTCCAAGATGTTTACTCCAAGGTATGGAAGGTCACTATATGTTTTGGCATATTCTATGACTATATCAAATTTATGTAGTATCACACAATCCATTTACAAAAAAGTGTTTTCCTATGGATTTAAAAGGAAAATTTGAATTATTTGTCACCATTCAAGCCATTTGAGAATACAGATATCCTTCAGTAAAGAAGCAAAGCGATTTGAAAGCATTTACGAAGGATTTGATGGATGCCCTAATAGAATTGAAATAAGGTATTTACATCACAATGAAGTTTTTTTTTTAAGTTCTTATTTTTTGTTATCTTTGAAGCTAGATAATCATGTATAAATCTTAGTTATACAATGTTCAAGAAAAACCTAGGTATCATTTTGAAAGGAGCTCATTTATTTCAATGGACGATGCCCCTACTGGAGCATTTTTGCAAACCCTAGAAGGTTTTTTTTATGTTGAGGCTATTAGGACCTATATACATTATAAGGTTGAGATGATTAGCAATGAAGAAATTAGGACAATCCTAGAAAAGATATATAATCCAAACAAGACCCTAACAGTGATAGAATAAAGTACATTAATTTAATTATATTGATTAAATTAACTTTACTTCCTTCTTAAGATTTCCTTTTCATCCGTTATTGACATTTAATAATTATATTAGTTATTAAATATTTACCTTTTAGGGCCCATTTGGTTGCTAGAATATAAATTAAGCATTCAGAATGTTGGCTTTGGGATTCTGGAATTTGGAATCCAGATTATGATTAGGGAATTCAATTTGGGACTATTTGGTTGACCAAGAATTCATTGTGAGACTATAAATTTTCTCCATTTGGTTGCACATTGTGGAATTGGAATACTAGTCAAAAGTAACATGCAAAATATTATCATACAGTTGTAGCTTATGGATGCAGGAAGGTCACAGATTCAAATGGCGACAAGATTTTTGACAAATGTTCTAGCATGGACAACCCATCACACGTAATTGCTCAAAAAAATTGATCTTTGTTTTTCCATCTAATCAACACAATCAAGCAACAATACTCTTTATAGGAACAAATCAGGTGCAACGAACCTAGTAAATAACTCAATTGCAACAATGCTATAAATCCAATACATTTACCCTGACTGAAAATTATTTAAAACAAAAAATTTTACAGTAACTATAGAGGATATTAGGCAGAAAAATGTTAATAAATTACTCAAGAGCTACAATGCATTTTTAGAGCTTGAATCATTTTCCCTGGCTTCAAAAATAATCTAACTTCACAATGCCCTTGAACTAGAAAAAATTACTTTGAAAAGTGGAATGAATCAACAACCAAATGCAGCAAACATATGAGCAAGTAATAGCAGAAAATCACCCACCCCCCATTTAAAAAAATTACATTTCAAAAATTTGTGCAAAAATAGGTGCCCCCAAATGGGCATCTGAATGTCAAACCCAATTAAATTTTAATTTAGTTGAAATCCTCATTTTCAAAAAATGGGATTTAAAATGGGAATTCGAAATAACAAGTATTTTGAACAAATTTGGAATTCTTATTTTAGGGGTAAAATGGGGATACCATATTCTACTTTTTCCCAATTCTAGTTCTGATTATGCAATGCAAACAATGGATTAGAAATTTTTTAGAATTTTGAATGCCAATCCCATTCTAATTCCAGCTACCAAACGGGCCCTAAGAGTTTCCCTTTTAGGTTTCGACCTAATTTTATAAGGATTGATCCATTGTATACATTCTCATTCTTTTATTTTGATATTATATCTTCCATATTTTTAGAGCATAAACTCTTGCCTTTTCTGCTATCTACTTCTCTATAGCAGGTACTTGTATGTAGGCATTCTTTGGGTTCTATAAATTAGTATTTTTCAACTTCTACATGGTATCAAAGCTTGATCTATTGCAACTAGTTTGGTTTTTAAATCTATTAGAGAAATAGGGGTTTGTTAGGATCAAACTGTGTTATAGGGATCACCATTTTTTGGTGGACTTTCAACTCAAATGGACCTCATCATTGAGTTTGCAGTGCCCAAAAACACCTATTTTGATTTAAAGCACAACTTGTTTGGTCATTGTTACTCTAGGATAAATTTGTTTTCACCTACTAGGTCATGCAAACCTTTGACACACTTTATGAGGCAAAAAAATCAATAAATAAAAAATGCTTTATTAAAAAAAGCACATGCCTTACTTTTTCTTTTTTTAAGGTGAAAAGGTGAATGATTTGAAATAAATCAAAAAGCACCCCTTTGAAAAGTGGACATTTACTTCATGAGAGGATGCCCACATCAATGATACATTTGTTGCTATCAACAAAGTACTGACATGGGCATGTATGTCTACATATGCAATCTAATTTCATTAATGTTTAAGTTGAAATTTGACTACCTTCAAACCATCATGCATTTGATTTTTTTCATAAAGAGCAGCCTTACATTTTTTGGAAATATATTAGGCATACAGTGTCAAAGTTGGGAAAATAAGATATCATCAAAGTTGATTTTGAGAACTATCTGATGGTATAGGTTTGATATTCTCATCTTTCTATTTTTCTCTTTATGTTCATTCAAATTTAGAATTCTCTTTTACACTTTGAGAGGCATACTTTTTCATCTGAACTCCATTTTGCACCAACAAAAAGGCTTTGGAAAGGTCTTGAAATGCTCTATCTAGAACTGTGTTAATTTTTATCAAAAAAATTGTTAGGTACACTTGATATAATTTGAAGCATTTATTTCTTATTTTTATTTTTCTAGCTTTCAAAATGTATTGGGGTTTGGTTGTCTATATTGTAGTGGGTGTTTTTTCTTTCTTTTTGTCATTTGTATCAGAAAACCAGAATATACAAACACAAAAAAACATAACCCCTTCTATATCTTTTGTCTAGTTCTAAAAGATCATTAAAATAATAAAAACTCAGAGCAATTGAGGCATAGTTCACAATATGGCAAACTCATCTCCTGCTCAGTCCCTGACTCTACAATTTATCACCTGTTGAAAGCCCATATGATAAGACTTCTTAGGTCACAAGGGTTGTGGTCATGTTTGGATGAGGTTCAGCCTTAGTTGACACACCCATTTGAGGTTATGCAGCACAAAAGCAACATGGATCAAGCTATGGGTTTTTTATCTCTACATGTTGTATAGAAAATCTCCTCCTTCATCTAGATGGTTGTCTCACTCCTCAAGCTATATGGCTAAATATTGAGGGATGTTTTGGCACCATAAATGAGATCTAAGCATTTGAGATTGAGGCAGAGTTGAATTCATGGTACCTTATTATTTTCCCTCTATTGAGGAATTTCCAATGAAATTGAAAAAAAAAAATTTCTTTGTTACAAGTTTATGGAATGAACAAAACTGATCCGGAGTGCACTTACCTGATTCTTTCTAATTTTTGTGGGAACTTTCAAGTTTTTTCTTCTACCTTTCATTCCACTAAGGATTCTTTGGGTGCTTGATTTATCATGCCATCCTTTGAGTTTTTTGTGATCATTTGACTCAAGAGAAAGATAACCTCTCTCAGTTAGATTCCCTCACAAGATTAAAGAATCAAGCATTGGCAGCTTACTCATCTTCAGGAAAGAAGGAGAAGAAATAAAATTCATAGCCTACAAAGCCTAAGTTATATTATAGTACTCAATTCTCTATAGGCCCACCTTCTCTTAAGGGAGAAAAATCAAAGATAGAAAGACCAAAATATTCTTATTGTCAAAGTCCCAATCATGATGAATCATGTTTCTATGAGAAGAAGATAGATAGATATTCAAAATAGGTTTCATATTTGACTATTATTCTTTAGAAGAGAAACATTGATATTCCTTCTTCTACTTCTCATACGTCTTATTCGTCATCATTACAAATATATGGGAAATCCATAGGAAAGGGTCATGCATTAGGTATAACTACTACTCCACATTCTTTAATATGGCTACTGGATTCAAGTGCTTCACACCATATGGCATCTTCTTAGAATTTGTTCTCTTCTTTTGAGGCTTCTTCTACTCCACACATTTTGATAGGGAACAACACTTTTATGACTATATGTGGGAAAGGTTCTATTGGATTTGATGATGGTGCATTGCATTATGTATTATGAATTCCATTCATGTCCTCTAACCTCTCTATTTATCAAATTACTAATAGTGGGGCAGAGAAGATAGTTCATGTTCACACAAGATTTAGTGTACATAAAAGATAACTAGATAGGTAATATTATTTCTATAGGGACAATTAATCATTATTCTTGATTGTACTCTTTCTCTCATTTTGATCCACTATCTCCACTATCAAAGAATCTCTTTCTTTCTTTACGAGATCCTGCTACAGTGGAGTCGGGTTAGTTGAACTTATGTGTTATTCCTGAGACCAGTGTTGTGACTTATACACCTCCACCTCCTAGTCAAATTCCATGTGTTGCACAAAATTACTCTTCAACATTGCATGACATTGCAAATCCATTCATCAAGCCACCTAGTGTAGTTGTTGAGGATATATCAGAGGAAATTCATCTCCTCTCAGATGACAAATTCAACACACATGTTATCCCACCTCCATTGGAGATTCTATCATAGGATTCTCATGCATTCTCTTTTGAGAATCAACTAGGACTTCCAGCTTCATCCCGCATTCAAGGGTTTCATCTTCTCTATCCACTTTTTTTATTTCTTCCAAATTGGAGCCATATTGGTCTGATTCATCAACACGGGAATTCTACCAATTTTGGGGAAATATAGAGTCTTGAGCCCCTATCAATGGGGGGTTTGATTGTACTTATTATTTTGAGAGATTCTCTTGAGACATATCATTTGTACTTTATTTTCATCTCTTTTTGGAGTAGAGTTTTTCCCATGTGGTTTTCTCTATTTCTCTGCATTATAGACATTTGGTTGTGATTGAGTACATCATTAGGCCATTTATTTAGGACCCAAATTTTCTTTTAGCATTATACTTCCTTTGCTATCTTTTTTGAATTGTTTTTTAGGTGCATTGTTGCTCATCTTAAGGGGGGTATTAGCGTAATATATTTATATAATTATATTGATTAAATTTACTTTACTTTTTTCTTAAGATTTCCCTTTCATGCATTAGTGACATTTAATAATTATATTAATTATTAATCGTTTACCTTTTAGAGTTTTCCTTTTAGGTTTTGATCTTTTTTTATAAGGATTGATCCATTGTATATTTTCTCATTCTTTTAGTCTGATAATATATCTTCCATATATTCATAGTAAAAACTCTTTCCTTTTCTTCTCTCTACTTCTCTATGGCAAGTATTTTCTTGTAGGTGTTCTTTGATTTAGGTGAAATTTGTATTTCTCAACTTCTACAAAAACTAAATTTTCCTCACCTTGAAAATCTGAACATTTTGCAAATTGTTAATTATGAGAAGTTTGAGAAACCTAACTGGATCATAATTTTCCTTAGTAGGATACATGACCAAATTTTTTGTTTGGGAGAAAAATCAACAATGATCACTAAAGAGTTAATCCATTTGGTAACTTGTCTAGATAATGCTAGAATTATACATGTAACCACCAATATGGTTAAGAAAGAGGTAAAAAACAATACTAGTACAAAATAGCATAGGAGAGTCATGACTCTATCTAATATAAGGAAAATTGATGTTAGGATCATAGCTAAGATCCTAGGTTATAATATACACTGTAATACAAGGCATAACTCTATTTTAGTAGGACTTATTCGGACAACTTATAAGATGGTGATTGAAAGACAACACTTTGATGTATGTGAATTTTTGAGACAACAATTATTTTAAAATTTTAGGAGAATTAAGCATGATAAGCATAAATCCTTTAGATTTAAATCACTCATTCTATGCATTTTATTTCACATTATGCATAAGTTTCCAAACAAGTACCCACATGCTTGGACTAATGATAGATGCACCATGGATTTTATTGTTGAGCACTACAACATGCAATGCAAAGGTGACATAACTACAAACTTATTTGGAATCTTTAACGGATTCCAAAAGGATATGAAGCAAAGGTGTACAATACCTATATCTATTTTAAAGAAACATTCAAACATGGTATGTTTCACAATAGAAACATATGTATCATGCATGGAGATAGTAAAACCTAGAGAGATAGTCATTCATCCCATGGGCAATGAAGTTGAAAAATATGTACTTGAAGGATATGTAGATCTGATTCTTGCGTCAGCTAAAGATAAATCATGTGAAAGATAAGGAACTTAACAAGAGAAATTTAGCCAAGTAAGAGAATAGTTGTATAAGGGCACATGAAAGAGAAAAGTAGAGAATTTAGTTGAGAGAATTTCTATACCAGGTCTAACAAAGGGAAAATGGGTTGAGATAACTAATTCTAGTGAAGTTCCCCCAAGGACCAACCTAAAAGGGATAATAAATGAGCCTATTATAGAAGTAGTAGATGTACAAAATGTTCCAAATGTTGAAATCACAATAGTTGAGGTTACACTTAAACCTCATAGTGTTCCTACGAGCTCTCCAAGGACTTCTCCATCAATGCAGATAGTGTTAGCATGAATGCTTGATATTTTTGAATGTGTGACTATATGGGGGAGATTTTTAGTATGTCTAAGAAATGATTGAGTGCTTATGTGTTGAATTTGTAACTGCATATGTCATTGATGTCAACATATCAGTTTTCTTAATAGTTTAGTTAGAGTTATACAGGGAGATTCATTCAACAAGGTTCATGGCCAAAGAGTTATGTTCTACACACTTAGAGGAGAATTAAAGAAAATTTTTTGATGCTATGTCTATGTTTGCAGAAAGATATATGCATATTTTCATGAGTTATAGAAGAGTTTGTGGAGACTGTTCTCAGAGCAAGTTTCTAGAAAGTGACTATTAGTAATTGTGCTATATCTTTTTGGTGAGCCTAAACATCATTAAGATAGCTTGGATTATGGTTGAAGACATGCCCATGATCCTATGGTTAATGTGATAGAATCAAATGTTCATTCTTCAAATATTTGTGATGCTTGTTCAGTGTGTTGTTCCCACAAGGCTACCTATTGTTAATATCATTATGGGAAGTGTATATTATAATAAAATGTGTAATGTGATATCTTAGTGTGGTCCTATACTATTCATTGTGAATTGAGAAATCCTTAAGGCTGACTCAATATTTGTTTTAAGACTTGGTATACAAGAAATTTTGTTTCCTTGGTTGTGTGTGTGTCATCAGTGAGATCGTATGTTATGTTATGTGAGTTATGGATGCAAATTGTATAAAATCTGGGCAAAGATTGATGTTGAGGATGTAATATGAGCTTCAAAGGAACTATATTGGAAAAGAAGCTTTTATTTAGTCAATTCATGAACTCGGATTTGTTATCCTAGAGATTATTTAGTGAATATAGTCTTGAAGCAATGTTGATAGTTGGTCCAATTGACTTCCTATCAACTCCTAACAAGATTGGCACAACTCTTAACATGGTTGGAATCTCTTGATAGGGATTCAAAGTCACCTAATAGGAACTCATATGTATTGATTGTATTTCATTATATTCTAATAGAATCTATCCTTTTACAAGGAACTTCTATATTAGTACATCATCTCATGGGCATCATTCCTTCTAGGGTTTCCCCTTTGATCAAGGGTTTCCCTAGTCAACAATCTAGTTTTGTTGTGTATGTTTATCTTTCTATGGTTGTTGCATCTATTAAGTACATGTTTTAAAATTGATAAATTCATTATAAGTTATTTTAAATGTACAACCAATTCACACCCCCCCACCCCTCCTCTCAGTTTTGTTGGTGGACTTTACTTTCTAATAATTGGCAGCAAAGCATTAGGTCCTTCATATTGGAAATATTATGAAAGGCTAAGTTACTGAGATGGGAGGGGTGAATTGGTAACTCTTAAAACTTTTATCTTCAATTACCCAATTAAACCTTTGCATATATTATGATCTAATTGCATTCATAAGAAACTGAAAACATGAAAGCATACATAACACAATGACACATAGATTTGGTGACCCAGAAACCTTTCAAATAGAAAGTAAAATTGGGGTGGGGACAATACCCACAAGCTTTAGTACTGCAACATAATGCCTATTAAGGCTTACATTGATCACTTCTAATGATCTACCCTATTAGGAGCAATAAGGACAACTAGGTCCACCTTGTTAAATGATTTACAAACATACAATGAAGTATGCACTCAATAAAGAGATTTGCATAAGAATGTTAGGTCTACCTTGTCAAAGGATTTGACTAATTCACATATTAGGATGAAGTAGTAGCTGATCTCTAATCTGCAACTTGGTTTGCTAAATGAGATTCATTTATGTACAAATCACCTTGTTGTGATAGATATATATTTGTTGCTCCTTATACTATTGTAGCCTTCATAATTCGCTCTTTCTGCTCTTCTTTGATTACATTTGATTACATTGCATTTCTTACACACTTGGATATGATACAATTCATTACATATATACCAATACAATTATACAATTACAAAGTTGGCCACAATACAAGTTTACACAAATATTACAGAGTCATCTCAAATGTAGACACTCGGGTTCTAAAGACTGACTCGGTGAGGTTCTGATACTCGGCATCCACTGTCAATGATCGACATCATTATGCACTAGGTAGACATAGAAGCTTGGTCCATACTGATCACTTCCAAGTAATCTTGGACTCGATCTGCACTGGTGACTCAATGAATACTGTGAAACTAGGCATATAAATTGAATCACTTGATTCACACTATGTAGCTCAATCAATGCTTCCTCAATGAGCTCGGTATAAACTAAATTACTTGGTTACATGGTATTAGAGCTATACCAAATTCTTACATGATATTAGAGCCATAGGAGATTCATTGCATAGCCATTCAAGACTTTTTTTGCAGGTCAAGATTGGAGCTTTCTAGTGCAAATTAGATGTTGGCATCACATTCATAAGGTCAAAAAACTCCTAAATTGACTTTTGTTTCATCAAAATTGGACATCTAGGTGAAATCTAGAGTCATTTGATTTTTTGAGGTGCGATAGTGGTGATTCAGGAAAAATAATTACAGAGGTGATTTTCAAAAAACAATATCTCCCTCATATGGACTCCTTTTTTCAAGCAATTTTTTTTTTGGGTAGAATTTTGTGATCTACACATTGCTACAAGTTGTTTGCAATCCATATTCTTGAATTTTTTTGAAAATTGCAAATCCCAATTTTTGCAACTTTAAAGGCTTAGTTTGGGCTCATCTTGACACATATCCAGGTGCTATTTTTTTTGAAAGTGCGTGATTTTTTGTCTACTTTCCAAATTTGATATAAGTTTAGAAAAATTATAAGTAGACATAGTACTTTCAAATTTTGGTCTTATTTTGGCCTATTGGCACTTATAATTAATTAGATCCTTGAGAGGTATTGTGTCTTATCTTGCTTAGTCTGATTGTACAGCCACTAACAATAAAGTGGAAAAATCAACCATTTGGGGGGGGGAGGGGGAGGGGGAGTGTTCTTTGATTGAATGATTTGGGGGGTGTGTCTTCAATGTTTGCATTTCTCTTTTTGTTCCGTTCTTTTATTTTGCATCATGGGTTCTCCTAGGTTTCCACTTTTAACTCCACATAATTATGCTACATAGAAATTAGAGCATGGAGTAAAATGATAGAAAAATGTTTAATTGATTATCTTGATGGAACTATGGTTGCACCATCTGATCCTGATAAACTAAATGAATTGAATCATAACAATAAGGTTGTTGTTGGTACTTTGAGGAAGTATGTACATGAAGATCTTATCTTCCATATTGATAATAGTAAAATAATAAAGGAAGCATGGGATAAGTTTGCTAGCTTGTATGCAAAAGTAGACAAAGCTAGGGGTTTTGAACTTGATGAAAATCTCATTTCATTAGATCCAAAGGATTTGACACAATTCAAGACTATATCATCAAGGAACATGAGCTAAGGTTAATGGTTAATGATTTTGGAATTACCATAGAGGATGAAAATTTGATCTATAGTTTGATGAGAAAAATTCCTCCAAAGTATGCATCATTTGTTTCAAGCTTCAACACTCATAATTTGACCTTAGGTTCTTCCTACACCATGCCTTCATTTGATTCCTTCACAGAGATTTTGATGATAGAACAAACAAACTTGATGAGTATGGGGATTATCAAGTCTTCAAAGTCCAAAGCATTGTTGGCTAGTAAAGGGAATCAAGGAAAAGGGTCTAACAAGAATCAGAAACCATGGCAAAAAAAATCACAACAAGAGAAATAACACTCAACCTTTTCACCACAAGACAATTCCAACAATAAGGGAAAATCATCCAAGAAGGAGTTTCTTACTGGTGCATATTGCAAGAAGAATGGACATGAAGAACATCATTGTTATAAGAAGGAGATAGATGAACTCAAGAATCTTCTTAAGAAGAATCAAATTGGTTTACCTTTAACAATACTACTTCACCCTCTTCTTCAAATTCAAATTTCAATAAAGGAAAGGATCACATGGGAAAAGGTCAAGCCTTAGTAGATACTTCAAGTCAAGATTTAGGGAGATGGATTCTAGATTTAGGGGTTTCTCATCATATGGCATCTTCATAGTCTATGTTTTCACCATTTGATCCTTGTCATACTCCACTTATTTTGATGGGCAATCATCCTTACATGAATGAGATTGGGAAAGGAACTATTGATAAGGGGGAGGGATACTTCAAAGATGTGTTGTGTGTACCTCACCTAAGTCATAATCTTCTTTCCATCTATCAGCTCACTCATGGAGATAGAAGGACTATGGAATTCACACCTGATTTGGTTTTTATCAGAGACTTGGAGACTAGAGATCATTGCTACAAGGGTGGTTGATCATGCATCTAGGTTATACTACTTCTTAGACTTTTCTCATGATAATAACAATGATTTCTCAATAGATTCTTCAACAGATTTTGATCACACTTCTAGTGTTGATTTAGACTTTGAGGAGGACTTTGGCTATACTAACTTGGGTATTCTCACATGTAATCAAGTTCTTGAGTCATTGATTTCTTCTCCTCCTATTGATATTCCATCTACTATTATTCTTGATGATAGTTGTATTTACATAGCCATGGATTCAAGTGATTCAATGTAGTAGGATACTCATTGTCTTTCAGACTCAGTTCCATGGGATGACTACTTGACATATATTTCTAGTTTGTTTGTGGAGTCCTATATTGTAGATTTGGGAGACACTATTGATAGAATTCATCTTCTCTTTGGTGAAGATGATCCTTCTTCAGTTGTTGTGAGGGAGCAGCTGACACTCATCTTCATTCTCTACTTGATCAGTCTTTTGATGTTGAGATGATGGTAGATCCTTTGATACAATAGTTGGAGGAGGTCACTTTATTTTTAGAGAAGATGTTTGAGTCTTTGATACATGTTCTACATTCATCGTCAGTTGAGCCTGATTTGTCTTTTTCAACAAAGTGGCATAGTACACATGATTGTGAGGAGACACCTTAAGATTTCATAGATTTTGAGGTTTCTTCCTACATATGGGAGAGGCTTCATTGATACACCTCTGGTTCTATTTCTTCCTAAGGGGATGAATGTTGTTCTACACTCACGGGGTAGTTTCTACATTGAGCTTAGAGAATCTACCATTGGTGTACATTCTACATTGGGGGGGTTACTTGGTCTATCTTCCTCTTCTTCTCTCTTATGGGTGGGGGTGGGGGGGGGATCATTTCCTCACATGAGCTCTTCTTCTCTCTCATTTTCTTTTATTTATCTCTCTTTTTGGAGGGGGGTTTTCCCATGTGGTTTTCCCTCTTTATCCACTCTATGAGAGATTGCATTGCATCTTTATTTGCACTTGCATATTTACATGGGTACCTAACATAGCCTAGTAGTCGGGACCCATCTTACATTATCATCTAGCTTTTGTGAGCTTAAGTACATTTCCCTAAGTTTCACTTAAGGTGGGGTGTTCGTGTAAATAAGTATTTACTATTTACACTTTACTTAAGTTTACTTAGGTTAATGCATAATCATATTAATTGTCATGTAGACACCTAGGAGTTTGCATATTCATATGAGTTGTCATGTTGACAACACAGTAGTTTTCACTCCAATTGAGCACATGTTGTCTACTAAATCTCTTTATGGAATACACATTTATATTCTTATCCTCACATTGTTGCATGTACATTCATACACAATGGAGGATAATCCACTCTTGGTGGACATGTGCTTAGTTGTTATGCTTATCTCTTGCATGACTCTTAGACATATCGGTTGCCTTTATATACAAGGCACTTCTATGATGTACTCATCCAATTATCTGATTAATCTATTCTCATTTGATCATATCTTGTCTCTCTTGTTCTATCTCTTGAGCTTCTAGATCTTGGCATTTCATTCTTTCCTTAGGCATATTCTTACATGGTATCAGAGCTACACCCAATTCTTATAGATTTAAACATACAATGAAGCAAGCACTTTGTTAGGATATTTACAAAGGTCTATTGGGACTACTATGTTAAGATATTCACCCTGATTCACCTACTAGAATGTATCAGTAACTGATCCTTTAGTTTTCATTCAAATGTTGATAACAGATCTCCTCTTTCCAATTCTGATCTAATCTCAAATCTGATATAACTTCTTTCTTCCCTTCACTATTATCCTCGATCACTATGCTTGGTCTTTGCTTCAAACATCCAAACATAGCCTCTCTCTCTCTCACACACACACACTTCTCTCTCATTTTATTTAGGGTTTGGATCCTCCTTAAATAGATAATCGATGAAGCTTCTACAACAAGATCAATGATCTAGATTCATCACTTTTTTTGTTTGTACATTCCTTTTTTTCTAATTGGTTGCATGGCTTGCATAGGGATTAATGATCCAAAAAAAACATAATCATCTCCTTAAATGTCTCTATGATCATTAAATCATGCATAAAGTTGGCTCAAAAGGTTTACCTAATTTTTTGTGTCATTCTAAACACATATAACAAAATTGGCTTGCTTAGTAGTTAAGCAATCTGATGCTCGATTATAATTGCTATCCATGTGTTGTCACTTGGCACTAACTCTGCTTGATATAAGCTGACTTCTCAATATACATTATCCTCTACATATACATAACACTTGGTTATCATACTTATCTTAGTATACTTTGGATTACTCAGTGACAACTCACTTTCTCAGCAATAGTAGAATGACTTAGCTTTGACTATAATATGAACAAGTCCTTATAGAATACTCAACCTTAGTAAGATGGCTTAGTTGTAATGATAACCAACGAACTCCACCATAGAAATGACTAAGTGTTGAAAACATGACTTGGAGGTCAACAATTGTTGAAGCAATTATAATTTGTGGTGGAACCAAATGAGAAGATGAGATTATGTGGAAGATTCTTATAACTTTTACACCTCCTTATCATCAAAAGGTACAAATGATTGGAGGATTTATTCCTTGTACACATAACTTTCCCAGAAAAACTCTTCTTGAAAAAATATAGGTTTCTAAATAATGGATGAAATAGAATGATGGAGTACCTAGATTTGAGACTTATTTTAGTGTGTAAAGAGATAGACCTATACTAACTAGAAGTGAAGGTATAATTGGTAGAGAGTGGATGGTAAAACAAGAAGAAGCCAAGAAGATTGATGAAAGACTTCCATTTCTTATGAAGAGGGAACCTAATGGTAAGAAAAAAAATTCTTTTTGGACATGTAAAGAACTTGTTCATTATTCATCTAGTTTTACTAAAAGAGAGAAGAAGATTAAACCTAGGAAGCCTTACAGATCTAGAATTCCAAAAGATTGCTTCTTTGTTAATGAAGATGGTGAGCTTGATTTTAAGATGGTAAATTTCTTAAACAGTAATGATGAGGATGATGAGATAGGATTTTTTTCTATTAAGTAAAAAAATCCTTTAAAAAGTAGAGGTTAGGGAAGAAAAGGCCTTAGTATCACATGTTGAAAAAAAGTATGACTAAATTATAGATAGTGGATGCTCTCATCAAATTGCTAGAGATATGGATAAGTTTGTTTAATTCAATAGTTATAATGGAGGGATAGTTATAGTTGGAAATAATGCATAATGTTAGTTTAAAGGAAAAGTATCTATTACTCTTGAAGGAAAGACTAGCACCAAGGATTTTTACTTTATGGATAGATTGAAACATAATCTTCTAAGTGTTGGACAATTTTTTGACAAGGGGTATCAGTTGCAATTTATAAAGGATCTGACTTGCAAGTACAAGAACTAAATGCAATGTTTTTTAGTTGAATCCTATTGAAATGACATGTTTAGTTTCTAAAGTGGATGGTAGTTGATTATGGCATAAGAGATTTTTTTACATTAAATTTGATAACATTGTGAAGATCAGTACAACACATATAGTCAGAGATTTTTCTAAGCTTGTGAAACCCTCTAACATGGTTTACAAAGAATGTTTGATGGAAAAGCAAAATAAAAGTTCCTTCCTAAGGAAATTTTTTACTACTACAAAAAAGTTGGATATTGTACACAGATTTGAGTGGTCCTATAAGAATAAGAGCATTCCATGGTGAAAGGTACTTTATGCTTCTTATTGATGATTTTACTAGGATGATGTGGGTAGCATTTCTTAGAGATAAATCTAAAGCTTTTGAGAAATTCAAGATATTTAAGAGTGCAATTGAGAATGAATCTGGTTTAAAGATTAAATGTTTGAGATCAAATAGAGGAGGATAATTTATTTCAAATGAATTTAACATCTTTTGTAATAATAATAGTATAAAGAAACAACTTTCAACTTATAAGACATTGTAGCAGAATGTAATAGTAGAAAGGAGGAATAGATTAGTAAGTGAAGTAGGTAGAGCACTAATGTTTGAGAATAGTGTATCACATATATTTTTGAGAACAGTTGTGAGCACTACAATATACATAATGAACAGAGTGCATATTAGACAAGGCACTGGTAAGACACCTTATAAAATTTGGGTTGGACATACACCTACTATGAAATACTTTAGAATCTTTGAAAGTGAATGTTATATCAAAAAGAATGATGATATCAGGAAGTTTTCTTCTAGAAGTGATGAAGGTATGTTTATTGGATATTCATTAAATAATTAAGAATATAGATGTTTTAATTAGATATTGAAGACTATTGTTGAAAGTGTTAATGTGAGAGTTGATGAAAAGTTTATAATTCAAGAGAAGAAGTTTTTTATGATTTTGATGGAGAGATTGATCAAAGGACTAATAATCAGAATGTTGAGAAGGAATTATTTTTTGAAACTGACATTGATTTGTAGATTGAATTACAAAGGGAAGAATGAAGAGAAGAACCAAGAACTAAACCAAGATCAAAACCTAGAATAGAAGTTAGAGCAGAGCAAGGAACACCTAGATATACTTCTAGAAATCACCCTGTCAACCAAATTATTGAGAGTGAAAACAAAGGAGTTATGATAATAAATAAGGTGAGTGGAGAATTATGTTTAATATCACAAGTTGAACCTAAGAATATAGATGAGGCTTGTAAAAATGAATTTTGGATAAATGTTGTGAAAGAAGAACTTGAGTAGATAGAAAATTTAAAAACTTGGGAATTAGTCCTTAAGCCTAAAGACAAGAGCACAATTGGAACAAAGTGGGTATTCATAAACAAGATGAATGAGAAAGGTGAAGTAGTGAGAAACAAGGTGTAGTATACAAAGGTTCTTAACAAAAAAAGGAATTGATTTCGAGGAAACTTTTCCACCTGCTTTTATATTGGAAGCAATTAGACTGTTTTTAGCATATGTAGCTAACAAAATTTTTAATATTTATCAAATGCATGTTAAGGTAGCTTTTCTTAATGGAGAACCTGAAGAAGAGGTATATGTTGAACAACCTAATGGCTTTCCTTTGGCAAAAGAAAAAGGATATGGTTTACAAATTGAAGAAAGCATTAAATGGACTAAAGCAAGCACCTCAAGCTTTGTATGAAAGGTTGGACAAACATTTGATCAGTTTTGGATTTGAGAAAGGTAATGCAAAAAGTATCGTGTATTTAAGGAAGAATAAAGATTGGAATATTTTTAGCATATGTAGCTAACAAAAATTTTATTTTTTATCAAATGGATGTTAAGGAAGCTTTTCTTAATGGAGAACCTGAAGGAGAGGTATATGTTGAACAACCTGATAGCTTTCCTTTGACAAAAGAAAAGGATATGGTATACAAATTGAAGAAAGAATAAAATGGACTAAAGCAAGCACCTTGAGCTTGGTATGAAAGGTTGGACAAACGTTTGATCAGTTTTCGATTTGAGAAAGGTAATGCAAAAAGTATCTTGTATGTAACGAAGAATAAAGATGGTTTACTAATTATTGTAGTATTTGAGACTGACATCATTTTTGGAGGAAATATTGAAGCTAGAAAGAAACTTTTAGAAAAGAAGAAGAATGAATTTGAGATGAGTATGATTGGTGAGATGAAATATTTCTTAGGATTACATGTTTTCCAGAATAAGCATGGCATTTTCATATCAAAAACTAAGTATCTTAAGGACTTTTTTATAAGATTTGGATTGATAATTTGTAAACCTATTGGAACACCTATGGTGAAAAGCTATAAGTTATTAAGAAAAGATGAATCTCCTACTCAATTAAAAATAAGGCACAAATCCATGATAGGAGGATTGCAATATTTGACACATACTAGAGTTGATATAGCTAATGCAGTTGAAATTTTGGAAAGATTTCAAGAAAATCCTAAAGAGACACATCTTGCAATAGTGAAAAGGATTTTTAGGCATTTGAAAGAAACATTAGATTATGGGCCACGGTATGACATAGCACATGATTTCAGATTATGTGCATACACTAATGTTGATTGGGTAGGAAATGTTGATGATAGAAAGAGCACAAGTGGGGGAGCATTTTTCTTGGGAAGTAGATTAGTTTCTTAGCTAAGCAAGAAACAAGATTTCATTTCTCAAAGAACAACAAAAGAAGAATATGTAGTAGCAACAAAAAATTGTAACCAAATAATTTGGATGAAGAAAATATTGTAGGATATTAGAATTGAGTTTACTGAGCCTATTATCATACATTATGTTGAGCTATTATTTTGCACGATGCTTAACAGCAGGAATCCTTTCGAACTCCTCTCTTGAAAAGATAATCTAGGATCAACTCCAAGGTTTCGGGAAATCTTGTGACCTATTGGAATCTACTCAATTGAAGATAAATATGTTTTTTCATGAGGAGACCTTTGTTGGTTCCAAGCAATTTTAGATAAGATGTTTGATCTATTATTTTTGAGTAACCACAAAAGAGATATATTTTGTTTTATGATGAATGCAAGTTATCGATGCAACTATATGAATCCCTATTTTAACCAAGTGTTAGCAGATAAAATAACAAAGATAAGGTAATGAGAGATTAAAGAAAATAACTTGAAAGGGAAATTCCTAATGGATGTAAACCACGGTAACAAAACATCTGCAAGCTAAATCATCAAAAATATTAGGAAGGAAACTAAAGAAAATAGGAGCAACACTTCCTCAACACCACTTGGTAATAATTGAAAGATGTTTCACTTCTCATCAAATTGCAAGGCCACAAAAAGTGCACTCATGCAAGACAAGAAGCTATGTAGGAACAATAGGTGATCTTTTCTCCAACATGGTACATTAGAAAAATTTGTTAATACAAGGAAAATACCAGAACTAAAAAGTCACACAATCATAACAACACAATAAAACCATTGGCTCCATTATTATTCATGAACAGGCATTCACAAATATAACATAGTCTGACAAGAATAACTACACTCAGAATGAAAGCACCAATATTATATATTATTGCATCAAAATAATGGCCTAGAGTACATATTACATCCATGTATTTATAAGAAATCATCTCCTCCCTTTGTGTTAGGAGTGAGAGCTCTTAAAATGCAAACTCATGCTAAAAACTAATAAAAGAAATCTAATTATATACAAAATGACTCTCTAAATGTTGCTAAGTAAGCCTCCACCCTTGTTTATATCAATTCATGGGGGCATGAGCCTTTACCTGACTTAAAGAAATGAAAGAAGAAGTAGATAAGAAAAAGGAATACGCAAGAGATCTAAAAGTCACTAGAAGCTCTAAAAATGGAAACTTGACCTTCTTTGGGCATTTTTGGGAGTTAAATTATCGTCAAAATATATTTTTAGTGCACGAAATGCTCTAAATTAGGAACTAGTAGTTAACTGTTGGCACACTGTTACTTCTTCAAAACTATCAGCGCACCTCTATGAATAGTGCACATGCATACCTTGTGCACCTACGCACCTTGATGACAAGTTCCAAAAAATCCAAAATTTTCCCAAGTGTCCAAAATTGAATTTCTAGCATCTAGGTTTTTTCCTTCCTTATCCCAAAGTGATGTCTAGATGTTTATTCTTGAATTTATCTATGATCTCTACTACTTGGGTAGCTTCTGGTAAATCCAAAGATGTGTATTTATCTTTAACTATTTGTTAGTAGTTACTAACCTCCATACGAATTTCCACAAAATCCTCAAGTTTAGTGTCCAATTCCAATAATACCTCTTTAGTCTTAAATGCTTGTTTGATATATTCATCAAATGAAACATCCTTGAAAGCTCTTTGAAATTATTGGGCTATTGATTGCACTAAATTGAGCTTGGCTTTTGACTCATCTTCAAAAATGTCAAGGCAAGCATTACTATAACACTTCTCTGCATCCAAAATTTGCTCTTGAGTCAGGTCTCTTAACCTCTGAATATCCTCATGTAGTCCTTCCATGACCTTATTGCTAGCAACTATCTTCTTAATCTAACCTTTGAGCTTATAAAGCTCTTCCATTGTATATGCCTCCATGAGTGTATGATACCTTTGACCTTTTATTGATGTCAAAATCTATCGGTCTTTCACCTAGGTATGTACCTCATCCCTTAACCCAAAATCTCGGTTCACTATGGACACCAGTTTATCCACACTTGACTAAATGTAGTGCAAGAGGCTCAATTTTCCCCATATTATTTGTACACCCTTTTCCTCAAAATTCTCACGTCATTGTTGACATGCTCCCAAAAATGAATCCATTTGAACATTCCCCTTCTCCTTTCTCTCTAGTGTTGTACCAAGAGTGATCTCAGGATGATCTAGATCTATTAGGCTCACTATTCCATGGAGATAGCCTCTCATAAGCTCATTTTGTCTCCGCAACATCAGCAATTCAAACTTATTTCTATCCATATACTTAAACACCTCTTTTATGTATGTAGTATTCAATACTTTGGTGGTATCTACCATGGGCCTTCCTAATAGGACCTCCTTGATTTGGTAATCATTAGGAGTCAAATCCATAGTCTCATCATGTGGAGGAGGGATGGATATGTGTGTAAGAAAGTCCTAATCTTGGTTCTTCATAATGAAGAAGTGGTCGCGCATCACCCATAGGTGGTTCAAGCTTCTTGATCACTTTTACTACCTCATTCATTCCCACCTCAGCAATTACATTAAACTGCCTCTTTTGTCAAACCATGACCTCCCTCTTCAGCCAAGTAGGTGTAGTGACCATTGGAGACATATTTTACTAAAGAGGGGATTTGCACTACAAGTCCCTTTCCCTTATCAGTCCTCTGGAGTCTTTTCTTATTGAGAGAGATTACCAGTTTGAGTCTCTATTTCTTCTTGGTCTAAGGTCCCAGCCTTGGTATCGTGAGGATTTTTTTGAGATTCCTCATGTATTTGCTCCTTCTCTGATACTTCATTGTCTTGCATTTGTTGGGGCTCTTCTTCATCTGCTACCTGTTCTTCAGAGTCTATTATGGGAGGAAGTGGCATTACCAAGCCTTTGTCTAGGAATAAAAAATCCTAAGATAGTAGTAGTGGTAGGCCCAGAGGTCCTTGAGGCAGAGGTGGTAATTGGTTCCAGTCCTCTCTTAGGGATTGACTCATTGGAGCATCATGTATCTTCTCCCCGACCATCTCAGTGCTCATGGGCATGAAATAAAAATATGAGAGGTCAAAGACATCTATCTCTTGACCCTCCATGTCTACAATCCACTATTTTTTCTCATCCTCTAAAGTAGTAACTTGAATAGGTTCTTTCATAATAGATGGTGGCATTATGATGGAGCTTCTCCTTCTTTCCTCTTTTGTGGCCCTAGCCAAGTGAGTCCTCTAACTTAAGGGGACATGTTCAATTTGTTCCCCTTCTTCTTCTTCTTCTACTTTGACTTTTGGAATGGTTTCAGGCACATATGGGGAAGGACTATTCTTTTTCTTTAATCTTCTCCTACATGACCCTCCCATAGTGGACTCAACCCTTGCCTTCTTGGGAACTGAGGGGGAGGCTTCTTCCTCTTGACCTACTAGTGGCACCCTCTATTCTTCCTCTTGCTTTGGTTCCTATTCCTATCCTAGTCGAGACACTTGCTCAATCTCTTAGACTTAAGTTTCCTTCTCATATTGGGGCTCTTCTTGTTCAGGACCTTGCTATAGTTGTTGAGGTGATTGGACCTGTGTTGTTTGTTTTCTACTCTTTGTCACTCTCCTCCTTTTCACTCCTCTATCCACTTCAAAATACTCAATTCCCCACTCATGTTGATGAATCATCTTTGGCATCACTAGTGACTGAGCTGAGAAAGTTGGTACTTTGACCTTCACACCTTTGCCTTTGATAGTTCATTTTTTGGCTTATAGAGGAAAAACCTATGGAACTAGATCAAGTTTGAAAGGCTTCTTGATTTATTACCTTTTTAGTTGGACTATATGGTGGGCTAGATTATTGGTGTATGTGTTCTCATCCCTGCCAATCTTTGCGTTCATGATTGGCCTATTGTAAATTTTGTCCCAATTGTACAATGGATCCAGGACATTTTCAGTGTCTTTCTTGATAGCCTTGAGAGGGATCTTCATTTTTAAGGCCTTTTCTGCTAGATATAGAGTCATTCTACAATGATCCCTTATTTGGATATCATAGTCATCTATCGCATTCATCCAATGATCTTCCAGTGCATCCTCATGTATGAACTACTTCCCTTCCAGATGCTACACCGTCCCATATTATCAAAGTATGGGTGAGGGGAGTTGTACTCTTCTAAGGGATATTGATCCCATTCTGAATCAAAGGTCATGATGTCTTGTTTCTACTTGACCTCAAAAGTACCAATGGTGATTGGCCACACCCATGTCTTCTTGTGTTATTCCCTCACTCTATCATATGCAGGTTTGAGTTACCTGGAAATCTCCAACAAAATGAGCCTATCTAAATATCTTGGGAGCTTCGTTAGGTTCACTTGTGTTCCTGTGACCCTGAGGTATGTGAATGTTTTGAATTGAATGTAGCAGGTGCTAATCTTTGTGATTCTGGTTGTTGGCTCTACTGACATCTATTCAGCATAATCACCCTCTATGAATTGGATGATTGCAAATATAAAGTTGTCATTCACTATCCTATACTCCTTTCTCTGATCCAAAAGCTTCTTCTTCACCAGCTAAGGATATACCACATAAGGTCATGCATTAGCATCTTACATGCTACCTCTTTTGTAAATTCCTGGGTAGTCACTTGTTCTAGCCACCAAAAAATACACCAAATATGATGTCATGTAGAATTTGGGGTCAACCTTAATAGCTATTAGTTGTTTATCCAGGTTATCACTCAACATTGTGGCCTAGTCAATTGACATCTTGGTCATTCAAATGGTTTCTATGAAATGGACCATCAAGATATTGAGATGTCTAGCTACTAGTAGACCCATGTCTCTACTCAAAAACATGATGGTATATCCCACAAAATCCTTCATATATCCCTAGGCCATGTCTACCTTATAGACTCTATGGCTCACTGGTGTTCTATCAATGAAAAATGATGATTGGATTATCTCTTTGGCTTCCTTCTCATGATCTTGGTACCATCTTTTTTCCCCTTCATAAGATATATGTACATATTGATTAACTATGTCCAAGTGCAATACTTTCTCAATATTTTGAGGTCAGAGGTCCAAGACTATCTCACCTATGACACTCTTGACAACCTCTCTTTAGTGACATATTTTTATGCAAGAGCCATGATGGGTTTTGAAGATTGCACAGAAGTAGGATGTGACATTGCATTGACTAACCCTGATCAAATGAGCACTAACACCATTATGGATCTCTCTTTAGGGCTTGTTGTAAATAGTGAGGAACACATTCTAGTCAATGTGTCCAAATTTGATGTCTTTGATTTCGGAGTGCCCATTTTGAAAGCGAGATTTATTTGGTGTACCTTTATATTTGAATACTACAGGTTTGGGAGAAATCTTTTCCACAAGTGAGGATGACGAAGATGCCATTATATCTACACAAAAGAGAAAGACATAAGTCCAGAGAGCTAAAAATATAACCCAAAACAAACCCTAATTGATAAAAAAACCTAGCCAAAACACTTGAAAACAATCAGACTTAGTTAGCTTATCAAAGAATCCAGTGTTACATTGAAAGACAAAGAACATTTCAATTAAGTATCACTTTTTGAGAAATAATTACCAAATAAAGAGATCATATTAGAGTATGTTAACACAAAGGAACAAATAGAATATATATTCATAAAATCTTAAGCTAAGGAGACATTTGAGTACTTTAGTATGGGTCATGCACCAATCATCTTCAGAGTAGTTGATGTAAAGATTGCATCAGTATAGTATGAATCATAACAATATTCTTTTATCTGGACTGAATGCTTGATGCTTCATCTATGGTAGAGTAATTGTGTTTGAGCTGATTCATTAAGGACTTTTGGCAATGGTATTCAAATAGTGTCTTTCGATACTTAGTGAGCTTTTGCAGATTGGATTAGAGAAGATTTCAGGAATTGGCATAAGGACACCCTTTGTCATTAATTTCAATGGGGGAGAAGTATACATGAATAATATCAATATGGAGGAGAGTAAAACATTGTTGATCAATGGGGGAGATTAGAACATGAAAAAATATTTACAATGTGTCTATAAGAGAGAAATGTATTTATACATTCATGAGAAGCATGATTTGGGGAGTAAAGGCAGATGAGGAAGAAATATATTTCGGTATTCAAGGTACTTTGATGATATTTCATCATATGTTGCCATCAATGCCAAATGGGGATATTGTTAGCATGAATTATTTATGTTGTTAAAGGTATGATTGTATGGGGGGGAGTGTTAGTATGTCAAAAGATATAATTGAGTTCTTATGTGTTGCATTCATGACTTTGTTTGTCATTGATATTAACATATTAGTTTTCTAGATAGTTCAGTCAGAGTTGTAAAGGAAGATTCATTCAACAAGGTTTGTGGTCAAAGAGTTATGTTTTGTGAACCTAAAGGAGAATTCAAGAATGTTTTTTTATGTTATGTCTATGTTCTTCGAACGAGATATGCATATTTGTGTGAGTTACAAAAGATTGTGTGGAGACTATTCTTAGAGCGATGTTTGGAAAAGTGAGTACTGGTTATTATGTTGTATCTTTTTGGTGAGGTTGAAGATCATATATTAGGCTTGTATTGTAGTTGAATACATGTTCATGATGCTATGGTTAATTTGGTGGAATTAGATTTTCATTTTGTGAATATTTGTGATGTATGTTCAATGTGTTGTTCATAGGAGGCCGCCTATTATTTATATCATTATGGGAAATGTATATTGTAATTAAATGTATAATATTATATCTTAATGTTTTCCTATAATATTCATTGTGGAATGAGAAATCCTCAAGCTTGACTTAGTACTTCTTTTAAGACTTGGTATAAAGGAAAATTTGTTTCGTTGGTTGTGTATGTGTCATTAGTGAGATCATATGTTATGTTATACAAGATCTGGACACAAATTGTACAAGATTTGAGTAGAGATTGATGTTGAGTATGTACTATGATCTTCAAATGAATAGTATTGGAAAATAAATTGTTATTTAGTTAGTTCATGAACTTGGATATGTTATCCTAAAGAATTTTTAGTGAAGACAGTCTTGAAGAAATTTGGACAGTGGGTTTAGTTGACTTTGTATCAACTCCTAACAAGGTTGGAATAGATCCTAATAAGTTTGGAATATCTTGATAGGGATTCAAGTTCTCCTAATAGGGACTTATTGTTATAATTATTTAGAATAACTAAAAGGGGGGGTGGATAAGTTATCCAAGGTTTAGATGTACCAATTGAACAAACAAACACTTAAACAACTTCAGATCTTATCATTCCATAGCTTGGTGTCTATAATCAACTTTTAGTAACATCAACTAGTTGTCCACTATCCTAGATATAAAAAACTTGTAGAATGTAAACATTAATTAGTAAAACACCATAAATAACATCCACACAAGTTTGACAATAGGAGTTAACATGGAAACTCAATTTGGGAAAAACCACTAGCAACATGGCACTAATTTTCACTCTTCTAAAGTGATCTTTGTTAAGATCCAACCCTATTATACGTTACATAATGCACTATTAAATGTTACCTTGTTAAAGGATTTAATCACCCTGTTAGGAGTGGCCTTGTTAGAGGACTTTAGAACATTCCATTAGTATGTCACCATGATAAGCTTTACATATGATTGTTAGGTCAAACTTGATTAAAATATTTCAAATACTAATTACAATGGTTAGAAAGTAATAATAGGTTTTGATCTATCACATACAACTCACTTTGCATGTATAGATCTCAATTCAGCTCTTGTACATTGATTCACTATCTGGCCTATCATCTTTGTCTTTGATTCACTTAGAAACCCTTCAAGAAATCACTCTTCACCTCTTCTTAACTCAGCCATCTGCTTAGATTCGCTAATCAATAACATCAACAACTACTCCAACCTTTACACTTTTTGGAACATATATGAAAGTTCTCCCTTGTACCTCCTTAAATAGGTAATTCTAATATTTTTCTTCTTAAACATCATCGTAGATCTTAGGGTTTATGATTAGATTCATCACATTTAATAAATCTGATTACCATATTATTTATCCTCTTCTTTTTCGGAAACTTCTCTTAGAATCAATTCCTTAGGTCATTTACCTAATCCTCTCGTGGTATTAAATGATCCAACTCATTTAGCCTTATTTTCAACATGCTTTCCATATTCCAAGAAATCAACTTAGTCAACTGGAATTTACGATTTTCCAAGAAATCAACTTAGTCAGCTAGAAGTTACGATTTCTCACAAATAGTTAAAATGTTGTTCCTCAGTGAACACTATAAATTGACACTCGGTCATCAGTGGGTTATTCGGTCACTACTAATTTTTTTGACACTATCACTTGTTAAATATTGATGCTTGGTCAAAACTAATTCTACTCATCTTGTTCTTATGCTCATTCGACACTAGCATCGCTCGACATACACTTCAAATCCTTAATCTTCTGCTCTATCTCTCGATCAAGCCATGCATTTGATATGTATTTGGTTACACTTTTAAGGCTTGAGCATTACTGCCTACTCTACCTTTAACATGATTTAAACAATCACTTTATCTTGTCAAAGTCCAACTAATCAAGTGTCCATTTATAGTTTCCTCTTCATAACTCAATTTTTCCTTTAGATGCTTTGTTATGAACAACTTCTCAAATCCTCTTCACCAATCAAATAGATATGACAGTTAGATCAGATAGAAAATTATCTCATCAATAGGTTTGAGATCAATGACAACATAACAATTGTAGTTTCCAACAATCTCCCTCTTTGGCATTGATGGCAACACCTCAAGTTGCCATGCAATCCAAAATGTTTATTATTTTGAGAAACATCCTCAATGTATCAAATCTTCATTAATATCCTTAGTTTCATTATGATTTTCATTCATAAATTTGATAAGAAAAACCTCTAAGTCTTATGAACTCCCTCTTGATATTTCTACCAGCTTTCACTATCTCCCTCTTTCATTTTGATCTCTTTGATGGACAAACTCTCTTTCTTTCTTATGGTAATTAAATAATCATAATCTCTCCCTATTTGAAAATAATGCCAAAGATATCTTCAACTCATGCATCTTTTCATGTAGGTATCTTTATGTCAGTTATAAATTCATCATCTGTCATCTTTGTATGATTGATCTATCATTCTATTCTTCTTCTTCACTACTACATTGGAAACTCCTAAAGTAGAACTATTTGCATCAATTTGTAAGATATTTTGATCAACACATTTGATGAAAAACATCATCTTTTCTTAAGTATCTTTGTCTAAGGGAATCACCCCTAATTTACCTCTAAGATATTCATGTGGATCTTAAGGTAAAGCTTTAGTGAATATGTTAGCTATTTTCTCTTTAGTGTTCACATACTCTAATTTCGATTCATTGTCTTAAACTAACTCTCTCAAGTAATGATACTTGATAGCAGTATTCTTGGTCTTTGTGTGTATTACATGATTCTTTGATATGTTAATAGTACTAGTGTTATCATAATAGATAACCACTAAATCTATAATCTCTTCCTTCATGTCTTTCAATAATTGCTTGTTCCATATGATATTTTAATAATTTACTATTGTTGTCACATACTCAACTTAAATTATTGATTGGTAAATGCAATTATACTTCTTGCTTGTCCATAAAATCATTCTCTTTCCTAGAAACAATGTACCTCCACTTGTGTTTTTTTGTCATTAATATTTCCTACCGAATCAAAGTCAGTAAATACCTTTAGTTGAAACTTTTCATTCTTCTTGCAATAAAATCTATATAGTCTTATGTTCCTTTCAGATATATCAGTATCCTTTTTACTACCATCATGTGGTTTTCCTTAAGACTTATAGAAAAGCTTTCAACTATCCCAACTGTTAATGTAATAATAGGTATATTATTAACAACATATTGTAGTTTTCTAATTGTTGATCTGTATAATATTTGGTTCACATTAGTAGAATCATTATTCTTAGATAAATTATGTCTAGTAGACATAGGTGTACTCACTAGTCTTGAATCTTCCATTCCAAAAGTTTTTAGTATCTCCTTGATATATTTGGATAGAGTAATAAAGATAACTTGCTTCATTTGTTATATGTGTAAACCAACAAAGAATTTGATCTCACCAAAAATTGACATTTCATTTTCCTTCTTCATTTCATCAATAAATGATTTCCATAATGCTTCCTTGCCTCCAAATATAATATCATAAACAAAAAATTTAGATAGCAATATCTCATTGTTCTTGCCAATCTTCAAGTACATATTGTTATAATCATTTGTTCTTGCAAAAACAATCTTCACCAAGTAGTTATGTAGCCTTTCATACCATGTTTCAAACCGTATAAATATTTGTGCAACTTGCACATCATATTTTTCTTGCTAGGATCCACAAATCCTTCGGGCTACTCTATGTATACTTCTTCTTCAAGCATCCCATTTAGAAATGCAGATTTGACATCCATTTGATATACCTTAAATCCTTTATAAGAAGAATATGGAAGCAGTGTTCTAACTACTTCTATCCTTGCTACAAGGGAAAATGTTTCCCCATAATCAACACCTTCTTCGTGTGCATATCCTTTTCATATCAATCTAGCCTTGTTCCTTGTGACCTCACCTTTTTCATTCAACTTGTTCCTAAATATCCACTTTGTTCCAATAACATTTTTATCTTTGGGTCTAGGTACTAGGGTCCATGTTTTGTTCTTTTTAATATGCTCAATTTCTCCATTCATTGATTGTATCCAATCTTCATTCTCCAAAGTATCTTTCACAGATTTGGGCTCAAACTAACAAAGTAAGCATGTATCACTTCTGAGTCTTTTTCTTGTCATAACACCAAATTCTTTGTCTCCAATGATTTTCTCTAATGCATGATTTCTTCTCACATATTTTACTAATATGTGTTCTTTTCTTCTTTTTTCTTCAATAGGTTCGTCGTGAAAAATGATTTCAATCTCATAATCTCTCTCTTGTTCAAGTTATGGTTCATGTTCTGCATGCTCGAAATTGTTTTCCTAATGTTTGGCTTCATCTATCTATGATGTGACATTATTTCCCTATTTCTTGGCACCCACAATTTGTTGTTCGACAACTGGTTGTTGCAACTCGACATTCCCAATTTGTTGTAGATTTGCAACTTTGTTCTCTTGTTAAGGTGAAGTGCTAGGAATACTATCATTCACATACATGATTGAAATGTAGTCTTTAGGTTCCATCTTTCATTCAACTTCATTCCTTTCTATACATTCATCAACTTTCACATTTGGACTTTCTACAACTTTGTTAGTGCTAGAGCTCAAACACTCGTAAGCTTTTTCTCTCAATGGAATATCCTAGGAATATGCCTTCATCACCTTCAGCATCAAGTTTTCCATTTCTATTATCTTTAAGTATGTATCATTTTCTTCCAAAATCTTTGAAATACTTAACATTAGGAGCATAACCATACCATAATTCAAAAGGTGTAACATTTGTACCATTATTGACTTGCACTATGTTCAGGGTATAAACAGTTGTACTTATAGCTTCTCTCTAGTATTTATGTGACACATTTTCCTCCATCGTCAATGTTCTACCATAATCCATGATTGGTCTATTTATTCTTTCAACTATGCCATTTTGAGGAGGGGTTCTAGGTGCTGACATCTATCTTTTGATTCCTCTATCATTGCAGAATATGTCAAATTCATTAGAAATTAATTCACCACCTCTGTCAAATCTTAAGCACTTCAAACTTTTCCCTATCTCCTTTTCAACTCTGGCCAAATACCACTTAAATAACTAAAAAGCACTAGATTTTTCTTTAAGAAACATCACAGTCATCATTCTAGAGTAGTTGTTAACAAATAGAATGAAATATTTTTCTACACAATATATTTGAACACCAATATGTCCACATAAGTTAGTGTGAACCAATTCCAAAATATTGTTAGAGGAATATGTTTTTCTCTTGAAACTAGACTTTGTCATTTTTCTCAATTGACATTGTTTACACATAGCATTATCAGGTTTCTTCATTTTTGGCAAACCTCTTACTCTTTTCATTTTACTCATGTTAACCAAACTGTCAAAATTTACATGACATAACCTCTTGTTCCATAATCAAATATCTTTATGTTGTGCAAAAAAATATGTCTCATCAAATAAATCTAGATAGAACAAGTTACCTCTTGTTTGATCACCACTTCCAATTAGTTTACCATCAACATAAAATGTTTTGTCCTTTCTATGATGGAATTCAACTTTGTAACCTAGTTTGTTTAATTATGAAGCACTCAGATTATAGTTAAGTCTTTCAACCCAATAAACATTGTCAAACTTGATCTTATCAGTTAGTTATATCGATCCTTTACCCTTCACAAGACATAGAACATCATTTCCAAATTTAACACAACTACCCTTGTATGGTCCAATATTCTCAAATTTACTTCTATCACCAATCATGTGATTTAACAACCACTATCAATTAACCATCTATCACTTTTATTCAAATAAGAGATTAAGGTAGTTTTCTCATCTTCATTAGGGTATCCTTTCATAGAAACATAGACTACTTCTTTATCATTACTTTCAGATTCAGTATCAGTTTCTTCTTCAACAATATAGCAGGATTTCTTACCTTTGTCTTTGTAGTCCTTGTTCTTCTTATTTTCTAGGTCATCTCATCTTCCTTTGTACTTGCTTTCCTTTCTCTAATCCATGTCTTCTCTACCAAGACACCTTGAAACAATATGACCAACTTTATTACATGAAAAATAGATTATAGGAAGTTTACCTTTTTATTTTCCTTTGCCTCTTCCAAGTCTTGGAGCCATCAGTGCCTCAAGTTCATCATGTTCATCATCAAAAGAATCACTATCACTTTTCACATGTTTTCCTTTTCCTTTCTTACTAATAACTAGATGTGATTTAAAAGCATATTCAATAGTATCAAGAGTGTAATTGTCAAAATTAGACATGTCAAAAGTAGTAAGCCTATCAATCACACCTTCTAGAGTTAGATCATTCCCTGGTGTACATCACAATTATTATATTGTAGAAACCCTAATAGCATAAATAGGAAGTAGAGTTCTCAATACCTTGTTGATTACTATTCCATCCTCAATCTTTTCATTTTCTCCTCAAGTAGGATTAACAACCTCTTTGATTCTTGCATAGTACTAAATTATGTTCTCACCTTTTGTCATTCTCATTTCATCAGATTTTCCTCTCAAATTTTTTGATTTGGCTCTTATGACATTTCATCTTCTCCATATATGGTTTTTAGTTGATTCCACATTTCCTTTGTATTCTTCCATTCTTTTATGTCATCAAACTTAGCATAACTTAGGGCTGAAGCAATCTCTAATATTGTCTGATTATGCTCTTTCTTTTCTTTTAGTTATTGTGCAGTCAGAGGGATTGTTGTAATAGTCACATATGCATCATTTGGGAACTCTAGTGTAACTTCATCAATACGATCTACCTGTGACCTCATCAATCTTTGTCGCGCATGAAAATTCTCTTTGTTCAACTTTGGTATCTTCTTTTTGTACATCATGATCTTTAGCTTTGAGTACCTTCAAACTTCTCTCTACAAGCATCAATGATCTCATACAAATTGTTAGGATAACTAAGAGGGTTTTGAATCAGTTATCCAAGGTCCAAATGTACCAATTGAACAAACAAACACTTAAACAACTTTATATCATATCATTCCATAACACGGTCTCTACAGTCAACTTTTAGTAACATCAACTAGTTTCCTACTATCCTAAATATAACAGACCTACAGAATGTAAACATTAATTAGTAAAACATCATAAATAACATCTACACAAGTTTGACACTAGCATTTAATCTAGAAACCCAATTTGGGAAAAACCACCAGCAACATGTCACTAATTTTCACTCTTCTGAAGTGAGCTCTATTAGGATCCAACCCTATTAAGATTACAAAACACACTATTAAATGTGACCTTGTTAAAGGGTTTAATCACCCTATAAGGATTGGCCTTGTTAGAGGACTTTATAATATTCCACTAGAATGTCACCATGCTAAAGGATTTAATATGACTAATAGGTCAACCTTGATTAAAGGATTTCAAATACTGTTTACAATGGTTAGAAAGTAACAAAAGGTTTTGATCTATCAAGTACAACTCACATTGCATGTATAGATCTCAGTTTAGCTCTTGTACATTGATTCACTGTCTAGCCTCTATTATCATCTATGTCTTTGATTCGCTTGGAAACCCTTCAAGAAATCACTTTTCACCTCTTCTCAACTCATCCTTCTACTTAGATTCACTAATCAATAACATCAACAACTACTCCAACCTTCACACTTTTTGGAACATATATGAAGGTTTTCACTTGTACCTCCTTAAATAGGTGATTTTGATATTTTATCGCTTAAACATCATCATAGATCTTATGGCTTATGATTAGATTAATCACATACAATGAATCTGATTGCCATCTTGTTTATCCTCTTCTTTTCTAGAAACTTCTCTTGGAATCCATTCCTTGGGTCATTTACCTAATCCTTTCCTAGTATTAAATGATCCAACTCATCAATCCTTATCTTCAACACAATTTCCATATTTCAAGAAATCAACTTAATCAGATGGAAGTTATAATTTATCACAAATAGTTAAAATGTTGTTCCTTGGCCAACATTATGTTTTGACACTCAGTCATCACTAGGTTACTCGATTGCTACAAATTTTCTCACTCAATACATACACTATCACTTGGTTGATACTGATGCTCAGTCAACACTAACTTTGCTCAAGTTTTTCTAGCACTTGGTCAAAACTAGCATCACTTGACATACACTTCAAATCCTTAATCTTCTTCTCTATTGCTCAATCAAGCCTATGCATTTGATTTATATTTGTTCACACTTTCATGGCTTCAGCATTACTATCTTCTCCACTTGTAACATGATTTAAAAAATCATTTTATCTTATCAAAATCAAAGAGAAATGACACTTAGATCAAATAGAAAACTATCTCATTAATAGGTTTGACATCAATGACAACATAACAATCGTTCCAATTATAGTTTCCAACACTCATATGTACTGATTGCATTTCATTAGCTCCTGTTGAGCTATCATTTTGCATGATGCTTAACAATGGGAACCCTTTCAAACTCCTCTCTTGAAAAGCTAATCTAGGATCAACTCCAAGATTCTGGGCAATGTTGCAACCTACTAGAATCCACTCAATTGAAGATAAATGTGTATGTTCATGAGGAAACCTTTTTTTGTTTGATCAATTTTGGATAAGATGTTTGATCTGCTATTTGAAAAGTAACCACAAAATAGATATATTTTTTGGTATTTTCTGCTTTATGATGAATGCAATTTATCGACGCAACTTTATGAATTCCTATTTTTAACCAAATGTTAGCAATGAAAATAAAAAAGATAAGGTAACAAGAGATTAAAGCAAATAACTCAAAAGGAAAATTCCTAATGGACATAAACCATGATAACAACACATCTACAAGTAAATCATCAAAAAGATTAGGTAGGAAAATAATGAAAATAAGAGCAGCACTTCCTCAATTTCACTGATGCAATCGTCGATGGGAACTCAATAACAACTGAAAGATGTTTCACTTCTCATAAAATTGTAAGGCCATGGAAAGTGTGCTCATGTGAGACAAGAAGCTATGTAGGAACAATAGGTGATCTTTTCTCCAACTTGGTATGTCAGCAAAATTTGTTAACACAAGGCAAACAACATAACTAAAAGGTTGCACAATCATAACAACACAATAAAACTATTGACCCCATTATTATTCATGAACATGCATCCACAAAAATAACACACTTTGGAAAGAATAACTAGACTCAAAATGAGTGCACAAATAACATATATTATTGCATCAAAATAATGACCTATAGTACATATTGCATCCATGTATATATAACAAATCATCTCCTCCCTTTGTGTTGGGAGAGAGAGTTCTTAAAATTCAACCCATACTAAAAACAAATATAATTATATACAAACTGACTCTCTAAATGGTGCTAAGTAGGTCTCCATCCTTTTTTATATTCATTAATGGGTGCATGAGCCTTTACATGAGAATGCAGCTACAAGATGGTCTAGGAGTCTCTGGAAGCTCTAAAATGGGAAGCTTGACCTTCACTAGGTGTTTTTGGGAGTTGAACTATCGTCAAAATGTGTTTCCAATGCATGGAATGCTCTAAATTATGAATTGGAATTAACTATTGATGCACCTCTAAGAAAAGCACACTGCACACATCTGTACCTTGGTAATTGTATCCAAAAATCCAAAAATTCTTCTAAGTGTCAAAACTTGATTTCCAACATCTGGGTTTTCTTCTCCTTTATACCAAAATGATGTGTGGATGTTTCCCTTTGAACTTTTGGATAGCAAAGGTGATTTCTTGAGGAGGTAATATGTCTAAAGTTTCATTATTTTCCCTCACTTCCCCATGGAAATCATGAAGTGTGACTTCTTGGGAATTTCCTAGAACTTGAAAGTCATAGGTTTGAGTGTGATCTTAGCTACTAGAGAAAAAAAGGAATCCATGGTAATGTTCAAGACCTCTAAGGGTCTTTAGATATTTTAGGTATGCACACCTACACACCTTAAGAAATAATTCATTTACAAAACCTTCAAATTGTGCACTTGCTCACCTTTAGGGAATTGTACAAGGTGGTCAATTCACCAAAAAATCAAAGTTCTCAATTTTGAAAACAATTTCTGATTTTTTCTTAGATGAGGTCTCAGAGAACTTTAGTGTACTTATTTTTCCCTTTTTGATGATTTTTACCCTCTTTATAGCCCAATATTTTCATATATTTGAACTCCTTCTGCTTCTTCTATCTGAAATCCCAAGGTGCCTATTTTGAAAATTTACATGCAATACCATGGATATTTTTTGTGCAATGGATAATGAGGATGCCTTTTATCTACACAAAGAAGCAAACATTAGTTATCTTATGTTGGAAGACCCAAAAAAGGACTCCACAAGACTTAGATTGATAAAAAATTGGGTCAATACTAGTCAAAATAAACAAGACAGAGGGTCCCCCCCCAAAGCCAATTTTGTGCACCAGTGCACCTTGGTAGGTGCACTAGTGCACTAATTTTTCCTTGGAAATGGAAAAGTGTGTGGTTTTTCACTAGTGCACATGTGCACGTTGACAAGGTGTGCATGGTGCACACATGCACATTATGGCATTGTGCAAGAAAAGGGGGGTCTTATATAAGCCCCTAGGGGGACTCGAGTGCACACCTCTGAAGGTGCGCACCTTTGAGGGGATGCACATGTGCATGTGTGCATCCCCAGAATAGGAGTGAAGTGTGCATGTGTACACTTGGTGCACATGTGCATGTGTACATATGCACTAGTGTGCATGTGTGCACTTTAAGCACAATAGAGTCTTAAGCTTAATTTTTTACCTGTGTCTGACTGTCTGACCCTTCACGATCAAAGACCAAGGTTTGACCTAGACCTAGGGGAGGATCCAAAATGACTAAGGCTTCAAACTAGATGCCTCATAGGGAATTTTGAAACTATGGGGAATGGGGTGTGCACTGTGAGGCCACAACAACTCCTAACAGAATCTATCCTTTCACAAGGAACTTCTATATTAGTACATCATCACCAGGCTCTCTTTCAATTGAACCCAAATAAGTCACCAGGTCCAGATAGCTATGAAGCATTTTTCTTCCAAAAATGTTGGGGCATATTAGGATAGGAACTATGGGAAGCTATTGAGGCATCTAGAAATTCTGGATCATTATTAGCTGAAATCAATAACACTTTTTTGGCACTTATTCCAAAGAAAACCAACCACAAGGAGCCAAGAGACTTTAGAGCAATAACCTCTATAATACAATATATAAAATCTTATCAAAAGCTAATAGACTTAAGAAGCTTTTACCCAAACTCATTTCAGAAGAACAAACAAGATTTTTTTTGAATAGATCAATTCTAGATGGTATCATCATAATTCAGAAATTTATTCATTCAACATAGATTGACAAAGAACCTTGTATGATAATGAAGTTAGACATTCAAAAGGCTTATGAGAAAGTTGATTGGCGATTTTTATGCAAAACACAAAAAGCATTTGGTTTCTCCCATGACTGGATAAACCTTAAATTCAATTGTATTTCAAGACCCAAAATATCTTTATTAGTTTTAGGTTAATGCAAAATTAGGTTTTGAAGGGACCCAAAACCCTTTACAAAAGCTAAAGATAAATAGTAAGCATCACCAAGTTTTACAAGGACCTAAAACCTAAAGTTCACCACAAAACACCAAAAAACCAAGTTTTATTAGGACCTAAAATCAATAGAGTAAACAAACAGAAGCAAACCCAAGTTTTACAAGGACCTAAAACCTAGATTTTAATACAAAAAGTTGGAAACAACAAAAAAGAATCTTTATTAGTTAATGGAACACCAGAAGGATACTTTGGAATTACAAGATGTATAAGACAAGGGGATCTTATTTCACCATTCCTTTTTATTATAATGGTAGAGGCCTTTAGAAGGGAAATTAAGGAAGCACAAAGGAATGGTAGAATCAAAGGGATACAAGCAGTTGAAGATATCCCTAAAGTAACCCATCAATAATTTGTGGATGATACTATCCTCCCTGGAGAAAGTACATTAGAGGAAGCATAACAATTTAAACAAATCATAAGAACTTATATGGAAGCATCAGGGCAAAAATTCAATCCAAACAAATCATAAATCTTCTTCCTAAATTTAAGTCCAAACATAGAAAATAATATATGCATCTTAATAGGCTACAAGAAGGGCTCCTTCCCTTGTAAGTATTTAGGTATTCTTCTAGATAAAGGAAAAAGGGATGGAAAGACCTTGAAAATGCTAACAAAGATGATTGCTAGGAAAATAGAAAGCTAGAAAGGCAAATGACTTAATAAGGTAGGAAGAACTATAATGATTAAATATGTACTTTCAGCTATACCTACATACCAAATGTCATGTCTTCCTCTTCTTGTAGGAACTAGGAAAATATTAGACAAAGAGTTAAAGAACTTTTTTCAGTAAGGGATGAAAGAGAAAAAGAAACAAGCATTAATAGAATGAAAAAACATGTGTAAACCAAAAGAATATATAGGTCTCAAAATAAAAAATTTAAATTAGTAAAATAAAGCATTAGGAGCTAAGTTGGTATGGATAATGTACTGAGAACAAGAAAGCAAATGGGCCATGATTTTGTACTCAAAATATTTAAACCTAGCCGATCCTTTATCAAATTTTGGGACTATTAATCCACCTAAAGGTAAAGAGTTTGGAACTTCATGATGGAAGCTTGACCTTTAATTACTACTAATCTAACTTGGGATATAGGAACATGAGAGGAGGCACTTTTTTGGGAAGATTTGTAGGACAGACTTCTCCCTAGACTCTTTAAATCTACTCAATAATATCAAAACAACATTAATTAATCTTTGGAGATCAAAAGTAAGTGATTATAAAATCATAGTAAAAGAGAATGAATATAAGGGAAAACAATGGAAATCTCTTGAGGAAACTCAATTAACTCATCTAGAAAAACAAACCTTTGAAGAAATTATAAACCAAAGATAGACAAATCATACAGAGCGAAAAGACAAATTAATTTGGGGGGCATCAAAATATGGTAAATACAATGTGAAAAAGGGATATGAAAGGATTATTAATTCCCAAAAATTGCAGGAAATTGATATACTACTTAATTTGTGCAAGATAAGGCATGCCTCCCTAAAGTGGGTATTTTTTTATGGGCAGCACTCCAAAGCATAATTTGGACTACGAACCATTCCATAAAGATGGGGTTTGAAGGACCATCTAGATGTTCCTTATGCGAACATGAATTTGAAATAGTAGATCATTTATTATTTAATTGCCCCTATACAAAAGAATATTAGTCTTGGTTACTCAAAAAATTAAATTGTCAAACAACAATTCCAAATACTCTATTGAAGTACTTAAAAAGCTAGCCTAAAAATGAAAACAATAGAGTTTACAATAATGTTTGGCTCATAACCCCATTAATTTTACTATGGAAAATATGGAAAGAAAGAAATAGAAGAATATTCAGTAACAAATCCATGGAGATTCCTTCCCTCCTCAATAAAGTGGAAGCAAGCATTATAGAAGTTGCAAACAATAACTTAAGGAACACTTACAAAGAAGAAGGAACATTCATAGAATGGGATGTAGAGATGCGTAATTATTGGACTAACCTAATCGATCCACCATTATTATACACTAAAATAAACAAATTGGCTTGAGTAAAATGCAAATCTAGGCATAGCTGGCTTAGATTGTACCCTTTACTTGGATAAAGGAACTTGCCTTACAACACGAGAAAAGCCTTTAGGCGAAATACCAAATAACCTAGCTAAAATGGAGGCCCTAATAGAAGGTCTAAGTATATGTAAGGAATTGAGGATTACTAAGCTAATTATGGAAGGAGATTCACAAATCATACTAAATGTAATAAGAAAGGAAAGCACACCTAACTGGAAAATGCAATCTAAGCTAGAATATGCAATAACAATACTTAAATCATTTAATGAAATAATGATAAAACACATTTTTTGGGAAGTAAACAAAGAAGTGCGTAATGTAACGCCCCGCCAAGGGATCCAAAAGAATTAACCTAAAGTTTCACTAAGTTTGCTAAACTTTTTTTTTTTTTTTTAAAGTAAGAAAGTATAACATACAAATCAAACACATAGTAGCGGAAGCAATATCATGTAATCATCAACAAACATACATCACAAGTTACACCTTAAGGATCCCAAGACGTTGAGTCACATTTAAATTTAATTAACTCTAAGTCTAACAACTACCACATACATATGAAAGAATAATTAGAAACTCCAATGTCCATAATATACATTTGTTCTGAATGCCTCTTGGCAAATTAATTCGGAATGCTCAATCATCCACTGTACATGTCACAGGGTATGAAAGGCTTAAAAGAATATACATATGTAAAGATAAAGATACATCATCCTCAAATCCATGATACAAAGTACAGTAAAATAAATGAAACCATATACCATACTTGATACATCCATCCATCATAGAAGATATAAACATCCAACATGAAATACAACTGTCCATCCATCATAAAACACAACTAATCTAAGTGTGTGGTTCCTCCCAACCATCAATAACATCATTAGACCATCATGGGCCCTAGTCATCCCCCACGCGTAACATCCCAAGTCACCGAAGAGATCATCGGTAGTATAGTAATAGGGACATCACTCCTAAAACATACTACATTATATGCATAAAGAAATCTAACATGCAAGAATAAAGCATAAGATGATCCTCCAAAGTAGAACACATCACCTAAACATTATGAACAAGCATCCCAAGAAGCTCCAGCCATGGTAGCACCAGACGGATCTCAAATGGTAAGAGTAAAAGCACTACCACCCGACCCCGTGGAACCTAAATGGTCCACTCCCACCGCGTTGAGGAGATAGTCTCAAGTCCCAACAAGGTATCAAAACAAAAAACACAAGTACTCTCTAAGTCTGGGAAATCCTAAAAGTATACTAACTCAAAGGTTCCAACATAGATAGACATCTAGACCCAGAGGCACCACAAAGACATGTAGGAAACCTGCTATGCAAGCGGAAAAGTGTCATCGCAAAAGTCACGTAGAAGTTACCCGAGCAATCCCTTAGGAATCCCGGGTCCCTAGTGATCCCTGCAGCCACTAGTATCCTCTCATATTGACAAGGCATACTATGGAATGCAAGGTCATAACCAAGCGTTCTCTCTACCCCATCCTAGCCTGTATTAGCACTCAAGGTATGGGAGAGAACATACAGTTATCTTATTAGGTTCATTTAAGTCAGTATTTAGGTGAGATGTTTTCACTTGTTAAAACAACTTACAATGGGTTACTCCAGGCAGCCTCTTAGGGCCCCGATCCCCATTGCAAGCCACTTCCTGACACTACACATAGATAACCTACCCTAGGCTCATGAAATCACAATTCAAAGAATCATGATAAAATCACCTCAATCCTATACAAGCAACTGAAAAACATCATAAAAGATAAGCCACAAAATTAACATCAGTTCTTCATGAGCAACATATAAGCATCAAATAATAATCATATGATTACAACAGTTCTCTATCAGCAACTGAAGGCATCAATGATAAATCACAAAATCCAATGGTTCTCCAATGAGCAACCAGAAAGTGTCCCAATAATAAATCACAATATTGATCAAAGACTCCAAAATGGTCAAGTCAACACATGACATCATCAAGAACATAACAAACACTTCAGTCCTCTCAAGCGACCGAAAAGCAATCCAAGTATAACTGATCGAGACTCAAAAATGGTTATCAAATATAACTGATCGAGAATCGAAAATGGTTAAGTCAGGTATCTCAAATATATACACCACAACGTCACATAAGAAGACAGAAAGCAATAACAACTAGTAAACACAATCATGTCATAGAGCATATCATCACTTCACCAGGGTTGGGTTTAAAAGATCGAGATCAAAAACAACATAACATCACATTCACATAATCCCCGAGCCTCTGGTAACAACCTAGGATTGGTCAACGCTAGGACAAAACCTAAACACCCCATAATACAGATAACACATAGAAATATAGAATAGTCTCACAATTTGATTTAATCTTAATAATATAATGTTAATTCAAATGTACAGGTTTCTATTCTCGTTTCCAGTGTATAATCTAGGTACTTATGATTTACAATATATCCCTTAACCTATTCTCATATTTAATTAGAATCAAACTATAACCCTAATTTGGTTTTAAAACAATTTTCTAAAATGATCTAAAGACAAGATACTTATCAAAATAAATAAGTAATTTATAAATTTATAATTTTCATTTAACTATATTCATCAATGGTTAATTTTAATTAAACTAATCTTTAATTAAATTAACTAATGATAATCAACTAAGTTCTTATATTACCAACTCTAGAATTATCAATTATTAATAATTAATATAATTACTAATAATTTTATTAAATAAAATAAACTTATTTTAAATACATTATTATTTAAATAAACAATAATAAAAATTTGTTAATACTTTCATTTAAATAATAATTAAGAATTATTTATAATTTTATTAATAATTTTATTTAATAATAATTAATAATATCATTAAAACCTTTTAATAAATATTATTAATTAAAATAATAACTAAATACAATTAACATTATTAAAAATAATAATTAAAATCGAATTAAAAAAAAAAAAAAACTTAATATAATTACTATAGGTCATCGGCCTTTCAAACCGGCCAACGCGGTAGGCCTGCTGACGCAGGGCCTGCGGCAGCCTAGCTGACGCAGTCCCTACGCCAGCAGACTACCGGCGACAGTAAATAAAAAGGTGGGTGGGGTGCGTGGAATAGCCCCCACCCAATAATAATTTTTTTTTTATATTATTTTCTTTTTTAAATTTTTTTTTTTTTTGTAATGAATATATTTACAGACATTTTATTAAATGAGTTCTTTATAAATTCGAGAAAAAATTTAATAAAACAAATTCTTGTTTTAAATAATTTTTTTATTTTTATTTTAATTTTATATATACATATTTTCTTTTATGAAAACCTAGCAAATCTCTGATAGGAAGAAAACAATCAACCAATCGAATTTACTATCTAAATTTGATTTACCATTCGAATTTCATCTTAAAATTTTCATTTCCAAAGATTCAAACTCCTTCCAAATTTAAATTTCTCAATTCTATTTAATTCAACCCAAAACCCGATTTAATCCAAATTCCCTTTTTTACCTACGAATGAGGTTTTCTGAATAGTTTTCCAATCTAGGTTTACAGATGAAATCGAATAGCAACAGATCTAGAACGAATAATTCACACATTCGAGAAGACAAGATCTTACAATCACGAAGTAGACAAATCATATTAAATTTCTTAAATCATTTAGGGGTCAAAATACCAGACCCTACTTGAACCTGATGCTAATATGCAATCCCCAAAACTGTAATAGGACTCGCTTCTCTTCAAAAACTTTCTTCTGAAAATCCTTCCTAGAATTCTCCTTCTCAAATTTTCTTACAAAAGTTATTTCCCCAAAAATCCTGTCTCCCCATTCCCGGTCCCAATTCGTGTCCAATATCTGTCGTCCCTCTAAAATGAACCCCCAAGTTGTGATAAAGAGTTTTCTCCTCAAATCGGGGCACTAATTGTGCGTTCACCCGAGATGACTCTTTGCTCAACTGAGTTAACTCTAAAATTAACTTTTATTAATCTTTGTTTTATCTTTTTAATGCACATTAAATGAATTATTAAATAACTTTACTTAATATTCCACTCGACTTCTATTTTAAATTAATTTATTACTTTAATCTCATGTGCACTTTATGAAATTAAAATAACATTATTATTTTCTATTATATTATCTTTTAATTTATTTCTCATATTTAAACTCATGCTTAGATCATGCGATCTAGAAACCTATAATAATTTAATATCTTTTCCACTTTTAATTTATTTTAGAAACTTAATTGATAGAATATTTAATTAACTTAAATAACAATAATATTTAGCATTTATTTAAAAATGAACTCTAAATATATTATTATTAAATTAAATAAATATTATCATGTTCTAAATTTATCTTTAAGCTTTTATCTCCAAATTTAATTATTTTTATTTAATTAATCTCTTAATTAATTAAATATAATTAAATATTAAAATATCATAATAATTTTCTATTAATTAAATCATTAATTAATCTTTTTAATTAAACTTAATTAATAGAAAATACATCAAAGACTCATAAAGCAACATAGGAAAACCCATCATAGAAAAATACATACTAAATCAAACAAAAATGGTTATAATCACGAAATTACATCATTTGATATATTCAGAGGGTACATAACTCAGATACTTGTCTTAATTATCAATTAGGACAATTGGCTAAAGGGTTTAGGAATTGGACTTAAGAGTTTATCTCCCCTCTCTTACCATTGAGATAATGCGATAGGGTACGCTCATCCTGGCAATTTAGGGAAGTCGATACCCGGTACCTGCAACCTGCATAAAATCCATGCATGTACAAACACAATATTCTAAGCTAAACAAACAATGGCAGGAAGTGGTGCATCGTGTAGATCCCGACTAGCAGGTGACTACGACTCCCTTCCTTAACCACATCAGAAACACCATACATAAAGAAAATAAACACGCACACCATACACATGCAGTATGGGGTAAGTATCCATAAGAAAGCACATGTGATAATAAACCATCTAACTAATCATCATCAATAATTGAAAACATTGAATAATCATCATACATGCATGAAATATAGAGTACCAAGTAATCTCATCATATAATAAATTGAGTGTAAAACAACATCTGATAATCTGAAAGTAATGCTACTAAACATCAAGTATAAAACTGGCCTAAAAGAGTTTGACAATTAAAACAAAATGTGAACTAGGGGCAGGCACTACACATAAATTGGCCAACTTAGGAGCAGATATGGAGGATAAATTGATAATAAATAAAGAATAAGAAAAAAAAAAAGACTACAAAAAAAACTTTACTATAAAAAAATCTTATACCTTAAAATAATGTCATCTTAAAGTACCCTTGGATAAAGGTAGATTAATGCAGAAAATTAATCACTATGTAAAAATGACATAAGGGATCCACAAGATGCAAAGGAAGTCCAGTATTTTCCAAAAATCCCAACAAGGACAGGGGCACCTGAATATAAAATCAAGAAAACCAAATTGGAAAACCCCTCTCTATTTAATTTCTTGTAAAGAAGACTATATTTCTAGTAGGCTAGGAAATTTGGGGTATGCCTAGCTTTTAATTTTGTAGTTTGTACAAGACCTTGGTCTCGAGAAAGATTGGAGGTTTTATTACTTTGTTCTTTCCTACCAGTGCCTATTTGAATGGAGAATTTGTAATTTTATTTTAATAATATAATCTATAGGGCTTCTATATTTTACCAATAAAAATATATTAATGAAATCCCCCTTCCTCTATTAAATTAAATAAATGCAAAACCCATTTAATTCAATCTCCAAAACCCCTCTATATTTAATTTATTGAATTAATTAAATCCCTCACCCACAAACTCATCCTCTAAACCAATAGTTACCCAAACTCAACTCATGCACTAAATATTCCTCTTTTAATTAAATAATTCATTTATTTAATTAAATCTCACACAAAATATTCTTCTATTAATTAAATAATCTATTTATTTAATTAAATCTCATGCACCAAATATTTCACTTTTAATTAAGTAATTTATTGATTTAATTAATATAATGTACCAATAACTCCTCTTTTAATTAAATAATTCATTTATTTAACTAAGCTCATCCACCTGGTAGACCTTAAAAAATCCTTGTACAAAATCCCAATTTCATGTGTTTTTGTCATTTTGGAATGGACAAGTTGAGCAGTCAAGGAAATAGTGAAATATTAGAATATTAGGTAAGCCAAGACAAGGGGTCTCTGAAATTGTAAATTTGGGATTACCTAAACTCTTGAAGTCTGAAATTGTGATTTCGTTGGTGACACAGAAAAATGCTTCCGAGATCACGATTTCGCTAACTATTGAAAGAGGTGCTACCAAATTCACGATTTTGGTGACGAAAGATTTCAAAGTTGTCGAAAGTGTGATTTTAATAAAGATGCAAAATCAAATCCTTTTACAAAGTTAAAAGAACTTATGAAGATTTTAAAAATCGCAATTGTAGAAATGATTTTATAACAAGGATGCAAGAGGACAAAAAGACAATTGTTAAATTAATGGTGCGCAGTATGAACCAAGTACTTAGTTGATGGGAAACATGGATACTTTGCAAAGTGGGTATATGTGTGAAAAATTATGAGCCATAAATGTGGAATGAAAGTGAATTAATTGTCTTTGCGAAAATGGTCTTTTTCATAACTTCGTATGAGAGGAACTAGAATAGAAGCTGGCGAGGATAATTCAGGAGTACACAGGGAGTTTACAAAAATAATAAGTTTGATCTCTTTTCTTCCCTTGTTACTACTCATTTGATGAAAATGCTCGTCAAGAAGGATATTGAAGATTCTAAAGAAGTTAATGTTGAGAAACATATTAAAAAAAAAATTAAGATATATTTCTCGATTCCTCACTTAATGGTCAATAGTTAGTCTTCCTAGATAAATTTCAGGATTGTAGTGATTCCAAAATTTCATTACATGGTCAGGATTTGTTTTGGTATTTTTATGCAAATAAGGATAAGAAGGAACCTAGAAATAACCCATAGAGGCTCGATTTAGGAAAGATTGTGGTCCAAAATGTTTTTATAGATACTAAGTTGATAGATATTCTAGTGTATCATTATGAGCCAACCACTAGGACTATAAGGAAGATGGATGGAATGCCTTTGTTGGTTATTACAAAGTCCTACATTGATGAATGTTTCGGATTGAGCACCTAAGTGATAACAAAAATTGTTAGGGAACATTTCAAATCTGAGTATCAAAAGATTATGAAGTCTAGAAAGTTTAGAGAAATTGCACATTTCATGTACATAACGGGCATAACAATAGGATTATGTATGTGGATCATGTGGGTCCTCACTTGATTTATTCCATTATGGATTTTTTCAACTATACATTTTATGCTTGGCTTCAATTATTTGGAGAGGATGAACAATCGAAAATCCCTCTGGATTACATGTGCATGTGCATGAAAATATAAAGCACTCATATGTACTTGGATTTTTATTTTTGCTAGTGAAATTGAGAGGACTTTTCATAATCAATTGATTACGTGGAAGATCAATGAGTCTTTCAAGAATTATTCCCTATTGTGTTACTTAATTCTTCATTAAAATTTCAATCAGTTTAGAAATTCCATGAAGTTGGATACAATTGATGAGGAAGGCAATAGACAACTCATTCAACCATGGTGTCTGTTGTAGGATACACACGATAAGGATGAGGATTTCATAATTTTTAGAGATGTATTTACTGAATGGATAATAAGGGAACTTGGGGGAACCCTCACCAGAATACCACAATCAATCAAGAACATGTTGAGACCTAAGGAATTTTTGGCTAGTAAGGGTTGTGAATACAACCAAGGTGACTAGATTCTTAAGCCAAAGTATTCTTTGATAAGATTATATGGATGTAGACAACCACCTCACAAGCTCCATGCATTTCTCTCAAAGAGATTGGGTTTCTTGGAATTCATATGGTAGTTGTTGAGGGTTGAGAAGGAATACATTTAACCAAGAAGGGGCAACATGATGGTTGCCTTTTAAAGGTTTGATGGGTATGCGATTGGAGCTCATAAGATTCAAGAAGTACAATAATTCCTTATAAATAAATTATGGCTGACTAGTGATAAAAAAAAGAAGATTGTGATCCTAAAGGAGATTTTAGGGCTATAAAGGCCAAATATTCTCATTAGTTAAATATGGATGATGATGTTATAAGGATTTGCAATGATGTGGAAGTGATAACTCAAGAATAAAAAATTTAAGTGTTTTAAGCAAAATAGAAAATCAAAGACTAAGCAAAGGCTTGCCTTGCTTTTATACTAAAGAGGACATTGAATTTTTGAGAATTGAAAAGTGTATCCATGATTTTGAAAGTTTGTATAAAGAATATGTTGAGAAAGATGTAGGTAAGGAGTCAAAACATGTATCTCTTTCACCTCCTCAAGCAAAGAAAAGGAGGGTGAGTCAAGCAGGTTCAAGTGTTACTCAATCAACTGTAACTCCTCCGAAGAAGGATGAAGCAAATACTCCTCCAGTATCTTATGAGGATTCAAAATATGGGGGCTCGACAAGAGTTCTTAATGTTCTTAGGAAGATGAAAGAAATTGTTGAGACATCTGAGCTACCTCCTTAATATTCTGAGAAGCAACATGGTTATTATTCTCAGACCATGCCAATTGATAATCCAATAGATACTGAGGATGAGAGGAAGGAATATTCATTAGATTTATTGAAAAAAATAATTTCACCCCAACACACAAGTTTAAAGACTTTTGCATCAAATACAAAATGAAGGATTTTGAAGAGAGAAATAAGTTGAGGCTTGAGGGCACTGATGAATCTCAACATGCCTCAGTTGTGCAACAAATGATAGATGAGTTGAAATTGGATATCATTTCATGTGTTGAAGAAGAAGCAAAAGAGATGGTGAAGAATAGTGATATCTTGATTCTTCCAGGTTTGATATTGAAGGAATTGTTCTTATTTGATCAAGTAATGAAGCAAGAGGATTCCACACTTGGGTCATAATTTGAAACTCTAGACAAAGTGGAAGGAATAGGATATGACCCTGAGACTAAAACCCTTGCCAATTGGGTAATATTCAAAGGAAATAAGCCAAGGATGATTTATATATCAAAGGGGGAAGAGGGAATGGCTTTGATACAAACAATGAACAATATTGACCCCATTCTAGTTGCATCTAGGTTGACACATGAGTCAATTTTTAATTAGGTCTAGATTAAACACACGAAAGAAACAATTGTATAATTACAAAGAAGAGAAATGGAAATGAATTCGATTATAAACAAGATGCATGTGAAAACAAGAAGGTTAGAGAGTGAATTACATGGCTTAAATCTAACAAATCTCAAGCTAGTGTGGTTCATAAGCCTGCAAATGTAGATACTGAAAATAGTAGAATTGAGGAGATTGCAAGTGTTGATCATAAGGAATGTACCTTTAAAATTCTAGAAGAGATTCTTATTTATAGGGTGAATATCATTTTAGCTAAGTGTGATGAATTGTACAGAGGATTTAGTAACATTGAGAATATGTTAGAGTTCTTTGAGAAATGAAAAGATAAGCTTTATGAGATAGAGAGAAAATGGGGACCCTCCAAATATGAATTAAGAAAACTATTTGAATTCACAAAGAGAGATCATGATTCCCCTACATAGATAAAGACCACTATTGATCTTATTGAGGTTGTTTCAAAGAATTTAAGCCACATAAGATAAGATCATTCAAAATTAGAAGAAACGTTGAATCAACTTGCTTATGTTGATCATTCCTTCCTACCTCTTATTAACAATGAGGATGGAAAAGTTAAACAATTGGAGGAATGGAGGCTAGAGTTTACAAGGTTACCTTATGGTGCAATAGCCAGATTCAAAGAAGAACGTATTTTTCAGATTGATTTATTCCATAGGTTATTAAATAAAAAATTCACAATAAAAGTGAAATATGAAAAATTCATAACATAGGTGAAGATAGCATGAGGGAAAAGTGGGTGGATCTGCAAGTATTTTCTCCTACAATATCAAAGTTTGTATGGCCAACGCACACTCAAATCGTGAAATGAATCAATCACTATCACAAAGTTCTTGAGGAAATCACTGAGGAAGTTGTGGCGGCTGATGAAGTAGGAGATGATTAGTATTATTTTCTTGTTTATACTTTAACTAATAGTTAGTTATATTTATGAAGGGGTTTAAAGGTTTGTGTGCCTTTTCATTTTATAATAAAAGGTACTGAAACCCCTATTTAAGAAGTTACATTTTTTGAACACAAGATAAGTGGTTATTTTTTGAAGTACTCTTTTATGAAAGATACATTATGAAGTAATTCTTGTTTTCTGCAAGTACTCGCTGGATATGCAATGGAACTACTATGTTTTATTTCCATTTGAATGAAGTTAATATGATGATGCATTCTCTTTTCAATCGCATATAGTTTTAATCCCTCATACTCTTTATTTTCCCTTTGGATTATGCAAGTGTTATGATGGATGAGAATAATACATGAACTTGATTTATCAGATATTTTCATAATAATTTATGGTATTTGTCTAATTGGTGTCCTTCAATTGGAGTTAAAAACATTTAGACTGGGGATTATATTTGTAATACCCCAAGATTGGTACATTGGCATTTTGGACCAATTTTGGTGCATCACTCTAACAACATCAATTCCTCAATCAATTAAGTCCTATTGTACTAGGCATTTCAGATTCTGATTGTCTTTATTTTTTCTAAGTGCCAAATGTAGAAACCCCTAATTTGCATTAATCATATACTTTATTTAATCCTAAATATCAACTTAAATAGGCTAAATTAACCTTATAATCAAATTCATTTAATTACAAGTCCTCGCACTTTAATTAAATTAAATTCACCCCCTTTAGCTAATAAACACGAAAATGGAATTAAATATATTTGATTTAATTAAATACCCTCATTCTAATTGTTAAATTTAATTATTCAATTAATTAGAATAATAGGTTATGAGGTCATATTTAATTGAATAAATCAACATTCCTTCCCAATTCATCTCATTCAACTCCTTCAAAGTCGGAAGAATCAATCTCTCCTCTAATTTGAACTATTCATCTAGTTTGATCTTGACCATTGATTAGGTCCAAGATTCTATAAAAGAGACCATCAACCTCTCATTTGAAGAGGATGCAATTGATGAGTATCAAATCACTGTTGGATTGAGCACTCAAGCATTTTGCATTCACAATTCCATTACTTTCATATGTTTTTTCATATAGATTACAATGCATCCATTTAGAGGAATTTGCACACATCTTAGTTTAATCTTGCATTCATCTAGATTGAATCCTTCGTTCTAGTTGGTTTGGTTATTGAACTCTCAATTATGAGAGCGCATAGTAAAACCCCGTCTAAATAGAAGGCAATTGATTGCCTTGTGTAGACATTCAATGAATAATCTCAAAAAATAATGATCATGTTGAAGTGTGTGGTTAATTCAGAGGCCCACATTTAACACTCACAATTCTCACTTTTGAAGGCTTCATATGGAGTGAATGTCTCCCCCAAACACATAATTGACCATTAAGAATAAAGTCTTCATCATTGGAGCATTTAAACTTTGTAATAGAAAAACCTTGTGCATAAGGGTAATGTTCTAAATTGCTTTCCATGAGAGGCCGTACATTGCTTTTGTGTCCATTTGAGCATTTTAGGACCATTGTAGCACTAGTAGTTATATATCTATAAACCAAACCATTTTTCAAAGAAGCAAGCCTCCCCTTGCAAAACTTATTCCCCAAAATTCAGAGCAAGGGAGTGTTTTAGGGGCATATAACTATCCTTATCTTAACCTTGCAAACCCTTACCTTTCGCTAATGTTGCAACCTTAAACATACACAACTTTTGTTCCCAATCCCACAACATATGTAAAATACTTTATTCAATAGAATCGTTGTAGGAAAATTGCCTATATTTGGACTAAACATGGTACTAGAACTAGCTTTAAATTTCTTTTCTACTCACTCTAATGTAAGAGAAAGGGGGCAATGAAATTCACTATTGAATTTGACACTACATTTGGATGAAACAATCCCATTATAAATAAAAATGCCACATTTATTGTATGGTTTGAATGGATGATTCAAACATGCATAGATATATTTGACATGGATCTTGAACCTTTTTAAAAGCTACACACATCAAAATAAGTTTAATCACCCCTTAATCTATTTCCTCAATGTGATCTATATAAAGAAAAAAAAAACTCATAGATATATATATATATATATATAAGCCAATATTAATTATTAGTTCCTAAAGGTAGGATATTGCATCCATTCAACTCACTTTTTCAATTACATTGACCAATCACATAATAGAACTTAAAAGGCTAAATGAAATTTCAAATGTTTACATCTTTCTTTCTTTTTCAAGACTTTATAATTCATATTTTTCTCTAGTGGCCTATGCTAATTTTGGTAGGGATAAAAATTAATCACCCCAAAAAAAAAAGAAAATATTCTATGTCATGTCATTAATGACACTTTATGTCATACATTAATAACAAATTTATCTTTTTACAATTACCAAAGGTTGATTATATTTTTTCACAACAATTGAAAAGATGTCATTTGGCGACGACTTTATGTCATTCATTAATTTAACAGCTTTATCTTTTTATAATTGAGTTAATTAATTAATTCTTTTAATATTGTTTTGACTTGTGCATTTTTACCATATCAAATTAAATATAATTAAGTTATTTATTAACATATTATTTAACTTCACAATTTTTTAAACTAATAGATAATAAATTATATTCATAACTATCAATAGTTTAAAAAAAGATATTGTCAATTTTAACTAAATGGTATTACATAAATTTCACATTCAATTTATTTTTAGAATTTATTTAATTTTCTAATTATAAAAAAATCAAATCAATAATGTTAATATCGATATGTTACTTATTACAACAAAATGGTTCTTCAAATGCTTGCTCAAAACAAGGTTAACAGATTTACAAATTTGTGATGCAAAATTATCACAATCCAACTCTATTGAAGACATAAACTCAACACAAGCTCTAGTCTAAGCACTCACAATTTTCGGTCACAAAGCGGTATACATTTTTGAAGATCTAAATGTATTGGACTATTAGAAAGAACCGAATGCATTGGACTATTAGGAGGAACTTTGACCCATTAAAACCTCTCAATAAGAGTGTCTTAAGAATATATTTTTAAAGTTCACATAATTAACTATTAGGACGTTGATAAATTCATTGCAAATTTTCATTAATTTAAAAGAAACATACATTATGGAAGGAATGGTTGACAAAAAGTCTAATGCACATTTGCACATTAAATCATGTTAAATATATCAACTTTCCAATAAAATAATCAATTACAGTTTTCATTGATTTGAGAAGGAAACATATATCAGAGAACAATGATTATAATAATAAAATTCTACTTCACATTAGTCCAAGATAAAGCAGGACTTTTCGCCGAAAACAAATAAATTTTATTAAAAGCCAAAGACCACTCCACCCAAATAACAAAAATGACAAAACCGAAAAAAAGGCATTTCCCCTCTCACGAAAAATAAACAATTTAAAAACTCAGAGCACTCATTTTTTCTGTTTCTAAAAGGATGGACTACTGTATATCGAGGAGAGCTAGGTAAACCCTGTAACCATTCATGGTGGGTCTTTTTCACCTGTACGCCTCTCTTTACCTCCCAACCACAATAAACATATGCATTATAATAGTAGTGACAGATATTTTAAAAACCCAGATCACACACCTCAGCATTTAAAAGTGGGTAGTTTATTTTGGCCGGTGCAGGCCACCGCGGCCAGACGGACATCTGCCCATTTCACATTCAATTTCAATTTCCAGCCCAGGCAAAAATCTACTCAATCCTGGTCAATCCATCGATCTTCACACATAAAAATACTATCGACAAAAACATCGTTCTCTTGCGTGAAGCTCGGAAGCATGGCCATCCATTTCAAATCGAAATACTGAAAACAAAAAGCTTGCACACATACAGACTGTAAAAGCCCACCATCATACAGCCCAGAGAATTTCCCGTACTATTTTGGTCCCTCGGTTTTGGAAACATTACAGTTGTAGCAGATGGGAAGGTATTGTCATTACGAGTACCTTTATAGTATATAATACTAAGGAGTTAAAGAGAAAATAGTATAAATACATATAAAATATGTACATGTGTTGTTTTGTAACAGTGCGGGGATACAGTAGTACCCACTTGAGCCTTGAACGTACTTCGATTGCAGGACAGTGGACCTGTTGATTTTGTTTATTACTCGGAGAAGCCTCATCGAGTTTGAACTCTTGACTTGTTTTCCTCGTGGCGCTTCTGAAATTTGGTTGTAATCAGGCCTCGGAATCTATATGGTGGAATTCGAGTTTGTGCCCGACGAGATCCATTAGCATTGAATTAGCTGGAATATTTCGACTGAATTCACACTGGGTATGGCTGGGTTGAATCTAATTCCAATGGCCATCATTCTTAGAATGTATATTAGATTGTAAATTAGTACCCATTTCTAATTGACTATAAAATGTTGAATTTGGTGCTTATTATGTTATATTGTGTTGATAGGTCTTTTTATCTGTTTATCAAGTGGCGGAAATGAGAAAGCGGAGCTAGTGCTCGTGAATGCCGGTAGCTGTGATCATAAGACGTTGGTTGTCAACTGGTGAGCCGCCATGTTGTTGTTGGCAACCTTTAATGCTAAGCAATTTCAGCTCGTGAGTGGGGTGAAAAATCAGTTACTATGATAAAGTGAGGCTAAAAGACAACGGAAAGCTAGAAAAGGCAGAACTCTTTTAACATTCTTTGTTTTATTTGCATTTTTACTAATTGTTCAGTGTTGGATTGCTGCAAAAGGAATACCCATTTATTATCTTTCTCCAAACGAACCATAAAAATACTTTTAACCCCTCGCGAAAAGGCGAGCAGCTATTTGTGTTTCTGACGAAATGTAATTTTTAATCGAGATATTTTACTGTTTTCCTCATTTTGCATTTGTCTCGAGAATTTGAGATTTGGTGAGATTCTTTCATGGATAGCAAGAACTCATAGGGCAATTTGATGTCAACTTGGTTTGGTCACTACTGACTCACTGAGTAATGAGGAGGGCTTAAGAAAGTGGGCATAGTTCTTGTCACAGCTAGGCCTGGATGGCAGTGAAAGGACATTAAAGCTTCTATCTTCAGGTCAGATCTGTAAAGTGTCTTGGTTATGATTGAGGACACTTGGCAATTGATCTCGTCTGGGATCTAATAGAAAAGAGTATACTTTATTTTGTTGGGACGCAAAGGGCCAATACCCAGTCAAAGATTCAAGGAAAAAGTATTCATATTGATTAGAATCGAAGAAATGACCTTCCTACTAGGTGCAAAAATTTGGGTTACAAGCAAAAGCTCAGATTAATCCATGTTCTGGAGAGGATCGGTTATCTGCAATTTTACAAGGTAGTAATTCTTCCAGCGTCAATTAAATATCATGCTCAAAGACAGCGCCTTCTTACGTTTCGGCCTTTTGGATAGCACGCCCCTTCAAATCAATCCAGGACTTGCAACCGAGACTGCTAAACTGCAGTAGTGATCCAAACCTCAGACATATGCACGGCTCTGTATATGTGAATCTTAGACAAAATGCTTCGATTGTCATTGCTCTTGTGGGTTTAATCTAGTTTAACGGAAAGTTGCGTATACAAAGGAAGCTGTTTTGCCCTATTCCCGCAGTTTAGATCTTTAGATGACCATTGCCATAGTTCCAGTATCTTAATGTCGTCTTTCTGGTTCACTTCTTGGATTACATCTTGATAATTGGGGTTTCTTATCAATTTGCAAGCTGAATGCCTACAACTTGATATTTGTTAACAGAATCGCAAACGTTTGGATTTTCTTTTGAGCAGTATTTTACTCTGCTGAAACTTTAGTGGGCTCAAATAATTGATATGCCCACCACGTATGTGGCAGAGGTTCCAATTTCAGCAGATACTGTCTTTGCTGTTTGGTAGTTATATTCTGTTTTGAGCCGCAGTTTCTCATCTCATTATTACCATTGCATTCCTAAGGGTACGCACTCTCCCTCTCAAAATAGGCTATCTAAATTTAGCATTAACTTTGTCTTTTGTGCACCTTGCAGCCTATACACCAAATAACCATTCTTGTCCCTGGCGGATATATCCCCTCTGAACATCAACCTTCCTCCTCTAGCTCCCAACTCCCAAGTCGATGCACTGAACTTTGATTCTAGGCCATTGTTTGTTTCAGTTTATATGAGATGTGAAGTTGTGGTTCTTCAACTGTGCTGCTTATAGGGCCATGTCTCTGATTCTGGCCCTGGTAGATGGCATGTCTCTCTGTTCCTAGAGATATCATAATACCATGTGGCTTACAATATGACAATAGTGCAGAATTTTATTTATAGTTATGCATCATCCTGGCATGCTTACTTATCATGCGTTCTGGACAAAAATGTTTTTAGTGTCTGCCACAAGCCCTTATTCAGTTGTTTTTTCTTTTGTCTGCAGTGTTGATACTTGAAAAAACATGGGATGTTTTATATCCAAATCAATAGATGAGAGAGGCACAAAGAAAAAGTCAGGGAATGGTGGGGAGATTGCTGTTTTTGTGCCAGGCTTACGCACTCCAAAAAGCATTGACTTTGGGAGATCACTTAATAGCTATTTGTCACCAGACTTGATTGCCTGCCTTTCAGACCTTAGGACGCGTATTGTTGTCATGGCAGCAGGAGAGGGTTCGGCTGCAACCAAACCAAGGAGAAAGACAGCAACCCAACATGGTAGGTTTTGTTTGTGACTGTTATACTGAGAAAGTTATTCCATCCTTAGCTGTTGCAAAGTGTAACTTGGAAAATTGGCTTGCATGAAAACCTGTATCCTAGCTGTATAGTTATTGGAGTTACCGACTAAGTTATTTCACATCATTATTTCTAGGTGGTTCTACTCTGGCTGATCTGCAGCAGGCTCTTGACGATTATCTACCTGTTTTGCTAGGATTAACCAAGGAAGGTAACTTGCATATTTATCAGATAATTTGCTCTATTGCTCACGATCTTATTTTATAAATATGGAAACTCTGAAGAATTTCAGAAATGGGTAATTCAGCAATAAAGAGGCATATTTACCAAGAAAACCTGGTGTTTCTGGCTACTCATTAACATTATTTGAGCACATGAATGGAGAGAATGAAGTTGTATACTGATTGATGCACAGCTTGATTAGCATTCTAATAAACTAATATTTTTGCAGGAAGTCAATTCAAAGATTTGGTAGAATTTATTTGGGCCAATCAGGAGGACAATGAACAGGTTAGTGCTAGTTCTAAGGGGCAGGTTTGTGGCCATTTAAATTTTGTTAATGTTTCATAAAGTATTATTCTCTTGCTTTTGTGATACCCAATTATTAAACATTTATGCACAACCATAGCTCATGAAAATATTTGCTTTCCAGGAAACAGCAATATCAAATGCGTGGTATGAGGTTTTATCTGTTCTACACATGATGGCTATGCTGTCTTTGTCACAAGCAAATTTTTTACTGATTCCAAAAGCTTATAGTGACGGTTACCAGCCAAAGGTGACAGAAGGTTGGTTTGTGAAGTTAAATGTCCTTAGCATAAGGGGATTTAAAACTTAACCCTCAAACATGCAGGCAACACATATGATGGTTGCAGTTAGAGATATCTTGCTTGTAACTCAAATAATCCTTTTTTTTCATGTGGCATGATTTTTTTCACATCATTTTTTGTCTGCTAGTAATTATCTATATGTATGTTTATTCCCTTTTTTATCTAATAATTTTTTTTGGTTGTTCCATGGCTGATATGGCATTTGTTCGTTTCTATTACAAGAAAATAAGAAGGTGGCCATCAACATATTTATAAAGGCAGCAGGATATTTAGATTGTGCGGTTCGTTGTGTCTTGCCACAGTTACCAGATGACATCAAGTATGCCTTTTTTGAAAATCTGAATGCTATCTTTCAATGTTTCAAAAAGTTATTCTTGTCTTCTATTGTAGCTATAAGAGAAATTTGTCCTATGAGTTTTTGATGAAAACTGTAAACATTGTTTGATCCAATTTTTTTTTTTTTGTCTCTGTATCGATATGTTCATAACCTGTATGATTTTCATATACGTTTGGATGGTTCTGATATATATTTTGCTTTGAAGGAGGAAGCTTCCAGCAGATCTGAATGATGGAGTATTGCAAGCCCTTGCGGTCCAAGCATTAGGACAGGTTTGCTGATGTTTCCTTAGACCTTTGATCCTTGCTGCAAAAAATAAGTGAAATCAATTAGGTATTCATTGTGTTAATCTTGGATGCTTTGAGATTGTGGAGTCTATTTAGATCAGCTAAATGATATTAAACTCTTTTGGATGTCATCTCAACATTGATACACTGGTCTACCAAAAACAGGAAACTGCCTTACTTCAGCTGACAATATTGCATTTATGATTGTATATTCCATCTTGTGAGGGGGCAGAATACTGTCTTTAGGTATGTCATTGCCACACTAATTAGTGTTGACTTGATTAATCATACCTTTTAATTTGAAGAAACACATCTGATACTGTACTAGAATGATTCTTACATCAGCTGAGTGCTAGGATTAGAAGTAAAATATCTCCTTAAATAGGTAAATAGAGAAAGCACCTTGTCCTGTATCCTGATGGGAAAAAAATATGCATCATTTTGAAACCATTCAAGCTTAGCATTGACAATTGTCGACAAATCCTTCGATATCTACCATAAAATGAGTAGGAAGTATATTTACCCAAGAAGCAGGTTTGCATCTTGCCACCTAAATAAAACTGATTCTTGCCAACCAAATTATCAATATCCTTGACCATTTAAGAATCACCCAAAAGAGGTCCTTGCCTAGATTCACATAAGTAGAAGGGAAATTGAATTCAGCTGGTTGCCAAACCCAACATATCTCAACTGTTGAACCTTTCTAGAAGATACGGTCAACTGCCTTCTCTCTCCCACACAGAAGGCAAAAGGCAGCAACGACCCCCTTTGCTGAGCTATACTTCTTTAATGTATTTCTAGATGCCCCAATCAATGCCTTTGGTTTCAGGGAGGTTCTTTCTTTCCAAATGACTTGACGCTATTGTTTCCTTTTTGCTCGAGGGTAATTTACCTGGCATGACTTGTTCAAGTAAGGGCACAGGCATTAAACTGTCTTACTGTACAGTTTTTTTGTATAATACTAATTGTTAAATAAGGACTTGCTAGGGCAATTCTTAACATCTCTTCGATATAATTTTGCATTGTCTATTGCGATCTTAAAAGACAATTTTCAGTGATAATCTTGTATAACTCTTTAAAATCTGCTTATAGATTGACATAATTGCCTGAGCCCTACTTAGCCCTGCAAAAAGGCCACTGTTGTCGGCCAGTACTCCAAATATCTGCCCTGCAAAATATGCCCTTCCTTTTTCCCGAATGGAACAATCAAAGGCCAACTTGTTTATGCAAAGACTTGAAAGCTCAAATAGGCTGTGTGCATGAAATTCAAGCATCCCATGCACCCCTCAAACTGCCAACTGAGTGAATTGGAATGAATTTGCCAAGCAGATCTATTTCTCTTAAATGGCGCTGAATTGGAAATTACAATGACTGTGGTGCTAACAAAGTGCTACCATTTATGTCACATAGCTCAAAAGGACCCTTGGGTTTTTGTACATGGTGGGAATGAAGGATTCTGTAGTGCGTAATGATCAGCTGAGGACTTCCATTACTCTCACCATCCCCTTCTTTGCAAGTATTCCTTGCATTCTTATGTCTGCAATTCCCCATCCTCCTACTGTCTTTAAAGTGCACAGCATCAAAAGCAATGAGGAGGCCTTTCATTTGTTCTATTTAGCCCCATGAATCTGGAGATGTATAAACAATGCTGAAAATTTACTATCTGCTTCGAGACTTCTGTCATCAATTATAACCTTCCCAGCAAGTGGAAGATCAGGCTCATTCCTCATAAATAGCTTCTTTTTAGAATTTTCATGTGTTCAATCCTATTTCTTAGCCATAGTGAGATGAATTCCAAAGCAAGTATTCTATTAGCCCCATGAATCTGGAGATGTATAAACAATGCTGAAAATTTACTATCTGCTTCGAGACTTCTGTCATCAATTATAACCTTCCCAGCAAGTGGAAGATCAGGCTCATTCCTCATAAATAGCTTCTTTTTAGAATTTTCATGTGTTCAATCCTATTTCTTAGCCATAGTGAGATGAATTCCAAAGCAAGTTGCCAAAATAATGGATGATTTGACTTAAAAACTGATTTTTATATTTGGTTCCGCCAGATAGGAGGGGTTAATTTGCCTTATCTGCAAAACTTATGCTTTTTCAATTCCCTGAGTTGGTAGCTTTAGCAAAAGTATCTAAACAAATCTAGTGCATTCAGTTGAATGCTGAACAAAATGAACAAATGAACATTGAAGACCTCGCAATATAGTAGAGGTAAGGAACTCAAGTATATCCATGCTTGATGACATCTACAACTGAATAGGTCTGTGGGTATACCATTCACACTAATCCTTGCAAAAACATGTGAAAACGTCTCAGCTACTTTCTGAAAGAATGATCTAAAGCTCAAAAAATCAAGCATTTTGAAATCAAATGCCTCATAAGGGTCATAAGCTTCATAAGAGTCATTTTCTTTCTAAAGATGCTTTGAGCAGATTCTCATGCCCTTTCATGCTTTCTTATGAAGTCATGGTACTTTTCTAGGATAAATCTATCCACAAAAAGGCAGTCTTCCCTCCTTGGACTATTCGTGCTATCTGCTTAATGCAAATTACGAGGATTTGGCAAGAATTTTATAAGAAATAGTTTGGAAAGTGATGAGATGGCAACCACCTACTTACTCTCTTTTAGAGTGCTATGAAGTGAGCTCAATTTTTTTTCATTCACTCACTTGTCTGTGGCTTGCTTATTGATGGACTCATGATATATCTTTAAAATGGTCCAACAATAGGCCACATCTTGTAGAATTCCAAGGGTGTACTAGAAACTTGTCGTTCTTTGTATCTTTCATAGCCACCTCCAATTCAAATTCTACCTCTCTAGTTGGGAAAAGCTTACCTACTTTTTGACCTTTTGAAGTACTATTCATTTGACAGTTATCGTCAACAAAAATGAAAATATTATGGAATTGACATTCACAACTATCTTGAAGAAGTTCATGCTTAAAGAGAAGAATTTGTTGTATTATGCTCAAGTTTAAGAGACTATAAATGAAATTTGGAGGAATCATTGTCTTAGAAAAAGATACCGGTTGCCTTACACATCTCAAAATTTTCAAGGTGAGGTTCTAGCTCACTAGCTGCTCTCTGCCTTTTGGCATTTGAGGTGTCAAATTCCAACTTATACCTGGCTTGTTGATGTTAGAGTAAATAATTAATATCTAATTATTTATTCTATTGCTTAAGTTTACTTAGGTCATGCATTTATTTAATATTTTATATTTAATGCATGTTGTGACAACACGGGAGTTTGTTCCCTTCTAGTTGTCACACTTATCTTCTAGCTTGTTCTACAAGCTTCCATGAGCTCTTTATATTCGAGCTCTCCTCATTGTATTCTCATATTGTGAAGCCATTTCTTATTGTAAATACATTTCTTATTGTGTTTGCATTTTTGGCTCTCATGTCCGTTTAGGGTTTTTTCCCGTGCTCCATGCTCCTCCCCTTCTTGGCTTCTCTTTGACAGGTTCGCATGTAGGTGATCTTGGCGTCTTCGGAGTTGGCTTTCCTCAACTCCAACAGTTGAAGCTAAAATATAATCTTAGGTGAGTGGGGAATGCAGTGTGATTCCACATTCATATTTGGTTATCCTAATAGATTGTTTGTAGGTTCCTAATTTGTTCTTTCAGCTTGATAACCACTACATGGTGTATAGTTCAGGAGTTAGAGAACTGTTTCTTCTTCACTATTATTTTAGCTATGTTACTAGATATACCCTGTGTCCTGATTCTGGTATGATGGTACGATCCGGTTCTTGCTTCTGCCCAGATTCTGGCAGGATTCCAGACGGGAATTCGGATTCCCATCCGGAATACATGCAGAATCTGGGCTTGTGTTGGCCGCTTCTGCCTATAAAGAGCTTTAATGATCATTGCCAATAAGTTGCTCTATAACTAGACATTCACTTTGTATAAAATCTATTGAAATTCAGAAGCAAATAACTTGATAGCATGGAGAGGCGCTTTTGCAATGGCAAATCAGACTTTGTTTGAAAAAATACATAGCAGAAAACAGAGAGAAATGGCTACAACAATCTCAGTGCAGAACATTGTAATGAACAAGTAGGACGAAAATTCAACAGAAATGTCACATTCGTGTTTACCTGTAATACTCGTAGCATCTATTGACAAAATCTTTCCAGAAAATCTCCTTCACACCCAAACTAAGAAATTCTCTTGAAATTTTCATCTTTCCTTTTGCATCGTAGACATGATTTCTCCACAGTCCATGGAAAATAATGGAGCACGCTTTCCTGAAAGTTTTGTTATTCGATATCTTTAATATTCTTTAGTTTTACTTTTAAGTAGAGAATATATCTTTAGTTTCAAATGAAGTCGAAGAGGAACCACACGTTGTCCTTGATTCCTATGAAGATGAATTTGGATATTAATTTTTAAATATGATCTATGGCTTGTAATTTAAATTTTCATCATGTAATGTCATTTTGAGACTTTTGAATATGATATAATCATATATGAGGTATTTTATTTATAAATTTATTGGCAATAATTGGTTTATCATTTTATGAATCACGCTTCTAACTTTAACCAATTATGAATGAACATTGACATGTTACATGCACGAATCTATGAATACACACACACACACATATATATTTGAAAATGTCTATATATATACATGCGGTAGCGGGATCTGCCCAAAATTCATTTATGCCAAATCCTGGAATCCGAATCCAAACTCAAACCAGAACTAGGATCGGCTACTTAGTAGAGAATTGTGTACACAAGTCAATATGCTTCACACTTTATAACATCCTCTTTATCATTTGTATCATCCCTCTTCAGTTTTATAATTCTTTTGGATTTGCACCATTTGATTAGGTTCTGTAATTTTTGTACTTCAGTTTGATTTTCAGCTCTTGGAGTTTGTCTCAATACTTGATCATAATTTATACTATTTAGCTCCTTCTTTGGCCATTTGTGGGCATCAATTTTATACCTTTCATTATTCTTTCTGAATGTAGATGATAGTTTTCTAGGTCAGTCATCTATCTTGAAAACTTTATGTTTTGGACAATATACATATGCTCTAGTGCAAGTTAAATTGAGGTAGGAAAGTTTTGTTGTACTTATATATATATATATATATATCGATAGAGTAATCCTGATGATGGATCATGGAGCATGATCTGAAAAGTTGATGGTAAAAGAGTGTTAACACAGTTCAATCCAGAAGCTACCGAGACTCAAATAATCTATATAATAGCCAACGTGAAGCAATGTAAAATTAGCTCCAAAGCAATTGATGCATATTTTGCAATTTTGGTAATAATGGCATGATCTGTGCAATTTTCTCTACCATTTTAACATGGTATTGGAGCAGTCATGGTACTAGGCCTGTGCAGAAGCAATGAAGAATCCTTGCAAACAAGGATTTGTGTGATATATATTATTAATTTTTAATGGTGTTTTTGTTACATCAACATTACAGTCACAATAAAAATATCATATCTTTTTCATTCCCCAACAATTTTTTTAAAGTGTTTTGGAATGAGAGAAAAGAGTAGAACATAACCCAGAAACTGTTTGGAGAAGCAATCAGTGTTCTGCGAGCAGTTTGAATTTAAAACAGACGTTTGGTGTGAATTAATGTTTGCTGGCTGCATGCAAGAATTGGAGGACTGCGTTTGATATTTGTAATTTATTTTCAAAATCCTGTCTTGTATATAATGAGCAATAATAATTCTATGTACCAGTGATTCTTGAAGTTTTTTTGTAATGTGGGAAGTGGTAGCAAGGGCAATATACAAACCAGTGAATAGAATGTGGGTAAAATATAGTCTGTGTTTTTATGTCCACAATAAAGGATTCTGCATTTGTGAAAGAAATTTTTGTTTTAAAATCTTCTTGGAGATATTGATGGTGCACAAATCTATTTGGATGCACAAGCAGTCATGATATACAGATAATAGAAAAAAATTATGCACTACTATATAGGCATACATCAACAGATGAAATTGAATTTTTAAATCATTGAGTTTGTTCTTTTAAGGAAAGTTGAGAAGGCACGAAAAGAGGCATTTCATACTAATTTTTAGGTTTGAGAGGCACATGTGAAGTGATGGAAAATAGGAGAAAGGTAGAAAAATAAGGGATGCCAGTTTTAGATCCCTTTAATTTGGTTTATTGTACATATAGTGTGAGAGTCTAATATGATCACAAACATACAATATTGTTTAAAATCACTTAAATATTGGTTAAGGATATTATTGGAAGAGGTGGCCATTCTAATAGGTGAAATCAATTATTTGGAACTCTAATTTTCAAACTTATCAAATGATGGAAAATAGCATGGAGACTTAAATTGACTCTTCGAGGTGTATATTTTGGTGGTGCCACTTGTTGAAGTAATACTCTCTGACTATAGGTCAGAATTCAAACTTCGAATACATGTTCAGAAGATATAGTTATGAACCATTTTCTAACTTAAAGTTGTTTGCTAAGTGGAGATTCCACTATGAAGAGATCCCACTATGTGAAAAAGGAAAATTATAAAAAAGTACTGAAAGATTCAATTATTGGAGAATTTCAGATTTATGTTCAGACTGATTCCTGGATGACTTGAACTGCTTCCTGAATCAACACAATAAATGCAGTCATACATTTTTTGTGTATTTCAATTTTCAACCTACCTTGTAATAATAATTCAGTGACTATTCTATTTGAATATGCAAGTGCATGCCTTAGATTAGTCGATTGCTTCTCTTTAAAAGATAACCCACTTCACTTTATGTATTCCAATATCTCTAGTCTTTTAATCTAGACTGTAAAGCAGTGGCAAATTCCTTTGTTCTCTACCTACCTTTCAATATTGCATCAGTGAGTATTATATTACAACAATTAGATGCATGCATTGATTACTGTAGTTTGTAGCAAGAAATTGTTGGTTTCTTAAGGAAGAGTCCTACAAGTGAATAGTATGGTCTTCTATTACTTCTGCATGTGGGATTGTAATTTTGCATATGCCATTGGTAATAACCTAATAAGTCTTGGTGGAACTAAGTCCAAATTTTCTGTTAGAGAAACTGCTCTTGTGTCATGCTGATGTCAGTCATTCTCTTTATAAGTTTGTATAATCCTGATGTAATGGAAACATGTGGGATTCTTATTTTGGTTTGGATTTTTAATTGGAGAAACAGGGAGTAGACATCCAACTTGGATTAGCAATTGATAATGCAAAGGCTACCTTAGCAGTGAAACGAAGGCTGGCGTGTGAGGAAGTTAAGTACTGGCAGCAGGTATAATACGAGTACATTTGATATATATACTTTTACTGTACTTTGCATTGGTATTCTTTTCAAAACCAATGATTATCATGATTATTTTATAATAACATGTTAGGGTACGTTGAAAAAATATCCAGGCCTGTGATTTAGTGCGCAGGATGTAGTTGTGAACATATGACGATGCTTGAATGTTTTTTTTGATTGTCCTCAACAACCCTTCATGCATTTTTTTATTGAATTTTATAAATACTTTTAGAGTTGGTTGTCCTGTTTTTTGGCTTCTTTGTTATCAGTCAAAGTATCTTCTTACTTTTCAAGATAAAGTTATTGATACAGATATCTGTGTTTTTGTTCACATCAACTTTATTTTTGTTTGAAAGTAGGCTCAAGAGAGCACATCAAATATTCTTTTGGGAGGTGTTTGGGGAATAAAGCACCAGCTTTTCATCAAATGGAAGCATTCTGAAGCAAAGGTTAGAAATCTGCATTATTTATGGATTTCTATTTTAGTCCAAAAGCAGTGTGTTTTCTTATGTGTAGGAAACAATAAATACCAATGGTCCTATTGATTATTTTATTCACATCGAACTTCTCTGTCCTCGTTCATTGAAAGCTACTGAAGTTTGTTATGAAGTCTAATCTTAAACACAAATTGTTTTATGAAAACTTTGAATGGAAGTTCCTCTTGAAAGTATTGTATGTGTATCAATGAAAGAGTATGCACTTTACAAGACTTTCTCTCATAAAATATGTGTAATGAAAGAGTAATCACATTAAAGGAATACTTCTCCTAACATAACATCAATGGTAAGAACTGTATCTGTACCCCCCAATTGATAAAATCATAAAATTCTTTGGGTTTACCAAATGTAAGAGTTGTTGTCGGTAAATTCTATACTGTAGCCGACGGGTAGAATTGTATCTGAAAGGGCAGTAGTAAGATATAACACAAAACAAATACTTTATTCATATACGCAATATGCACTCCAATGCTTATAATGATTATGACGATTGCAATGATGTTCCAAAGTCCTTTCCAGATGGTGTACATATACTTTCCCGAAGGGGTGACTCAACCATCACGTGCCCTTTTGGATGCAATTCTACCCATCGGCTACAGTATAGAATTTACCGACAACAAGAGTTTGAAGTTATATTGTTTGTTCAGAAAGTTATTGCATAGATTAAATGTTCAATTGTGTGCTTCACTTTGTAAAGACCTCTTATTTATATTAACCATATGCACTCTTTTACCAACTGGTCACATTTCCTCAAGCAGGTCAGCGAAAGAGGAAATAATAATTTTATTCAATTTTAAATTTGTCTCCAAAAAGGAGTTCTTAGCCCATGAGGTCAGCCAACAATTTTTTTGTTTTGATTTTTAAAAACTTCTAACATGGGCATTACATAAGGAGAGGATCTCTATGTTGTAATGGAGGGAAACATCAACGAAAATTGGCGCTAGAAGGAGGGCTTGAACCTCCGACCTTGTGGCTGTTGATGTGAGTTTTGTTCCACTACAACAAAATCAAATACTTAGTATTTTAGGACGAAACACCAAACTCCAACTCTCTTTTGAATAAGGTTGCTCATATGCTAAACAATGTAGATGAATTGTATATTCAAATGAGACAACCTTAAGGTTCCTTCTTAATTGTGGATATTCACTCAGCTTCAATGATGTGATATGTTGGTTTTCACAAAGGGACTTGCATCATTCATTCAATGGATACCAACTTCATTCACTTCCAACCAAATAACTTGCTTAGGAAAGGGTTTAAGAATTCTATCCAACTCCAATAATGTAAGACAATGTTGATGATGGGGTGAGCCTCTAACCAATCCTTGCTTCGCATTAGGCATAGGAGGATTCTATCTTCTAAAGATGTGAGAATGATTTTCACACAATCAATATTCATCCAAATACCTTATGAAGGTGCAATCCAAATGGACATCTCTAATAGAAGTTAAACACTTGCGATTCAGGTCTAGACTAACCTCACACTGATACTCACAATCCACAAATACCAAAAGGTATGGACACTAGCTCCACCATTAATCACCATTCAACAATATCTTACATTCATCTACTTCCTACTTCTACTCAACATGAAATGAGATCCTAATCTAAGCGAGATATGCAAAGAACCATGCAATACTCCAAAATATATCCACTATGGAGACCAAAATTGAATAAAGAACAATTTTGGTAGTACTTTGGCAACAATATTCCAATATAACTCTCTTACAAATGATGTAAGCAAGCCTTTATATAGAGGGCTCAATTACAATGAATGACTAAGATTGATTTGAAATCAAGGGCTAAAGATTAAACCAGATAAGGCCTAATTAGGGTTTCCACAACAATAGCCACAAATATTAAATGCCCACCCAATGACATTAAGCACCACCATGTGGGCCAATAGAAAAATTCCATTGATTCCCAAAGACCAATGACAAAATTCAAATGCTTAACAACCAGATAATGTGCAATGAGAAGTGGACCAATGAGAAGAGAACACTTGTAGAAGAAGCCACCACCTAGTGGACCAAAGAGAAAATTCAAATGCTTCCAAGAGTCAATTAGAAAAAAGGCCATGTGGGCCTATGTCACGTGGTACCAAATGGGCCAATCAGAAATAGGTATTTATTTATCAACCAATGAGCAAATGCAGAGCCATGTGGGCCTACACCACCTCATCACCTTGGGAATTGTGCTACTCATCCTCATTTTCTTTTTCACATTCAATGAACCTAGACACAATCTCATTAATCATACCCATAGAGACACTTGGCACGTTCTCATTGGTTGAGCAAAGGGATGCCACCTTAGCATACTCATCTACAAACTTGATAAATACCCCTTGCTAATGAGAAATCATTGTTAAGCCTTCAATTGTGATGGCTCACATTCACAATTTCTTCATCTTTAATATTCTTCATCTCTTGCTCTCATGCTCTTCGAATGGTTCTTGTCTCGAATCTTGGCTTCTAGTGATAATTCGGTCCTTCATCTTGATCTTGGATTTCCAAGGGAAAAGTCCAAGATAGCATTCCCTCTTAGGTGGAAGCTAGCCTTGCCTTCCTTTTCGAACTTGCTTTGTCTTTATTCTATTTCATGATATCTTGGAGATGTCCTTTATAGTGTTCCTTGATCTTGAATCAAATTTTGCCCTTGGCTTCGTATCATCTTCTTTTCAACATTTTGGAACCATGTATGATCTTCTTGGTCTTGATGTCTTTTGATCTTTGTCTTGTACTTGTTGCTCGAATCGTTCTTGGAAACATATTTTGTCCTTTGACTGCTTGCACTTCTCGTTATTTGTCTGTCGCTGGTGATTCCTTCTTTTCCTTCGCATTAGACCTGAGCTCTTGCCACCTTTCTCCATTTTTAGGCCTGCAACATCAACACTTAGTCAGTTTTGTGACTCTATCGCATGAAATTAGAAATTTCTGATTTTATCATATGAAATTAGGACTAAATCTAAAATATCTACTCGCTGCTTCCTGAACTCAGACCCCTGTGATTTGTATCAGATCTGAAAATTACTTAATATATACCATGAAAACAATAATAGAATGATTAAACCATTGCCCTAGATATCCTAAATCCTTTATTGCATCATTTTTAACAAGACTTTACCATGAAGAGGACAAAAGACACTACAAACAAGCCTTTGTATAGATTAAAATAGTCCCGAAAATGATGATTAACCTCTGAAATGTTGCAAATGATGAAGCCTTGAGGCGCTTGAGTAAGTTTGCTTAAATTGGAAGTTAAAGCTTGCTGGAAATGATCAAAATTGATGTTCTAGATGCTGGTAGTCAACTGATACTTGTTGGTAGATGAGTTCAAAAGTTGATGCTAATCTGCAAATTGAATTTCACCACTTGCTGTCCATGGCCCTGCAAACAAATGATCAAGTAATATCCACAATCTGTCCCCTCTGATGGTTCGAACCTTCTGAGTTGTTCCTGTATTTGCAATTATAAAATGATCTTTAACTTGTGGTGAATAGCCTTGAATATATAGAAGGTGGTTTGGATATGGTGCAATTACTAATACAATTTGTTTTTGAATATTTGCAATCCATAATTAAATGGCAGCCACTTCGTCTATTGGATCCATGGCCTATCATTTAATTCAATCCACCTCAAAATTTGATTTTTAGAGCCCTTTATTGAATCAAGCTTCCTTCTTTCATGTGATTGCAAATTGGCATTAAATGCATGGCCTCTAGTGTTTAAGTTCGAGGCAAATTCAAGTTGCAAAAGCCTTGCATTGAGTTTTGCATCATATGATTTGCATTTAAATTTAATCCTTATTTTGCAATTGCATCGAACTTTGTGCTTACTCCAGCATTGGAGCCATGTTTGGGATCCTCTTCCTCGAGTTTTGAGTCAATGTTTGGATGTTTTATTTGAATTAGGGCCTAGGCGCTTTAATTTAGGGGACTAATTGGACGATTTGGGGCCTAATAAGGCCACATGCTACTTGTTTATGGGGGCCATTCAATCCTATTGATCTGATTTGCATTTCCAGCTCACATGCTACATATAGGCTGGGCCTTATTCCATTTAATGCACAGATTCCCTATGGGCTACATGTTACTTGCAATAACCCAGATTGCAAACTCCAATGCTATACACCACATTCTAGGGCTGGATTCAATTCAGATTTTGATCCTAGCCCTTGCAATTTAGTCCACACGCCTCATATTAAGGCTGACTTCTTAGAACTTTAAGCCCAGATCAATTAATGAGGCCACATGCTACCTTCTAAAGGCCTGCACTCAAACCTAGAGCCTTGATCTTTGAATTTTAGCAGTCTGCGTCTCATAAATAGGCCCTGCTTTTACATGTCACTTGCTAGCTGAGGATCAGATTTGAGGTTGAATTAAAGGCACCAATTGCACATGTTACATCATTTATAAGGTCTGATTTAGTTCACTGAGTTCTCAAAGCAACTTAAGGAGTCTCTACCTTGAGTTTTGGGTTAAGACTTATGAGTTTTCAAGGACCGTGTTACATGAATTATTGCTGCCAATCAGATCTGGCTCCTTTTTGGCTTAGGCGTTGGCTTTTGATAGCCCAATCAGAGCCTCATTTCATTGAACTGTGGAGGAAGAGGCCCACATCTTTTACACAGAGCAGCATATTTACACAGAGCAGCATATGTTGCCTTTAAATGATGTTGATGGGTCCAAGGCCACAAACTTTGACATGAGGGCTTGTTCATTAGAGTTTTGAGTATTTGGTTTAGAATTTGAAGCTCATCCTACTAGAACTGATCTCATGCATTATCTCTCTTTTACTTTACCCAACATGAGAGGAAGAGGTGCTTCCTCTACTTTAAGTTTGAGAGAAGGAAGTGCTTCGTCTATACCGTTTGAGACTAAGGGGTTGTTCCTCTACCCACTATTTGAGACAAAGTGGTTCTTTCAACTCCTCTGTCCATACCTAGGCAATGTTGCTCTCCCTTAGCTCATGATTTTTCTTTTATATGTGACTTCTAGACTTAGCCAAATTTTGCAAATGTTCCAGCTTTATCCAACAAGGCCTTCTAGAGCCAAGATTCATACGACTACCTAGATCTACCAGTAAAAAGAGGGGGATTCCATTTACAATGTGGCAATGGTGTGAAAACCTCACAACAGGTTTCCACCCCATCGACTAGTGAGATTCAAGTATCCCAAATTGAGCCAATAGCAAAATTACAAAATAGCGACAACCAATCAAATGACACCAAAACGTGAGCCAATCAGATTTAAGCATCTAAGTTAACAACCAATGAGAAATTTGTTTTCCACTCAGGCTCACATCAACTTATCATTCAGATTATGGTTTCCTTTGCATCTTTCTTTCTTTGCCAATTTGACGAACATGGACACAATATTATTGAGCTCACTCATTGGAGGCATGGATGTATTTTGTATTCTCCAATCTGCTAAGTCCATTTCAATCTTAGTTGTAGTAATTATTTTCTCCCATTCAATTGCATTGTCTTTTGGCTAAGGCCATGGAAAGTTTGAGAGATGAAAATCTTATTAAATACTCCTAGTCCTTTCTATAATACTATTCTCCTCAAAGGTGTAAGTTCTCAACCTCTCCTTCAAAATCTCTAAGATTATGTTTTCTTCCTTTTTCTCCTCAAAGTGGAAGGCAACCTTCATAGCACCTATAGCCTCCTCAATCATATTTAGGATGGAGACACCAAGATGAGCGCTATCATTCCTTATTCTTTGCAATGTATCTTTCTCATGGATCAAGGCAAAGTACCACACTGTTGCATCCTTCATCTTTGTTGCTTTGAGCACTTTACTTCTCTCCAAGAATTGCCGAAGAAATTCTTTCATAGCCTTCAATTTAGGTATCGTCTTGTTCTTGATATTACCCAAGTAATTGGTAAATTATTTGTTGTATTAACAAATGATCAAAGAGATCATTATAAATAATTTACAATAGGTACGAAATAGAAAGTTTCTGATAAGAAACTAAAGAATATTGTAGAAACAATCTTAACTACCTAATTTACATAATATACAAAAGATGACCATAAAAGTAATATAATAATATTCTAATACCCTCCCTTAATGATCAATTTGTCAATGACACCTAGTTGTCCCCTGAATTCAACAATCTTATCTAGACCAAGAGGTTTGGTGAGAATGTCAACAATCTGCTCTATCGTTGGAACCTACTATAAGTGAACTATATTGTCTTCAACCAACTGCCAAATGTAATGACAATGAACGTCCACATGTTTGGTTCTTTCATGGAAGATTGGATTCTTGGCAAGTTTGAGAACTCCCTAATTATCAAAGAGCAAGGAATTCGGGCCTACTTAAGATAAGTGCATATCCACAAGCCTCTGACAAAGCCAAACTGCCTCACAAGCTGCCTTAACAGCTCCTCGATACTCTTCTTATATGGAGGAGAGTGAGACTGCATGCTGCCTTTTACTAGTCCAGGTGACTCCACCAAATCCCAAACTGAATACATATCCAGATGTTGACATCTTGCCATATCGAATCTGCCCAATCTGAATCTATGAACCCACTGAGTCTAGAATCATGATTCCTAGTGTAAAGGAGTCCATAATCTAAGGTAACCTTCACACTAAACAATACATGCTTCTTTGCTACCCAATGATCAACCTTGGGGACTGTCATAAAGTGTGAAATGTTGTTCACTGCAAAATTGAAATCAGGTGTAGTGGTAGTGAGATAAATGAGACTGCCCACTAGTTGCTTATAAATAGTTTCATTAACAAGAGGAGAGTCAGAACTAGCTGACAACTTCAGTCCTTTCTCCATAGGTTTGTAAACAGGTTTAAAATCCTGCATATGAAATTTGTCAAGCAAGTTCTTGACAGACTTAGACTGAGAAATAAAGATGCTACCATCAGTCTACCAAACTTTAACACTTAAACAAGAGTAGAGAAGCCTCAATTGTTGTTGAAGATTGTAGCTGTGATAGAGATCTTTATCTCTGGTTTTGCTATTGAGAAAATACCTCTGTGTTGTGCCAACAATTGGAGAAGAGTATTTATGATAGTATTTGAGATAATATTTATATGAAAATGACATGTGTCATGCAAAGAGTAATACATTTGGATACATCAAGAGTCTTGTGTTCGGAAATTGAAGAGACCTTCGGGTGTAATATGAAGTCTCTCATTTCAATTTATTTATGTGATTTCTTAGTGTAATGTCACATGTCATCAAGTGGAAAGCATTGTACTTCAATAATTATTATCAATAAAAGAAATATTTTTCTGGTGTGGCTGGGTTTTTACCTTCAAGTGAAGGGTTTTCCTTGGATAATGTCTTGTGTCTTATTGTGCCTAATTTTTGATTCTATTTTCTTTATTGCTGTTTATCTTTATTACTGGGCATTTCATTAACATGGTACCAGAGCTCGGTTTTGATAACAATAGTAAAGGGGAATATATAAAGCTATTTGTGTTTGCTAAAGTTTGGGAGCATCTTTTTATTTCTGGATGCCTTCAATTAGGAGGTCGACTCAGCATAATATGACAAGTGTGAGATTATTTTGTGAAGTCATCTCCATGTCAGGGTATTTTCAGTTATTGTTTCAGGCGAATACTGGACTCTATACCTTATGTGTCGAAAATCTACTACAAATTGTGGAGCTAATAATAATTTGAATTTACATTTGGTGATGTTTATGTTTGGAAGTGCATGGAAGCTATACCATTGACATGAGCTGGTCGACTTGGGCAGCAATTGTATTTCCTTTTCGAGTCTATGTGTGTTTGTAAGTTCTTTTACAAAATAAGTAGCTACTACTTTGTATTGGAAGTTTTTGGTCTTCATTAGAGGTCATTGCATCTTTTCCATCTCTGAGTTTATTCAAAGATTACTTGGTGATGGAAAAGAATGCGTTGATGCACTAGATTTAAGGATGTCTAAGTTAAAAGATTTGTCTGGAAGCCCTGAGGTAGGCTTTTTAGTGTTGAGGAATATCGAGTAGTTTGTAATAGAAAGAACCATAGGAGTTGGGAATCCATATATCTAGCACAAACAAAATTCATCTTCTCCTTTTCATGCATATTGAGCATATTGATCTTGGTGAGTTGGGGATTTACATATAATATCGATTGTAATCTGAGTCGGGTCAATTGCTGCCTATGAGTTGCTTCTTTATATTGTTGAAGTTTAGTACCGGAGTCGAGCATAGTTATGTGGGTCTGCTGGAAATTATTCAAGTATGACTTCTTTTTTATCTCCCTGTTAGCTGAAAGAGTTCCTACATAATGACATGGCAATTATTTTATTTTATCAAGCCTTTTGGCAGTTCATTGACTTCTCTTTTTTTCTTTTTTGCATCACACCCTTTGGTGTTGTTGGAAGTGACCAAGTAGTTGGTGAAATATGACAAGATTTAGAAGAGGAAGAGGAAGAGGAAGTTAGGGCTTGAATTCTCAATCACCATAAGGGATGAAGATGAAATGTGTCCATATCCGTAGGTATTTGAAAGATTAGCAAATGAGCTACATTTCTACCCCCTAGCATTTTATTCAGCACGCTTAGATTATGATCCCTACAATAGAATCAGAGTGGTGGCTATTGTAAAATACTAACACAAGATTCACCTTGAAGACTTCTGGGCCAACGTTGCAAATAAGTACAAGGTCAAACGCAGGATGTTTTCTAGATTGCTACTCAACATGTTTAGGGAATGCAAAATTATCCAAGTACCAAACCATGTGGAAGGAGATACAAACCTGTTCCAGTTCAAAAATGAGGTGGAAAGGGAGAAGATCATCTAGCCTTATGATTGGTTCAAGAAGGAAATACTTGATCTTGTTTAAATATCTGGATCAGTTTTACAAAATGGTGGGTTGAGTGTCTAATTAGCAAATTGAAGGTGACCAAACATAGCTTGACTTATAATTTGATGGGGCATCATCCATTGCGGGATGATAAACCAAGGTAGTCATCACGAGTTAGAATTAAAGAAGGGGAAATTCCACTAGAGAGTGTTGGACAAGAAAAGGGAAGAGTATTGCCCAAGAATCGCAATTGAGAAAGAGGCCTGAATTGCTTGATGAGGAACCCCTATAAAAGAGGCAAAGATCAGTGACAACTCCATTATTGCCAAGTAGGACTTCAAGCTTACATGAGATTGACCCTTTTACAAGGGGAGTGGTTGAAACAGGGAGGAGAAGGATGCCACATGAAGATCAAATGACCTAGTGTAAAATAGAAAGCATTGCTTATCAAGAATTTGTCCAAGGAAGAGATAGAGAGCAAGAGTTTGCTACTGAGGAAAGCCTTGGAGCCATATTAGAAAAGGAAATGATGGAGATAGAAGTTTCTACGACAAAGACAAAAGTTTTTACTACAGAAGTAGAAGTTCCCATCGTAACAGTAGAAAGTCCCATCGTCGATGAAGAAATTAATGATAGGATGGTGTCGAGATAGGAACAATTGTCAATCCATGATCAACGTACTATCATTCAAGATTGGTTAAGGCAAAGGTTGTAGAGGATTTGTCAAAGAAAATTGTCCCTGCATTGGAATTGCAAGAAATCTTGGACCAAGCCAACATGCTAGAAGAGAAGGGAAAATTGGTTTTTTTTGCAAAGTTCATCAAGGATGAATCTGGATCTAGGACTCTACAAGTCGCAGTACCTATAATTGACAAAGCTAAGGACTAGAGTGCTTCAGACAAGTATAATGTGACATAATTGGATCTAGGACATGCCACTAGGGAGTAGGTCATTAAAGAATATGAGGACTTTGTCTAAGAAATAAAGGAGAAGATGAGGAAGTTGAAGGAAAAATTCCAAAAGGTGAAAAGTGGGAACATGACTTTGTGCGAATATCTGAACTACTTATCCCATCGAATAAGAAAAGAAAACCATGCCTTTGTTCCTCTTATAGTTCTTCTAGCTGAGTGACATATATTACTCCACTAAGGAAATTGATTGGTCTATCTAGACCTATACATTAATCGTATATTCTCTTTCTCTTCCCTAACCCTAATCAAGGTTGAGGTGGGAAAATTTGGGCTGTTGGTTTTGTTTAAATCCGGGACATTGGACGACTCATTGTAATTTGAGACTTAAATAAATGCCTCACTTCTCATTTATAAAGGATGGAATTTGGAGATTGTTGCTATGAGTTGCTAAGATAATAAAGTTGCCATTGAAGTTTGGTGATTTCTTAATGTATCTTAGTGCTTAAACATTCCCTTTGTTCCCTCACCCAGAATAGTTTTGTTTTCATGTATTTAGATGAATGTGATTGAAAATGTTGCTATGGTGAAATCTTCTTTCTCATACCTTTAGTTCTCAGGTAATTCCTAATTGTAGTGTAAGGCTAGATCCGAGTGATTATGTGGATGCTTTACTTCTATCTTTTTTGCACATTATTTGTTTTGATGGAGCTCATTGGGATATGAAAACTATTTGCACGACTCTTGAAGATTGCACCAACTTCGTGTAGTTGTTGAATTTGGCAAAGAAAAGTCTGGTAGATTTCGTCATAGCAATGTTCATCTTTCAAGTTCTTAGGATTAGAATAGAATTCCTCAACCCTAATCTCATTCACTTTTTGCATATTGCAAAAACCTCCCAAAAAAATACTATCATTGTAATATCATTTGAAAGCTCCTATAATGAGTATTATTCTAAGTTGAATTGAGGAATATGACTTAAGGCCTCCTGTGATACTAGCATATCACATTTACCATTGAGCTTATCCAACCTAGAAGGAACCCTAGCAATTATTTGTGTGATCTTACTTGCAACCTTAGCATACATTAAATTTTGAGAGGACAAGTTACTTCGATATTATATTCTATTGTTTATGTGGCCATAAAACACCCATCAACAAGAGTTTGTAACCCTTAAAGAAGGACAACTCACAGAGCATTGGCAATTTGAACTTCTTTTGCAAATTTGTAGCATATTCTTGGCACATCTTGTTGCTACTACCACAAAAATTGATGTCACCCTTATAGATCACAACAACCAACAAATCATCTCCTTTATTCTTGATATTAAGATTGCTATAATTCCCCTTTTGAAGCCTTGCTCTTGAAGATACCTATATAGCCTTGAGTACCAAGCTGTTAGGGCTTGGTTTAGTCCATATAGTGCCTTCTTTAGCTTGCAAACATAGTCCTTATTTTCTAATAGAAGAAATCCTTCTAATTGTTCAATATACATTTCTTCCTCCAAATTTTGTTTTAGGAAGACTGCTTTCACATCCATCTTGTAGACTTTGAAGTTCTAAAAGATGACAAGGGATGAAAACTTCCTTATTGCTTCCATACAAGCAACAAGAGAAAAGGTTTCTTTGAAATCAATTCCTTTGACTTGAGCATATCCTTTACATACTTTGTTCCTTCCAATGTGGCCATCCGCATTCAATTTGTTTCTGAGCACTGTTAAGTGTCGATGACATTCTTGACCTTAGGTCTTGGGACAATTTCCCAAGTTTCATTTTTCTTGATTTGATCCAATTCTTGTTCCATAGCCTTTATTTAATGCTCATCCTTGCTTCTATAGAGTGTTTTGGTTCTATTTTAGAGAGCAAGCACGAATTTGCATGTCTTGATGTTTAGTAAATTTCCTCCTTGCCTGATCTTTGTATCTTTGTATCCAATGATCAAGTCTTTGGGAATTGTTTTGGAGAAATTTGGATGGAGTCTTAGCTTGTGCTCTTGATGGTGTCTTTGGCTTCTTTTTCTCATTTTTTTCTCGTTTCTTCTTTTTCTTTGCAGATGTCTTCATTTTGACGAACATCTTCTTGAACTTCTTTACTGTGTCTTCTTTCACTTTCTTTCACTCACTTTCAACTACCACATTTCGCCACTTGCTATAACATTTGTACTCTTTGCTTCTCGTGGAGTAGCCAAGGAATATTCTTTCGTCAACTCTAGTATCAAACTTTCCTAAATCTTCTTCATCTCTCCTTATATAACATGTTCTTCCAAATACTTTGAAATAGTCCATTGTTGGAGGTCTCTCTTTCGCTAGCCCATATGGTGTTTTCTATCATTTACTCTGATTTTTTCACTATTCATCAAATGTAGACTGCTGTGTGAACCACATTCCTTTAGAAAGTATCAAATAACTTTGACTTGTTTAACATAGCTCTAGCCATTTGTTGTACCGTTCTGTTATTTTTTTTCAACAAAACCATTTTGTTGCAAAGTTCTTGCAGCTGAAAATTGTCTTCTTATCCCATGCTTTTCACATGAATTTTCCAATTCATTAGAGGTGAATTCTCTTTTATGTGATTGAAGACATTTGATTTTCAAATCTTATTCATTTTCCACTAAGGCTTATATGTTAAACTTGTGAAGAGCTTCATATTTCTCTTCTGGAAATGTAACCCAAGCCAGTCTAGAGTAATCATCAATTAATAACATAAAATATATTTCTCCTTACATGCCTCTTGTTTTGGTTGGACCAAAGAGATCTTTATGTATAAGCTCTAGTGGTTTTGATGCAAAGTATTTAATATAAAACTCTCTCCAGTCTACTTCCCAAGTTGATATTGTTTACAATTGATGCTCTCAGGCTTTGAGATCCTTGTTATGTCTCTCATGACTTATGATTGATCTTGACAAGATTGCGAAAGTTTAGGTACCTTATTCTCTTCTGCCATAACCAACACTCATCATCGTGCCGCATCAAACATCTTTGGCTTTCAATCTGACTGAGGAAATAGAGATTGTTAGATGTTCTGTATGCAACTGCTATCAATTTCCCATCCTAATTGATTTTACATCCTCCAGGATGAAATGTAAGATGGTGCTCTTGATTACACAATTGACTTATACTTAGGAGATTCTATATTACTCGTAGTATTGTCTTTAAATTTCACCATTCCTTCATCCTTTTGTTTGAGAGTAAGAAACTTACTTTTGTCTTCTGTCATTGTCTTGGGCAACCGCTATCAACATACCATCTATTTGCATTGTTTTGTGCATTTTGAGCTGTTTGAACAAATATGGAATTTTCTTTCTTTTCTTGTTCCTAATTCTTCTTTTTCTAAACTTAATTTGATTAATTCTTTCTTTTGTTAATATCCTCCTTGTTTTGTCTTGGAGACTCACTAGAAATAGTTATGCAAAAATATGTTGCATGCTCAAAATTATTGCATCTGTAGCATATGAAGTTATAATGCATCAAAGGAGCAAATGAATAGTAATTTCTTTTGGTGAAACCGGGATTATTCCTTCCACAAATTGTACACTCTATTGCTTTATGACTAAAATGATTGCATGAAAAATATTAGCCATGAAAGGTATAATGGAACTTGGCTATATGTGGCGGGATTTTATGAAAGGGCCTTTTGAAGTTGTTCTTGATTACCTTTGGAGGGGGATTGTTCTTTTATGGAACTTTATTGTCCTCCTCCTTGATCGCCTCCTTTTTTTGTCATCCTTGGTGGAACTTTTGAGAGTTTTGTTGTAGCTTCTGACTCTTCTTCATTTTCATTTTGTGGCTGATCTGTAGCTTTGGAACTTGTAGCCTCCTTTGTCTTCTTTTGGTTTTCTTCAAAACCAAGATCAGTTTTGATGAATGGTGACCTTTGCAAATTGCTGATATCATCTAATATTTTAGTGCTTTTGTCAAACTTCAAGCTTCTACTCACCTATTGAACATATTTTTTTAAGGTCTACAATCATTTTATCCATTTTTTGAGCTTCACAAACCTCTTGAATTCATATCTTTTAATGCCAATAGGTTTCCACAATCCATGACATTATGTCTGCAGTGCTTCCGGATTAGATTGCATATGTAAGTTTGCATCAACGTTTCAGATCACACTCCATGATCCATTATGAGGATGAAATCTCTTTCATCCCAATGATGGACCACAGAGTTTGCATCAACGATTGGGAGCACATTTTGTGATCCATAATTAGGATGAAATCTCTTTCATCCCGATGATGGATCATAGAGTGTGATCCGAAACATTGATTTCATCATGATGATGGATCACAGAGTGTGATCCAAAACGTCGATGCAAAACTTAAATACGCAATCTAATCTGGAAGCACTGCAAACATAATTTCATATCTTTTGTTTTGGAATTTATTTCTTGAGCTTCTCGTTTTCTCAATAAGCATGGTGGAGTTCTTTCTCAGATCTACTTCTTCCTCTTCATTGCACGCTTCCTTTTCTCCATCTTTGTTTCTATAGTCTTCTACTTCCATCAACATGACAAATATTTCTTTGCCATCATTGCTTGAACTTTCATCGTTGCCTCTCTCCAATGAGCTGTCTTTTCTCCAATAAAAGCTCTTCTTGTATTTGTAATGGTCTTCTTCATCCTCACTCCTTTCATTTGTAAAATCTTATCCTGTGGACATTATGAAGCAAACTGTCCTATTTTATCACAGCTAAAACATTCGAGTGGTAACCCACCTTGATATTCTATAGTCTTCTACTTCCATCACCATGATGAGTATATCTTTGCCATCATTGCTTGAACTTTCATCATTGCCTCGAATAAAAGCTCTTCTTGTATTTGTAATGGTCTTCTTCATCCTCACTCCTTTCATTTGTAAAATCTTATCATGTGGACATTATGAATCAAACTGTCCTATTTTATCACAGCTAAAACATTTGAGTGGTAACCCACCTTGATATTCTATAGTCTTCTACTTCCATCGCCATGATGAGTATATCTTTGCCATCATTGCTTGAACTTTCATCATTGCCTTGAATAAAAGCTCTTCTTGTATTTGTAATGGTCTTCTTCATCCTCACTCCTTTCATTTGTAAAATCTTATCCTGTGGACATTATGAAGCAAACTGTCCTATTTTATCGCAGCTAAAACATTTGAGTGGTTACTCACCTTGATATTCTATCATTAATTTTCTCACAAATAAGCTTCTTCTATATTCGTTTCATTGCATGAACTCTTGCTTGGTTCACATACTTTGCTTTTTCACTTTCTTGATGCTCTAAAGGCTGCCTTTCCTTTTGCTGGCTTGTCTTCAATGCTTATAAGTTATTTCATAGGTGGTAAGAACCCAATGCTACATGTTTTTTGTTAATGTATCCAGATCTTTGGTTTCTTCAATTGCCAAAACTTTGGAATCAAATCTTAAGGTCCAGGACCTTAGAACCTTTGGGACAACAATGCATTCATCAACTTATTCACTGGGTCTTCAGATAATGTTCATGATCTCATCAGCGTGAAGCAAAAATGAAGCTATGATCTCTTCTTTCATCTTCAGCCTTTCAAATTTTTTATGATGAGTTATAAGCTTCACTATCTTCATTTTAGCATCTCCTTTATAGAAATGTTCTTCAACTTATCCCACATGTCCTTAGCTGATTTGCAATGCATAACTTTCACAAAATCAGATTCAGATAATGCACACAAAATCACATGCTTGGCTTTGCCATTATTCTCACTTTATTTCTTTCCAACTTGATCGATTTGGGGAGTTGATGGGGTTGTGCAGCCATTTACTACCGATTGCCAAACATCACATCCTAGGGCATTCAAGTAGGCTTCCATCCTTACCCTCCAAAAGGCATAATTTTCTCCATCAAAGAGTGGTCCTTCGTATGATGAGAATCCATGTCCTTGTTCAACCATTAATGCTCTTGAAGACCTGGTGATTTGCAATGCATAACTTTCACAAAATCAGATTCAGATAATGCACACAAAATCACATGCTTGGCTTTGCCATTATTCTCACTTTATTTCTTTCCAACTTGATCGATTTGGGGAGTTGATGGGGTTGTGCAGCCATTTACTACCGATTGCCAAACATCACATCCTAGGGCATTCAAGTAGGCTTCCATCCTTACCCTCCAAAAGGCATAATTTTCTCCATCAAAGAGTGGTCCTTCGTATGATGAGAATCCATGTCCTTGTCCAACCATTAATGCTCTTGAAGACCTACATCCAAGTGGTTAGCCTATATTGATAGGAACCTGCTCTGATACTAATTGAAGAGCACACAATTATACTGAAAGCAGGGTGAATCAGTATAATACAATTCTTTTAGTTTTCAAAACTTGATTAGATCCGGTAGTAATAATTCTAAACTTAAGCTACCTCAAATGCAAGATTTGGCAAGAAGAAACACAAGAAGAACAAATGATACATGTGGAAACCCTTTTGACAGAGAACCATGATAAATATTGTTTTTGTATTACAAACTTCTTACAATTTTTATGTGATAACCCTCAGCCTGTTATAGCTTGACAACACTAATTTTCCTTAATTATTTAGTTGTATGAAATTTTGTCTAACACTTGGCAAGCCATTCGGTTATCAATGTATATATGGTGTTTTTAAATTTCAAACACAATATTATGAAGTGTAATGAACAACTCACAATTATTAGAGAAATCAAGCTTCAAGAATTTTGCATAGATGAATACCAAACACAGATATGAAATTCTGCCTTATGATTTGCATGTATAATTCTGAATATGTAAGGCTCCTCTACTAATGCAACTCAATTGAAACACAAACTACAACTGAAATGAGATTGCATATACTCGATTTAATTACAATGAACCTGAATAATGTGCAGTCCATAGTGTCCAAAGACCAGGCGTAGCAAGATACCCGTGTGTTTCCAGCCAGCTTGATATATTTTCCAAATTGGCCACGTTTGGCAGATTACTCACAATCACAGGCCCTTCCAACTGATCACAGCTCCTTATTTCAGGTGTGTAGGCTCTGAATTATGTAACGTGGCTCCAAAAACTCAAATGCAGCCTCCCCAAATATGAACCACAGGTGACTGAAATGGATCACAGCCTGTCTAGGGATGATCGTGGGCCTCAGGAAGATGATTGCAGACCCCTTTAATGTGATCATAGGTGTGTAGAAGGTCCAAACACTGCTACAGCTGATGTATGCAGCCTCACAAATTGCATCACCAATGTGATAAACTCACCAAGTCTTCAATGTTTTCCTAGCAACAGTTCAAACAGAAGGAAGACACCAAATTTGAGAATGCCAATTCTTAGATTTTTAATCCACAATACGTCAGCTAGGGATTAAAATGCACTCCTCAGTTTCAAACCCTTATACTTCAGCAAGGGTATAGATTCTAGAAATCATCAACCTCAGAAATCCTCACAAAGACAGCAAAGGAAAAATAGGCAATCAGATGGCATTTTCCTTCACAAAGGCTTTATATTTGTAATCCCTAAATGACACTTAGTTTCCCAAAAATAACTCCACTTTAGAAGCTTCATCAACACAACATCACTTTATAACATTAAATATAATAAAGTGCCTTATAATAATGTAAACTTAATTATTAATTAATAAATATGAACCCGTGCAATAAATAGCCCCATCCCCTGCAGGCAATGACCAACTACCAGCGTCACCAATTGCACTGCTGTATGTGTATGTGCTAAATGTGGTCAGCAACACACTTCAACATAGTCTTTATATGCAAGATTCATTCATTGGTGGATATGAAGAAATCCATTGTGAATGATCCAGCAAGACGACCTGTTGCCTTTTATCTAACAGGAGTTTGATTTGCTCTTAGAACGGAAAGACTCAGTGACCATGAGTTGCTGCTAGAACGAAGGATTTGAATGTGTATGAATGCAACTAATCTATGTTTTTGTAGTTTTTCAAATGCAAATAAGTGTAAAGTTAATCTAGATGAACAAGTATAAAGAAATTTAATCTAAATATATGCAAGCTATTATAGAAAGTAAATAACAATGCTATTAAGCTAAATGATATGGAAGTAACTAGTAAGCAATAAGCAAAATTCTGCAGAGTTTCAATACTCGAAATTTGCACACTTAGAAATGAGAGATAGGAATCCTCAATTTATAAGAAACCCAGAAAGATCAATGATGGAGATCAAATTGGATGAACGGTCAAAGATCGATTCACAGTTGAGTTCAAATGGGAAGTTTCCATTTAAGAGGGAGTTAACTGCTCAGTTTAATTAGTTAACTTGTTTGTTTCCCTTTGTGATTCAAGTTAACTGATTCTGTATAATTTCAAACTTGAGAGATGATTTAAAAAAATTAAGGATATTAATTAAATATTATCTCATTTTATTCTCAATTATTAAATATTAAGTTCAAATAATTGGCAATTTGAGATAAGGTAATTTAATTAATTTAATAACTTCCATTTCATGTGTAATTGGCTGAAAGGATATTATTTTAATAAAAAGTGTTACAACTTAATATTAAATTAATTAATCAAAGAGGTTTAATAGCTAATTTTAAATCAAACATATAGGAATTTATTAATGTTTAAAGATTATTGCATATTAAAGATTTTATGTAATTTATACTCAGATCGAGTAGAGATAATTAGGACCTTGTCGATTGATGTTTGGAGATTAGGGACAAATTGGTTTAGGAGATCAATTTTAGGGTATTAGAACTGCCAAAAGTGGCAACTGCCCAAATTAGACTTACTAAAAATAGTAAGTCCACAATTGAGACCCTCAAATCTCACTGTCAGCTCATGAGGGTCACTATGATGAACTGACTCAATGAACTGCAGACACCAATCTTCTTCAGATGATTCGTAAGCACCAGCCCACTGTAGATAGCAATCCCCAAACTGAGCACTGACTCAGCAAGAGACATCAATCTCTTTTAGCGAGGCAATAATGTCAAATGACAAAAAATTGGTCTCCGTAAATCTGGTAAAATTCTGCCTTAAATGGCTAATCCGGTAACTTCCAGATCTGCCCTAACGAATTCTCAGAATTCTGCTAAAAAATTTATATCAACAAACTGCAATATTTCTGCTCAAGATCTTGCAATAATTCCCCTTCAAAATCTGCTCTTAGATCTGCATTTAACTCATCCTCAAAGTCCATCTTGGGATTGAAACAATCTGCCCGTCTTAAAAAAAACTTTGCTCATAGGGTCTGCAATAATCTACTCATATGTCTGCAACGATATTCAATGATGATTGCCGATTTATGTTCCTTAGATCTGCTTCTAAGATCTGCATAAGAACTGCTACAAATGGAAATGATATTCAATAAAAGGCATGTTAGAAAGATCTCTAAAGATCTCTTAGTTATATCAAACATATGCACCCTTTCACCAACCGCTTGCTTCTCTTTCAAGTGTGTTGGTTTCAAAAGCGACTTTCAAGTGTTGGAAATGTTTTGGAAATACAAGAAGAAACTTTTTGGAGTTATAAGGCTTATGAACTTTTTAAAGTGATTTATAATGGAGTTTCTGGAAAGTACCCTAAGAAGGCCTATAGATAAGAGGTTTGAGAGCTCTCATTTGGTATGTTGAAGATTATTATTTCTCTTTTTTTAAAACCCTTCTGGCTTTGGAGATTAGTCTTGGTTATTCTCAGTCTTTTTGAGGGTGGAAACCCTCTTGGGAAGATTGGCTTTAGTGGTGAAATATCTACCTTGGTTAATATTTGGTGGAGTCAAATCTGATTTTGCATTGGGGATTAATGATTGGATTTTCGTAACTGGTGAAGTCTTCTTTAGAGAAAAAATTCTATGATTTACAGTTTGGCAAGTTGTTTGTTTTTGGACTTCCTGTTCTTGGTCTGAGAAGCTCATTATGTGTTTTTATCTTGGGCATAGGGGTTTGATGATATTATTGTGTGCTTTGAGGGTTTCATATGGTGATTTGTTTTGAATAATTCTGCATGAGGTGTGTGGAATTGTAATCCTAAGTGTATGCGATTATAGCTTCTTTCTTTGTTGAGTCAGTAAGTGTGCCCTTGGCATGAGTAGTTTAATGCAGGGTAGAGTTGTTTTAATGGGTTAAGGTATGAAATTCTTATTGGCATATCTTGACTAAGTTGAATGCCATGGTGTTCAGATGATTATAATGGCAAGAAGATTGCTACAGAGACATTGGATAAGATAGCCTGGATGCCTACATTGTATATCCACTCCTGAGTTTATTTATAGTATCTTGTAAGGCAACATACAGTGTTCACTTCTGCTTATTCTGGCCTCCTTCCATTGCTATACATTTCAGAGGTTTGGAGGGCTTGATTAGAAATCATCAAGGTTGCATGGGTACTCGTACCCACACACCTGGTACTCGTACCCACGTACCCAAGTACCGGGTACACGTATCCCGCGTACTGGGTACTCGGTGGAGAGCATCATAGCTAAGGACCTTGATTAAGATTCTGATTTTTATTTTTTGGTTTTTTATTTTTGTATTAGCTTGTTGTTTACCAAACTTAATTCAATACCAAATCAGTTTGAAACTTTGATACTCATTAACAATAAACTTTATCACTGTTCAAGTCATAAGTTTATCATTTGCAATATGTCATTGTCATATGATTTAGGATCTTCTTGTTCATGTTTAAAGTCTGCCTTCTTTGTTATGCATCCAAGCATTTATCATGTATTATTATTTCATACATATAGCAATTCTGAAACTGAAAACAATACATTACATTTGCAAACTTTATCACTGTTCTTGTTTTGAAAAACCATTGTCATGACTCATAATTTCAGATTTTTTATAAATATAAAAGTATAATTTTTAAATAAGTTTAACATACCCAAGTATCTCCGTCCCCTATTATGAAAAATACTTTAAACATTAAACATTCAGCAATAGCATATATATATATATATAATAATTTGACTTATGGCTCATGTTTTCAAATTTCTTGTTTTGAATGCTCAATGTCATGACTCATGACATATATTTTGATTTTTATATTTTTAATAAAATATTAATTATATAGAAAAAATTAGGCATACACACGTACCCCCGTCCCCTATTTTGAAAAATATGCGTACCCGTACCCATTCCCGTTCCCGTACCCATGTACCCGTGCAACCTTGGAAATCATAGTGGGCATTGGTTATAGCAAGTTTTGGGATTAAATTTCTGTTTTATCTGTAGATGTATTTCTGCTATTGTTATGAGAGATAACAGCCAGATTTTCTTCAGATCTGCCCTTTACCTCTGCTTCAAGTTCTGAAGAAAAGTTATATCCATTGCAATTGCTGCTTTTGAGGAAGAAAGGTCAGAAAGAAATACCTTTCTCCTCTGTAATTTGCTGCCATTGATCATAATAAAATGTCTATGATCAGCATTTCATTCTATTGGAAACTTGTTAAATGTTTGTGTAATTTCAAATATGACCTGCATAATATTATGAATGCTGGTAAACTAGCTTGCAAAATACATTGAAGACATATCTGCAAACCTAAAACTACAGCAGAAATGCTATATTTTCTTAATGCAACTGAACTCTTTGATAATATGTCTGATTACTAATCCATTGAGAAGTGAAGGTGCAATAAAATTTGGGTTGCAAACGGGGTAGCATCTTACATGGGTGGGGATGCATCCCTGTTTAACACAGGTTTGATATGTTATGGATTTTTTGCTCTCCTGTTGTCCTGAAGGTTGCCACAGAATCTTTCACCTCTGGGATTGTACGATTACTTGTGCAACCCTTTTTGACTGATAAACATGTATACGATTCTATTTTACTGACAAGATGATTCAGATCTAATTATCTAAACTGAACATACTAAATTAAAAGCGTCAGCTGCTGCACTTGACTGGTCACCATTAAAACAACAATGCAATCACCAAAATGGGGCATGCATTCACAAACTACTTATTATTTATTTATTAGCAACCCCAACAAATAAAAGCACAATATAGGCATGCAACCTTCTTCCCCCTGTGAGCTTTTCCAAGCTTATAATTATCTTGCTCTCATCTTATAGACCTACGGAATCTGGACCACCAACCTCTGTTTATATCAGTGCTGTATGGAATATCTGGGACAGGGACACATGCAGACTCTTGGGAATGGCAATTTTAGAACTAAAATTTGGGGATGGTGGGGGATATCTATTGTAAGAAAATATAAAAATTAACTTTTAAAAATCTAATTATGAAAAGAAGTAAAGAAGTTGCACATTATCACATTGAGTTAAACAGCGTGAAATTTTTACAAATTTGTAGTTGTACAACTTTTTTTGTGACATACGTCTTTACCTCTATTTGAAGTGGATTTTTTTTTTGATAGGTAATGGACCAAAGCCTAGATTAATTATTATTATTTATTGAGATTAATTATTATTATGTGTTAAGTGGATTCGAACCCAAAACCTCCCCGATGAGAGGCTCACAAGTTACCGTTGTGTTATAGGCTCTTGCCTATCTCAAGTGGAAATTTTACTATTGAGTGTTGACCAAGATTCCACTGTTAGACTTTGGATGTCTTCATTCCATCTTGATTAGAAATTTTTACCATTGACCTGGACTCCACTGTTTCTTCGTAAGATCATGTTTTGCACCATCCAATGTCTCGATGTCAACAATGCTATAAATTTAGTGAGCAAATGCACCACTTCTGTAATTTCTGTTTTCTGTAATTACCGTTGTGTTATAGGCTCTTGCCTATCTCAAGTGGAAATTTTACTATTGAGTGTTGACCAAGATTCCACTGTTAGACTTTGGATGTCTTCATTCCATCTTGATTAGAAATTTTTACCATTGACCTGGACTCCACTGTTTCTTCGTAAGATCATGTTTTGCACCATCCAATGTCTCGATGTCAACAATGCTATAAATTTAGTGAGCAAATGCACCACTTCTGTAATTTCTGTTTTCAAAGATGACAAAACCTGGTGCCATTCTTTAACTGAAAAAAGAGTAGCAGGCTTGACCACTATTCATCAGAATAAATAAAAGTAGATGGACCAACGTTGGACAAGTGTCAAGAAGCCATTTTCTGATATCAGGAAGGAGCTACACCATGTTCCAAGTAAGAGTTTCACTAACAATAAAGGTTCACAAAGATTTGTAGGAAAAGTTGCAGTACAAATATACGTGTGAAATCCCATCATCTTCAGTAAGATCATCTTTTGATTGTAAGCATGGTAGTGTTATTTGGACCCAAGATTGATTTGGCAAACCAAAATCATAAATAGAATTTAATTATTCAGGATTTAATCCAGCACAATGTATGTATAAAATCCAAGCATCGTCACTAAGATCATTGTATTTGCTTTCTACATCATTTGACTGTAACTATGGTAGCATTATGCAGAATTGAGATTGATTCAGAAAACCAAAAATCTAAATAAAATTCAATTTCTTGGAATTTAATCAAGTCCAGCTAAAAGATTTGTTTTTTCAACTCTTTAAGCTGAGAATGGAGCTCTGAGTTCTGCAGGTTCTGGGGTAGCACCCCTTGTGGGGTCTAGGGGTAGTGCCCCTCATGAGATTTTGTTTGTGTTTCACTAGGCATGTTCTTTAATGTCATCTTGGGTGGGTTTGAGTGGTGGACCCTACAATACCAAGCCCTAATTAAAGCCTTCAAGGTCACATGCCTCAATGCATGTTTTTCAAATTTTTAGGTTTAGGGTTAAGGCTTTATGTTTGCTTCTTTCTAAAACGTTGTTATTTTGTTTGTAGAACATGGTGATGCCTTCCCATAGTTAGGATGTTTGAGAGACTGCATATCCCCTGGCTCAATTCCTGTTCTGTAGTGCTGTCCCAGAGATGTGATGTGCCCCTGTGATTATTAGGGGAAAATGAAAGAACTAGAGGCTCAAATGTTTTATTGGAAGTTTCTTCCGATGTGATTGTGCCATCCCAAAGGATGGCAGGGAAATCTTCGTCTGTCTCACTGCACTTGTTCCTGGGAACAGGAGTTTCATGCCAACACTGTGTTACTGTAAAACATTGCTCTGTGGACTCGTGCATGGTTTCAACTCCAGCATCGTCATTCATACCTTTCCATGACACCTGAAGAAAAGATTGAAAAAAGAATCTCATCAGCATTCCAAATAGGAGAATTGTACATTATAAGTTTAAACAAAGATAATGATACCATCATAGTAGAATGTTGTGGAAAATATAATAAACACGTAGTTTGTCTAGTAGTGGTGATAGTTTGTTGGATGTAGTTTTCTACTTATTTCCTTACTGGGAGTCGCAACACCAATTAACCTTGATCTTCCTGATAGGATTGCATTAAATTGGCCTTATTTCAATTAAATGCCAAAGTGATATATATAGGTCTTGCTAAAGCACTGGTGAAAAAGGATAGAGCATAACTTGCTTTGTGACTAGAAAGATACCAGATAGTAGAACAAACATATTTGGTCTTCCTTTTATGATATAAAACTTGTATATGGTCTAGTATCGCATGCTTCTAATAAATATAATGAAGGTATATACTATTTACCATGAACTTGGTTCCAAAATCTTAATCGTAATGTTTATAAACAACTTTAGCATAACTATTTAGTTTTAATTTGATAAGATTTTCACTGCATTTCATGTGCTTCAATGTCTATCTGTGTTCCTCAGTGTCATCCATGTTTGGAGTTTCCATTATTCTTGTTGTCATTTTGTCTCATCACCCAATCTTATTAGAAGTTTAAAATATCTTTATATCTTGAAAATATGTGGATGGAATTAATGAGCACCCTTAACATACATGGAGTCTGGCCAGGCTGCAGCATACTACTATCATGGTTTAATACTAGATGAGGGAAATGCAGAGAACACACATGCTAATGCAGTATCATCACTTCAGGCAGCAGAGCAGTTTCTGAAAGACGGTAAAAAGGCTTGTGCTGAATTCTGTCAGGCAACTCCAACAACAAGGTAGTCTGATTTCTACAGGCATAATTTTTGCACATTTTCTTAAAATGCATATAAATTAAATTTGTTCTTTGGTTGTCATCTGCAGTATTGTGCCTAAATGAAAAATAGTTATTTCTCATCTTTTTCTGGAAGTGTACATTACATTCTGAGTTACAACTATGAATATAGACTGAATTTATCGGACTTGTCATGTAGTGTGCCTCCTCTCTGGGGTGCTATGAAGTATCTGTCTGAGAAAATTCCAAAGGATTCTTCAAGCAAGGCACACATCAACAGGGATATTTATAGTCGTGAAAAGTAAGTAGCATAAATTCCCATCTAGATACAGTATTGGAAAAAATCATAATGAACCTTACTAGTCCTCTCAATGATCTTTAAAGATTAGGTGTTTTTTGTGATTCTGAATGTACAATGCAAGACTTACAGTAGGTTATGTAGGAAACTCTATAGCTAGTTCTTTAGTCATTACTGTGTATTAGAGTCATTTAGTTTCTAGTCATGTATAGTTTTTATTAATTCATTACTCTGATATTCTAGATTGCAAATCCCAAGGAAAAATTAATTGTATTGTCTTCTTTGGAGGGTCAGTTTTTGTAGTTTTAGTGGTTAGATCCAATGGAAATTCAAATTCTTTATTTCTGTTAAAATGACTGCTTTTGATCCTTAATTATGCTCTTTCATATTTACTCTTTAATATTTATTTTGTGGTACAAAGCATTGATCATTTCCATTTAAACACTCTCTTAAGATCTCTTACCTACAGATCTGCTAAATTTGAATTTGACTTCACTGTTCTGATACAGAACACTCCAAATGTATTGTGTATATTATTGTCAAGATTGCAGTTTTTTCCTCTACCATAATAGCTAAACAAAGTAGCCTCTAGTCAATTTATTGTGGTAATTGTCCATTTAAAGGATCTATTAAGAAAAATAGGGATTCATAAAATTATTGTTTTCATTCTGCTTCTTAACTGCAAGATGAATATTTAAGCAGAAGGCATTAATTTTTTGAGAAGAGCAACTTGATGTCTGAGATTAATGGTTCATGTTTTGTCTAAAAATGTGCAAGACCATTGAAATGTTTGCCACCATCCATTTTCCCTCAATTCTTTTTATTGTTTTCCGCTAGATATTGGGGTTCGTGCTATTTTTATTTGCAAATTGTATCTGTTTTGCATGCTAGCATTAAGAAAACAATAATATACTACGACTCAACTTACACATATATAAATCACTGCTTTTTTACACCCATTTACTTGTGTGAAAAGACCACCCAAATATCTTGCATCACTGTTTGATAAAGGGTGATGTGTTGAGGCAAATCTGCAGATTATATGAGATAATTAAGTTTACAAATTATATATATATTTTTATGATTGATTGTTAAACCATTTTTTAATATCTATTTCTAATTATATATTATATAATTTTTAAAAAATATTTTGTTTATATTGTGATATTGCTATTTCAACTGTGTAGTTTTTGAGTCAAACTCATTGACCCGTGTTTCATGATTAGTAACCTCTCATGAGAATGAATGGAACATCAAAAAATATCATAATAGTGACAAGTGTTTAATGGTTTATCATTGTACCAAGGCCCTTCAAGGGTCATCAAAAAATGAGGGATCAATGGGTTCATCCCCGACTGCAATGAAATGGACACCAAAATTAGAGAGCCAAATGAGAGAGAAAATGAGAAATAAAACGTGTTTGATGTATTCTAATAGGCTCCATAGGGTTAGAAGAAAAAAATCATAATAATAAAATTTAGTTTTTTATGTTTTTAACATACTTTTTGACCAATATATATTGTATAAACAAAAAAGAGAAGCATACATAATTACAACTAAATCATTTCATTGTATGAATATATGTTGCTTGATCATTGATCAATGCCAAATACCAAAAATAAATATTAAATACTCGCTCATTAATCTATGTTCACAATTCTAAAGAAAATCATAAATTGAATAACTGAATTGCAAAATGAACTTTCAAAACATATACTGGTTCATCAAATGTTAAAGTTTGAAACATAATGACAATATCATAATAGTGACAAGTGCTTAATATTTTATCATTGTATCAAGGCCCTTCAAGGGTCAAATGGGTCATAAAAAATGAGGGATCAATGGGTTCATCCCCGGCTGCAACTAAATGTACACACCAAAATTAGAGAGCCAAATGAGAAATAAAATGTGTTTGATGTATTCTAATAGGCTCCATAGGGTTGGAAGAAAAGAAAAAAAAGAAAAAATTAAGTTCTTTATGTGTTTAACATACTTTTTGGCCACATAGGCCATGGGTCCTCGCAGGTCCACAGACCCACAAGGACCCATAGACTGTAGTGGGGACCCTACTCGGACCTACCACAGACTCAAAGTGAATCTGAAGCCGAGAAGGACCTGGACTGGACCCGGTTGGTAGGGTCCGAACCTTGCAACTAAGTTAATGGGCTGAAGTCGAGATTAATTATTATATTTTGTTAAGCTCGAGCAGACTCAAACCCAAGACCTCCCAAATGAGAGGCTCACAACTTAACATTGTGTCGTAGCTTGCCTAATATAATCATACTTGTAAGTATATAAATTATATATATTATCAACTAAGTTATCGATTCAGATGCAAATTTCGAAGCGAATTCCAGAAGCGAATATGAGATGCGTGGAATTTTTTTTTTGGATGTGGATGTGGGAGGAAACATATATATATCTATATATAATATATACAAAGAAATGTAAGAAATATACAAAACAAATCATTTGATAGTATGACTAATACTTAACCCTTTATCAAAATTCATATGATATATCAATATGTGCTTGTCCAACATTAGAGTTTAGTCTTAGACAATAAGTTCAAATAGGTCATGTTCAAAATTCCAACAAAATAAAAACTTAGTTAATGATTAAAGATTCAATCAGCTAATATGCATTAGAGCCTGAATCATAGGGATTCACAAGAAAATCCACATTCTCATCATCATCTTCAACTGCTGAAAGATCATTTGAACCAAACATGGTTCCACTTATGCTAGATGCACCATGCGCCATGCTATCATCATCACCATCTCCAACTGTAGTAAGATCATGAAGTGTTGCATTCAAATTTGCACACTTAGGTGCTACATCACAAAGCTTTGTTGCCCCTTCCTTGTAACGATCATTCTTACGTGACTAAAGACACAAGTTGGTGTGGACAAAGACCAAGTCAGCTTTCTTGGAGCCCAACCAGTTGCACTTCACTGAATGGATAAAATGAGTATGTACTCCCATTCCTTTCAGTAGCAGAAGAACTAGCAACCTAGATAGTTGTCACACAACATACAAATGAAACACAAATTAATTTTAAAGAATTTGTGAAACACTAAATTCTAGAATGCAAGTGTAAACATAAAAGTTTAAAACATAACAGAATTAAAAACTTACTTGTGATAGGACCTTGATTGCAAGAGGTAGAAGACACTTGAAAGGTTGATACATGTACCACCATGTGATAGCTCCCATTCTATTTTGGTCCTTTAGTGCAAATGGAGAATGCTTTAACCCCGAAGCCAACAACCCAAATTCTACCCTCACTTTTTCATGCATTTCTTCCAGTGGGAAGAGTCTTGTAAGAGCTTTGTGGCACTCCTTAGCAACCTCCTCATCGGCAACTGGTGCAATTCTACTCGGCATACCAAGTACCTCCTCACTACAATACCTAGGAGATAAGGCATATGCAATGAGGTGCAATGGGGTAGTTATCTAATTCTAGAGATGGTGGATAATTGCTTGCACTTGTTTGCATAAGGCTTCGTTTTGTGTGGGGTCACTCTCACATACTTGTATAAAATGTATTACCTTCTCAACCGTGGTGTCCATGCCATCATACACATCCCCCAAGCAAGGGTACCTGTATCAACAAAATGAAGCATAATCATGATGGGCTCGGTGAAATCCAATACATATGCCACACGAGTCCACCAACTCTCATCCAAGATCAAATCCCTCACCCTTTGTGCTCTTTCTAGATTTCAGGCCTTCCATATGCCCCATTGATTACCGATGACCATTTGGCCCAATGAATCTTTTACCTTGAGGAGTCGTCTCATAACAATTGTATGAGATGCAAAACGGGTCTCAACAACCTAAGCAAGTTAACAATATGTCAATTCACAATAAAATTATAAATTTTAATTTTTAACTAAATTACAAATCCATGAAACTTCGTAAGTTAAAAAAATCAATTTACCTTCGGCAACTCCAATTTGGAGTATGTTCTAAAAATGGATTGTGACATGTGGTGGTTTGTCACAAACATTTTTATCTCCTCCCCCTCTTGGTATATTTTCTTGACCCAATCTATTTGAGTGCCAATCTTCTACACGATCAAGTTAAGGGAGTGAACAATGCATGGGGTCTAAAAAATATGGTCATACCGACTCTCAATCAAAGCACCTGCACCCTTGCAATTTTTAGCATTGTCTGTGACCACTTGTACTAGATTCTCACTACCCACCATCTAGATGGCCTCGATGAGAATTCTAGAAATGAATTCGAAATCCTTCACTTGCCCCTCACAATCAACAACCTTCAAAAACATTACACCCACATTAATCAGTGGCCGATTTCTTGTATCCTTCCAACCATCTGACACAATAGTTAGACCCAAAGTTTTCCAAGATTTTTTGATTGGTTGAAGGTCTTTCTTTATATGTGTCTTCTCTTGTTGCAATAGAGTCGTATGCAGTTTTCATACCCTAGGCTTGTGTAGTCAGTTGGTGATTCTTTAATTGCTGCCACAATTTCCTTCCAATATGGTGATGTCACCAAGTTGAAAGGAAGCCCATTCGCATAGAGGCAATGTGCAATAGCTTCATCAATTTTAAATGCGGTGTGCAATGGGCCCCTTTTGAGGGTTAAAATTCCCACTTCTTCCTCTGCAAGAATGGGTGTTGGGAGGATGCAATTGGTTCAGTGGGTGCATGCATCCTGCTCTTTTAGAATGGACCTTGATAGTAGCTTTTTTTTGATCTATTGATCAATGCATGAACAACTTCTTGTTCTCTTACAAATGAAAGTATTTCTACATTAGTCATCCTAGTACCATATTTGCCTTTGCACATTCCAAATCCTTTGCCAGCAGGGCCCATTAAATAAAGCTTCTCCTGGGAATATGAGCTATTGAAAGGTTTTCCTTTGTTACTTTGACAATAATTGCACTTTAAATAGTATGAGCCACCTCTTGCAACATGTGATATCCGTATTGTATGTTTTCACACAGAAGACCCTGTATCAGTTTTGAAATTATCAGTCCCTTGCCCTCCTTGTCCCCCACTGAACTTTGACTAGCACTACCATCGGTATCCATTCTTGCCTAGTTTTTTGCAACCTATTCAATAAGAAAATAAATAAATTTTAATTAGGTCCTAACAACTATGAACATCATGCATACAAGTGGAAATAAGTGAGAAAATACTATTAAAATAGATACCCAAATTTGCTTCTATATATCTTTCAAAAAATATAATTTGGAAAAAAATTTGAAAAATTTCTTCAAGAACTTGACAAAGTTCATCAAAAACTAAAAAAAATTCATCAAAATTCTCAAGAATGGGATTGATCATTTACCTTGAATGATTCAAACTCTTTTGAGAAAGCTATCTTGCCCTTTGATCGGTCCTCTTTGAAAATGCTGAACTTGGTTTCACAATGGCAATGCAAACTAGAAACCAAATGAGAAGTGGTTGTAGGTGCAAACAAAGTTCCAAAATGAGTTGTGAATGCTTCAACATTCACCTTTATGGTCATTTTAGGGTTTCATAGCAAAACATAGCCTAAAAAATCAATTACAACATGTGCATATTGGGCAACTTAAGTTGTTTTTGGGTTTTTTATATTTGTTTTAGTTGCTGGGCTTGCGGATGCTCTCGGAATCCGGCCTACATCCAAACGCATCTGAAAACCTGTGGTTGGCTTCTGACCAACTTCCACAGGGCTTCCAGACGCATACGGAACTCCACATTAGCATCAACACCCGGGGATTTCCCTGAAGAATCAGTAACTTAGATTATCAATAATTTTTTTCAAACAAAATATATTATGTTTCAAGTTTACCTACTTATCAAATATATTTGAAAAAGTCATTTTCATTTTCATTTTTTATTTTTTCATGTATAATTTTACATTTGTGTAAAAAATAAATGGAATAAACAATATCTAAAACAGGTTTCTACGAATGCCTTGACATACAATCACACAAGCATAGGAAATGGAAAATGAAATCAGAGCTATTACTATTTATTTAATTTTTGTGCTATACGTTTCTAAATTTTTTTACGGAATAGTTTAAAATTTTGCCTAACCATTCATTATAGTTCTCCCTGAAAAAATGTAATCGTAAATATCATATTCTTTTCTATAAAAAAATTATATAATAACTATACAATAAATAAGTATTATTTAACATATAGTTATGTTATACTCAAATATTAATCAATTATAAATATCATTACAATTTTACTGAATATTGCATGATAATTTAATATAATTTGGTGATACAATAATAATCTTTAATGTAGTTAAATTGATCAAATAACATGGGAGCAAATTGTGTAGTTTTTTTCTTAAAGATGTCATGACATTTTATGATGATAAAATACTTAGTTTTTGGTTCGAGTTCAATTCAAAATATAGGTTCAAAAAAACCGGTTCGTTGGTAAAGGGTTTTGGGTTTGTTCGTACAAAAACATGTAAAAATTATAAAAACTTATATATATATGAAGTCTAGAAGCATAGTTAAAATTAGAATGTCACATAATATCATAAAATCATATGATTCAATCATTTAAACAAAAAAAACACCATAGGCATAAACTTAAAACTTGTAAGTTGTAATCATAGCATCATGAATCAAGATCATACCATCATATATTTCAAGTTCAACATCAAAGATTCAAAACATTAAAATTAAATCACGATCCATGAATCATTACAAGTTCAAGTATCATTCTTTCAAGTTCATGTTTCAACTAATGAGTGTTAGAAGCCAACATAAGTCATTTACATTCACTCTTTAGGGTTGTGGAACTCAAAAAATTAAACGCTGTTCGCTGGGAGAAATTCGCCCGACTTTGATGGAAATTCAACCTGGGCAACACAAATTCACTCTAGTTCGAATTGGTTGCTTGCTGGTTCAAACCACCCCTCAAATTTTGATACCCTACTCGTATTTGTGGTGAACTAAACCAAAAACATGTACTGGTTCAAATGCAGACACAAACTGAAGGCCAAAATGGCGAACTTGGGTAACTAAGGTTATATATGCACAAAATGGATTTGTTGAAGAGTCTTTAGACTTTCAAGCAAATTGAACCATGTATAAAGTGGTTCCCATATATTTTTTCCTATCTTCTATTTAATTGTGCTAAAACAGGGGCTCTACAGTATGGCATCTACCACAACATCATGGATAAGGATTTTCTCGATGTTATACCCCTCTTTTGACCTCACATTTTTTCTTTTTATTGCCTTCTTCCTTTGGTCCTTACCCTTCTCTTGCTCTTCCTCTATCTATCTCTTCATGTTTTTTTCTCTCTCCCCCTCTCCCTATTTCACGATATCACAAACTAAGGTTTGATTATCTTTCTCATATAGAGGTTTTGTTTTAATTATATTTCAATCTTGTAAGAGGATGCATAATTGATTTGAAACCATCACTTCTTTATTGTGACCTTTGTAGCTCAAATTGTTGGACTAACCACCAATGTTTCCCTTTCGGATTCATGACATGGCTTAACTGCCTTCTTTGTTCTATAAGTCTAGTGGTTGTATTTGGGCATTGATAGGTCCATCTTTTGGTGCAACAACCATAGCTTGTAACAAGTGCTATCATAGCTTGGTCATAGGTTTAAATCTCCTTAGCTTTGGAGGGGGATTAATGGACTACCCACCAATGTTGCTCTTTGGGATTCATGACATGGCTTAATTGCTTCCAGTGTTCTATAAGTCTAGTGGTTGTATCGGCTATTGATAGGTTGATCTGTTGGTGCAATGACAACTTGCTTGTAACTCAAACATCATTTGTTAAATAGACTACAGATTGACCTCATGATTCCTTTTAATTAGGAAGCTATACATTTCATTCTATGCTCCCTTTGTCTCTATCTATGTTGTATTGACTCCTACCTACATGTAATTTACCTACCCAAATATTGTTCCCATGATTTTTGGAGTGATTTAAGATGTATTTTTTCCACATTTACTTGTTTCCAATATTTGCTCCACCACTTGACATAGAAAAGGTGTAACATACCATTTTTACTAAGCTGAAAGTAAAGAACATATTATAAGATTATAACAGAATATCGTAATGGAATGACATAAAGTAATTTAGAAATCAATACATATTACAAAAATGAAACTATTTCTGAATTTATTATACAAGATATAAAATCAGTCTTTAAGCAAGGACTATATCCATTTCCTATGAAAGACAATTCATTTAACTTCCATAACTAACTTCTACGCTTACATTTGAAAGAAAACTAACCAACTTAACCATATTTACAATTATACATTTCAAGTAATATAAAAGTATGTTCAAGTAAAAGATTTAGAATTCATACATGAACTGAAATAACTGTCGATGTGTTGTTGTGCAAGCCTCGACATTTGGTGAAGAGGAGAAGCATTGACATAGGCTTAACCTCCCAACCGTAGACCATAACATATCCCTACACAATCTCTTACGAGAAAAACCCTCCCTACCTCGAGTTAGGCTTGGCGCACATAGTCTTGCCATTTGAGCATTTTGGTGTTAAAGTGTCAGCTAAGCAACAGATGAGGCTGAGGAATTCCTCCATCAACCTTCCCTCTATCGGCTAGCACTCTCGACCTCTAGTGATCAATTGTGGCAAGCATGCCTCTAATCTACCTTGGCCAAAAATTAAGATGGGCAATGAACAACCCGATCACCACTGCTCAACTTGACGACTGAATATATTTTGGACAATCATGAGCTGACTTAGACTAAACAATTTTCTTTCTTTAAATGTTAATGCACTTTAGACACTTTTTAATAGTTCATTCTTCTTACAGGAATACCTCTCTTCACCCATTTACACTTGGCTCTGCTAGCCTTGGGTGCATCTAAGGAGATTGCTGGTAATTATGAGATTCTCATCAATCAGATTTTGTGAATACCATTCTGATTATTATCATAGCTGGTATATAGCAAATACCAATGTATAAGTCAGAGAAATACTTTATGCCAAATGATGGAACAAACCTAATACAACGTACAACATTATGCATTAAGCAATAGTTGAGCATTCAGTCTTAAGGGAACTATATCGGATCAGTCCCTATGGGTATGCACCCGATATGCATAGATAAGAAACTAGTCATAAATAAAGAATGAGCAGGGTTGGTACTTATCATAAATTCTTACTCCTTTTGAGCCTTGGTTACGGCCCAGATATGTAACCAAGCTTGTGATCATGATATTCCTTCATTCGATAATGATATATAAAGAGAAGTTTGCATTCAAAAAGGCGTAGCATGAAATAAGAAAATACTTGCAAAAATGTTTCATGACTTGAGAAAAACAATTCAATTGTTGACGTGATCCTAAGGCAACTATTCCACGTGATAATGCTTTCACTAGTGTGGCCCAACCTTGCAGATCGAGTATGGTAATATGTTCTAGGATATGGATAGAAAGAAGAGAAAGGTATTTTGGTTCAGAGTAATCGCATGACAAGAAGGAAGTGAATAAAAGAATGATCCTTCAGCCACAGGGAAAGAAGATAAAGTCTCCCGTGCTTCCAGTTAGAAGAAAGAGCTCAATATCGGTTACAAGAACTTCATAATTTCAAATTTTAAAAGTTGATGCCGATAAGGTGGCAATCGCTCGTCGATATGGAGTCATAATAAAACATAAAGATTATGGTTTCATGATAAGGTGGCAAATGCTCGCCATATGGTTTAAAACATATATATATATATATATATATATATAATGTCATCATGCTATTGATTTCTACCTATAATTGTACATACATATACATATATCTATACGTGTGTGTAACATGTGAGTGCGTATAATTCCTTTTTATCATTATATTTTCTCAAGGTACGCACGCATATATGTATATATACATGTAAGTGCAATTCATAGATATTACCAAAATATCATGGTGGCATTATATATATATATATATATATATATATATATATATATATATATATATAAAGTTACAATGTTGACCACTTGCACAGTCTCAAAATAAAAGAGAGGTAATAGTTCTTCTTATGATATTAAATGTTTAATATTTCTCTTGTTACATGACTGTCCAAGGTATACTGCGTTGCTTAGCTGTTAAATCCTTCATCAAAGTAGTTAGAACCCATAACTAAGGGTCTGACAATGGACAAAATTGGTTCCCCATTCGTTGAATCCCGTTTAACAATGCTTCCCCCCTTTGTCTGCTCCGCCACCAAAAATGCATATTCTACAATAATAACATGTTCCTACATTTAAATTGAAATATCAACAAAACACAATAATTGATAACTGTAACAACGGCTAACCACCACTAACATTTATCTTAAAATATAAGCATTCATTTTTAATCAAAATAACAATAATCAACTAACAAGTCATTTACACATGAATCAATTTGGTTAATCATAACTTTTAATTGAAATAACAATAATCAACTAACAAGTCATTTACACATGAATCAATTTGGTTAATCATAACTTCCATATCACAAGACCATGATATCCGAGAGTTTCTAACTAATCATTACAACTGCTATAATATTATTTCAAAAGATCAAGAATTTGGATGTAACAAAAAGTGGGTGACAAATGTAGATCTGGTATAATAACTATAATGAAAGCCACGAGAAGAACCATGGAGAACACTCTTTGAATTGAAATATGGATGTTTCTAATAGCTGATTATCTAATGTATAAAAATTGATTAATTGCATCCTTTACATGTTAAACAGAGAACCGATAAAAGTATGCAATAATTTACTTGATGCCATTAAACTATAAAATGCCAGTGAGCATAAGCACATTCCTTGAGGATTGATTGCAATTATAAATTCTTATGGCGACATTCATTTGATGCATTTGTTGAGATAATTTCTTGTTTTGCAGGGTTCCGGAGACTCCACCAAAGCTGCCTGACTTTTCAGTAGCATTGAAACCTGCCGAATATGAGTTGCCTCCAATTGATCATAGATGGAGGGCAGAAGTTGACATGCAACAATATCCAGTTTCATCTCTTGAAGAAAATAAAAGAGAGGGCAAATGGGAGTCATTTCAAATTGATGAACTGAAAAAATGAAGATTATTTAAGCATTGTAGCAAGAGCACGGGGCATTCTCGCAAGACTTTTCTCTTGGTCTTCAATGCAGCAATCTGCTAAAGCAGAGTTGAGATGTAAACTACCTTGTAAACTGAGGTACATATTTTTCGTGGTCAGGAGCATAAATTGAAATTGTTTTGATTTTGTTGATGGCTGTTCAGTTTTGAACAAGAAACAAGAAAATTGGATCCTTGCTACAGATGCTACTGGTTCATCGTAACTCGATTTTGTATGAGAATCAGTACATGTACAGTAAATGAATAGATATTCTGCATTGCAGTTGATTTTTTGTGTACATTGAACGAAATGCACAATTATTTCTTGGGGATTCCAGTTTGGGATATATATAGCCTAGCTACAATCACAAGCTATTATCATCTCACCAAATTGGCATTGGATGATGATTAGTGCACTCTGCCTTGCAGAGTTGAGTGCTCCCCACAAAGTTAGGCTGTTTTCTTGTTAGTTCTTTCTATCCAATTTGACTGTTGCAATTGAAAGGTTTCTCTTCATTTGTGAAAACCTATTTTTGATATGTTTATGATATTGAAGCTGCTGCTTTTCTGGTTAAATTTTTCTTCTATTTTTATTGATATGGCAGCAAATAGTAGTCTATTCTTCCACCATATAAGTGAAGCATCACTTAAATGACTAGCATGAATTCAACATATATCATTGAAAGGTGTATGACCCAACAACAATTAATAGAAAAGGTATGATTTGAAAAGCCTTCACAAATATGAATTTATTTTAAATTCTTCAAATAAATGGAATACCAACATCATCATGAAACCGGAATAAATTAGGACTGTTTAAGCACAATTGTAATCGATAAGTAGGAGTAACCTTCGAATGGAGTAATTTCAAATGGTTAAGGAAGGTTTTCTTTCTTTAATTGTAAGAAAAATCAGAAGTGTTTTTGATTCTTTAGATTTTATTTTTCAATCTTTATGTTGGAGATGAACATAAATGTTCACACAAAAGCGTTCGATAACAACAATAACAATGGATAGTCAGTTCTGTGCCTCCCTATTCCTTTTATATTCATCCTTGTAATTTGAGTTCTATATCAGACGACCTATAAAAAGAGAGAGTATATCAGACCTATAATAATAATAATAAATATTTTGATTATTTATATTTTTATAAAATTATTGGTGTTAGGATAAAGGTGTTCTAATATGATTATTACTTTAATTATTTTTGCACTTATTTTGCAATTGATGGATTCATATGTTGGGACTATATTCACTATTGTGATAAGTTTGGTGGAAGAGTCGCGAAGAGTTATATTTAGGTAGTTAGGATTTATAATGGAATTCACTTTGACTTCTGGTGTGAGGTAGGTGTTGCATATGACAAGATGAACATTATGAATGAGTCACATGTTAGTGGTTTGAGAAGTTGCTATGTGCAATGTGTCATTGAAATGGCAACTTGTTCTAATAACACTTACCTTTTGAGTGTGAATTGGTTTTGGAAATTATTGGCGCTTTCCACTCGTGTTGAGCTTTATAAATATGTTGATTCTTAGTGTATTTTGTATGATAAGTTGGATGCTTTCGAAGAAGTTATAAGCCGGAAGTATTTTGTTTTGTTTCTATAATACTCTTGAAGAGCATTGGCTATATGCATTGTACAGTAACTGCTAGTTGTTGTTGATAATGCAATTGAGCTCTTGCTCTTGGAATGTGGGTTTTTCTCGAAAGAACTTTCCCACACGAACCTTGTGTTATGGTATTATTTGATTGAACATAATTTCTATATATTTATCTTGCTAGAATTATGTTTTGTGTTGTCATTGATGTCAACCTCCAGTGTGGCATTACATCAACTTGACGAGGAATGAAATATTATTGAGATTTGTAGAGATTATTGAGAGTGAGAAGATGTTGTTGAGACTAAGAAGACATTGCTAGGATTGAGAAGAGGTTGTTGAGACATTGATGAAGTTGTTAAGGTTGAGAAGAGGTTCTGATTAGGTAAAAACAGGTTTTGACAGGACCCGAAACCTTGTACATCAAATCAAAAGATATAACAATATAAGGCCCAAATACAACCATGTGAGTCACCAAACAAAGATAGGGAATAACCAACAAATTCCCACCACAATGAACATCAATCCTAAACAAGGGAGCTTAAGATTTAGATTTAGATTTAGAACCTCCCTTGTAGGACCGCAAATTCTTATCTAGAGGAGGGATGGAGTACTTAGATTTCTTTCCTTTTACCGTTGTCCATCCATCCTCTAGCTTAGCCGCATCGTTCTGCCAATCCCTTGAAGAAATGAAGGAGTCCACATGGCAGACCAAAGAAGTATCATCCAACAAAACACTCTCCCTAGGAGAGGCCAATTTGGGCGAACCCAAATCTAAAACATTCTGTACTGCAGGTCCAGAGACAACAACAAGTCTAGAGACAACAGACTAAAAAGGGTCAGCATTTAGGGCAACATGACCAACAATCTGGGAAGTAGGAACCTCCTCCAAAACAGGTTGATCCAAAACATCAGTAGTATACCCTTAACTGTCAAAAGCAAGAGACCCTTCAACAACTTGCTCCCAAATAGATGAAGATTTAGTAACAGTGTAATGCTTATCATAAATACCCGCACACCAGGAAGGAGTTCGCTTTGATCTTGCCTTTTCAGAAGAACATCGAGCTGCCACATGGCCAGTCATGTGACATTTCCTGCATCGGAAGGGAAGACATTCATAATCCAAGATTTGAGTCCAGATACCTCGTGAAGAACCCAGACAAATCTTCTTAGGGAGACCCTTAGAGACATCCATCTCAACTAGGATGCGCACAAATGTCAAATGAAGAACATCAGAGGTTGCTGTATCCACAATTTGAAACTCCCCAAGAGCCTCCCCACCAGATTCCAAAACAGAATCCAACCAAAGATGCATGGGAAGATTCAGAAGCCTAACCCAAACAAGAATCTTATTGAAAGATTATGTAAGTGGGTCAAAATCCTTATGCCAAGGTTTGGCCATAAGGGGGAAATGTTCCTCCCAAGAGAAGCTGTAATCACACAAGATAGTCTTTCTATCTTCAACATTTTCAAACTTGACAATAAAAAAACCTTTAGCAACAAGGTAAATTTGAAGATTTGCAGATAAAATCAGCCTCCAAAACTTGGCAATCCAATCATGAAGGGTAGGGAGGGCCAAAATCTTCTAAATTGGAAAATAGCAGCATGGCAGGAGAAAACCTCTGCAGTTTTGAAAATCTCATCTACTGTATCAGAGTCTAACAAAACCTAAATGGGTTTAGTCACACTCACAAGAGTAGCCTCACGTTGCTTTAAAGATCTTGAAGAATAACCAACAAAAGGGACAGACCTATGAAGATCTGCCTCAAAAGAAACAACATCCGCGTATATAGCAAGACCAGTAGACCCTAACCCCCCTGGCCCCAGACACACTAGGAACCCCTGAGGCAAACCCAACACTCACTGCAAGAGAAGCACCAGACCCAACAAGAGGAGAGGGAGACACAACACCCCCCACTGCACCCTCCACAACCAACGCGACAACAACATCCATGACCGAAGAGGAAACCATGACAGGAGCAGTGATAGTTTGAAATCGCCCTTGGGTGGGAGCGCAAGCAGGAGCGAGAGCCATAGTGTTATGTGGCACCAGTGCGTAGGGTATTCCATGAGGTTGAGAAGAGGTTGTCAAGACATTGATAAAGTTGTTGAAATTGAAAAGAGGTTGTTGAGAAATTGATTAATGAAGAAGATTTGAAGTTGTTGAGGCTAGTCCATTGATTGGCGAAGATTAAATGAATAATGGCTTAGGAAGATTGTGAGTTATTTGGAAGATAGAAGTATGATAGGCAAGGATATGTAAGTAGGAGTATTAGAACTTTTCTGGAGAATGTGTTGCATTCCTCAACATGAGATGATGACTGCTTGTAGCTTTGGGTTTAATGACTGGCTATTGTGAATATTGCACTATCTTGTGTGTAGGTTCCCAATTGGTTATTCAATAAAGATTTGATGTTTTGTTTGGTTGACAATAAGGCTGGTTGTCAGAAAGGTTTGGGTGGGCTCCAAGAATGACTTGCATTGCTTCACAATGAGATATGTTATACAATTTGGTGGACTTGGTTATATGGCATGTGTGGTGTTTCAACATAGATATACATTTTTGAGCTTTGTAGATAAAGATTTGTTTTCGTATGCACTTTTGTTGTCTGTGTTGGCTTTTGACCAACTCAACTACTCACAAGGACTTGATTCGAGTATTATGGGCTCAAATTTTAGTTACGGGAAGTGCCAAGAGACTTGGATGATTTTTCCATGGTGCATAGTGCTTTAGATCACACTATATGCTTTACAGAAGTGTTTTGGGCTAATCAATAACTTATTTTAAATGGATTTTCACACATTACTTTTGGGTCTAGCCTTGGAGATGTCACAATGCATATGGATGACTATCATTTGAAGAACTTTTAGTGTAGGATTGGGTCCCCTTTATCTTCTAAGGTGGAATGCATTGAGCATTTTTTTCGAGGTGGCCAAGTTTGTATTAATGATGCTTAAATTTTTATTGTCGATCTTGTTGATATTTCCAATGGAGAAATCTGTGAATATTCTAGTTGAAGAGACGAATAAGAGAGCATGTGAAGTAATATAAAAAATTATGTGATTCATTTGTGAAGGCAAAATTAGGAAACAAAGACCAAACTAAGGTGCATGTTGTTGAATTAGACTAGAGGTATTAGAGTATGCATATTAGTTGCACTAGACACATTTGCTCATCTATTTAATTAATTGTACGCATGGTCAAGAATATTCTTACACATCATTATTATACATAATTTGAGTATAATTGCACATTCATGCTCTAGCTTGAGTTCACTTAGTTAAACCTAAATTTAGGTTTGTTCAATCTAGTTAGGCTCTATAATCAGCCAAAATTGGTCTAGCATAATCAAAAGACATAAATCATAATCAATAGCCCTAAACCCTAATCAAGGTCATCAAATTAAGTCAATCCTAAGCATAATTGTCTAACAGAATTAGATCGATTTAATTACCCAATTCATCAATCATCAAGTTTCAATGATCAATAATCAAATAGTATTAATTAATTAATTATCCTAGCTTATTTAATTAAATCAAAAGAGAGAAATCACATGGCTATAGATATTAATTAAATGTCGTAAAATCCCATGTCACTCAACTAACTCACTAGAGGACAAATGCCTTAAATCAAATCAACGAGGTTGAAGTGCAAGGATCACTCAAGGTTCAATCTCCATCATGTATTATGGATTAATCCAACATAATAGTTCACATCTGAATTCATCATGTAGCAACACAATTCAATAGATTTAGCTTGCCTTCTTGCTTGATTGCATCCGTTTTAGTATCAATTTCATCATTTAACTCCATCATGATCATCAAGTTTGCATTCATATAGTTTCATTTCATTGTAATCTTTCATTTCATAAGTGTCATTCACTGATCTAACATGTTGAACTTGAGAGCATACACAATTAGATTATAATCTTCATGACTAGGAAGCAATAAGTCACTTTCAATTGTGTTTTGATGTTATTTGATTGATTTCTTATGAACTAACCAATTGAACTAATGATTTATTCAAGTATTGTGGTTGATAATAGGTACACAATAATATACACCAAAGCTCTAGTTTACACATGGTGCATATCATGCACTTATTTTTTTGGATATCTAGCTCTAGTTTTGTTATTTTTAACTTGAGTTTGATTCAATATTTTTAATATCCCATCTTTCTATAAAGAAAGTCATTCATTCATTGTAATGTTCCCCAATCCCAAGCCTAGTCCCAATTCATTGTTTGTGTAATCAGTACAAAATTATAAGGTTGTCACAAAGCATATTGTATTTGCTTGTTCTCTTTTATGTGATAGATTTTTCTTACAGATGATTCCTAGCTCTTGCTGCTGTTCCATCAACTCTTAAACATGGTATCAGAGAACAATCTTTGCTCCTACATGGTATCAAAGTTCTAGGTCTACCAATTCATGTTTGCATGTTGAAGTGATCCAAGCTTAGGTGAATCTTCTTGGCACTTGCGGTAGATCTATTGGTTGCAGAGGATTGTCTTTGATGAGCACTACATGTTTAAAGATTTTTGGGGTCTAATAATTTCATTTGATGATGTATCATGGATATTTTGGTTATGTAATGCCCTGGTCGAGAACCCAAGAGAAATAAACCTAATATGTTACAATGTTTATCGAACTATTTTTTAAAAGTTTAGACAACACAAGATAACAATGTGGAAGTAGTATACACATTCACACCAAGTACACACAAGCAATTACAATACAATTTTCCATTCCTCAAGGGTTCCTTCAAGTTGAATCATGTTTAAGAAGATTATATTAATTAGTCAAGTCTCAAATATAATATTCATGTCATAAAGAAATAACAGATACATAATGTCATAAGTGAATGCATAAGTACAACCGATACAATGAAAATACACCTAAAGAATAACATCCACTGCACATGTTGCAGGGTATGCAAGAATAGATACAAGTACATCAGAATAATGAGATACATGATAACATATATACATAACTGATTAGAAGTCTCCAAGACGTAAATAAGAATGATACAGGTACAATTGCATCAAAGAAGATCTAACAACTCTCAAACCGAGGGGGACCCAAATGGTAAGAAGACACTACCTCTCGACTGTGTGGTCACCTAGTTAGGCTTCCACTCCCATCGTATAGGGAAGATAATGAACAATCCACAAACAATTAATCAATCATAGGAGATTCCTAGGCAAGAAATCCTAATACCCAGATCTACCTCAAGGGTATTCGATCTACTCATAACGAAAAGATAACCAAAATTAAGAGAGGGTCAACCAATACTGACACCACACACCAAAGTCAACATATAGATGCCAAGTACAAAATGAGCATCAAAATTAAGATAAAGTCAATGAAAGATATCCACCTTAAGTCAAAGATGTATATGAACAATGTTAGTATGCTAATAGAAACCAAATTTAAATAAAGCTTCTACAAACTAAAAAAAATTCATAAACTTCAAGATAGACTAAGATGAGCTCTCAATTGAGAATATGAGCCATTAATGGGCTCTCTCAATGAGAAGCTCTCTTGTTGAGTAGCTTTATCTAAATGGATAGGATGTATGCTCAATATGCTTCCAAAGGCTTCAATGGATGATTGTGGATTTTTGGTGTGGATAGATGGCTTTAGTATGGATTTGGCTCTCAAAATAGCATTATAACTTTACTTCATGGATTGTGTTAAAATGACTTGGGAGAGGATTCCTTAAATAGGCAAAGGGCTTGAGGGATCAAGGGCTAGGATGCAAGGATGTGAAAAAGCTTATAGAAGGCTTAGATTGCATGAGAGGAGAGCACATGGATTGTGCTTCCTTACAACCAATCAGGGAGTGACACATGTCACATGGTGAGAGGATGGAGGAAAGGGGAAAGATGAGTCAACAAAGGAGGCTCAAGGGATAAAATCTTCATAAAGACCCTCATAATGACTTGTAAGAGCCATAAAAGGGCTTGTAAGAGTCATTTATGACCTAGTGGACTTCATAAAGTTTTATGGTTGAGATATTTTGAGGGTGATGAGAGCAATTTCGACTTGGACTTGATTAGGAGGGTTTTAAACTTGCTTAGGCTTGTGCAAATGATTAGAGGATGGATTAGGATGGTTTAGGATTAGCTTAGGGATAGGCAAGTGGATGGCATTTAATGAGGGTGGGTGAAGGAGGAGATATTTGTTAACTTTGGCTTGGGTTAGTAAGTTTTAACCCATGTTTAGGGAATGTGACAAGGTTAGGAAGGGATTAGGATTAGGTTTAAAGACATCTTCTAGAAGAGTCTAGACTTTGGATGAGGATAAAGACTTTCTAGAATAGTCTAGAATTTCCTAGGATGAGGATGAAGACTTTCTAGAAGAGTCTAGAACCTCTTAGGATAAGATTTTATGAAATAAATAAAGTTTTATTTATTTCAAGGGTTTGGGTTGAGGAGATATTTATTAAAATATTTTTAATAAACATGAGGATTAATATTTAATCTTGATTAAATATTTTGAGTTGGGATTAGGGGTAGGAAATGATGGGATTAGCCTTTAATCGAAATTAAAGAAGGATTAGAAGATTTTGGAAGAGGTTATTGGTCATAAGAAAATTGGCCAAGTTTTGGGCAAAAAATAAATTTTTTATTTATTTTAAGATTTTTGGTCAATTTATTAATTAAATAATTAATAAATAAGGAAATAATGTTTAAATAAGATTTAAACATTTTTGGGAGGGATTCCTTAATTAAATATTTTTAATTAAGATAAAGGGATTTAATGGCATAAAAATTAATTAATTAATTAAATAAATAATTAATTAATAAATGATGATGTCATCAGGACTTTTTCAGAAAATAAAAATACTTTATTTTCTAAAGGTTTTTAGGTGTCTACATTTTGCCCCTCTTTGATGTGATGCCGCAAGTGGCATGACATCAAAGATAAGAAAATAAGATGCCCAAGGCTAGAGCAGAAGAGGAGAGAATGGACTGCAAGATGCCCCCTCAAGAAGGCGACGGGGAGAGAAAGCAAGGCTCGACGACTTCTTGAAAAGTACAAGAATCTCGGATGAGCAAGGAAACTCAGATTGGCAAAGAGAAGGGGCTGAATTAGCTCAAACTCTCACTATGGGAGAATGATAAAGGAGAATCATATGCAGAAGAGGAAGCAAGCTTAAGACTTTAGGGAAGGTGGAGGATGAAGGAGCAGAGCGCTATAAAAAGGAATCCAGGATAGGGAGATGGATGAGGGGATTATAAAGCTGATGCAACAGGATTTCAAAGAGTCAAATTGGTGGAAGATGGGTTTCGGAGATCCCTAGGACTAGGATTGTGGATCTCGAAAGATGAGGCTTGGTGGATTGATTTGGATTGGTGGATCCCTAAGACTAGGATTGTGGATCCCTAAAGCTAAAGGTGAGGAGTGATTCAAAGAGACACTGATGCATAAGGTGGGGTAGGAGAGACAGATGCTGGATATGGATGGGGGATAATGGAGATGAAGGAAAACCATTGAAGCTTTTTGAGCGGGGGGGATACTTCAAAGAGAAGTACCACCACGTAGTTGAGCACTAGATTTGCTATAGGACTGTTGGTTAATTGCCAAGGTTACCAAGAACATCAAGGCCTTTTCACCAACTGTCCAGAGGACTGACAGACTAACTCAAAACAAACATGCAAGGATTGCCCCAACATCACACATGAGTCCAAGAGGAAGCAGTGTGGAACCGACACTGGGTAACCCACAAGTAGAAAAGAAAAATAAACAAAAGACTTGATCAAGACCTTACGCTCAGATTGCCCCATTCGTAGCATACCATGATATGGAAGATCGTGGCAACCTTGAGGAGGAAACAAAAAGATTGCTGGGAAAAGATATTTCAAGACCCAAAAGGGAAGATTCCAAATCAAAAGAAAGCGAAAATCCAAAAGAGAACCGTTTTCCAACGAGATGGGTAGGACGAGGTACTAACGGACCAAGATCAGACATGAGGAAAGCTATATCCTGCAAGGATCTATCGGAGAGCACCTAAGCCGATGGATCTGGATGGGTGATGCGTCTGGCAAGTTGAACTAAGAAGGATATCACTTTGGTGATAGGAGATCTAGCTAAAGGATGCATTGGAATAGCTAAGCAAGGGTTGTGCGATGTGTGTAAGATGCTAATCAAGGAGGAACGAACATGAAAGTTGGATAGATACAACAATACTAAGCTAAAGAGGATGTACAAGCTGATAGACCAAGATATTTACAAGCGGGCTAATCAAGATATGGTACAAGCTAACAGACCAATGATAGGTATGATACAGATGGATAAAAAGCTCAGGATGAGAGGATAGCGGGATGGTTCGATGTTGTGCAAGATGCGAAAGCTAAGGGTGGGGTGATAGCTAAAGATATGGATTTGGCAGGATGCATCCAATGATGAGGAGAGATTTTGTGACCAAGGATAGCTAGAGGAGAAGGATGAGATGGATGGATAGGATGGTAGATAGCTAGGATTATGATGGATATAAAGAGATGACATTGGGTTTGCATGAGGATAGCCTAGAGCTAGATACCAATGACAAGGGAGGATGGACAAGACAAGATCTCCAAGGAATATAGTGCCCCCAATCAGAAGATAACATGCGAAAGGAGGTCTTATGATGGATGTGATAGGATTGAAGCTAGGATGGAAAAAGCTGAAGGGGCTAGGGAGATGGATGATAGCTAGGATGATGGGGTGAGGTTGCATAAGATTAGTGGATGGTGTGAGATGGAAGCTGGAGGATGGAGGATAGGTGGATAGATTGGAAGATGGAGTTGGATGTCAAGAGATGACCAAAAGCATGAGGGTGATAGGCTAAGCTAGGGATGGCGGGATTACGCATGACGCTTGTTTGCCAAGTTTTCATCATGGTACTTGTCCAAGGCGTTTGAATTGCCAAGTTTTCACCAGTGGACGCTTTATTTTTCTTTACTTTTTTTTGACTTTTTGACTTTGGACTTAGCTGGAATGATTTTGGCTTTCTTCAGCTATTTTGGCTTTTTTGGGATTTTTCACTAGCTATTGGAATATTCAATTTTGTTGCTAGTTGTTGGTACACCGGATGTGTGATTTATGCAATAGATTGGATTAGATGGGATTGATGGTAAGAGATGGAGGGATGAAAAGGTTGGAAAGGAGCATGAGATGGGGATGCTTGCAAGAGCAACATTGGCACATGTTGGGACGGGTGTGAAAAGAGCATATGGGGGATAGATGGTAGATGCGGGCGTGATGGAGGATTTGTGGAAGCGTGCTTGGGGATATAGGCACCCAAGATGGAGTTAGGAGATGGGGGACATGAGTCACTAGATGGGGGATTAGCAATGGTGGATGCCATTATGCATTGGGTTTCAACCTTTTTCTTGGGGATCCACATGGTTTTGGATTTTCTTTTCATAGGCTTTTGCATTGTTTTGCATTCTTTGATTGGATTTTGCCTTTTTGGAGTATGTCTTTTAGAATAGACATATGATTGCCTAGGATGTGGATTTTTAGCTTTATGCATTTTGAAGTTGGCATTCACATTGCTGTGGTAAGCTTTGGGAAGATGGTTAGGAGAAGCTTTGTGATATGGAGAGGATATGAAAGAGCATGTAGGGGGATGATGATGGATGATGTGCCCTGATATGTGCCTTTGTTGATCTTGCATAGAAATGGATGGAATAGGATTTTTATGATGTCTGATAGGAGGATGGAGGATGGTAGATTTTGGGACATAGGGACCCAAAATGGACTTAGCGGATGAAGGGGGGATATGGTAGGTTGTTTTGGGTTGCAAAGATGGTGGAGGGGGGATGCCATAAGATTTCTTGAAGGAGTGATGGGAGGCTGGCATGGTGGGCTTGGAGATAGGCTTGGTTTGGGGGTGTGGTGTACCAACACCTTTAGATGGTGAGCCTTTGGATACATATTGAAGACCATGAAATCCTAGATTTTTTTGTGCAATAATAGGCTCTCTGATTCCTTGCTCTTGTGGTCCTAAACCTTGACCTTGATAATGCCATCGATTGAGCATTTGAACAAGATGAGGAAACTTTTTGCTTGCAGAAAATGGTAGAAGTGATTTATTAGGTGTATTGCAATGGGGAGATACTGTTCTTAATTCTTTTGCTGAGAGAGGGCCACCGTGGATGAATGTAAGTGAACCAAGAGGGTAGATTATAGATGGTGGAATAGCTTGGATAGGTGGTAAGATGGAAGCATGGAGCGGGGGAGATGGAAGGATAGGATCTTGATGTAGCTGGTGGGATGACAAGATATCTTGTAGTGGAGGAGATATGGCTCAAGGTTTTGGAGATGGAGGAGATGGTGACTGCACTATGGATGGAAGACATGGTACGATGATATCTTCATTTATGCTTTGGGGGATGTCAACATGCTTTTGGGCAGGATCTTGATAGGATTGGTTTGGAGTGGATGGTGCGATAGGAGGTGAAGGGATGGATTCTTCAAAGGCAGCGGATGGATAGATGGGAGATTCAGTAGTGGAGATGGGTGAGTAGAAGATGGATGCATAAGGGTCATTACAAGAGATTTGGGAAATGCTTGGAGGCGATGTGGATAGGATTTGGAGGGATTTGACAGGTGGTGGGGTTTTGATGCTTGCGGGAAGTGGAAGGATTTTAAGCAATTTGATGGATGGTATGGGGATGATAGCTATGGGAGATGGAGGTGATATTATAGATGGGGAAGCTTCATCACTGACTACTTCACATGGTTGGATTAGATGACATGGCTTATCGACTGTTGGAGGCAACTTTTCTTGTATTTCCTCTAGGAGATTCCTTGGAGACTCGTGTGTCGAAGGTGGAGGTGGATTGACAGGAATAGCTAGTGTGATGGGGGTGGAAGATTGGAAGCTTGGTTGATGGGGTGATGGAGGGGAAGCTGGAATATCAGATGGCATGACTAGATAGTTTGGAATAACTCTTGGATTTTGGGGGATGCTTGGGGGAATGTTTCTAAGGCTTTCAATATACTCGTCATAGTCAACTAGATTTTTATCATCATTGGAATAGGAGGTGGCGGGAGCAAGGACAATGCGACCAAACACATCATGATAGGATTGGTACTTCATGCTTTGATGATGAGTTTGATGGGGATGGGGTCTTGCGTATGGATGAACACGGAAGCTCATGGTTGGATTTGGGTTAAGCACAGATTTTGGATTAGCTGATGAAAGATTTCCTAGGGAGAGTCAAAGTTGCATGACAGACCTAAGGAGGATTGGTTGGAGATTTTTGGCTTTCCTGTGGATGGAAGACTTCAAGGGCATGCTGTCAAAAAGTGAGAGTTTTGCTTTCCTATGTGCTGGATTGGTGGAGATTGTGTCAACCTAAGAATAGACTAATGATCCTATGGGCATGACACGAGATTGATCACTTGTGGATCCCAACCTTTAGCTCAAGGTGATGAGGGATAACAGGTGACAAAGCTAGATTACCTTAGACAAAGCTCTGTCAAAAGGATAACCGTGGTGAGGCTGGTGGATTGGTTGGATTGATTGGATAAAAAATTCTAGCAGAATGACAACAACTCTCTAAAGGCTTGGGTGTGATTTTGGATTGGGTTTCTAGCTGGCTAGGGGGGGATGATTTGGAGAGACTTTGGATTTGGGATTGTTCTAAAGCAAGGAACTAGATAGATTTGGTTGCAGCGGGGGAGCTTGGATGATTTTCTGATGAGGCAGTGACTACACTAAGTATGCCTTGAGCTGGGAGATTTTTGCTTTTTTGGGATTTTGACCAAAGTTGGAAAAAATTCATTCAAAAGCTATGAACAAATAAGCAGACAAAAGTTTTGAGCAAGCACGTCAAACACACCAACATCCTAGGAAGCTTTCTACAAGGATGAAATTTGTTATAGCTAGGGAGTCCTCGATATACGTGAGGCCCAAATCCGTAGATGAAACCAAAAAGATGTCACACAGCCAAGAGGAGCAGTAACCCACTTCTCCTCTTTCACTTCTCAAGGGTATAAAGTTCCTTGAGGCTTAGCCCGAGTGACAAAATTTTGATCCCAAGAGAGGTGTCTTTGGATTCACCTCCCGATCTTTATACTCCGTCGGAACGCTAGAGTTGAGGTCGTCCCAAGGGGTGATGAAATTCTCAAGCAGGCCTCCTAAAAAGTGTAAAACAAGACCACATACATGATCTTGGGCTTTAAAAGACACACGTTCATTCCAATTGATGATTTAAATTTTGTAAGCTATGATTGAAGACACTTGTGATTATGGCATAAATGTTCATTCCAATTTGACAGCGTCATTAGCATAATGAAAGTCGAGAGATCGTCAACATAAGAAATGCGAGCACCATTGAAAATGCATCAAAACCATGTGATGTTCATTGATTTTTAGGCATTCAAGATTGAGTGTGAGTATATTTTAAGCCCAAAACAAAGATGTGTGAAACTCGATTGCCAAGTGCGCGCCCGGAGGCCCTCCACGTCAAGAGTTGTTCAATTTTTATGCCCAAATGAAGTGTTAGCAAGATTAATGTGCATTCAAGGAATTTTCTAACTTAGAAAAACCACTAAAGACCCAAGTGAGTGGAGTTTGATCTTTGTGGAGCACTTAACACCCTCTTAGGTAGACCCATCCCCATAGATGGCGCTGAGATTGTAACCAATGGTTAAATTGATGGGTGATTAAAGAGGGTGAGTCCAACTACAAACTTACTCAAAGCGTCTTTATTAGTTTTTATAACTTAGAAGATTTCAAAAATGTGGATTCCTTTTATGCCCCAAAAGATGATTATTTGATCTATGGCATTCAAGATTAGATTTGTTGTTTTAATGATGCATTCAAGAAAAATTTGATTTTAATCCATGGCATTCAAAAGTGTGTTTAGCAACATGCATTCAAAGACAAGTGATTAAACATTCAAGTTTTTTCCTTTCAGCATTCAAGATTGAGATTTTGTGTGTTGTTTTAAGAACTTTGAAGTGCTTTGTTTTAACCTTAGATCATTCAAGATTGTTTTGGACTCAAAAGTGAAAATGACTCTTTGGACTTTGCTTTTCATTCAAGATTTTGTGTTCTAGTTTGCATGTTTTAAGCCCAAAAATGATATTCCTAGATTGTTTTGATGCATGAAAAACCTAAGAAACATTCAAGATTTTGCAACAAGACATTTGTTTGGAACAAATAACAAAAGTTTTAGGACTCTTAGTTTTCATGAGATTTTTAGAAGAACTTTAAAATATTTTCAAATGAGGTTCATTTTATCCTTGATTGATGCTTTGAGTTTGATTTAGATTTTAGTGTGCACTTAGTGTTGATTTTGAACCTTTTGAAATGGAAACTTGAAGTTCTTTTTAAATTTCCAAAAATGAAGTGTTCCTAACTTTGCATGAATGCATCTAAAACCTTGATGTTGCAAGGATGCAAATGATTAGATTGGTTTAGTTTCACTTGTTAAAAGATTTTTTTTTCTTTTTTGCAAATTTTTAATTTTTTAATGGATTTAAGTATGATTTGGGGGTTCATTTTAAGCACTAAAAAGAAGTGTGTATGATTTTGCTTCCTTAAAAAAAAAAATGGCCAAGATCTCCCACAAGAAGAAGAAGAAGAAGTAGATGGAATGAGAAGAATATAGACAAGAAGAGGAAGAAGAATTCCAAGTGCTTTGTCCACCTATAAGCTTGAAAAATCTGCAAATACTATGAGATAGACTATGAGTTCCTTTGTCTTCTTCATGCTCATGTGGACCTACAAAACCAATTTATAAAATCCTACCAATCACAAAAACAAGCAAAATTAGCCAAAATCAACAAATGACGTACAAAACTTGACTAAAAAAGCTAATGAAGATGACCCATGCGGGGTCCCACCGGGCGTGCCAAAATGTATATGAGCAATGTTAGTATGCTAATAGAAACCAAATTTAAATAAAGCTTCTACAAACTAAACAAAATTCATAAACTTCAAGATAGACTAAGATGAGCTCTCAATTGAGAATATGAGCCATTAATGGGCTCTCTCAATGAGAAGCTCTCTTGTTGAGTAGCTTTATCTAAATGGATAGGATGTATGCTCAATATGCTTCCAAAGGTTTCAATGGATGATTGTGGATTTTTGGTGTGGATAGATGGCTTTAGTATGGATTTGGCTCTCAAAATAGCATTATAACTTTACTTCATGGATTGTGTTAAAATGACTTGGGAGAGGATTCCTTAAATAGGTAAAGGGCTTGAGGGATCAAGGGCTAGGATGCAAGGATGTGAAAAAGCTTATAGAAGGCTTAGATTGTATGAGAGGAGAGCACATAGATTGTGCTTCCTTACAACCACTCAGAGAGTGACACATGTCACATGGTGAGAGGATGGAGGAAAGGGGAAGGATGAGTCAACAAAGGAGGCTCAAGGGATAAAATCTTCATAAAGACCCTCATAATGACTTGTAAGAGCCATAAAAGGGCTTGTAAGAGTCATTTATGACCTAGTGGACTTCATAAAGTTTTATGGTTGAGATATTTTGAGGGTGATGAGAGCAATTTCGACTTGGACTTGATTAGGAGGGTTTTAAACTTGCTTAGGCTTGTGCAAATGATTAGAGGATGGATTAGGATGGTTTAGGATTAGCTTAGGGATAGGCAAGTGGATGGCATTTAATGAGGGTGGGTGAATGAGGAGATATTTATTAACTTTGGCTTGGGTTAGTAAGTTTTAACCCATGTTTAGGAAATGTGACAAGGTTAGGAAGGGATTAGGATTAGGTTTAAAGACATCTTCTAGAAGAGTCTAGACTTTGGATGAGGATAAAGACTTTCTAGAATAGTCTAGAATTTCCTAGGATGAGGATGAAGACTTTCTAGAAGAGTCTAGAACCTCTTAGGATAAGATTTTATGAAATAAATAAAGTTTTATTTATTTCAAGGGTTTGGGTTGAGGAGATATTTATTAAAATATTTTTAATAAACATGAGGATTAATATTTAATCTTGATTAAATATTTTGAGTTGGGATTAGGGGTAGGAAATGATGGGATTAGCCTTTAATCGAAATTAAAGAAGGATTAGAAGATTTTGGAAGAGGTTATTGGTCATAAGAAAATTGGCCAAGTTTTGGGCAAAAAATAATTTTTTTATTTATTTTAGGATTTTTGGTCAATTTATTAATTAAATAATTAATAAATAAGGAAATAATGTTTAAATAAGATTTAAACATTTTTGGGAGGGATTCCTTAATTAAATATTTTTAATTAAGATAAAGGGATTTAATGGCATAAAAATTAATTAATTAATTAAATAAATAAATAATTAATAAATGATGATGTCATCAGGACTTTTTCAGAAAATAAAAATACTTTATTTTCTAAAGGTTTTTAGGTGTCTACAAAAGATACATGTCCAAGAACAATAATCAACAGACAACAACCGTCATCAATAAGAGTAAATCACCAACAATAAGAACTTCCAACAATAAGTATACCACTAGAGGCAAATACAAACCACTAGAGGCAAATACAAAATCTATGGAGGAGACTTAGGCTACATACTAGGGAGTGTCACATGGTCAAACAACTTGAGTTACTTGGGACTGGTTTCTCATTAGACCCTATACCCCCAAGCACTGAGTTATCCTAGACTAGTCACTTTGGACTCCGAACCCTCAATGTCACCCATGCGGAACCAGAATATCCTCTCACAAAGATGAGGAACAAGTAGTCATACCTTTTACTAGGTATTATCCCATTCTCGTCCTTAGCCTATAGAAGCACTCAAGGCATGGTCGAGGCAATATCTCTAACTTATCTTTTTAGTGTGTTTCTGATGTAGTACAAGGTAGGAGATTTCCCAAAAGAGATATCCTAACCCTCAACAAATAACCACACAACAGAAACACATAACAAGATACAAGAGCTGATACCAAACTCAACTCTTTATTCATCAAACAACTTATTATATGCAATATGTCGGGTTGTAAGGCCTTCCTTGTTATGACCAAATACAAAGCAAGTAATAATTCTACAAGATCCCTCAAGATCCAATCCAAACCCTAGCTAGTCTAGATTTGTAACACAACACTTTGGTAGATACCTCCAACAATATCTAAACTTGCGCTTGCAATATGCCACACAATCTCCTTGTTTCCAAGCCGCAACTAATAGCTATGCTCAAACTTCGCTCCTCTCAGCTACTCCATGCTAAACTGAATAATGAATCAAGACCCCCCTAAACCCCCTACTTATACCCAACTAAGCCACAAGTTAAAAATTAAATAAACCCTTACATTAAATGCATATTTAATCTACAAGTCAGCTTGCAACAAATATAAAATATAAAATGTTAGCCCTCATGTTAACTTGCATAACCACATGATTGAGTGTCAATACACACGAGCAATCCAGGAACTATTGAGAAAACATGCCTGCCGAGCACCATAAGCTTTGTTGAGCTCCTTCAATGACCACTCTCCTTCTAGGATCAAGCTCCCACAATGACCGAGCTCCTTGGCAACACATCAACCAAGAACTACCCCAATAATGACTGAGCAATACTTCCTCAACTGATTAACATACTTCAACTGTAATGTCCTACTCAGAGATCCTTGGAACAAAGATTCAATACAAGCCAAGATATATATATATATATATATATATATATATGAATGCACATGACAACATCATATAGGGATCACAAAGATCACAACAGAAGACTTCACCACAATCCCAACAACCAACGAATCTTCGAACACCACTACCAAACAGAAACACACAAACAGAGGCCAACAATGACCACACACATGATGAGGGCTCAAAGAAACAACCACTTATCAACAAAACACCATGCTGGGGTATAAATGTAGAACCCTAAAATTTGGCTAGCTGGGGTATAAATGTAGAACCCTAAAATTTGGCTAAGTCTGAAATCTTGGAGCTCTAAAATTTCTTAGAATCTTTATCTTAACTTAGAGAGGTTAAAAACCTATCTCAAAAGATTCATCACATACATTAAAATATATCTTAAGAATAAGAAATTAAATATACATCAACTTATACTTAAACAATATATTTTAAACCCCCAAGAAGGGCTGTTTTGAATTGGAAAGGTGTGAAATCCAATAAGGTGTCCAAAACCAACTTTCAAAACTTCCTTGGCCAAGACTAATTGCTCCTTGTTTCTCATGTGAGGAAGTGCATTGGTCTTGAATCTCGCACGAGACTTTGCATTACTGTGCGCGAGAAAGTGCATTTCTCTGTGCGAGGATGTGCATGACTTTGTGTGAGGATTCTTACTAAACCGCACGAGGATTTGCACCAAGTTGTGCGAACTTTTGCTTCCCTGCGCGAGGAAGCACATTCTCGCATGAGGAAGTGCCTTTCCATGCGAGAAAACACATCAGCGTAAAAACAAAGCAAGAATAAAAAATCCTAAAAAAATGAAAACCTCCACATCAAGGAGTACCAAATCCACATAAATCGAGGAATGAACACTTGAGTGCAAAAACAACAAGGAAGAGGAACATCTATCCATCTAAACTGTAGCAGTAAAAGAACCTACTGAAAGAAACATTGTAGTGTACATAAATAACATCACAATGTACTGAATAACCAAACTAAGTACATGGTTCCTCCCAATAGTCAATAGCATCATAAGACCATCATGGATCCTAACCATCCCCCGCGTGTAAGATCACAAGCCACCGATCAGATCATCGATACCATTGCACTAGGGACGTCACTACAAAAACATGCTACAATATAAGTATAAGGAAATCTAACATGTTAGTAGTAAAGCATAAGATAATCCTTCAAATAGATAACATCACCTATCACATGTTGATCATCATAATAAGGAAATATAACATGCTAAACCAAAAAGCAATAGATAATCCAATAAAACAATTCACATCATCTAGTCATATGCTAAACATCATAATATGGGAATGCATCAAATAAACTAACATTATCTAATTATGATATCCAAGCATTCCAATGAAAGCATAGATCACAAGAAAGCATACTCCAAAACTCGAAGCATCAAGTGAAAACATCCAGCAACGGTCGCACTAGGACAAAAGATTGTCTTTGTACATCGGTCCCTAGCAATGGTGTAGGTAGCTATGCCTCCCAACCATGTGGCACCTGTAGGTCCACACTCGCCGTGCTGATGGAGATAATGATCCAACCACAAACACACAAAAATAACATCCATGGCTAACACTCATGCCAAATAGTATGATGGTTGTAACCAAGAACCTAAGACAATGCAAGAAATACAGGTCCTGGCGAGACACTCAATAGTCTACTAAGTAGGGGCTGACATCATGGAGAGTTGCTTGGCATCGACAAGCCCAAGCTTGGATTGTGTGTCCTCATACTTAAATAGGTGCTCACACATTGTGTCCTCAAACTTAATCGGGCGCTCACACATTTTATTATCTTAAGTTTTATTATCATTCACACATTTTCTTTAATTATCACTTGATTAAAACTTCCTCTGCCAACCCTATGGGATTGAGGTCACCGAGCTGTGAGATACAAGTCCCCCGATATGCTACCCTACCCTACCCATACTCATCCTACAACAAGTGCCTATGGGCATACATATTCCCAACCCAACCCCAATGATCATAGCTTCCAAAAATACCATGGAAGATTGGGCCTCGCAAGTCACCTGAAAAATTTACGTGCACGTACTCATGTGTGGCACACCACCATCATGAAGATCATAACACAAGGATTGGATGACAACACAATGCAAAATAACACCCAACCGAAAACAACTTGGGAGGATGGATTCTACATGAATTTTAAGAACCAATAAAACCATACATCATGAAATCACTGAACCGACCTCAATCTGGGAGTATGGATTCTACACGAACCCTAGTGTCCATGAAACAAAAGCAAAGGTCCAAAAGAAACCATAACAATAGGTATAAAATCACTCAATCGAACACAATGTCGGGAGTACGGACGTGACACACATCCCAGTGCAAACATAGAAGTGCAAAAAATGTCTGACTAATATCCAAAAGGATAATCTAGGTCCACAACCCAACTTCTGCTAAGAAAACTTGAGAAAATAGGGCGGCATGCAAAACGAGGTAACTACCCCAAATTTTGGAAAAAAATTTCAAAATTAAAACCCATTTGGCCTTTGGGTACAAAAATCTCAAAAATCAAAAAATAACTAAGTTCGAACATCGTATGCAAAAATGACCAGCATAACGGCACAAAACCCCAAACCCTCTTCTCGAAAATAGGAAAAATGTTCATACCCGACCAACTGGGTAGAACTAGTAAACAGAAATGGAAGGGAACACTAGTTCTTAGCCTCCTAACAAATGACTACCAAAAATAGAAGTTGAAATGGAGCAGAAACAATAAAATGGGAGAGCCCTACCTCACAGCCAAAAGGGGCAAAATGAGAATCTGAACCATAAAATAAAAAGCTTGCAAAAGTAGCTGAAAATTGCGACAATCCAAGGCCTCCCTGAGATGGATCCAACAAGCTCAACCTCGCGACGATCCTAAGCCCGTAGCTCCCACAACAAAAAAAATGGTAAATCCTCATGAAGAGGATTTTGGGTTTTACTCTCCAACTTTCTAATTTGAAAGTGAGAAGTGAAGAATTAAATTCTTTTTTGGATACTTATTCACTTTTCAAGTAAATAATCAATTAGGGCAATTAACCAACCAACCTAGTTAAACCCCAAGTCGACCCAAACGAAAATAGGCTATTCCTATAAATAGGAATTCATCTATGGAAAAGCTACCATAAATTAAAATAAATCAATTAAAAAGCCCAAAAACCCAAAAACACAAGAATTTTCTTAACAACTTTGTTGACAATGCGAAACTCTAAATGCACAGATACACTCACTGGTCTAATCACATAATGCAAATGAGTTTAGATTTAATAATTACCGAATGGTTTAATTTATCAATTAAAATAAGGATAAATCAACCATACAGGGATGACATTGGTAAAATATGAATAGCTGAATCACTAACTCCACATGCCACTGCCAGGGATATAAATCTTGCATACTAAACAACATGATCAAGTGCAATTGCATATAATAACATAGCCAAAGCAATAAATGCATTAAATCACCTAATTTAACCATTTATTTAATTATATTAAAATAATCTATTTACATCACTCACGTTCGCATAAAGCATAACAACGCAGGAATGAAGTAAATAACCATAGCATTAAATCCATCACATAACATAATCAGAGATATGTCCAAATACCAGACAACCAGATATCATCATAAAACACACTGTCATCTCAAAATGACATCATCATGCAATATGATCAACTGAACAACATAGTAGTCTAACATCTATGATACTCAAATCAAGGTATAACATTTGATCCTCAGGTCATCTCAAAAGTAAAACATAACATAAGTAGATATCCCCAGCACATAACCAATGGATCCAACATAGACAGTCCATTTCTAATTATTTAAGTATTTAATAATGGTTGTTTACACAACATGAAAAGGCACTTAAAACACATAAGCGAACACCGTCATAAACATGACTAACCACTACTACAGGAACCTAGTTCAGTGTAGCATGGTAATAGTACACAGTGCAATCTTTGCACACATCTCAGGATAATCACAGAACAACCTCATGATACCACATTGATCCTGGTAAGCACTGACACAAACCTCAATGAACCATAAATCACATCATAATCTCATAAACAACCATAATCATAATCAAAACAACTGATACAAAAACATAATCAAATCACCTCTATGGTGTAGACCACTCATGGTTACAATCATGATCCCATCTCAACGAAAGATTAACAAGGTTGCATTCATCAGGATGACTTACAGAAGTCAAATAGGAGAGGCACTACATCAACCAAACACCAAGTTTCTCCACTGAGCCTATTTAGTCAAGCCTCCAATCGACAAATACCATAGCGATGGCCAAGCACCTCTAGTCTTCCACCAAAAATGCTAGAATCTTTAGGAACTTCAAATACCCTTGTATCAAACTCTTGGGATACAAAGAAAAGTGTGTCCCACACTTTTTTCCTTCATGATAACTAGACATCCACTTCATATTCACCAAAGGTTTCTAATCCATCAAGGACAAGAGAACAAATATGCAAATCATCCACATCTGCATCATTCCTTAAAAAACTAGAATCGTATGTATCACCACTAACCAATCAGTATGCAACTTATCACTACAATCCATCTTAGTGACAAAAGCATCAAACTCCACATCTACAATAACAATATGTAGATCCAAAACCAAATACACATCATCAGGAATATGCAAGCCCTCTTTGACATATGCCAAACTCCCAACACCTAAAATCTCATTGCTCACAACAAGATGCTCTGCAACATGTAACTCATCACCAACAACAACCTAATTATCCACGACCAAGTGCTCTAAAATTTCCATGTCAAATCCATCCAAATGATCATGAAAACAAATATCCAACCCAACATCAACAAGGATAGGAACCTCTTCAACAAAAACCACAAGTTATTCTACAAGTTTCACATTAGACTCCACAAACTGATCAACAAAACCAACTTCCACCACGACCTTGTCATGCCCTCTTTGTTCTCGAACAAGTCTCCTAACTATCCAAACAACTCGCTTCCAGATCAGTAGACTCCAGCTCCATAAATCTTTGCAAAACTCAATTATCCTTTCCTTAACTCGATCAAACAAAGCAACATCCATATGAGCACATGCCTCTGAAATCTTTGTCTCCACCACATCATAGAGATCAACAATCATTCTAGGGTCCAATCTTTTCGGAGGCATCTATCAAGATCTTCATAAACCCTCTACAATAAATCCCACCCAAGTACCTTGTGACAAACCTAAATTGTTTGCAAGTCAGATCATAACTTTCCACCTTGCACGAATAACCAGGAACAAATCACAAGTCTAGGAACACAAATTTGCAATACAAATCACACAAACTCTTTGATATCATGATCCAACAAGATCAACCTTCCATCTTCACAATCATCTCTTCATGTCAAGATCCATCTACAAGTCCTTTGCAATTGTAATTTAGAACCACTATTTACCACCTCACAACAAATATATCTAGGACTCCAAAAAGAACAATCCACCACAAGATCAAACTCTACTTTGATAAACTTCACCTAACCCAAGGTCTTGGTGCAAATTGCCTCACATTCAATGATCTGCTCACATGCTCAGGAAAACTAGTTTCGATACCACCTGATGCAGTGCAAGATGAACCCCCAATGGAGGTGATCTAGTTCCTAGTAAATAAGCACACAGTGGAAACACAAAACAATATACAAGATCTAATACCAAACTCAACTCTTTATTCATAAAATAACTTATTATATGCAATGTGCTGGGTTATAAGGCCTTCCCGGTTACGACCAAATACAAAGAAAGTAATATTTTTGCAAGATCCCTCAAGATCCGACCCAAACCCTAACTAGTCTAGATCTATAACACAATAACACTTTGGTAGAAACCTCCAACAAGATCTAAACTTGTGCTCACAAGCCACCGAGCAATCTCCTTGTTTCCCAACACACAACTACTAACTATGCTCAAACTTTTCTCCTCTTAGCTACTCCACGTTGAACTAAATAATGACTCAAGGATCCCTTAAACCCCCTACTTATACCCAACCAAGCAACAAGTTAGCCTAGCAAGTTACAAATTAAATAAATCCTTACATTAAATGCATATTTAAGCCAAAATTCGTCTTACAAAAAACATTAAATACAAAATGTTAACACTCATGTTAGCTCATGATAACCACATGATCGAGTGTTAGCAAATACGAGCAATCTAAGTACTATTGAGAAAACATGCCTGCCAAGCTCCCCAAGCATTGTTGAGCACCATAAGCTTTGTCAAGCTTCCTCATTGACCAAGCTCCTCGATCAACACACTGCCCCAATAATGGTCGGGCAACACTTCCTCAACCAAGTAACATACTTCAACCGACCACCAAGCTTCTCCATCGAGTTTATTCGGTCAAGCCTCTAGCTAAAAAATACCATAGAGATGGCCAACCACCTCCAGTCTTCCAACACAAATGCCAGAATCTTTAGGAACCTTAGATGCCCCTGCATCAGTTTCTCAAATATTAATTACTAGATTATCACATATTACATAACTTACATGAGTTAATCTGGTAGCCACTTTGGGCTAAGGCCCCCATTGTAAGTCATTGCCATAGACATGCACGTAGACTACCTTCCTAAAAATTACAAACCACAATTGTGTACCATACCGCAAAAGTAATATTAATTGAATTCAATTCCTTAATAGGTAACCCAAAAAAAACCATTGGTTCCGAAAACCCAAGTTCTCATAAATGCTCATCAAAAGATATCTCATAAAATAAATTTCAATTTGAATCATAGAATACATCATGACATCCAGTCAAATAATTATAAAATAAATCTCAAGAAATGCCTCTAGTGCACATCCTAACTTGGCCAACTAAACAACCCACAAAGAAAGCCATCACAAACAATAAACATCACAAGACTATAAATAGAATATAAGAAAACACATCATTTTTAGCCGTATGATTTAATTCCATTAATTTTTCTTGTTTAGTTTGGGTCATAAAGAAGTGTTTAGAAATTAAGTAAGAATATACATGTTAATATAAATTGTTATGCTAATATACTTATTTAAATCAATAAGTATTTAAATGTCAAATCTCTTTGTGCATATAAAGTATCATGCAATATTATTATATTATTAATTTAAATAATCTTAAATCATAATTTATTTAAGTAATAACATAAATGTATATTATTAGATTAAATATTAATATCAATTTCATTTCTAAAATATTAATTCGACTTCTCTTAAAGTCCAATATTAATATTTACTTTTCTTTTAATTCATAATGCAATTAGAGATAAACTTGAAATTATTATTTTTTTTTTTGGCAAAAGTGGATGAACCACTGAATATATTAATTTTAAATAAATCTGATTCAAGAGCTCAACTAGGAAAAAATTTGTAAGAAAACCCAACATCGTCGCTTATACAAAAGATTATCGATATTTCCAACTTTTTATATCGACAATAAACTATTCAACTTACAAAAGGATTATCGCTATTTATAATTATATATCAACAATTCAATGTTCCACATTACAAATGGAGAAAAGCTTCCCACCCATCTATTCAAAATTTAACGATTATGGATGCCTTCATCATGATTTACCAAATTAAATCATATTTCAAAATAACAAAAGATATTCTAAAACATTATTATTTCTTTTGCACTTCACATTCCTCCCAAGGAAAAGATACCCGATCATTTGTCGACCCCGTCCCACACTTTGGAAAGATTGAAGCCAAAACTTCCCCAAACCTACAAACTGTGTCAGCCGAAACCAAATGCATTTGAGGTTGAAGACTCACTCCCATGTTAACCATTGTGGAATCTGTCATGTTTTCCACCTTCACGTTCGATGTCAAAGCCCCATTGTCATTAACAACTTGTTCATCTAGAAGACCTTGTCCAAGGCATTGAGAACTCAAATGCATCTGGGGAGAGATCTCAACAACCACTTCCTCACCACTCTTATTTGTGTAATCAGTGTTAGATAAAACCAACATATCCAATATGTCATATCCTGTGCACTTCACCTGTTCTTGTAACTGGTATCCCAAAGCCCTGGCCGTGGTTTGAAGAGCCTACCTCATGAAGCAAGAATTCTGTGAGACAAACGATTTTTGAAAAGCATCATACATGACCATAAATTCATGTCTCCTTAGTAATTGAGGCTTTTGGAACAAGCCACCAACCAGTGTATGCCTAGACCAAAGATCATATTTGTGCAATGCCACTTTCAATTTATTGTCATTCCAAAAATGTGGAATAACCACCTTTCTTGCTAAAGCTTTTAACAAGGGAACCGACTGTAGTAAGTCCATGGTATTCGAGAAGAAGATGGACACCACATTAGACGGGTACAAAAAGTGCCGAAGAGAAGGGGATAGAATCTCCTCCCCAATTACTTGTCTAATACACTTGTGAATCAAAGGGGAATTAATATAAAACATTGAGGCCAAAACCCTATCATCAATCTTCAAAGGAAAGACATCTTCATCCCCATTTGGGATTAACGAAACATGATAATTCTTATGTAACAGAGCACTATGAAATTGGCTGCAAGATTCACATTTGAAGCAATACTCTGTCGGGAAGGCCATTGTTATGGAAGATAAACTAGAAATGAACAAATTGTAGAAGTAAGGAATAGAATGTCAAGTTCCACTAAAATAGATGCAGAAATGAATGCTTCATAATGCCAAGCATGTATCATAATTACCCAACACATGTAGCTTCGTGTGGAAAAATTGAAGGACATATACCATGTGAAAATTTGCATTCTCAATCTCCTTGAGGATCTTCACACTAGACAAAGTACAACACGCAACCCATTAGAGATATAATCATATGCACATGATGTCCTCAGGAAAAAGACTTGACATTAGATATAAAAATAATTTGATAAACATACATGTCACCCACTATGCTTTGTTATCAAATACAAATATAAGTAATAATGCCAATTATTGCTGATAATCCACTAACTCCTCATAAATCAATTTTTTCAAATCTTTGTATTGCTCTAAGGAAGTGGTAGGATGTAATGTAAATTTTTTGATCCCATCACAACCAAGGTTAGACAGGCAATCCACAACTTTATTCCCTTCTTTGAGTGTGTGCGAAATTATCACTTCAGAAATTTGATCAAGTAAAATCCAAATTTGTTGTAGGATATAGTGAAGCTGCCAAGATGATGTTTGCCTCTTAATACATGCATTGATTATAACTAAGGAATCACCTTCATTTTGGACTCATTGAAAATCCCCTTTCTTGACAAGAAGTAAACCTGAGAATAAAGCTTCAGCCTCTGCTATATTGTTAGTCCTAGAAGGAAGGGGAACCATTGAAATTCCAAGCACAAACCCTTTGCAATCTCTGATACAAGTGCCAATACCAAACTTACCTGAGTTTCCTCTAGAAGCCCCATCAAAGTTGAGCTTTATGAAACCTGGTTGTGGAGGCTACCAATGGACTGAGGATCTATCAATTTTATCTTGATTTCTTTGTACTTCGACTCCTAATGGAATATATATTAATTTCCATTCATGGATGATATGTCTATCCCATGTAGACATAGGTGGATTGATATTACAATTACTAACACTGGCATTAGTAGTCTCTGAAATTAATTGTTCAATGCCCTCTAGGACCTTTTCTAGTTTTGCGAAGTCTTTTCTAAAGGTCCTCTTATTTCTTTCCCACCAAATCGCCCAGAATACTAATGCAGGAACACATTTCTAGATTCCCCCAAATAATGCATCAAGAAAGAGGATAGGCCATGTTTGAAAGATTTCCCAAATTTTATTGTGTAAAGGGGTGGAATAATTCAATTTTCGGAGAACAAACATCCAACATTGATACGCAAATTGGCAACTTACAAAAAGATGATCCACTGATTTAAATTCATCTTGAAAAAGTACACATTTAAAAGGAGGAGAAACATTCAATCTTACCAAACAATCACTTGGTAAGATTCTATTCTTAATAGCTAACCATGCAAAACACCCAACCTTTGGGAACACCACATTATTCCAAGAAAACATATATGCTCTCGATGGATTTTTCTCTGAGGCAATACTTTGAAGAAGTTTATAACATTCCTTAATTGAATATGTCCCCTTAGCTATTGGTAACAATATTAGTCGATCCTCATAATTGGAAATGAATACTGATCTTCCTGCCAAGATCTTATGAAAGAGATGTTTGGTTTGGTTATCTAAAATGAGTTGATCCAGATCTTTCCAAATAACTCTCCTTGAATGGAGGCAAACTACATCTATGAAATGGATAACAAGACTTCCCAAAGCTGATTCTAAAGCAACCAACATCTATTGAACATTTGGAAGTGTGATTAACGGGGGTTGACCATTCCAAGGATCCCTCCAAAATTTAATCTTGTCCCCACAATTTAATTCCCAAGAAATAAACCTGAGGACAAGGTCTCTAGAGGCAATCATAAAATCCCATATAACGGATCCCTTAGGGGGGATTTAAGATGGAAAAAATTCTATGTGGATCATTATTATTGAGATATTTCTGTTGCATTATTTGACACCATGTTGAGTGAGGTTTAGAATACATCTATCATACTAGCTTACCCCCAGAAGCTTTGTTCCTCAATGCCAAATCATGTACACCAACACCTCCAATTGCAGGCATATAGGTCATATCTTGAAGAGATATTAAGGAAATTTTCTTTTAATTTTTCATATTTCCCACCTAAAGGAAACCTCTAATTAATTTCTAAATTTGTACTAAGACTAAGGAGGGGGCTTGAAGGATTGCCAAGTAATAGTTTGCAATTGCTAAAAGGACTGATTTTATGATTAGAATTTTGCCTGAAAGTGAAAGCCAAAGCCATCTAACTTTCTAAGACACCACTTTTCTCTTTATTCTTTGAAGAACACTATCCCAATAACTTGTTTTATTAGAACCCATAAAAAAAGGAATGCCTAGATAAGTGGACGACAAGGTATCCTCAAAGAAGCCTACAATCTGTACTATCTTAGCTGAGATAGTACTATTAGTATTAAATAAAAAGATCTTAGATTTTTGGGGATTAATTTTTTGCCCCGAAACATCTGAGTATAGCTGAAGGGTAACTTTCTTAATCTGCTTAGCCTCAGTTACTTGTGAGGCTCCAAATAGTAGAGTGTCGTCAGCAAGCAAAGAATGCGTAACCGAAATAGATGTACCCCCATTTTTTGCACCTTTTCACTTATCCATTAAGTGATAATGCTTAATAATTCTGCTAAAATCTTCTTCCATGATAATGAATAGTGCCAAAGAAAGTGGATCTCCTTGCCTCACACCTTGTGTAGAGGCGAAGAAACTTGAAGTAGATCCATTGACAATTACCAAAAACCAAGCTCCCGAAATGCATGCTTTAATCCACTTACACCACTGCTTAGAAAAACCCATCTTCTAAAGCACTAAAAAAAGGAAGGACCAGAAAACTCTGTCATAAGCCTTTTGCATGTCCAACTTGATGATGAAATTGGAAGACTGATTAATGTTGATAGAATGAAGAACTTCATGAGTAACCATTGCTCCCTCCATTGTTTCTCTTCCTGGAACAAACCCACCTTGTTCGGGGCAAATGATATGTGGAAGAAGATGTTGAAGATGTAGGTAAATGGCTTTGGAGATAATTTTGTAATTCAAGTTGCAAAGAGAGATTGGGCAGAAATCAACAAAGGTTTTGGGCTCCTTGATTTTTGGGATTAAAACAATATTTGTAGAGTTGAGATACTTGAGCATAGATCTAGTTTTCCAAGATTCTTCCAAAGCAATAAGTAGATCCCAACTAATAAAGTCCCAAAAACTCTAAAAGAATAGTGCAATAAAACCATATGGACCTGGAGCTTTGTTAGGAAGAAATGAGAATACAACCTCTCTCAATTCTTGCAAGGTAAAAGGAGCCATAAGTTTTGTGTTCTCATGCATAGACACAATTTTTGGGACATATTGAAGGAGATCATCCACTTGCGAAGGAAGGGGAGATGGATATTCTGTGGGAGTGAGAAGATTTGAAAAAAAATTTGACACCTTCATCTCTAATTTGCTGAGCATTAGATAAAATGTTCCCTGATTCTGAGGCTTTGATTTGAAAGATAGTTTGAGCAGCTCTTTTTTGTTGTGTGGAAGCATGAAAGAATTTTTTATTTTTATCTCCTTGTTTTAACCAAACTTCTCTGGACTTCTGCTACCAATATTCTTCCTCCCCACAACACAATTCTTCCCACTCTTTTTGAAGGCCTTTTTGCTTTAAATAAATATCATGATTCATACCTTTCTAAATGGTGATGTTATAGATTTCCTCTAGTTGTAACTTTACTACTTTTTTTTGCTTAAAGACATTCTTAAAAACGTGCTGATTCCAATTTTTGATCTAAGCCTTAACATGTTTTAGTTTTTGCAAATTGATGCATCCTAGAACCTGAGACAAAAGGAGCATTGACCCACCATTTTAAAAAAGTGGCAAGAAGTGTGGATGCCACAACCACATTCTTTCAAATTTGAAAGAAGCCTTATTCTGATCTTGATTGACACAAGGTGGTTTACTAATATTTATGGAAATTAGAAAATGATCAGAATCTGGGGTTGACAATTTTTTTGACTGAAAATGATAATTACCTAATTTCCAATCATGCAAAAGAAAAAATCTATCCAACCTTACTACAATTTGTGCAAATCTAGCCTTCTTGTTCATCCATGTAAAATTAACATTCAGAGGTTTAACATCCATGAGATCATTATTTTCCACAAATTGTGAGAAATCCTGAATAGTTTTCAGAGGAGGGAAGATGCTGCCAACCTTCTCTTCTTGGTTCAAGATTGCATTAAAGTCACCTCCCAAATTAACTTGATGAAAATTTTGCATTTGAATTACTTGAGAAAACTTATCCCAAATTTTGAACTTGTCTTGTGTAGAAGTAGGACCATATGCATTTATCAAAATGAAAGAAGCATCAAAATCTAACATCTTTACCACTTGAAAGTTGGACTTTTGAGAAATAATCTATCCTTGAATTAATAAAGGGTTCCAAAGAACAACAAGACCACTAGAAGCTCCACTACTAGGAGAATGAAATGAAGACCACTTTGGCCATTTGGCTAAGGTATTATCAAATGAGACTTGTGATAATTTGGTCTCTTGTAACATAACAATATCAACTTTCATGTTTACAATTGACTGGTGAATTTGATTACTTTTGTCAGAGGCATTAATGCCTGTGACATTCCATGAGTTAATTCTCATTATTGAAAAGGAGAAACCTTTGTTCTCCTCGTCACTCTTTTGGAAATAATGAACTTATCACCTAGGGTCGATTGAATCCTTGATGTGGTCTCAAATCTAGTTTTAGAACCTTTAAGTCTACCTCTTGATTTAGGTGTCTTGCAAGAATACTAACGGAGAGAAGGAGACTAAATAATTGAGAAGTTTTACTGATGATCAAAAGAACTTAATGTATTCTGGCACTATAATTTAGACTAATCCCTAGAAACCTCACTTTCCCCCAAAATTGTGTCCTCATACTAAGGGGACAAACTATTTTTTACTTGCTGAAATAAATAGTCATCCACTCCTAAGGGTCATTGATGGTGAGGGAATCTAATAATAGCTCCGCTTTATCAACTTGACCTATATTCTCCTCAAGATTTGAAATCTTACAATGGTTAGCATTCTTAGGAGTAATCTGGCCATTCCAAAACTTGAAATCCTTAACCAAGTCATTAAGATCATAAGGTGTCTGCTTGCCAATATCACATCCTTCTTCCTCTGCTTTCTCAAAAATAATATTGGAAACAATTGAGGAAAAAATCTGATGACCAATTTGAAGAGTTTTCCAATCTGCAAACTGATCTTTAACTATCAAGCCCCAAGCTTTATACATGACCAAAGAAGATTCTGAATGGTTCTGCAATAACAATGGAACCTTATTGCAAAGAGGAAGTTTAAGTGATAGAGTAGAATGCGAATCCTTAGAGAAGGTAGAAGAGCCTTGAAGGATAAACAAAAGAGTTTTCAAATCAAGAAAAAACTCAAAACCTGTAGCATTGCTCCCAACCAAACTATTATGATCATGAAATGATTTCGTAGGAGCCATGTCCTCATTTGGAACTACTTTGATCAAACATAAGTTGGGATCTGAAGAATGATCATAACAAAAAAATTGTACTCCTTGATCTAACTTTTGGCATTGAGAATTGAAGTGCCCTAGACATGTTTGAAATTTTTGAACCATTTGCTCATCTTGAACCTTAAGGGATTGATTCCAAAAACCCCACTGGGATTTGATAGAAATATGTGTGGGGAAAGATTTCCTTGTGTCTAGAAGTAGGAAAAATTGAATATTGAGGTGGGGACGATCATAAGGAATAAGGTCATGCTTAATAAAGATCCCCAATTTATTAGCCAAAATTTCAATAATTTGGGGGTCCTGATACTCAAGAGGTAAACTCAAGAAAGAGATCCAGTAAAGGTAAAAATGAATATCAGTAGGCTGAACTTTGAAATTAAGAATCCAAACCACAGTGAAAAGACCTTCCCCACAAAAAAACCAACTTTTTTTCTTATGGATGAAATCCCTAGATATCTTAAAATCAAATAAAACTACAAAGTATTGAGATTCCAAATCAATATAAAAGATATCCTCAAGGCCTGAACATGAAGAAAAATCCCATGCTTTTAGATTAGAAAAATTCAATGAATTCGATGAAAACTTACCTATCAGAGTAGATTGCCAAAGATAATCAATCAAGTTTTGCAATAAATGACTCAGGAGTGTAATTGTCGTTTGATCTGAATGCTACATAGGAGGCTAAGTGGAATCAATTGGGGGGACTTTCTTTTTTCGCCAAACCTGATAAGATTTATTTGTTTGATGGGAGCCCTAGACAAAGCCTAAGCCACACCACTTGAATTTGAATAATCAGACAATAGCTATGATTTTGGTCCGTCTAGTCCAAGCAAATCAGCTGATGACTAATAATCTCTTCCCTTCTCCAAGATTGAACTATTGACCTTTTTTCTTAAAGAAAAATGTGTGGTGGGGATTGAAGAAGTCGGAGGAGCTTTGGGGCAAATGTCAAAAATGGGTTGTTTCTCATGATGATGATGGTGATTGTTATAAAAAAACCCTTCTTCAAACCTAGATGTGAAAAGGAGAGTCCCCTTTTCCTCTGATCAAAATTAGAAGGCAAGGTTTTTGAAACATTTACCTCCCACTCAAATGAAGATATTTTGGTATTACGAGTTGTAACCTGTTTAGATGATTCCCCCTTTTCAAACTGTGAGGGACCTTGCCTTTGAATTTCCTTTTCCCCACAACCTACAGATTTTACTTTTGCTCATTGATCATGAAAGCGAGGGTTTACAAAAAAGGTTTAGCAAGCTGAACTACTACTCTCCCTAGGAAGATTGATTTTTCCCCCTTAGTGAAATGTGTTTAATCATTTGAAAACCTCACAACTGGTTGTACATAAGGCGGTGAGGTGAAAATACTTGCCCAATCATCTTGAATACTAGTTGTAATATTCAAAGGACTGCTTGATTTTGACCCCCCATGAACATCACTTTGCACATTCGAGGCATATTGAAAACTTTGTTCTGTACCTGCAACTGGTTGTTTTCATGCTCCTGCACCTTCGCCTTGCCGAGCTCGAGCCATTTTTCAAATATGAAGAACTCACTTGATATTATAATTATAATTAAGTTATCTATAATTTCTCTCGTTATATTAAATATTCATACTAGATGATTATATAGTGAACTCAACTGTACATTCTCTTAAAATATAACTAAATCACAACTATATGTTTATTAATTTGGAACTCCACTTGAATTAATCAATATATGATAAGTTATTACCAACTAAGAATTTTTAAAAGAATTAACATAAAAAACTCACTTATGAGAAAATAAGTAGTATTTATTATTTAATTTCTGAAATAAATAAATAATATTTTTAAATTTTTTTCTGCAATTAATATTTAATCATATATATTTTTAATAATAAATAAAACAAAAAATTAAATTATATTTTTATAAAATAAAATAAATAGACAATTAGTATTTTTGCATGTCTCTGCTCTCTCAAATCATACAAACATAACATGCTTAGTTTCCTATCTTTAGTATATTTGTTTTCACATGCATTTATAAGTTTAGTTACAACATGCTTTTCTCTGAATTAATCTTTTGTTTTTCTAATAAATTTTGCAAGCAAATTATTTTAGATATAGGAAGAATATTTATTCTTATTTAGAAAATTCATGATAATCACATGGTTTTAATGACAAATTGAAAGTTGAAACACTAGCTGTTCAATTTGTTATTTACTTCCAATTTTCTATTATCAAATTTTCCCTATATTAGAATGGGTTTTAAAATAATACAATCTTAATAATTTTCTATTTTTTTTCAACATTTTTTCCCCAGTTAAATTTTATTGATTAATATGTTTTCCTTTTTCAAAATTTACAATATGATTCTTTATCTAGAATCAATACAATAAATTAATAAGCATTATGCAAGCACCCAAGAAGACACAAAGTAGATAGATCTTTCTATAAACTTCTACAATAGTTTTTCAAACCTTACCTCAAAACCACAACTAAAGTCTGAGACAATCTGTGAATGCATGCAAATCCAAACCCTCTAAAATTCTCAACAATTCTTTTGCTCCAATTCCAAATTTCGCTCACCAAAACATGTGTTTCTCTCAAATGAACTACAAACCCTTTAATAAAGAACCATAACCCTAAATAGAGTTTCTAATCCCCAATTAATAAAAGCCACTAACTTTATTAAATAATAATTACTTTAATAATTTGATCATTTCATGCACACTTAAAGAACTTTTTAATTAAAATATTTTTTTATTTTCTTTTCCTCCACTAATTAGTGCAAGCACCATTTAAAGTGCAATTTATTATTTGAATTAATAGTAATTAAAGTTCATTATTATTATTTTGATCGGTAATGGTATAATATATTAAATAAAAGATAAAGCAGCTACATACAAGTCATTCGAATATCAACGAAACATCATTAACAAAAAAAAGCCCTAAAGGCTTGAGCATCCAACCTGACTGCCAATCCTAGTTTCAATAAATCCGTAGCCATACATATACAAAAACCACCCACCCATTACAAGCCTTAGCTCCCTACCACTAACATATCATCCGACTAAAAACATAGCATTCGCCTCCACAAAAACTTTATACACCATCATCTTGCTAGCATATCCTAGCCCATATCATCGCCAAGTGAAAACACCACCCTTGCGTCTCTGAGGTAGCACACCGATCTTGAGGATTACGTCTTTGGCATGGAAAGGTGGCCTATTCATTCACCGACTGAGCCTCCCTGCTTTCCTCCCTTTTAAGCTCCTCCCATAGCTTTCCCCGTGCATCTTTTTTTGCCTTATATAAAGAAGGCTTGTCTTCCTTCACTCTTTACTGCAAGAAGGGAATGTAGCCATAGCATCTACCTTCATCCTCATCCTCAAAACACTTAGAAAGGTCCGAGCAATTGCCTAGTACAAACCAGTCAAGAATGGAGTCTAAACCCCCTAGCATATCCTGTGCAAACAAAGCTCTTGCCACATATCCAAACTCCTCTGTGGGATTGTTTAACTCCAATCCCCATGCTAACACCATTGCAATAACATCCAAATTGGAGCGCCGTTTAACCGCTCGTTCTTGGAACTGAGTACCCACCACACCCAACACCACTTCTATCATTGCATCAATCTTAATCTTTAAAAGGCCTTTATCTTTTTCTTACTAACTGGCCCTTTAAATGCCTTCATCTCCTTGTTTGAATCCAAAGAAAAGGAGACTTCCATTGCAAACATCATCTCCCTATACTGCAAAAAAACTAGAGCCCTAATTCAACCAACACCATGTTTCATAAATGAGCTACGCTACATACCATCCTATAAAAGCACTAGCCTCACACACAAAATCTTCCAAACAAAATCAATACTTATTGGCTGCCACTACTTAAAAGATATGACCACTAACAATAACTAAAAAATCCAGTTTAAGTGATCCAAAGCCATCTCCTAACCACTCATCACATGCACCCCTCTATCAATTCCCAAAAGAATCCACCAACCAGCAATAAAGGATTGACACCAGTGATAAAACCAAACACCGCCGCCACCTCAAGAGTCCAATCGTATCATATTTAGATCATTAACTTCAATATAATTAATTTGGGAAAAAGTTGTGGCCTAGTTCGCCAACTTGTCTACTTCCACGTTGCCCTCCCTGTACATGTGGTTCACCTTAAAATTTGTAAATGTATCCAATGAATCTCTATTCATTTGAATCGAGTTCTAATAAAACCATGTTTGCATCGAGCCTTTGACAATGGCATCAATCACCACTTTCAAATCCCCTTCCAAGTGAACATGTGTAACGTCTAATTTTTTGGCTAATAAAACTGCCAACAATGCAACCTCAATCTCGGCTGCATTATTGGTGACATCCACCAACCTTTTAGCCACAAACCCAATGATTTCCCCTTTTGTCATTTCTAGCCATTACTCCTGCACCCGATACTCCTTTATTCCCTTTTGATGCACCATCAAAGTTGATTTTAATCCATTCCTTTTTTGGAAATCGCCACCTGATTTCTTTCCTGTCGATTTTTAGCTTCCCTTCCAAATCTCCATCATTTTCCCATTTGATTCTAATTCCTATCCAAAATTTTTACAGTCTACTATCCCAGTAATTAAAACATCTCCTAGGGTGTTGAAGTACTTCAATATTGGCATTCATACATTTTTCAATAGCTTGGTGAATTCTATCCCAAACACCATCCACAATTTTTGCTTTATCTTGAAAAATACGTTGATTCCTCTCCTTCCATATTTCCCATATAACTAAAGCTAGACTTACAACCCAAATATTTGAGTACAAGGATTTTTTGAAATCCACTGGCCAACATTGAAAGATGCCTTTTACCAAAACTGGTAGAGGAGTAGTCTAGCTAATGAGACCAAAATTTGTCTTTATTTTATGATAGTTTTAAGATACTTTGTTGATACTTTGTTTTATCTTTGTCAAAACATTTTTAGACCTATGTTTACCAAACCTATGATAAACCTATGGGTAGAAACTATGCCATCTTTTGCTAATATTATATATAGTATGCAATATTTCATATAGTTATCAAAAAGTGTGTTCTTATATTTGAATATAATTTGATAAATGTTTATTTGAAAACACATCTTTGTATTGAAACTAACTTGTTAATGAAGACTAAAAGATGATTGGAGGAATTCAAAAGTTAAGCGCCAACAACATTCAAGGAGAAGAGAATGCTAAGGAGCAGTCATGTTGGATGAAAGTTGCAACGGTTCCAAAAGACACGATAGCGAGTAAGGAGGAGCTGTGAAGACTTATTACCTCCTCTGCATTTATTCTTTGGTGAGTGGATGTTAAAACTTTATTATTCTCGCCTTTAGCCATTATTCCCTCTTCCCGCCTTCAGTTGTTATCCTCCTATTTTTTTTTTTTCAGATTTAAAGCTAGGTCATTTACTTTTCTGTTATGGAATAAATGTTGATTTCCTATATATATATAGGAATCGACCCAAGTGTGTTAAGTTTTTAACCAGTTAGAAGAAATAGTTTAAGAGAATAGACTATTAACTTTTATAGTTGTGTTTTTATAGTTCTGTGTCATGTAATGAATTTCTAAAATCTAATGAAATAGTTTTTGGCTTCTATCTTGTGTTAGTAGTTTAGTGAAGCTGACCAAGGGGGGCCACTTGGAAGGTGGATTAGATTAGGATAGAATAGATTTATTTCCAAGCATTCTTAGTTTCATAATTAGAAGTTGTAAGTTCCTTCCTGTAGCATTGCATTTTGTGAATGTTCCTGTAGCATATGTGAGAACAATTATTGTGGATGAATCAAGTTGGAATATTTGCTATCCTTTCATTGTATTTCTAGTATTCATAGAGTTAAGTGTGTTAGGTTCCTGTAGCATAAGCTTAGTGACTCATTAAGAGACCTAGTGCACATATTATGCTGACAATTTCAAGTATACATCCTTGGGTTGACAAGATTAAATGCACCTCATAGTAGGAAAAATAGTCCTTAGTTTGAATATATTATTCCTAAGCATGGCCTAGAGCATGACTATGATACACCTATTGTGAGGAGGATCATTTTTGGCGCTGTTGCTAGGGATGGTGTCAAGCTAGGAGCATTTTTGAGTCATAGCTGATCTTAGATAAAGTTTTTTAAAAAGAAATCTCTAGTTCAAAGTTTCTTTTACTAGTGTGAAAAGTTTAATTGCATGCATCGAAGAGGAAGACGACGAGATGAATATGACAGATTTCTTCGACGGGAGTCTGTTAATCTGAATGAAGAAATTGAAGAAAAAGAAGTTGAGTTACATTTTGAAGATGCAAGTCCTATTTTTCCCACAATATTATCATCAAGAGCAGAATCAATAGATATAAGCAGTCTTCAACCCTTCACTGAAGTATTGGCCAATTTTCTTGATAACACTACTCTAAATGCACCAGTTGCTTATCATCTAGTACCTAATTTCCCTTTTTAGCAGCAATCTCATAATTTGATACCTCTCGTCATGGCACAACCTACTTTTCCATTTCCTCTTCCAAGTCTTGTAACCAATGCTAATCTGAAGAACATACCTCCCATTGCTCTTCCAAAGTTCTATGGCCTTGCAACTGAAAACCCTGATACTTTCTTGTTTGAATTTGATATCCTTTGTCGTAGTTTTGACTACAATACTAATGCCCATAAGCTTAAATTGTTTCCAACAACCTTGAAAGAATCAGCTCTACGATGGTTCATGGGCTTAGGAGCTAATGTAGTAGGAAGTTGGGATAAGATGCAAGCTCTGTTTCTGGATAAGTATAAAGAATATTGCAAAACATCTGGTTTAAGAGGGGATGACATCTTTAGGATATCATAGGAGGAAGAAACATTGGAAGATTATGTTTCACATTTCTCATATACACTACAAAAGAACCCTCAGCACACGTTGTTCGAAGATTGACAAAAGCTAATTTTTTTGAGAGGTGTGAATGATGACTATTTAGAAGCATTGGACCTGATGGCTAGTGGTGATGTATATCAAGCTTCCTAGGATGACCTCAAGAAGGTCTGTCAGAATGATTCAAGTCAACAATGAAGAAAGGCCGAGGACCTCATTCTATAGTCACTAAAGGAATTGGTCAAGGCATTTCAAAGCTTGAGATATCTAACCTATTGTCAGATTTCAAACAAGATATCATCAATGATGTTGCTACACATTTGGACACAATGACTGCAAATAATAAGCAAGCTAAAGCTGAGTTACAACTAGCTAAATATTGCCCTCATTGCCATAAGCAAAAGAAGGACTACCAATGTAAACTGGTCGCAAGCCTGGAGAACCAGCATCTTCCAATTGAGTACATCAAGATAGATGGAGATGCTGAGTAAGTATTCTTTGTTGCTCAACATTGACCATGGGCCCAACATCAAGGTATGCCTCAAGACCCCTTGAAAAATTCAAATTCATATGGTAATCAATGGAAAAACCGTAATCCCCAAGGTCCTCCACAAAATCAACCCAATTGGAACAATGCTGGGCAAAACAATCAGCAACAATCCCAATGACCTCATAATTCCCAACCACCTTGGCCTAACTAATAGAGTAACCAATTGCAAAACTAACAAAACTACTGGAAAAATCAATAGGCCCAATGGCAACCACCCCAAGGGATTTGGCAGTCTACAAACCAATGGAGGGGATCTCAAAAATTGCCTAACCAAAATACTGGTGCTCCACAATTACCACCTCCAGTTCAATAACTTGCTCTAATGCCACCACCTGCAAATCCCAGACCTCAAAAACAAACACAGTTACCTGCACAACCTTAGCCAAATCCAAATAGCCAACAACCATAGTAGCCCATGTATAGTGCTGATGCTCAGTAGTATCCTGCTTACACCATGAATGTTGCTGATATACATATGAGATCTAGTACAACTTTACCAGAACCTAAACTGCCTCTTATAACTCAAATACTAGACTCTCTTGTAGCACTAGAACCCTCAGTTGTTGAAACTGTTGACTCAACCAATGTTACTATGTCAACCCCAGCTCAACCAACACTAGAACCTCCTTTTCTAGAAAAGTTGATACAAAAGAAACATGAACAAATAGAGGAACAACCTTTTAATATTGTTGATCAGTTGAAAAAAATGCATGTCCAAATACCTCTATTTGAAGCCATTAAAGATGTTCCAGTTTATGGAAAAGCTATTAAGGAAGCCTTCTTGAAGAAACTTGGAAGGAAGAAAAAGGACCCCACCATAGTCCATGTTGTGGGACAACTGGCTAACATCATGCTAGGGAAATTGATTACACCAAAATATTCTGATCCAGGAAGTCTAGTAGTGAATGTTAGTATAAATGGTCAGTTTGTTGAAAATGATTTAATAGATCTTGGAGCTGCTATAAATGTTATGACCAAGAATACCATGAAAAATTTGAAAATAGAAGAACTAAGGGCTACACCAACAATTCTGCAACTTGTAGATAGTTTTATTGTTACCCCTGATGGGATGATAGAAAACATAGTTGTAACCTTAGATTCTCTGGAATACCCTACAGACTTCATGATTTTATCCCCCAAAGTTAATCTATCTAGTTACCCTATCATCTTAGGTAGACCATGGTTCACCATAGTCGATGTAAACATAAGTTGCAGATCAAGGAATATGACCATATCAAATGGCCAAGGAACAAAGAAATTTGATTTATATCCTCCAGCCCAACCATTACTAGATTTAAGTACATTTTTTTGGCTAGATTTAGGGGATGAATAAGAAGAGCTAAACTCTATAGTATAGCTAATGATGTTGCATAAAAAATCTTTTCTAAAATTGCAAGAGGAAGATTTAGTACTTCAGAGTATCCTCACTAACAGTTGTATGGTAGAAAAAGATATATCTGAAAGTTCTATGTTAGGATTAATAATATATGAGGAATGTGATAAGAATTGTACTTTTCTCAAAGAACTTGAAATTCTTTATCCATTTTTACCTTGTGAATTAGAAGTAAGTTCAATCTTTCAAGCTACTATGATAGAGTTCACCATTACTATTGAACTGACTAAAGGTCATAATCTCCATGTTAATCCTAAGTTAACACCCACACAGATGGAACAATTAAAAGAATTTCTTGAAAGGCATGAAAAGGCCTTTACATGGGATTATTGTGATATGAAAGGGTTGAGTTCTACACTATGCACTCATAGGATATACATCAATGAAGGCTGTCCACCACTCCATCAACCCCAAAGAGGGATAAATCCAAGCCTTAGAGAGATAGTTAAAATTGAATTGCAAAAATTACTTGATGATGGTTTTATTTATCCTATATTTGATAGTAGATGGGTGTCACCCCTGGTTATAGTGCCTAAAAAGGGAGGAAAATGGAGAATTTGTGTAGATTACAGAGAATTGAACAAAGCTACCAAAAAAGATCACTTTCCTTAACCATTCATAGATCAAGTTTTGGACACACTAGCTAGAAAGAAGTATTTCTCTTTTCTAGATGGGTATAGTGGCTATAATCAAATTAGTATTGCTCTTGAAGATCAAGACAAAACCACATTTACATGTCCATGGGGTACTTTTGCATACTCTGTTTCACCATTTGGTCTATGTAATGCACCTGCAATGTTCCAAAGAGTTGTTATTAGCATCTTTGTTGATATATAACATGATTGCATGGAAATATACATGGATGACTTTGCAACATTCAGAGTCACTTTTGAGGAAGCAATGGTGAATCTTGAAAAGGTTTTGGTTAGATGTCAAGAACATAATTTGGCACTTAATAGTGAAAAGTGTTTCATGCTTATGCAGGAAGGTGTATTACTTGGTCATTTCATATTCGTTGCAGGAATACAAGTGGATATAGCTAAGATAGAGGTAATTCAAAAATTTTCCATACATACAAAGTCAAAAGATGTATGATCTTTTCTAGGTCATGCTAGATATTACAGATGTTTCATAAAAGATTTCAGCAAAATAGCTAGTCCCTTGTATAAGTTACAAAAGAAGCTAAATTTAGTTGGACATCCGAATGTGATGAAGCCTTCTTGTAGCTTAAGAAACTCTTAACTACAACCCTAGTTTTACAAGGCCTTGATTGGAATTTACCATTTCATATATATACAGATGCCTCTAATTATGCCATAGGTGCAGTCCTAGCACAACAATCCCAAAATCTTGAAAATGCAATCTATTATATCAGTAAGAGCCTTCATGGCCTAGAGCTGAACTATATTGTGATTGAAAAAGAATTGCTAGCAGTAGTTTATGCCCTCAACAAATTTTGGCATTACATAACTAGCTATTCCATATTTGTTCATACTGATCATGTAATAATGAAATATCTCATGAACAAACCTTCTATAACAGGTAGGCTAGCAAGATGGTTACTATTATTGGAAGAGTTTGATATAACTATTGTTGATAAGCCTAGAAAAGCCAATGTTGCAGCTGATTATTTATCAAGAATCCATTATGATGATATTGAGACTACTTTGGTAGATGATGCATTTTCGGATGAGCATTTGTTTTATATTGCTATTCAAACTCCATGGTATGCAGACATTGCTAACTACATTGCAGCCAATAAGATACCAACACATTTTTATTACAAGGAAAAGAAGCTGCTTGTGGAGAAAAGTTTTTGTTTCTCCTGGATAGATAATCTCTTGTTTTACACTAGACCTGATCAAGTTATGAGAAGATGTGTGAGAGAAGATGAGACATATGACATTCTACATGCATGTCATAATGAACCATGTAGAGGACACTTTGTAGCAAAAAGAACAGCTTTCAAAATCTTGACAACTAGTTATTATTGGCCTACACTTCACAAGGATGTAGTCAACTATACAAGGAAATGTGACAAGTGTCAAAGGATGGGTCGACCAACAAGAATAGATGAAATGCCTCTTAATCCTTAGATAGCGTTAGCACCATTTGACAAATGGGGCATGGAATTCATTGGACCAATTGATCTTCCATCTAATGGGAAATCTTATATTCTTGTGTGCATTGATTACCTAACAAAATAGGTTGAAGTTAAGGCTATGAAGCATGCTCGTGATGAAAAAGTTGCTAAATTTCTGTATGAAGAGATCTTTACTCGCTATGGTGTACCCAAGGAGCTAGTCACTGACTAAGGTGCATAATTCACCTCTAATATGATCTTAGAGTTGATGAAACAATGTAATATTAGGTACTAGAAATCTAGTCCCTATCACCCTCAAGCTAATAGACAAGTAGAGGTCATAAACTGTGAGTTGGAGAACATCTTAACAAAAACATTCCATTTGCACAATAGGGATTGGACTAGTAGATTACAAGAAGCTCTTTGGGCTTATAGAACAACCTGGAAGACTACTACAAGATTCACACCATTTGAGCTCTTATATGGTAAGGTAGAAATGCTTCCAATTGAATTTGAACATAAAACTCTAAGGACAACATTAGTGCTAGATATTGAACTTCTTGTAGCACAAAGGGAACGTCTCTTGCATCTTAACTCTTTGGATGAGATACACAAAGATGCTTTGGAACATATTGAACTAATACAGAAACAAAGGAAAAAATGACATGATTCTCATATTATCAGTAAATAATTTCAAGTTGATGACTAGGCACTACTCTATGATTCTAGATTCAAAGATATGCCAGGAAAACTGCGGACAAGATGGCTGGGACCATATGAAATAAATCATGTCTTTGATAATGGAGCTGTTCAACTCACTACCATCGATCCGGTACCCTTCAAACTATTAGTCAATGGTCATAGATTGAAATTATACAAGCGACCCCAAACAAAAGCAGACTTCCTACAATAGTTTCAATATCTAGATTCAAATACAAATCAAGCAACTCTTCCTATAGCCGAAGGTGTCAACCTTTCGACTGCTGCTCTTCAACATTAGTTTCTTTGATTCATGCTCATAATAAAGACTTTATGTTCACATAAAGTTCACTTTTCTATTCACTTTTTCTTTCCATCTCATCTCTCTACCTTCCACCCATCCACCTCATCTCATTTCTTTATCTTCCATCCATCCACTTTCCACATCATCAATTTTTCATCCTTTCAATAAACCCCACAAGATGTTGATAGACACTGCTGATGATGATATCACTTTCGCCACCTTTTTGGTACGTGCAATAATTAGATCAACATGTATAACATTTTCAAATTATTATTCACTTATAGTCTGCAAATTTTGTTAATTATATTTAATACTACATAGTTTATATGATGGCAGCGTTATGCCAGTCCCTTACCTATACTTGGTTTGACAAGTGAGGACACTTGTCCAAGTTTAACAGGGGGTAGGGAAGGTCACTAATATCCAATGGAATTTCTATTTATCCGTAAATATTTTTCCAAATCTTCACATTCCCTTCATTAATGAAAATTAATTGCCATAAGTACAGAAGTGAGGTGTCGTACTCCCTATTTTTTTGAATGATTTTCTGTGTCAAGATGTGATGTGACTTATGTTTAAATTTTATGTGATTCAAACCCTATTTTTGAATGATTCTCACACATATTCATGATTTTCCTTCATTAAAAGCCTTATTATTACACATAACAATTTGTTATGACATTAATTGCATGTTAAAACAAAAGAAGTGTGAGTTGAGTCTATAAAATAACAAAGCAGTTTGAAGCTTGAATTCAAAAGGGGGAAAATAGAGTAAATAGAGGAAGTGTTACGAGAAGGGGTGGATAGTTGCAGAGGAGAGAACCAGTGGAACACACTTTGTTACTCTCAGACGTAGAAGCTGTGAGAAGGTTTAATTCATGCAGATGGCTAGGGTATTTTTTGAGTTTGACCATATTTGATGAGGAGGTAGCCGCAAAATTTACAAGGACATTTGACAAGGGTGAAGCTTCCATTTGGGGTTTAAAGGTGATTGCAATAGAGGAACACATTGTTGAAGTGACTGGGTTTCTTACAATTGGAGAACATTACCCCAACGCACATAATGCGAGGTCAGCAAGAGCTCAATTTACCAGACTGCCTAATCCTCAAATGGACATTACAAAGCAAGGTTGCAAGAGAATGTCACTACCACCACCATACAATGAATTAGCCATGCACATAATCATGTATTTTACATGCGAAGGTAGATTCTCATACTTCAATGCACACCATTTCAAATTTCTTAGTTGTGTAAGGCATAATTTTGCAGTAAATATTCCAAATTTCCTATATAATATGCTTTGTATTGGTGCGGAAGAGACTCAGAAAGGAAAATATAATTTTTTTACTCATCATGCTTTAATCAAGATATTGATAAAGAGGTTGCTTAGGAATGTATCTCCCATGACATGGGAAGAATTTGTGGAAGCGAAAACTCTGCAACCCCAAGCTGCCCCTAGTGAACAACCTGGTGAGAAAAATGTAGCTCCCACTAGTGAGCCTGCTAAAAAAATACCCAAGAGGCTACAACCAAAAGGACCCAAGAAAATGTGTAAGAAACTATCCTTGTTCAAGAAAATGTGCCTTCACCTGTGCAAGAGACTTGGAAACCTACTACTTGCAGAGCTAAGAGGAAACAAAAACCGCAGGAAGAAATCTCTATTCAGGAAAAGGAAGAGCTGAACCCTAAAATTGTAAGACAAAAGAGAACAAAGAAAAGTCCTAAAACAACCACTCTTTTAGCAGAGACACCCAAAGGGAAAAGTAGGCAAAAGGCCGTGATATAAGAGGAAACCCCTGTAAGGAGAAGCCCTAGAATGAGAGGGCAAGTTTCTAAAGATTCTACATTGTCTAAAACATCCACCAGGGAATCCCCTATACAAATTATTTTTGATCACTCTCCTCCCCATCCTAAGATTGCAAGTATTCTCAAAAATCGTACTGAGGAATGTAGGGATGAAATAAAAGAAAATCTAGATGATACCCCAAAAGACCTACTAGGTACTTCCAATTGTAGGGATGAAACTGTTCTTGAATATGTTGATCCAAAAATTGCCCTTGTTCCCCATAGATCAACATGGATTACTAGTTTTGTAGAACATTTATGACAGGAGCAAAGAAAAAGGAAAAGAGATCATGAAGAAGACAGTGGTTCTATCACACTACATAAATTCCTTTTTTAGTTGTATAGACAACATCTGTTTGCTAAAGCCTTGTGGAAAGAAGAAAAGAAAAAGATGAATAAGATTATCGTATCTCAAAGTGATGAAATTGTAGATTTAAAGGAAAAGTTACCAAGCCCATAGCAATGAATGGACCATGCCCTCAAGCTAGCTAATCAGGCCCTTGCTTGTAGATCACCACCAAGAGTTTATGCTCTCTGTTTGAAAGAACAATTTCTTTTCTTTCAATTAATGTTAACTCTTAAGAATACTAATGTAGAGTTCAAATCAACATAAGAATTTTATGGAGCTTAGCAGTAGAATTTACTTTGTGAATTACATGTTCATAATTTTGTTATCCCTTCAGAGACTGAATGGAATCCCTTGCTTTACATAGGGGATATACACTTAAGAGCTCTCATGTCCTAGATATCCAATGAAGAAAATTATGAGAGGTAGTAATAATTACAGGGATGAGGAAAGGACACAACCTTTTCCTTTAAGAGTAGAAAGTAGCAAGCCAAATGAAATGCTCAGGGATTGGTTCACATTAACTTATGGAAAGAAGAATCTAGAGGTAAGGGATAGGATCTTTGCTGCCAGAGTTAAAGTTTATGCTGATTATGAAAATCTACCCTACTTTTCTTTTCAGAGAGATATGACTGGTGCTAGGAGTAGATAGGCTAGACTGCCTAAATCTCTTAAAAAGTTAGAACCACACAACCCCATTAACTTGGAGGCAACACTTCACAGGATTCCAAAATATTTAGAGTTAGGGAAGTAGGCCAAACTAGAGTTGTGGTGTCCCCTAACCATGTAGCCTCCAATGCTCCTGTGGCCTTTGTATGACATCAATGCCGATAGAATCGACAAGCTTTTGGAAGATCACAGAAGGGAAGTGTGGGAGAGAACCAGAGGATTTTACTATACTTTCAAGAGCAATAGAAAAGGAAGGATAGAGATTGGAGAGTTTAGGTTATTAACAAGGAAGTGCAATGCTTGAGGACAAGCATTAGTTTAGTAGGGGCAGATGATGAGACCAAAATTTGCCTTTATTTTCCGATAGTTTTAAGATACTTTGTTGATACTCTATTTTATCTTTGTCAAAACATTTGTAGACCTATGTTTACTGAACCTATGATAAACCTATGGGTAGAAACTATGCCATATTTTGCTAATATTATATATAGTATGCAATATTTTATATAGTTATCAAAATGTGTGTTCTTATATTTGAATATAATTTGATAAATGTTTATTTACAAACATGTCTTTGTATTGAAACTACCTTGTTAATGAAGACTAAAAGATGATTGGAGGAATTCAAAAGTTAAGCGCTAACAACATTCAAGGAGAAGAGAATGCTAAGGAGCAGCCACAACAGATGAAAGTTGCAAGGGTTCCAGAAGACATGATAGCAAGGAGGAGCTATGAAGACTTATTACCTTCTCTACATTTATTCTTTGGTGAGCGAATGTTCAAACTTTATTATTCCTACCTTAAGTCGTTATTCCCTCTTCCCACCTTCAATTTTTATCCTTCTATTTTCTCTCTTGCGGATTTAAAGCTAGGTCATTTACTTTTCTATTATGGAATAAATGTTGATTTCCTATATATATATATAGGAATCAACCCAAGTGTGTTAATTTTTTAACCAATTAGAAGAAATACTTTAAAAAAATAGACTGTTAACTTTTACAGTTGTGTTTTTATAGTTCTATGTCATGTAATGAATTTTTGAAATCTAATGAAATAGTTTTTGGCTTCTATCTTGTGTTAGTAGTTTAGTGAAGCTGACCAAGGGGGTCCACTTGGAAGGTGGATTAGATTAGGATAAAATAGATTTATTTCCAAGCATTCTTAGTTTTGTGATTAGAAGTTGTAAGTTCCTTCCTATAGCATATGTGAGAATAGTTATTGTGGATGAACCAAGTTGAAATATTTGTTATATTTTCATTGTATTTCCAGTTTTCATAGAGTTAAGTGTGTTAGTTTCCTGTAGCATAAGCTTAGTGACTCATTAAGAGACCTAGTGCACACATTGTGCCAATCATTTCAAGTATACATCCATGGGTTGACAAGATTAAATGCACCTCATAGTAGGAAAAATAGTCCTTAGTTTGAATATATTATTCCTAAGAATGGCCTAGAGCATGACTATGATACACCTATTGTGAGGTGGATCACCACCATAAATGCATTTTCAACCGTATCCAACACTATTGAGCAAAGTCATAGTGGGCTAAAAGGTTATTCATAGACTCCATTGCCTTCATATAGAGAGCACAATGAGATGGGCCCACAAACCTATACTTATACTATCTATCATCTGTAAGAATCCTACCTTGCAAAGCAAGCCACACAAATGCTTCTACCTTGGGCATGCATAATTTATTCCAACACAACTTATGTAGCCACCCCTCTGGAGTTGTCACATTACCACCGAGATGATACCCAACTTAGCAAAACAACGTCCACTCTTGGATGCACACCAAACAACCCTATCCTCCTTATTGCTCAAGATAATCTGCCTTTCATTAAAAATGCCTTCTAGCCTTGATTTATGCTCATCTAACAACTACAACTTAGAAAGGTCCCTCCAAGCTCAACATGGGCCCAACTCTGTATGTTTTTCCTCCATATAATAGTCCACTGTGGTACCCTAGGCAACCTCCAACATAGGAATAAGATTCTCCATACCTTCTAATTTAGCCAATTTGCCTATCCCATTCTAGGAATCATGCCAAAAGGAGGGTTTTTCCCCATTTCTAATGTGCCAAGAGATATTTTTAGTTATAATAGGCCTACACTCCAACATAAAATTCCAAATAGCTGAACCTTTCAGAGGATTCCTAACTATCAAAATCCACAATGGATCCCTTGAAACTAAATATTTAGCCTATAGTATTTTAACCCATAGTTGATCTGGATGTTCATAAATCTTCCATATCAACTTGGCTCTATTGACAACTTGCCACCTCCTAAGGCTCACTCCCCCCTATTTCTTTGACTTTCACAAGGATTCCCATGCTACCGACAAAAAGTTATCTTCATTTTGGGTCCCATTCCACAAGAATTTTCTCATCCTCTGTTCAATATACCTTAGTACCTCCACTAGTATTTTCAAACAACTCATAGAGAAGGTTGGAATAGCTGAAATAACTATTTGAAGGAGCAAGATTCTTCCTACAAAGGATAACTGCCTCCCTTTCCAATAATCCAAATGCTTAATGAAACTATTGATCAATTCTTTCCATAGATTAGCATTATTCCTACCTTGAAACAAAGTATCCCTAAGTACTTATTAGGTAGAAATCCCTTCCTTACCCCTAGAGTTTGGCATATCTTGGCTTGAATCTTACTTGCAGTATTAACAAAGAAAATTTCTAATTTCCTCCAGTTAATGCACTGCCTAGAAACTTTACCATATTCCTCTAGCACATTTCTAATACATTGAGCCTCCCTAATACTAGCTTCTCCCATAAGAAAGTTTTCATCCACAAACTGTAAGTGTGTTACCACATCAATACCTCTAGCAACCTTCAGTCCATTCCACCTTCCATCCCTTCTCGCTTTCAAAATTGCTCTTCTTCGTACTTTTTCTAGAATAATAAAAAGAAAGGGAGATAAGGGGTCACCTTGATGTATACCCCTTTCCATATAAAAAAAACTTTGTGGGCTGCCATTCACTAAAACTAAAATATGGAGGGAATCAATGCAAGAAAGAATCCACTTACACCAACAATTACTAAAACCAAACTTATCCAGAACTTTCATCAAAAATAGCCTGTTCACATTGTCATAAGCTTTACAAATATCCAATTTTATCATCATACTTGCATCCTTATTCATTCTCAACGAATGTGTGGCTTCATGGGCTATAATGACACCTTCAAAGATAGACTTCCCATGAGAAAAACCACTCTGTTATGAGGATATAATTATGGGTAAAACCAACTTAAGCCTATTTGCAATTACCTTTAAAATCACCTTGTATACAGTATTACACAAGGAAATAGGCCTAAAGTCACTGAAAGTCTCCCTATCCCCCTTTTTGGGTACGAGTGCAATAAAGGTATTATTCAAGTCTTTAAACAAAAAATTCTTCCTTCTAGATTCCTCCACCACCTCCCAAAGTTCCTGCCCAATAAAATCCCATGCTTCTTGAAAGAAAAGAGCCAGAAACCCATCTGGGCTAAGTGACTTATCCCTTCCCAAAATAAAAAGAGCAGATTTCACTTCCTCGAAAGAGACCAGGTGAATTAACATGTTATTCTGGGCATCTTAAATCAGCTTAGGAACACCATCCATCAATCCTAAATAGTCCTCCTATGAGGCATTATTATGTGGAGTTCCTATTAAATTCTTAAAAAACTTGACAGCTTCCCCATTAATCTGAGCTTGATCCGTGAGAGTAACCACATCCACATTCTTGATAGAGAAAATCTTATTGACTGTCCTCCTTTCCTTAACTAAATTATGAAAATATTTAGTATTACGATCACCCTCTTTGAGCCCCAATTCTTGAGACTTCTGTCGCCAAAAAATTTCCTCCTTGTGTAAAACTGCCTCATATTCTTTCTTCAACTGTAGTTCTTTTTGAAATAAAACCTCATCCAAACCCCCTTCCATCACCACCTCATTCACTTCCATTAAATGTTTCTCCAACTTAAACTTTTCATCAAAAATCTTTTTGAACACTACCCTATTCCACACCTTCAACTATTACTTGTTGTAGTTTCTTGAAAAACTTAAAAGAAAAACATCCCTTACATTTAGGAGCCAAATTCCACCATCCTTTAACCAAATAAAGAAAACCTTCTTCCTACATCTACATCTTTTCAAACCTAAAAGGAGCACGCTTCGGAGTTGAATCATTCGTAACATTTAAACAAATAGGGAAGCGATCAAAACATGTAAGGGGCAAGATATCAACTTGGCACAACCATTCCGTGCTCCAATCCCCACTTAGAAAAAAATGATCAATCTTCTTTGCAATATTTGTGAAACCTTTCCTTTGATTAGTCCAAGTGAAATCTCCATTCGAAAATGGTAAATCTTGTAGATTATTCCTTAAAACAAAATCAACAAACTCCTAATGGCCTCTATTCAGTTTAACCAACCCCCCAAGTTTCTCACTCGGAGATAAAATTACATTGAAATCTTCACCAAGGACCACCAGCCTATCATTCCATTATATCAATTTATCCGTCAGAAGAGACCACAACTGTGATTTCATGGTCTATTGACATGGCCCATATATATTAAAAGCCAAAAAAGTCAAATGAAGCTGAAAATAAGAGATATTCACTAATTGCCAAGATGAGCCATATTCAATCAAAGAAACACTAACTGAAGCCTCTTTCCAAAAAAACCCTAAGCCTCCAGACACACCATCAGCATCCACCAAAAAACATTGTCGAGAAGAGAGTTTTTTAGAGAGAAAAACACTACCTTCACCACTTAACTTCATTTCTTGTAAAAAAACCACATCAGCCTTTACTTGATCAACCACACATTTGATCAAGCACAACTTGTCAGGGGCACTGCAGTCCCTAACATTCCATGAAAGGAGCTTCATGGCTTCCGAGAAGAGGTATATCCCCTTCCCAATCTCAACAATTTGACCTAGTCTATTGCATTACTAGCCATGACAAGTTTGACTCTCATCAGTTTAGGGCCCCTTTTTTTCTTCTCAGAGATCTTTGGTTTACTGATGACTGATGGTGTCATACTTATTGAAAAATCCTCTTCCAAAGCCAATGAATCCATAACCCCATACTTATCAAATCCAATATCGTCATCATTAGAAAACTTTGATTTAGAAGCCAAAATATCTCTTCTTCGTGCCTTCTCACTATCCAAAAAAGAATCTAGAGTTCTAATTAGAGAGATTTGGATATCTTTGAAAGTTTCCTCCTCCACCTAGTCCTTGCCTCCTACAGATACAGGCTCCCCTACCCCTTGATTAACACACTCCTCCTCCTATGGCTTTAATTCTTTCTCAACCACATCTTGTAATTTTTCTTCACCCCTATACTTGTTGCAAGTATCTGGGGCATACAGAGTCTGACCCAAAGGAGTGGAAACATTCCCAACCCTTTGGATATTACACATCTGAGAGAAGGGGGTTTCAATCACCACTTGTGTTTACTAGGCAACATTCCTGCAAAACTTATCTTCATGCAACCGAAAACTACCATCACTAGGATCATTCTCCAGTTCATTGATCAGATTTGCCAAAGTTTTCTCTTTGCATATCATTTCCTCCTTGAAGGAAATGGACCATGGGGGAATGATTTCTCTTTATTTCTTGAAGAGCTTCATCAAATCTAGGCAATAATTCTCCACCTATCCTTTCCCTTTACCAATATCCTCCTGGAGCATAACATGGTTAGCATTATCAACATCCACACTAACTACAAATTCCCCTTTCAGAATATGAATACAACACGATCTGGAACTGAGTAACAATCCTACATTTTAACCAAGATTCAGGAATACTAATATAGTCAATTCTTATCTAACGATTCTTTTGATTTAATGAAAACTCCTAAACTATCCCCAATCATCTTCAAGGTTTTCTTATCCTTATACTCCCAAGGTAGGTTTTTTAAATTCACCCAGATCAAGACCTCTTTCACCTTTTCAGTTTCCATATTGAAGTTTGGCCTCCAATCACACACATAAAAACATTTCCCATCCAACATATACAAGCCACCATTTAAGATGCTCCTCTTATCATTTGGTGTCGAGAAAATGACCAAAAAAATTCATTAGCTAAGGGTTTTAGCACAATATTCTCTCCCCAGTTTGCATTCAACCACTCTTGAATCTTCCTTACAGAGGACCAAGGTCCTAGCCATTTTAGAAATAGAGCCCTACATTGCAAAAATTTTATAGATTCACTCCAAGATGGATTTTTCACTGGGAGAGTGGAAACCCTACAAATGTTTTGGTTATAAGCTTCAGATAACATACCCACCGCTGCCATGTTCTCTTGGTGAGCTTGTTTTGGCCGCCAAAACTTTTGCTCGATCTTCTTGAAATCAAAGGGTTGAGGGATCAATAAATTTCCATTCGAGCACAGAAAGCCCCATTCCCCTTCCTCCCAGGCCTTTGAGAACTAGGACCATCTAGACCCTAGTGTTTGCCATTCCATCGTGGAGGCACTCTGTCATTAACTTGTGTTGCTTGGGGAATATTAAAGGGTCGTCTTGAGACTCCATTGCCCTTACTTTCAAATCCTCTACCAACAAAACTAGTCAGTCCTTGCGCCTACAACTGGGAAGATGATTTCCCTATCCTTCTATCATTCCTACGGAGCCAAGGCACCATGAAACTGTCATTGCTAGTGCTAGATTTCTGTCGCAATGACCTCCATTCTTGCCTATACACCATAAGCAATCTAAAACCATAATTAAAGTTCATTATTAAAATACAACTATAATTAAATTATTATTAATTAAATAATTATAATAAAATAATATTAAATATTTAACATTTTAATAATCTAATTCTTTTTTAATCCAACTTTTCAAATTAGATTTTTACATTAAATCTTTTAAATTGAAGCACATATTTAATTAATTTCTAATTAATTAAATATCATCATATTTTAATTTCTCTTTAACCAATGTTTCTAAATTAGATTTCCAAATTAAGTCTTTTATATTAAAGTGCATAATTAATTAGTTTCTAATTAATTAAATATTATGATTTTTTTTTTTTAATCAAATAATATTTAATCATTCTCAATATTATATGATTAACCCAAATATTATAATTAAATCATTTACCAAATAAATCATAGCCAAATCCGCGTAAAAGAAACATTACCAAAATTGACCAAAACTCAAAATTAAATAGCATAGGCAAAGATAAACTCATGGGTTTAAAAAGGGTGGAAAGTCAGATACATAATTAGGCTATGACTGGGATTGGACATAAACATTATCTTCCCAGTCTTACCATTGAGTTATTTGATAAGGGACAATCATCATGGCAATTTAGGAAAGTCAATGTCCAATACCTACAAATTTGTATAAAAGATGAGCATGTACATGTGCATCTATATATATATATATATATATATATATATATATATATATATATATATATATATATATATATATATATATATATATATATATATATATATATATATATATATATATATATATATATATAGCTAAGCTAAATAGACAATGATGTTGAGTGGTACATCATTTAGATCCTGACTAACATGTGATTACAACTCCCTCCCTCAACCATATTAGGCACACCAAACATAAATACAAAATAGACACACACACCGTACATGTGAAAGTATGGGGTAAGTATAGTAATAAATCCTAAATATAAATAACATCATATTCTAACATGAATATCTCATCATCATGAGGACATAATAAGCATCTTTATAAGACAAACTATATGACATCACAATAAAAGTAATTTCATTAACTAAGAGAAATGAAATCATCATCACTACAAGTAGGAAATTATTACAACTTGACATAATCAATTACTCAACTTATCATAGTATTGCATTTCAAATATCAAATAAGGGCTAACACATCTACAAAAGAGTCATATAGAAGTTTAACAGCTAAGTCTACAATGATAGAAAATGAGGGGTATTATAGGTTCATCCTTCTATTATCAACTTGACAAAGGGGAATTGTGATTCTTGGGGAAACAACATCCTAATAGATCATAGGTGGCTAATTTTTTTTTCTTATTTGTATGGACTCTCCCTACACCAACTAGAAGGGTAGGATTTCTTGGAGGATTTAATTGGCATGTTGTAAGAGTTCTTTTGACTACTATTGATCATGCCACAATTTTCTTTATTTTAAATTGAATGTCCTTGTATACTTTAGAGTTATCTTTAGGAGATATTTAGAGACCCTAATTCCTCTCTATTTCTAGAGGATCTTACAACAAATTATCTTATTCCTCATGTATAAGAAAATTGTACACCCTATGATTGTGGCACTCTTGTAATGTTTGAGTTGATTTTAGATCATACATGTTTATACAGATTTGATACTTTTTATCTCAATTCTCATTCCTCACATTGAGACACCATTTCAATCCTCAGATTCTACCATTCCTAGTCAAATTGGCATTAACTCATGAATAGCCCCCATTGATTCAATGCAACTAGACAGTTTTCTTCTAGACACAACTACTTGGGTTTCATCTCTTGTAGACATATCACCCTTGTTTGTGGAGTTTCATGTTGCAGATTTGGAGGAATATTTTTAGAACATTCATATCTTCTTCGTTGATAGCCACATCAATGTTGTAAGCCTATCCTTATTGCACATGTAACTTGATCTTAATTTCCAATTGCAGAGTCGTTATTCATCACCTCCTACATTGACAAGGCATGTATATGATTGGTTTATGACATCATTATCTATCATGATCACAATAACCGTTGAAAAATTTCTAGAGGCATAAACATTTTGGATTTGAATTCCTACATCTTCCAGTTTATGGGGGCAACTTCTATCTCCAACTGATTTATTTCCTTCTAAGGGGAGACATGTTATTTGCAAATAGTTGATCATATTCTATCTTTAGGCATTCATCATTAGCATAGGAACTACTTCATTGGGGGATTCTTATCCTCATTCTCTCTCTCTTACAGGAGGATATTCATTGTACTTATGTAATCAATTTAGTACTCAAAGGGACACTTAGAATCCATCTTAGTCATATGTAATACCTTTTCTAATCTTTTTTATTGCATCTCTCACTTTTGGGTTGGATTTATTTTCTTTCCATGAGGTTTTTATCCCTTTCTCTACTTTGAGAGATTTTTAAATGTACGTGGGTACCTAATCAAGGATAGTTATTAGGACCCATTCATGCATCTCATGCTTAGATTTTTTCTTCTCCTTAGATTTTACTTAAAGGGGGCATTAGAGCACACATGTATTAATTGCATTAGGCACATTTGCATACGTTCTTTAATTAAATGTGCACATACTCAAGAATATCTCATACATATTACTATGCACAATCGAGAACATGTTTGCACATTCAATTAGTTGAGCCTAAATCTAGCTTAGTTCAATATAGTTAGACCCCAGTTTGCTCATTGTTCATATCATGGACTTCTTGTTTGCATATCTATCTCTAGTATATTATTTTTATCTTGAGTTAGCTATTGCATAATTCTAGTACTCTTTCTTTCTATAAATAAAGTAATTCCTTCATTGTTGTGTATCCCATATCCAATCTTGATTCATTGTTTGTACAATTCAATACAAAATTTTAGGATTTTTATATAGCATCTTATCTTTGCTTGATATCTTTTGTGTGATAGGTTTTTTTCTTGTAGATGATCCCCAACTCCTACAAGAGGGCCACTCAAAGATTTTAGGTGATACCATTTTCATTCATTGCAAATGAAATGAGCTTCTTTTTAAAATTTATCTTATTGTTTATGGAGGATTAGTAGATGACACAAGGCTAAGGTTATCTCAAGGAGAAAACCCAAGCTACCATTGCTAAGAGATACACACATAATCTTAATCAAATACATAACACATAAAATGAGGCTATATGCAAAAATTCAATAGGTGTAATTATTTAACTTTGCATAAATAAACAACAACATGCCTAGTTGTGAGGCCTTTTGGGCTACAACCTTATACATAATAAGAATTACAATCTAGAGTCCAAGCTCACATCTTCTATCTTCCAGATCTAAAATCTTCTATCTCAATCTTCTTCCTACATCTAACCAAGCTTCTTATATAGCCAGCTAAGCCACAAGTCGGCTAGTCAAGCATTTAATTACATTATAAGTCCAATCTTGGAAGATTAAATCAAAATCAAAGAAAATGACAACATAAGATCATGCACAATTAATGATAGGCTTACAAACGTGTTATGAATTGGCTCCCAACTATAAAGGACACCATGTCATTAACAATAACTACATGAACATAAAAAACATGCCTTGCTAGATGAAAAAAATTAAGAAATAGAGACTACAAAGAATGCCATAGAACTCGAAGACTATGAAACATTAGAATGCGCACACTTAGGAAAAGAGTCTAGAATAGGTCCTCAACATGATGTGAACTATGCACAACCTAAGAACAAGAGCAACAATGACTACTTCATGAATGAAATATTGGTATAGAAAACAAGAAATATTTTTCGTTGATGCAAGATTGCTTGTTAGCCCAAGATGCTCCTACATCAGACACCTAGGGTAAGAAGAGAACTAATATCCACATTAGGACTCAAGAGTGTTTTGACTTGAATCATAAAGATCTAGTTTAGCCTATGATATCCATGAACTATCTTCAACTAGTTTTCCTTTCCACTAAGCAAGGTATTCCATGTAATCCTTTCCTTCGGTGCTTCTACTTATTCTGGTATTCAAGATCTGTTCAATTCCTTCTTCTTTATTCTTTGGATAATCTAGATTATCAGTTAACTCACTATTAGGCTCATGGCACTCAAAGATACAAAAATTTTGAATATGGGTGAAATATCCATATCTTTAGGAAATTCAACTTTAAATTCATTTCTACTATCAAACTTTCTTAGAATTTTACAATGCCCAAACTTCTTCGTCTTCAATTTGCTATAGGTTCCTATTGGAAATATGTTTTTCTTCAAATGAACAATTAGATGATCACCTTCATTGAAAGATTTATGTCATCTCCTTTGATTAGTTCGTTGTTTATATTTCTGAGTACTCTTATGCAAGGTATCTCTTGCATCATCATGCAAATCCTTTATGAAGTTACAAAATCTTCAACATCAACACTACTCTTTTCTTCCTTACTCAAGTTCCTTAGCTCTGTAGTTCGTCTAGGGTGTAATTCATTTATGATCTCAAAAGGTGTCTTCTTAGTAATTCTATTCATAGAGTTTTTGTATGCAAATTTAGCTTGTGTCAAGACCATGCCCCAATTTGTAGGTTTACTTCCATTTAGAAACCTCAACAAATTACCCAAACTTCTATTCACAACTTTAGCTTGTCCATCACTTTGAGGGTGAAATGTAGAACTAAACTTACACTTAGTACTCAACTTCTTCCAAAAGTATCCAATGAACTTAGTATCTCTATATGAAACTATTGTCTTTGAAATGGGGACACAACCCAAGATAAAATTGAATGCAAAAAGAAAAGGGGAATATTATTATTAGAAGTGATATGCTATTACATACAATACAACAAAATTATACTCCATGACATGCCCTATGGGCTTACAATGTTATCATATTCTAGAGAAAACCCTTCTCATAGTACCTTCTCCCAAACTTCACCAAAAAATGCCTTTACAATGCCAGAAATGTCGTTAAGTAAAGAAAATTAGGTTTAGCTTTAGGAATACATTTTAGAATATGCCATTTGGCATCCACTGCCAAAACAAAAGGTTCTAGAAAATACATCAGAAGTTGGTGTAAAATTAGAAGAATCCAAAAATGGTAGTCCAACTTCTAGGAGGCATAACTTTTGATCCAAGATTTTGATCGACAAACCATTTACATTTTCAAAAAGCTCTCCATGCACTCTATAGCCCTATTGATGAGATTTTCTTGTCCCCCATCTTTTGGGTATGTATGAGGCCGTTTAGTGCTTCAAATCTGACTTTGAAGTTCTCTTAGGAGGTCTCAAGCAACTTAAAACTGCAATAACTTTCAAACCATAAAGCCTTTTGACTTGATTCTTTTTCTAGAGTGCTTTAAATTACAAGTATAATTCCATCCAACTTACATCCTCTAAACCATTATAATTATGGCTTAATTACAAAATAACCTATTTTCTACATTGTCATGTATCCCAAGGTGCTCAAAAACTTTAACCTTGAAAACCAATAATGGAAATATGAGAGTTCTAATCTTTATTTGACCCAAATGGATATCTAGAAACGAGAACACTTTAAAAAAAAATTAACACTAAGCATATTTTTGGGTGATACAAGATTACCCTTACACCATTGGATGCTCCTGCATCACTTTGACACTCCATGCAACCTCACTATTTGTTTGAAAAATAGTTCTTTTATTTATCCTGCATTAGATGTTTTCTTGTAAGGTACAAAATGTGCCATTTTAGAAAATATTTCTACTACCACAAAGATAGAATCAAAACCTCTCTGAGTTCTAGGCAATCCAAGTACAAAATCTGTGCTTATATCTTCCCAAGGTCTGCTAGGAATAGGCAAAGGTGAATACAAACCAAAATTATGACTAGCTCCTTTTGCTACTTGACAAAGTCCACAACTTCTTACAAGTTTATGAACACCCTTATACATGTGGAGTCAATAACATCTTTCAATGATCAACTTTAGTGTCTTATCAATTTCAAAATGTCCAACAAGTCCACCACTATGTTTCTCTTTAATGATATTACTCTTCATAGATTGTCTAGGTATGAAAAATTGAATTCCTTTGAACAACATGTCATCTTGAATGAAATATTCAATCCAATTATATTGTTCATCTATTAAATGATTCTTAGAAGCTTTCCAAGGTTTTGTAAAATAAAGGTTAGTTTTATACAAAGTCTGAAAATCATTAAAACCAAGTACTTCAACCTTCATTTTTGTTAAAAAACTCCTCCTACTCATAGAATCATCAAATTTTTTTAACTATCCACTTCTATGTTTCAACACAAAAGTGAAAATCTACAAATATTCTACCCACTTCATATGTCTTTGATTCAATTTGTTCTGACTTCCAATGTGTTGTAAGGCCTTATGGTTTGTATACAAGACAAGTTCCTTAGCCATCAAATAATGTCCCCTCTTCTTCAAAGCTTGAACAATAGCATAGAATTTATGATCATAAGATGAGTATTTCCTTCTAGAATTGTTCGATTTCTCACTATAGAAAGCTATAGGTCTTCCTTCTTGACTCAAACTAGCTCCAATTGCATTCCCACTAGCATCGCAATCTACTCAAAAAATCTTAGGGAAACTAGGAAAAGATAATGTAGGAAACTTTAAAACCTTTTGTTTTAATGTTTCAAAACTCCTATTTTCTCCTTATGTCCACTTGAAATCCTTTTTATCTCCTTGCGTAGTCTATGTCATAGCATTACATATTAAACTAAAATTTCTAATCAACATTATGTAAAAATATTGCCAACCCATGAAATGATCTAAATTCTCCAACAATCTCAAGTATAGGTCATTCCGATATAGCTTTTACCTTCTCAGGATCCATCTTCAAACCTTTAACTAGAATAAAAAAATTAAGTAGACTAGTTCCTCTTTCATAAAAGAACATTTCTTCAAGTTAATTAATAACTTTTCTTCTTTCAATCTCTATAACACTTGTCTGATATGCTCAATATGTTCCTCTTTAGCCTTATTAAAAATTATTATGTCATCAAGGTATACAACAACAAATGTACCTAAAAATATCCTCAAACTCTATTCATCAATCTCATGAAAGTATTAGGTGCATTAGTCAAACCAAAAGGCATAACCAACCATTAACACAAAACTTCATTAGTCTTAAAAGCAGTTTTCCGTTCATCTCCTTCTTTGATTCTGATTTGAAGATATCGACTTTTCAAATCAATTTCAGTAAAGTATTGAGTTCTACTCAAACAATCCATTATGTCATTAATTCTAGGCAAAGGAAAACTATACTTTATTGTAATCTTGTTTACAGATCTGGAATCAATGCACATTCTCCATTCTCCATTCTTCTTAACTGCTAACACAACAAGTATTGTACAAGGATTCATTTTTTTTTTGTATCAAACCTCTCTCAAGAAATTCTTGCACTTTTCTATTCAATTCAACATTCACTGTAGGGGTTAGTCTATGTGGTGCTTTATTTGATAAGCTAGCTTTAGGTATACAATCCATACAATGACCAATACTTCTCACAAAAGGCAATCCATCAGGTACATCCTTAGAAATAACATCTTAAAAATTAATTTAACATTTTTTGTTTAATCTCAGGTGCATGTTCAAGTTAATTTTGTTTTTCAATCTTCCTAGGAATCAAAGCAAGACATATATTGTGTTCCTTCACATCTTTAACAAATTAACTTCCATCTACCAGACAAAACTCTTACTATAGTACAATGTTTCTCAATCAAAGGTAGCCATTTTTTTTCTTCTAATTTGCCCAAATAGTATACTGATTCAATTTACCTTCATGCAATGCCTTTGTATTATATTACCAAGGTCTACCCAAAAAAATGTGAGAATAATCCATAGGCATAATATCGCACAAGACTTCATCATAGTAATTCCCAATTGTAAATTTCACAAGGCATTGTTCACTTACCAATAATTCATGCTCATCCTAAATCTAAGCAACATGATAAGGTTTAGATGTCTCGACCCCTCCAACTTCAACTTTTTTATTAGTTTCTTAGAAGCCAAATTATCTAAAATACCACTATCAATGATCACTTTACAACATTTTCCATCAACTTTACATCTAGTTTTGAACAAACTTCACCTCAAAATAGGTTCTTCATCTGATTTCTCATTCCACAAGACCCTTTTTATCATCATACTCTCACCATTCTTAGGTTCATTAGTTGTTTCAGCCACTTCTTTACAAGATAAAATATTTCTTTCACTTCCTCCAACCTTTTTACCAAAATTAGTACATTCAAAATTTGTATGTCCTCTTCACCACATTTATAACAAGTAACTTTAAACCAAGATCTTTCATCCCTCTTACCATTATTATTGTTCCTAGAGTAACTAGTATAGATACCTCTAGTGTAGTTACATCTCTTTCTAGCATTGCCATCTTTCCAATTAGATTTTTCTTGCACTTTAGATCTACTACTTTATCCAAAGGTTCTACCTCTATTTATTTGAAATATGCCACCTCTTCCATTCTATCTTTGATCATGTTTCTTAACCAATCTTTCTTTAGCTTTTAAGGCATATTGATAGGCTTCTTCTATACTATCCATCTTAACATAATTGATCTCATCTTGAATTGATTTCTACAAACCATTTAGGTATCTAACCACTTTCTCAACTTCATCATCCATACGTCCATATCTGATATCCAACTTGTATAATTCCTCAGTATATTCCTTCACACTTATGTCCTTTTGTCTCAAATTCTACATTTTTCTCAACAAGTTAACTAGGTAATTTACAGGGAGAAACTTCTTCTTCATCTTTTTGATCATTTTCACCCATGTCTTGATCTTTTCTTTTCCTCTCTTCTATTTTTTTAGTTTGCAAATGATCCTACCAAAGTGAAGCATGACCCTTCAACTTTGTGATTGTTATCTTAACTTTCTTATTATCAAGAGCACCTTCATATTCAAAGTTTTTTTATCCATCTTAGAGATCTAACCCAATACAACATTAGTCTCAAGTATTCCATCATAGCAAGAAATTTCAACATTAGGTTTGGTATTCTCCCTAGATAAAAACCTCAAAAGTCTTTCCTGATCTTGTTGAACCTCAGGTTCAAGATTAGGATTCAATGGTGCTTCCTTATCATCACTAACATCTTCAAGATGTACACCGCTTCTCTGCGCTATCTCAACATCTTCAAGTCACACTATAATCTGCCTCAACATGTCCATAATAGTATTATCAATATTTCCTCTAGCATGAACCATTTTGACAATAGTTCTCCCAAGATTGCAACCTTCTGCAAGTTATAGGTCAGATCATATTTGCCACCCTACAACCAAATTCAACAAGGTTCTCCATGATCCAAGCCTCAAGAAAGCACTCTTCTTTGATAACACCTAACGTAAGGCTAAGGTTATCTCAAGGAGAAACCCCAAGCTATCCTTGCTAAAAGTTACACATAGAAGCTTAATCAAATGCACAACATGAAACACGAGGCTATATACAACAATTCAAAAAGTGTAATTATTTAACTTTGCATAAATAAACAAAAACATGTCCAGTTGTGAGGCCTTTCAGGTTGTGACCCTATACAAAATAAGAATTACAATCCAGAGTTCAAGCCTACATCTTCTATCTTCTAGATCTAAAATCTTCTATCTCAATGTTCTTCCTACATCTAACCAAGCTTCTTATATAGTCATATAAGCCACAAGTCATCTAGTGAAGCATTTCATTACATTATAGGTCCCATCTTGGAAGATTAAATTAAAACCCAAGAAAAGGATAACATAAGATCATGCACACTTAATGATAGGTCCACACACGTGTGTTAGGAGTCATCTCCCAATTGTGCATGATGCCATGTCATCAATGGTAACTACAAAAATAGAAACAACAAGTCTTGCTAGATGAAAAACTGTAGGAAATGAAGACCACAAAGAATGACATAGAAATCAAAGAATTTGAAACATAATAATGCACACACACTTACAGAAAGGATCTAGAATAGTTCCTCGACATGATGTGAACTACACACAACTTGAAACCAATAGAAATAATGGCTACTTCATGAACAATAGACTGGTATAGAAAACAATAAATATTTTTGGTTGATGTAAGATTACTCATTAAACCAAGATGCTCCTACATCGGTAGAATCCATGGTAGTGCCTTAACTGGTAGGGATAGTGAGGTTATTGCCTTCTAGCCTAAATTATTGAAATTAAATATTTTCATATAATGAGCACATTTCTAGCCATGTTTTTTCTCATCTTGACTTTTCTATGTAAATATGGTGTTCATGTAAGTGTGAAATAATTGTTTTATTTTCTATTGATGGTAATTTGGATTAATTATGATATGTGACTATTAGAAATTTAAGGAGTAACTAAGAGGGGAGGGGTGAATCAGTTGCCACAAAAAAAATTCCAAGTGTCTTAGATGTCAACACAAACTTCTCACTTAATAAACCAAATCCTTCCTTTGCTTGGTTAGAACTAGATATTCACTGTAGCTCAATTAAAAAAGAAATCTTAAGATATTAATGTGTATTAACCTTTAGTAACTTAGTTGTAGAAACATAAAGCATAAATAAAATAACATGAACACATAAGACATTAAGATTTAACATGGAAACCCAATTTGGAAAAACCACCAATGCAACTAGTTACAACTTTTAATTCTTCAAAAGTGAGCCCTATTAGGAGCCAACCTTGTTAAAGGTTAAAAAACATATGGTTAAGTGTAATCCTTTAGAGGATTTGAATCACCCTGTTAGAAGTGGCCTTGTTAGAGGTCTTTAGACACTTCAATCTAGAAATGGCACCTTGTTAGAGGATTTACAAAATGATTGTTAAGCCAAATTTCTTAAGAGATTTCTTCACTGCTACAATTGTTTGAGAATAAAAATGATTGACTTAATTATTGGAGCAAATGACTTTTTAGATTCAGATCATTGTTATAGTTTAACCTCTTGATCCTTCTTGATCAGAACATTCTTTACATCTCAATCTTCTAACTCAGATGCTCTATCCTTAATCAAATATCCTTCTTATTTTGCTTCTTTTTACATTGTTCCCAAATTTATTACTTCAATCCATAACTTGATCTTTCATATATATAATACTCAATGTTAAGTCAGCTCGAATACCCTTTTATACAAACATTTAACATCCATTTAGTCAGCTTGTATTAACCAATTAATTAACAAAAGTAATCTGCTAATAGTCAGCTAACACTGGATTGATCACTCAGTTAATATAGAACTTCCTTTGATGATAGACCAAAATTGATTAACACTAACTTCTCTTCATTGACTAACTAAACTTAGTTAATACTAACTTCCTTCATTGACCGACTAAACTTGGTTAATACTAACTTCTGCTTGAGTGATACTAGAATCTCCTAAGTTGACATAACATTGTGTTCAGTAAAAGCTTGACATTCGTGTAACATCAATGACTATATACAAATGATTGTTTTCAACAGTGACAAAGTTGTTATTTTTTTATCATATCGATTCAACCCGAGCACTTAGTAATGTTCAATGGGTATCAAAACAAGTTGTTAATATTTTAATCATGTTGATTCAACCATGAAACACAGTAGTCTCAAATTGGTATCAAAGACAAGTTCCTCTAGTGAAGCTTTCCTACTTGAGGAAAATATAAAATGGCTGGCAAATAGAGCACCAAAATACCTAAGTTTAATGGAACCAATTATATCTTTTGAAAGGAGAGAATGGAGTCTCATTTGAACTTCTTTCTATATGGTGTCCTTGATGCTATAAAAAATGCTATGTTCCTCTAGTATTAGGCACTCTTAGTACTCAAGAAGATATAAAAGAACATGAGAACAAACAAGAAACACAATTATTACAAGTTTGGGTGATATAGAGCTATCAATAGTCATGAATTTAAAATTTATTTTCTATGTTTGTGAAAATCTTGCTAGTGTTTAAGAAAGAGACAAAAGATCAAGCATATTAAGCAGTAGAATCTAAAGAACATGTTTGAAACTCTAAAGATGTTAAAATATGAAAACATTGGAGGGTATCTTCATTGGGTCAATGAAGTTATCAATTTGATTAGACACTTTAGTCGAATTATTGAAGACAATGAGAAAGTTTTGAAAGTAATGATGATAATATCTAAGACCCACAAAACCTTGATGATCATCATCAATGAATTGAAGAAATGAAGTACACTTTGAATAAGCTATATGGTGTGCTTACAATTTTTGAACTTTCAACAATTGAGGACAATTAGATTAAAAAGACATGTGATGGTATCAGAGCTACTCAACATTAGAGATGATTCTACTTTAGATGAAGAGACAATATTTGTTAAAAAATGAAGAAATGATTTGAGAAATAGAAAGGTAAGTGGTCCTTTAAATACTTCAAGTGTGGAAGAATAGGATATTATGCTACCAAACACCCTTTTAGAGAAGATAGGAAGGCACTATGTGTTGATGAAAAGAGATAAATTCATAGCCAAATTACTAGCCAAAAAAATCTAAAATTAGCCAATTTGAAAATATTAGCCACTAAAAAATACCTTGATAATGGGGGAGAATTCATATCATATGAGTTAATAGATTATACAAGTAATATGGAATCATAAGGCAATTATTTGTACCAAGGACTCCACAATAAAATGTATAGTGGAAATAAATAAAATGACTATCGCCTGTGATGAGTAGGATAATGTTGAAAGATGCTAAATTGTCAAATATTTACTAGAGAAACACAATACTTATTGTACTATATATAGCAATTCAAAATATTGGGAAGAAAATTCTACATTAAAAGAGATGAAGGTAATCCTAGAAATTCTAATGTAAGATTAGATGAAGGTATTTTATTTGGATATTCTACTAAAAGAAAAAGACACTCGTGCTATAATTTAAGGTAAAAGAAAATGGTAGAAAGTCCAAATTTTGAATTCAATAAAGTATGAGATCATAATGGTTTTAAAATAGTGATTGGATTGGAACATATCCTTATTACATTGATAGATAAATCTAATTTTCAATATAGTAAACATATTGACATAATCTCTCAACTCTAAATACAAAAAAACATTGCCAATAACAAAATACATTGAAACCAATGACAAAACATCAATATCAACACATGATATCTCACAAACATCTAACAATCCCACCAATGTCCCCTCTTTGGCATTAAAAAAAATATTGATGTGAAAAAACAAAGAAATGCACAAAGAAACAATATAAATAATATATCTTATAAAGTCTCTCTAAAAAAAATCTCTATCATTAAAGAAACTTCTCTCCATTAGATCCACATAGTTTTAGCATAGATACCCCCACCACCTCCCCCCCCCACCCCTCGACATCATTAAAAAAGGAACATGTATGAACTAAGTTAAAGAAGCCAAAAAAACGGAAAGTTCACAAGAACCAAAAATCATACCTCACAAGATTGACTACTCCTCTTGAGTAGAAACCACCCAAAAGACCAATCCAAAATAAAGATAATTCTATAAAAGTTATTGGACTTATGAAAATCCACGGGTCAAACATCTCTGATCAGGAGGGGCCATCACCCCAATTTTACTTTTGAGATTATCAAAAGTATCATTGGGAAAGGGATTCATGAATATATAAGGTTTTATTAATCTCTTGCACTATCACTATTAACCATTCATACATGTATTCTAATAACCTTTTGTTGGCATTATGATACATTTTTGTCATTAGTTACAACACTTATTGGATTCTAAATGCTTACCGAGCTCTCACCGGACATTCCTTTGAGCCAAGCTTTACCTAGTTCTCAGTGTTTACCGAGTGATTGAGGTGAACAAAGAAGTCAGTGTTTACTGAGTGATCGAGGTGAACAAAGCAGCCAGTGTTTACCGAGTGTTCGAGGTAAAGAAAGGAATCAATTTTGACCAAGTGAAGATGTACTTAGTATTGATCGAGAACTTCATGATAACCAAGCTCCTGAGGTTATCAAGGAAATTAATTTTACCGAGCTCAGACGGTTATCAAGGAAACTAACTATCACCGAGTCACAAGGTTCTATCGAGTGTTTCCTTTGATCATCGAGCTACAGTTCAGATAGAAGTGTTCACCGAGTGACATCTCTTCTACCGAGTCTCCAGTGGTTACCGAGTTTAGAACTACTCGAAGTGTTTAGTATGGACCGTGCCTTCACTTCTACTGAGTGCATGACGATGCCGAGTAACGCAGTGGATGCCGAGTATCAGAAGGACATGGAGTCAGTTCAGTGAACCCGAGTTTTTACCTTGGGCCGACTTTGTATAGAGATTTGCACTTGTTCTTTTGGCCGACCTTGCATGTATTGTTTATTTGGATGGTATATATATGCAATGTATTGTATCATTCAAATGAGATGGCAATGGCAATGATAATGGTAATGGGAATGAATGAAAAGTGCGAAAGAAATACATGCGTGCGAAAGTATGTGTACTGAGTTGTGAAGATATTCAGCAAGGTCAAGTTTTGGAGCAAAAAAGTTTTATCTATCACATCAAGGTGAATCAGAGCATAGCGGATCTTATCAGCAATCAGTTGTAATCAGATCCACTGTTTCATTCTAATAGGTGAATCAGTTTTTGTAAATCCTTTAACAAGGTAGACTTAACAGTCTTTTGTAAATCTCCTAACAGAGTGCATACTTTATTGTATGTTTGTAAATCCTCTAACAAGGTGGATCTAGCATTCCTTTGTGCTCCTAACAGGGCAGATCACCAGAAGTGGTCATTGTAAGCCTTAACCAGCCAACTTCATACTGCAGTAACAAAGCTTTGTGGGTTTCATCCCCACCCCAATTTTACTTTCTATTTGGAAGGTTTCTGGGTCACCAAAATCTGTGTGTTCAAGTGTTGCAAATGATTTTTGTTTCATGCTTACAATAGGTTACTTGGATGAATGGTGAATATATCAATATGCAGTTTTATTGTTTGAAAATTTAAAGTTACTGATTCACCCCTCCCCTCTCAGTAACTTGTCATATCCTGAATATTTCCAACAATTGGTATCAGAGCAATAAGGTTCTCAAGATAAAAGTTTCACAGCTTGAGCAAAGATCAAGGACAATGGAGATATTCAGACTTGACAAAACTATTGAGAATGAAAAGCTAGATCTGGAAATGGCCATGGCTCAACTCAATGAAGCAAAAGAGCATCTTTCACAATCTTTGAAAAGAAGAAAAGAACTTGCAAGGCAAATGAATGACCATCAGTATGTTGAAGAAAAGATTGAAGATCTCTCACCATCAAGTAGTTCATATGAAGCTGACAAAGCAATCAAAGAACTTTTAGAAAAGAATGGATCTCTGCAGGAAGAAGTAAGAAAGCTCAAAAGGGAACAAGAAATCCAGTCCATCAGGCTATGTGAAATCTTGGAGCAAAGGAACAAGGCAGCTGAAGACTTAGAGGTAAGGAATAATCAATCCTCTCAGCTTGAAAATCTTGTAACTCAATTATCTAATGCAAATGAAGAAATTATGAATCTAAGATCTGAGAATGAGAATTTGAGAAATGACTTAATTACTGAAAGGAAAATCAATGCAAGCTTACAAAGTGATCTAATCTTTGAAAAAAAAGTCAATGAGAGAATGGTAAAATCTCAAAAGGACATGGATCAATTGAATCTGCAAAATGAAGAAACCTTTCATAAACAAAATGGTAAAGCAGGCCTTGGATACAAGGAAGAAGGTGAATCCTCCAAACAGGGTACTCAAAAGAATCAAAGACCTACTTGCAGCCACTGTGGTAAGTTAGGTCATACATCTAACAGATGTTGGAGCAATGGAAAAGGAAAATTTAATGGAAAGTGCTACAATTGCAATCAACATGGACACAAAGCCAATGAATGCAAAGAGAAACCAAAATTTGAAGGTAAATGTCACAAATGCTAAAAGCAAGGTTATAAGGCATCACAATGCAAATCCAAATCATTTAATCCAGCTGAACAACTTGTCAAAGCAATATTTGGTTGGGACTACAACACTTGGTGCAGATGTCATTATTGTGGAGAATATTGTCATACTGGCATAAACTGTGCAAGGCATCACCTAAGAAAAAGGGATACCACTGTAAGATGTTATACATGTACAGAACTTGGTCATATATCTAAAAACTGCATGAACATAAAGAAAGTCGAGGATGAGAAGAAAATCAAAGTAGACAATATTCGAAAGCAAATGAATCAGCAATGGATTCCTAAGTTTACCGAGCCAGATAATTCAAGTGATGGAATGGTCACTCAAGAAGTGAGTGACTCTACCATTTCCAATTAAGACTCATCAGGATAAGACCAGGACTGTATCAAAAAAGCAATATCCTAAGCAGTCCTAGAATGAAAATATGATCAAATCAGTATTTCAGATACATCAGGATCATGGTCGGTACATGACCTTACCGAGCTCAGTCGGGTGCAATAAGGCTTCTTTCACCAAGTTGCACTTACCGAGCATGGTTGGTTCTTTCTTACCGAGTTAAGGGCGGTTTAACCTATTTTCTTTTGGTCACCGAGTTGCAAAGTTTATGCCGAGCTAGTGGATGATAGTCTGTCGATCGTAGCTACCTCCATACTGAACGTTAAATGCGAATTTTTCATCAAAAGGGTAGATTTCGACCTCATTTTTCACCGCGAATTCGAGATTTACACAAAAAAGGGCTTTCAAGCAAGTTCAAGCGATTTGAAGAGATTTTCCAGCAAAGTATTCTTACGAAACCTTTTCACTCACCGAGCAGCAATGGCATCCGCAAGCACCAGCAGCAGCAAGGCGAAGAAAGGTTCCGAAATGCTTGTGAAGGGAACGAAATGGAAGGCACCTACGTTCAAGCTCATTCCTGCCATCGCTAAATCGCTTGATCCCAATGGAGCTCAATCACAGATTCCACCCAAGGTACTCCTCGTGAATGACATTCGCTCTCATTTTAAGTGTGCTATTCAAGAAATAGGGACATTGGACATGGATAATGCCCTAGCGGAGTTATGTGTAAATGGTTCTCTCAAAATTGAGCACAAACATTTGGAAACTAAAGGTTTGACTCACATCGCGCATATGCCTAGAAACTTCCAAACCAAATGGATTAGGTATATCTTGAGTCGAGTGCATAATGGTCAGTTGTGGTTGGAACAACCCGTTTTGATAACCAAGAAGATGATTCACAAAATCACGGGTCTCCCGATGCTCAGCAAAGCCAAAACTACTAAAACCCGAGGACGGGATGAGTTATAGAGGCAAACCCTAGTCGAGTGGGATGGTAGAGGTTTGAAGGTTAACACTGTAACAGATCCGGAACTAAGATTTGGCATACATATTATTGCATATAAGTTATATAGTTCCAGCAGGTTAAATAGTGTACCGTGTGAAGCTGTGGATTTGGCCCTGAAAATTGTAAAGAAGAATCTTGAGTTTGATCTGTCAGAAGTAATGTTGAAGCAGTTAAACAAGAACATGGATAGTATAAGGACATCGAAGAATAACCCCTATAAATTTGGATCTCTGTTAATATGTTTACTATTTTATGTACAAAAATTCTTTCCATCAAAGGGAACTGTAGAATGGAGAAAAGATATCCCAATTTTATATCAGATTAAAGAGTTTATAGCAGAGATGGGAGAAAATTTTGATAGTATCATGGATAACTATTTTGAAGACTTTAAGGAGAGGATGAATAATAGATTCAGAATTCCTCCTAGGCTTGTTGAAGAATATAAAGATGACGTATGTTTTATGGTTGACTGTGACAAGGTGTACATACAGGCAGTTAGACCCCGAGTTGCATGGGTGAAACCTCTTCCATATGAGGTAAATATTGATGAAACAAGGGATATCATTGAAGCACTGGTAAATGAGCTAGTAGACCCAAGGCAATGGATTTTTTGTACTTATGATGAAGCAAAGGCCAGAATTGAACTGGAAATCAAAATTCCACAGGCCATCAGCAAAGGTAAGAGAAAAGTGGCCAAACTGAAAACTGCAATGGGTCCTCTTATGCTCACCGAGGGAAAAGGTGAAGATAAAGAAAGTGAAGAAGAAGAAGAAGGAGAAAAAGAATCAGAAGAAGAGCAACCGGCAAAGAAGAAAGGCAAGGTAATCATTACCAAGCCCAAGAAGCAGCCTACTGCAGTATTTACTCGAAGGACAAGAAGAGGTACTCAGGAACCTGTATTGGTCAAGCTTGCACCTACATTCGAGCAAAGGCTCAAATCATTGGAAGAAGGAGCTGGCATCACAAATTTCAAGGCATTGAAATTTGAGACAAGGATTGATGCAGAGAAAATGTAGATTGAGGAACTGGTACTTAACAAAATGGGAAAATGGAAATACTCCCCGGACCAGATTGCTCCTCATATCTCTAAAGAACTACTGGAGAGAGTACAACCAAGATGGGAGTTAGCCACCAAGACAGTAAAAGATATATATGAGCAATCCCTGAAGAATCTTCGACCTAGTCTCACTGGAGCAGAGGTAAAATCTGAATTGAAAACCCATGAAGGTAAAATGATGATCAGATTCCACACTTGTTTGATTTTGATCAAAGATATAGAGCATGTTGTAAATGATGCTACAAACATGTGGAAAAACATCTATCATCTACATAAGCCCAGTGTAGACCCAGTAGAAATAAAGGATGATGACAGCAGCAGCAGCAGTGATGAATCAGATAGCGCTCCATCCATCACAGTTACACCAGGAGAGTTACATGCAATGATGGAAGAGAAAGAGGAAGAAGACAAAGAGGAAGAAGCTGAAAAGGAAGATAAGGAGGATGATCCGGTAAAAATTGCAGCAGCAGTTATTGCATCCCTTCCTCACTCCCCAGCTAAACCTGTGACATCATCAAGGTTGGAGTCAGCTTCAGCAGGTTCATCTACACCATATTTACCATCTACACCTGCCATATCTCAGCTCCAAGTATCATCAGTGGAAGTGACTACCACTTCATCTACCGAGCTGCATCCCTCTTTGTCTACCAAGCTGCACCCCTCTTCATCTACCGAGTTGGCCTCCTCGACTCCATCATCATCAGTTGGTATTGCTGTGAGTTCTCGAATTTTGACTACTCCAATTTTTTCTACAATTTTGTCGCCATCTGCTTCAGGCACAGTGAGCTTAGATACTATATTACCGAGTGTATCAACATTTTTGGCCAGTACTCAAATTTTTGACCCTGCACATACTTCTATTGGCACTCAACCCTCAAACATCCCAGTTTTTACTGCTAGTCCTTCTGTCTCTACTATTGTGTCTATTCCAAAGGTCAAACCAGTCATCTCAGAAGTCAAACAAAAACAACCATTAAGACTTATGATCACTGGAAAGGAAATTGCTGAAGACATTGACTTGGACACAGAGATAGTAATTCCAAAGATTGACTTTGATAATGCTACCATTGAAGAAATGAGGTATGCTAGTCAACTTATTGAGAAAAAGGCTACTCAGATGCAGTTAAGATCGGAAAGGGATAAGGAATACAGGATAATTGAGGATGTCCGAAACATAATTACTGAGGCTATAGGTGTTGATATTGATACTTCTCAACACATTTTGATTCAATTAGAAGAGGCAGTTAATAAATTCAATGAAGATGCCTCCGAACAAGAAAAGCTGATTGAGCGTGCAGCAAAGAAATTTGATAATAAGGTATTGGGGCACATTGCCCAGAACATTGCAATAAATCAGGTTGCATTAACCTCAGTTTTGGTAGATATGGAAAATTCTTTTAATAATGTAACATCTCTTTTTGCTAAGCTTTGTGATGTTACCGAGTACACTAAGGGAATAAGAGAGAAACTAAATAAAATTGATGAGGATCTGAAGGTGAGTGCACAGAACTTGAAGCTTGACCCTAGTTCAAGCTCATCTCATCACCTCAGGATCAAATTTTTTTCAGAGAAGCAGGCAGAGCTGTTGAGAGAAGAGGCAAGGATCCGATCTACATTGATAGATATCCAAAACATGATCCTTCCCATCATGGATTCAATGCAGAAGCACATTGCACATTCAAAGACATTAATCCATGATAATAACTTCTCCATTGCAGACCATGTGATTGAACTTTCAGCTGAAGTTCAAGTAGCTCTTTCCACCTGCAAAATTTTGCAAGAGAATTGGGATAAGACTCTCCAGCTTATTCTTCGGGTACATTCAGAGTTCGTCTCTCATTTTGGTGTTTCGATATAAGTATATATATTCTTTTATTCTTTGGCATTATTGTCAAAAAGGGGGAGATTATTGTTGGATATGTATACTATGGGTGAATAAGTGTTTTCGGAGAAATTGTACAAAGGAAGAGATATACAGCTCATGTAAATACTATATGTACATTCTATGGGGGAGTTGTATATAACGAAGCTATGTATATTCAGAATCAGTCATCAGCATGTCAGATAAATTTTGTCTCATAAGTGTTTTTGTCACTAATGCCAAAGGGGGAGATTGTTGGCATTATGATACATTTTTGTCATTAGTTACAACACTTATTGGATTCTGAATGCTTATCGAGCTCTCACCGAACATTCCTTTGAGCCAAGCTTTACCTAGTTCTCAGTGTTTACCAAGTGATCGAGGTGAACAAAGAAGTTAGTGTTTACCGAGTGATTGAGGTGAACAAAGCAGCCAGTGTTTATCGAGTGTTCGAGGTAAAGAAAGGAATCAGTTTTGATCGAGTGAAGATGTACTTAGTATTGACCGAGAACTTCGTGATAACCGAGCTCCTAAGGTTATCAAGGAAATTAATTTTATCGAGCTCAGACGGTTATCAAGGAAACTAACTATCACCGAGTCACAAGGTTCTATCGAGTGTTTCCTTTGATCATCGAGCTACAGTTCAGATAGAAGTGTTCACCGAGTGACATCTCTTCTACCGAGTCTCCAGTGGTTACCGAGTTTAGAACTACTCGAAGTGTTTAGTATGGATCGTGCCTTCACTTCTACCGAGTGCATGACGATGCCGAGTAACGCAGTGGATGCCGAGTACCAGAAGGACATGGAGTCAGTTCAGTGAACCCGAGTTTTTACCTTGGGCCGACTTTGTATAGAGATTTGCACTTGTTCTTTTGGCCGACCTTGCATGTATTGTTTATTTGGATGGTATATATATGCAATGTATTGTATCATTCAAATGAGATGGCAATGGCAATGATAATGGTAATGGGAATGAATGAAAAGTGCGAAAGAAATACATGCGTGCGAAAGTATGTGTACTGAGTTGTGAAGATATTCAGCAAGGTCAAGTTTTGGAGCAGAAAAGTTTTATCTATCACATCAAGGTGAATCAGAGCATAGCGGATCTTATCAGCAATCAGTTGTAATCAGATCCACTGTTTCATTCTAACAGGTGAATCAGTTTTTGTAAATCCTTTAACAAGGTAGACTTAACAGTCTTTTGTAAATCTCCTAACAGAGTGCATACTTTATTGTATGTTTGTAAATCCTCTAACAAGGTGGATCTAGCAATCCTTTGTGCTCCTAACAGGGCAGATTACCAGAAGTGGTCATTGTAAGCCTTAACCGGCCAACTTCATACTGCAGTAACGAAGCTTTGTGGGTTTCATCCCCACCCCAGTTTTACTTTCTATTTGGAAGGTTTCTGGGTCACCAAAATCTGTGTGTTCAAGTGTTGTAAATGATTTTTGTTTCATGCTTACAGTAGGTTACTTGGATGAATGGTGAATATATCAGTATGCAGTTTTATTGTTTGAAATTTTAAAGTTATTGATTCACCCCTCCCCTCTCAGTAACTTGTCATATCCTGAATATTTCCAACACCTTTTGCACTAGCACTATGATATTCCATTTATCACATATTAGTCATCCATATAGAGATAAATTCAAACCTTACACTAACACATAACCATTCATATAGAGACAAACACAGTCCTTAGACTGGCACTATGGAAATTTTAATTTATTACTTCTTAATTAATAAATATAATATCAAATAATCATTAAATATCACTATGTGAATTTTCTATTATTTATAATATCAAAGCTTTAAATATCATTCTTATAAATTTGCATATACATGCATTATTTATAGCCAATCATGTGCTCATTATATATCATATAAAGAAAAATTTGAATATAAATTATACCTTATACACATACCTTAATGATGTTTTTCCACCTTTTAGAGTTGTTTTACTTCTTATGTTAAATATATGTTAAGATGTGTGTAATTATATCTCTTTTGTTATCTTATTTCGTTATCTTCTTTTGATATTATTCTCCCTCTTTTTTCTTATTTTATGGTGATTTATAAATCTTATTTTATTTTTCATCCACATCCTTTCGAAAAGTTACAACCCTTTTTAATCATAATCTTTTTGAAAAGTCATAACACTTCATAATTATATTTTTTTCAAATGGTCAAAACCATTGATAATTACAATTGTCTCATAGAGTCAAATCCTTTCATCATTGCATTCTTTTGAAAAAGTCCCTTCTAAATTTTCTTCTCATTCCTTTCCTCTTCCATTGATCCTTCTTTAACTCTTATCTTCTTCTCTTCTTCCTTCCCTCCTCTTTCAAATGAACTCTCCTCCCTTTGACATCTTATTTTGAAGGAGTCACAACTCTTTATTAACTAACAATTTCACGCTTTTGTGATTGCAATGATGAGCTGATAATTGTTTAATATTTTTTTAATATACAATTTAATGTGAATTAATTAACTTATAATTAATTTTTCATTTAAATAATGTAAAACTTAAAAACTATTTCAAATAGACTAAAAAATTATTTATTATGAATAATTAATAGGAAAATACCATTAAAAAATATCATGGATAAAGATAAGAGTAAAAAATAAACAAAAATATGAAAAGTTGACAATTTTGGTGAATGGTTCGAAGTCTTTAGACATAGCGTATACAACTATTACGACATGAGGTTGTTTTCATAATATCTCATTCTCTCTTCTCCTATCTGTTGGCCTATGTACAAAAATATGTGGGCTTGAAGCCATTTTAAGTAGAAAAAGTAGACTGCTATTGTAAGGGCAAGGTGCCAATGTTGAAGAAGGTTGAAGGTAATAAAGAGTAAGGGAATTATGTATGGTTGGAAAAGGTACTAGGGAATGGAGTCATTCTATTTTTGTCACTCTATTATTTCATATACTTCTGTAAAGCATATAGTTGGGTCAAATGGCTAGTGGTAGGCTTGGGGTTTACTCTGTAATTAAATACTTATCATACATACTTTTTGGTAGTTGAAACTTACAAGCTCAGTGGGATGGTCTTTTAAATAGTGATCTATGGTAGAAATGATTATATAAATAATATGGATATGGTTTAAAAGATCCTAATTCCTTGAAGTCTATTTGGAGATCTTTATCTATAGTTTTTAAGGAACTTAGTTCTTATCTATGTGTTGGTAAACATATTTTTCTTCTTTAATTAACTCTTCAAATGCCCAATATTTTTGAATAATAACTGATTACAACAATAGGGAAATCAAAGTTAAACAATTGATTTCCCTTTGAATTTTATAGGTACAACTCTCTTATGGTTACGATTTGCAACAAATATGTTTGTTGCTAATTCTAAATGGGGTTTGCTCTTGACCAGAGAACAGGAGAGGTAAACCAAGTTAGGCCTAAATCAAAACTAACTTAGGCAAGGATTCAAGTCTTAATACTGATCAAATTTGTGAACTCATATATCTTATGAACTCGTAGAAGTTGACGATACAATAGTGAAATCTATCTATGAATTAGCTACTTAACATAATATTTCTAACTCTAACATGCAAGAGACTAACTTAAGGAATAATGCAGGAAAAAATATCTTTTAACCTTCAATAATACTATTATTATCTTTAGTTTTCTACATTGAAGTGGTGAATAAAACTTTGTTTATTCCATAACTCAATTAAACTAAAAGAGATATCTTAAACTATCATAAACAATAGAACAATAAATAATTGATATAAAAAACATTCAACTTGTCTCTGCAAGATGAAGTATTTCACACCAAAAATTAGCTAACCTTTCATTAATCTTTCAATAGGTACACATAGGATTCCAAGATGATCGTTACAAAAAGGAACTAAACGGGTTCATCTCCTAAAAAATGACAAATGGAAAGGAGCCAATTATTAGTTACAATTTCTCATCAAAATACAAAAGGGTAGGAGAGATGTTATTTCACCTTCTTTCCCTTTTTTGAATTTTCCTTATAGGCCTTGGCAATGACAATGATCAAAATAAGACCTTCATGTCTATGAACATGAATTTTGATGTATCTCAAGAGCCACTTAGAGTGTTCTCAAGAAAGGTCTTTAATTGCATTCAATCATTCCTTTATTTCTTCCATTGCCATGTGTATACACTCACTGAGCCATTGGAGATTTGACACTTTGTTCTGATGAATAGTAGATTTATCTATTAGATTATCCAGATAACTAGAGAAATTATTTTGCATTATAGCAACTCCTACTAGTCCTTTTCCTTGTCCACTAGTTTGGGAGTCAGTATGCAGGCCTTTAGCAATTCATAGTTCATGTCTTGTTCCTCTTTAACCTTTCTCTCTATTTCTTTTAATCCTTTTTCCACCACTAAAATCATTTCAGCTTTGAATTGCAGATTCTATTGCCATTTAGATAGGGGCTCATCTCCCTTTTTTAGAATCTTTGCTTCTACTGCTTCTTTAGTCTTCATTTGGATGACCACTTTCAAGAGGGAGATACAATCCTTTATCTTTGCCTTTATTGTTGATAGAGTAGCTCGGTTAGCTAAGATATTATCCTTTTCCATTTTGAGCCTTAGCACTACATTACCGAGTTTCTATATGACTACAAGTCCTTCAGACTTGAGTTTTCCACTCCACTCCCTACCAATTTTCCTTAAATGCTTGTCTTCTTGTAGCTAGGATATGATAGCCTAAATGTTTGTGGCCGTAGGGTTGTTGGTAGGTGACACTCATGAAATACTTACTAGCGGGGTAATTAGTTGCCTCATGAAGCAATTAAGTTCATGGATCTCTAACTTCATTCTGACTTTGGCCAGTTTGAGACCTTCGAGTTGTCCCTCTATCACTTTATTTGTTGATTTCCAAAAACCCACTTTGGTGTCATGCCTAACTTCTTTGAGGTCTACAGACTGCAATGTGAAGTCATCTATAGTTAGGTCTTCAAATTTCCCCTCCTTGGTGGGGTTAGAAATCTCCATAGTTAAGTGTCTTATATCAGGATCTTGGCTGAGAATTTACAAAGTCTTCTGCTTCTTAACTTTACTCAATGCTGACCTAGAATAGATAACTAGAGATAACATCTCTTTGTTTGGGGCTCTCTCTTCTTTCCTTTTCCTCTTTCCATCTAAGATATCCTAGAGCCACGATACAATGCCAAACATTAGATGCTATCCCTAATGTATCTACACTGAACATTTTCCTCTTAACAGAAGTCAATGTCTTTGAAACTAGAGAGAAAGGATTCTTTGGAGATGGGGAAATGAGTTTTTTAGCTTCAAACACTTTCTTCACTTTAGATGCTTGATTCGCTCTAGATGTTTCCTTTTTTGCTTCATCCAACTCCATAGATTCACTTTCACTACTTCCACCATCTCCAAGATCAACCACTTGTATTTGGGGACTACTTGGTAGGAGTAATATGCTACTTATGGATGGAATTTGACTACTATGGGGTGAGAGAGCCACCTTTATTGCAATATCCTTTAATTCTTTCACCTTCTTCTCGGTCTTTGTATCCATTCTGATCACTAACACTGAACCATCTAGACATGTTTTATTAAGTTGTATGTTCTTGTCGGGAGAGTGATCACCTCCTCCAACTAGCTAAGCAGGTCCTTGAGTGAGAGGTAGGATTGTGCCTAAAGTACCACTTTGAAAAGATGAAGCTGCTGCCACATTTGGGGAGGACTGGGTGGGCATGCATTTTCTCCTACGTTGCCATATAGTGGTCCACTCAACCCACTTTCTAGTTCTCTTTTAGATTCTGGCCATCATCATATCTAGATCCTCCACAATATCTTCAAAAGGTTCTAAACTTATGGGAGTTTTCCTTAGCTTAGTCAAATAAGTATTGCTATACATATTTTGACCATCATCTTCAACTCCATCTATAACTATATTCACCTTATACATTTTCAATTGATCAACTATCAATTTGGTGAAGGCTCGATCATAGCTCTCAAACTCATCTTTGCAATCAACCCAATAATCTTTGATTGTGGTGATATGCTTTTTCATGCTCTTGATTTGTAGAACATCTCTAGTATACCCGTTTGGGTTGAACATAGGCCTCAGGACTTCATACATGTCTAGCTTATACTTCTTTTCGAACACCTTCATCATGTTCTTGGCATCGGACCAGGTGTCACAACTGAAAGATCCAACCTTCATAGGGAATTTGCATCCTTTCTTCTTCGAACTTCTACTTAGAATGTTCACTTGCAAAGATTGTTGTATAATCTCGATCAACATGATCATGTCATTTGGATACCTTGGTAGCTTCAAGGGGAACCCATCAAATGCTATGAGATGCAAATAAGAAAATGATGAGAACTGAATAAAGTAACATCCAAACTGACTAATGGTGGCTATGGCTTCATGGTGAAATCTTTTTTTTGGGCATTCTTGTAGTTCCGTACAAATCCTCATGGTAAACATGTCATTCACTTTAACATAATCTGCATAACTAATATGTAATTGGAGAAATGGGTAAAACTCATAAGACTTAACATCATCAGGAAAATTCTCTAATCTTAGAAGACCCATAATTACAATGAAGCCAACATGTAAATCAAGAAGGAAGACATGTAGAATGTATTATAACACTTGGCCATCTAGAGAGCATGGGACAAAATCTCACTTATCTCTTGCACCCAATCAATATACTAGGTCTCTGAGCATATAACTTGAACTAGAAAAAAGTACTGCGCAATAGAATATAAGGTTTCTACCTCACCTTTCAACCTATGCAAAAGGACCAAAATGTTAATTATTTATGGCTTAAGATTGGTTCTGAACAAAGCTTTAGGAACTTTTCTCTTATTACTCTGTGGCTTCTGGAACCAAGTTCTCATGATTTCCTTCCTCTAGATCATCTTCTTTGTTGAGAATTCTAAGATAGCTCCTCCAAAGGTTAAATCAGAGAACTCCCACTCTGGCACATGAAGGAAAGTTACCACTATTTGCCTATCAATTAAAACTAATGCTGTATCATTAGGTAGAACAATTTTCATGGTTTCTACATTATAGTGATGAATGCATTTGTAAATAAGCTCTGGGGCTTGAAGCACAACCAAAAAACTAGCGGCCTCAACTAAACCACACCCTTCTGTTGTGATGTGGAGCCTAATCAAACTCAGAGGTTTATTCAGTGTAGTTTCTCTCCAAATTATTTCTATAGGGGTTTTTAGGGGTAGCGCCCCTGAAGCCAAAAATGACCTTATATTGTAAAAGGTGTCAGATTGTATTGTTCTATTATTCTAGCCCTAATTTTGTAAGAAATAAAAAGCTTGTATAAAAAGGTATAGGGTTAGGGATTTTCATAATATGTGATGTAAAAATTGGTTCTTGCGAAGGTATTGAGCTATAAGGGATTACATATTGTAATCAGGTTGTAATCATTGGATAATAATAATATTGGACTTGCTTTTGGTGGACGTAGCCTAGGGATTGGGTGAACCACATTAAATCTTGGTGTCTTGTGTTCTCTTTTATGCAATCTACTATTTTTTGTTATTGGTTATATTTGCATGTAATTGTTATTTCTATTTGAGGTTAATCCTAACAAGTGGTATCAGAGACAGGTTAGTTGTAAAAGGATTTGCATAGAAAAAAGGAATTGATTTTGATGAGATATTCTCTCTTGTTGTTAAAATGACTTCTATTCCCACTATTTTGAATATTGTAGCTACTGAAGATATGCATTTAGAGTAGCTTGATGTTAAAACAACCTTCATAGTGATTTGGATGAAGAGATATATATGGCACAACCACAAGGATTTGAGGTCAAAGGTAAGGAGAACTTAGTGTGTAGATTGAAGAAAAGTTTATATGGCTTGAAGGAAGCACCTCGACAATGGTATCTAAAATTTGATAGTTATATGCATGAGCATGGATATTGTAGGTGTCATTCGGATCATTTTTCTTATTTTAAGAGGTTGGATGATGATAGCTACATTATTTTACATTTATATGTTGATGATATGCTTGTAGCTAGGTCTAACATTGATCATATTAAGGGGCTGAAACATAGCACAACCATTTTCTATGAAGGATTTGGGGGAAGAAAAAAAAAACACTTAGTATGAGGATTTGTAGAGTTAGGAAGAATAGAAAATTGACATTATCTTAGGCTGATTATATTGTGAAGGTGTTCCAATGTTACTCTATGGAGAAAGCTAAAGATGTCAGCACACATTTACTTGGTCATTTGATGTTGACTAAGGAGATGTGTCCGAAGACACAAAAAGAGGAGGACAAGTTGTCTAAGGTATCCTATGCTTCAACTGTAGGAAGCTTAATGTATGCTATGGTATGTACTAGGCCATATATTGCACATGTAGTGGGAGTTGTTAGCATATATATGAGTCATCCATGAATTGAGCATTGGAATGTAGTTAAATGGATTCTTAGATATTTGAGAGGAACATCCAGTAAATGTTTACACTTTGGGGGCTCTACTACTACTTTATGGGGATATGTTGACTCAAATTTGGTAGGGGATATTGATACTAGACAAAGTACTACAAGTTATGTATTTACTGTTGGTGGAGCAACAATGAGTTGGGTTTCTCGATTACAATAGGTTAATGCTTTATCTACTACAGAGGTAGAGTATGTTGCTACTACAAAGCCTGCCAAGGAGATGATATGGCTTCAGTTCATGGAAGAATTGGGGCACCCATAGAGGAATAATTATTTCTTCACAGATAGCCAGAGTGCCATTCATCTTACAAAGAATTCAACTCTGCATTAAAAAAAAAAACACATACAATTGCAATATCATTTCATTTGATCAATTTTGGATGATGGACAGTTAAAGCTAGAGAAGATACATACAAATGACAATCCAATAGATATGTTTACAAAGGTAGTGACAAGGGAGAAGCTAAAATCCTCTTCAAATTCAGTTGGTCTTCTAAACTAAATAGACTAAAAGAACAATAAAGTCCAGGGTGGTTTAATATTCCAGTGGGAGCTACAGGTTTAGTAGTACTATGATTACTCTTCAAGTGAGAGGTTATTATTATGGAGTATGATTAGTCTCCAAGTGGGAGATTTTTGTGATGTGGAGCCTAATCAGACAAAGGTTTATTTGGCATAGTTTCCCTCCAAATTATTTCTACAGGGGCTTTCAGAAAATAACTTTATATTATAAAAGGTGTTGGCTACTATTGTTCTATTATTCTAGCCCTAATTTTGTAAGTGGAAAATAGCTTGTATAAAAAGGCTTAGATAAAAATCTCATGTATTTCAAACTTTTAAGAAATGGAAATGCTTGGTTGAAAATGAGACTAGAAAGAAATTAAAATGTCTCAAATCTGATAATGGTGGTGAGTATTGCAGTCATGAATTTGAAGATTATTTCTCTGTTAATGGTATTTGTAGATAGAAAATTGTTCCAAGGACTCCATAGGAAAATGGAGTGGCTGAATGCATGAACATGACTATAATGGAGCATGCAAGTAGCATGAGGTTGCATGTAGGGTTTCCCTTAAACATATGGGCAAAAGCTATCAATACTACTATATATTTGATTAATAGAGGTCCCTCTACTCCTTTGGGTTGTGGTATTCTAGAGGAAGCATGGACTGGTAAGAAGGTGAGTTATTCTTTTCTTAGAACCTTTTATTGTGAAGCATTTGCTCATATAGATTTTGAAAATAGAACCAAGCTGGGAGCTAAGTCAAAGAAATGTGTATTCATTGGATATGGCATTAATGAATTTTGTTATAGGCTTTCGAATTTTGAAAATCATAAAATTGTAAGAAGTAGGGATGTCATATTCAATGAGAAAGTGTTGTACAAAGATTTGTTGCAGCTACATGAGAAGAAAGACAATGATTATGTAGTGCTAAATGATACTCCAAAAGATAATGTTCTAGTAGTTCCTCATGATGTGCAAAAATTGCAACAAAAAATACCACACAACCTAGTGAATTTTAGATGGTCAACAAGGATGAGTAGAGCTCCATAAAGATTTTCTCCTTCCTTGTATTCTATTTTACTTACTGATGCTAGTGAACTTGAATTCTATGATAAAGCTGTACAGGTGGATACAAAGATTTAGTTGGAGTCTGCAATGAAAGAAGAAATGGACTCTTTGCTGAAAAATAAGACATGTGATTTATGCAAGTTGCCTATAGATAAAAATGCTTTATAGAATGAGTGGGTTTACAAGTTAAAATAAGAGGATGGAGGTAAGAAACAATTTAAAGCTAAGTTAGTTGTAAAAGGATTTTCATAGAAAAAAGACTTTATTTTGATGAGATATTCTCTCCTGTTGTTAAAATGACTTTTATTCGCACTGTTATAAGTATTGTGGCTACTAAAGATTTGCATTTAGAGTAGCTTGATGTTAAAATAGCCTTCCTTCATGGTGATTTTTATGAAGAGATATATATGACACATCCATAGGGATTTGAGGTCAAAGGTAAGGAGAACTTAGTGTGCAAATTGAAGAAAAGTTTATATGGCTTGAAGCAAGCACCTCGACAATGGTATCTAAAATTTGATAGATTTATGCATGAGCATGGATATAGTAGGTGTCATTTAGATCATTGTGTTTATTTTAAGAGGTTCGATGATGATAGCTACATTATTTTATGTTTATATGTTGATGATATGCTTGTAGCTGGGTCTAACATGGATCATATTAAGGGGCTGAAATGCCAGTTAGCACAAGCATTTTCTATGAAGGATTTGGGGGAAACAAAACAAATTCTTGGTATGCAGATTTGTAGAGATAGGAAGAATAGAAAATTGACATTATCTTAGGTTGATTATATTGTGAAGGTGTTGCAACATTTCTCTATGGAGAATACTAAAGCTGTCAGCACATCTTTACTTGGTCATTTGAAGTTGACTAAGGAGGTGTGTCCCAAGACACAAGAAGAGGAGGACAAGATGTCTAAGGTACCCTATGCTTTAGTTCTAGGAAGCTTGATGTGCTATGCTTTGTACTAGGCTAGATATTGCACATGTAGTGGGAGTTGTTAGCAAGTATATGAGTCATCCAAGAACTAAGCATTGGAATGTAGTTAAATGGATTCTCAGATATTTGAGAGGAACACCCAATAAATGTTTACACTTTGGGGGCTCTACTACTACCTTACAGGGATATGTTAACTCAGATTTGGTAGGGGATATTGATACCAGGTGGAGTACTATAGGTTTATGTATTTACTATTGGTGGGGCAACAATGAGCTGGGTTTCTCGATTACAAAAAATTAATGCCTTATCCACTATAGAGGAAATGTATGTTGCTATTGCAGAGGTAGCCAAGGAGATGATATGGATTCAATTCTTCATGGAAGAATTGGACACCCATAGAGGGATAATTATTTGTTCATAGACAACCAGAGTACCATTAATCTTGCAAAGAATTCAGCTCTGCATTCAAAGACATAACACATATAGTTGCAGTACCATTTCATTCGGTTAATTTTGGGTGATGGATAGTTAAAGCTGGAGAAGATACATAAAAATGAAAATCTAACATATATGTTTACAAAGGTAGTGACAAGGGAGAAGTTGAACTCCTCTTTAACTTCAATTGGTCTTCTAGACTGAATAGACTAAAAGAACAATAGAGTCCAGGGTGGTTTAATATTCTAGTGGGAGCTATAGGTTTAGTAGTGTTATGACTAGTCTCCAAGTGGGAGGATATTATTGTGGAGTCTAATTAGTCTCCAAGTGGGAGATTTTTGTGATGTGGAGGCTAGTCAAACTTAGAGGTTTATTTGGTATAGTTTTCCTCTAGATTATTTCTATAGGGGTTTTCAGGGGCAATACCCCTCAAGCCAAAAATGACCTTATATTGTAAAAGGCATCGGCTACTATTGTTCTATTATTCTAGCCCTAATTTTGTAAGCGGCAAAAAGATTCTATAAAAAGGCTTAAGGTTAGGGATTTTCATAATGTGTGATGTAAAAATTGGTTCTTGGGGCAGTATTGAGCTATAAGGGATTACAAATTGTAATCAGGTTGTAATCACTGGATAATAATAATATTGGACTTGCTATAGGTGGATGTAGCCTAGGGATTAGGTGAATCACGTTAAATCTTGGTGTCTTGTGTTCTCTTTTATGCAATCTACTATTTTTTGGTAGTGGTTATATTTGCATGTAACTATTATTTCTATCTAAGGTTAATCCTAAAAAGTGTCACCTTGAAGCTTCTTCATGATAGGATGAATTCATTTAGATTTGAATCTTCTCTAAAAATATGCCATGTCATAGAAGCGGAGGGAGGTGTCTGTGAAATTCTGCAGTTGGGACTTGATCCTAGTCAAACCATCAAAACCTATGAACTTGGTTGCCATATGCTTATGAATAAGATTGTGAATAAAAAAGGTGAATAAAATGAAAAATGTAATAGTCACAGGCTTTCAAAAAGCTATGCATATGATGGAATGAGGAATCAAAGAAATGAGGCAACTCTTTCAATTGCTTGTGTGTTTTTATATGAGAGTCTCAATTCATCTATTATTCTTTGGAATTCATGCCACACTGATGGTATTTAAAGAAATACCTATTATATAGTAAATGAAAAAGCTCAATAAACATTTAGAGGTCTTTTCATTGTCTTGTTGAGCTCGATGGTAACTTTCTATAAGCACATTACTTACTTTTTCATTTTCCTTTAAGTTTCAAAATGTTGCCATTGGGTTACTCCATTGATGAAAATCTGCCATGTGAGATTCTGATTATATCTTCTTTCCATAATAGTTCGATCCATTCTAATGTCATTCTAACATACTCTAAATCTAGTGTGGGGAAAAAATTCACTTTTTAGCTCAATCTTTCTTGTATAAGCAAAAAATTGCTTACATGGGTTGGAAATCCGTTGAGGAGAAAACAATTTTCATTCTTTCGCTAACACTTCCTGATAGGTTGAATCTTTGATAACTGCATTTTTTGCTATTAAGGGTGCTTAATTAAGGTGTACAAATTTGTTTGGGTAACATTTAACATCCTATATTTTGCCTTTAGGTGTTGCTTTGCAAAAAAACATCTTCATGGATTGGAAACTCACCATGGAGAAGACATTTTTAAGGTTTTTTCCAAGGCCTAATGCTTGAGTGACAATGAATCCAAATCATGTTTAGGAGATTTGTCTTGGATTTAACATCAATTTTCTATAGAATTCTGCATGTTTTGCATGCTTTTAAGCTATATGTCTCCAAGTGGTCTTTTGCAAGAAATCACCTTCATGGGTTAGAAACCTGCTGAGGGGAAGACAATTTCCAAATTTATGCTAACACTTATTTATCAAGAGATGGTATACCATGAGAAGATAAAGAATGTGTTTGATCTGTGATGAGTAAATTTGATCTCTATCAAATTAGGTATTGACTTACCCAAACAATCACAAGGTAAAACCAACATCCACCTAGCCATAAAGAAAGATAAAGAAAAGTGGGAAAATCTGATAGAGATCATCTAGCCTTTAGGGATCTAGACCTAGACTCAAACAAATCATGAGGACTAGACTTACTTCATCTACTACACAAAACTCACTTCTGCTGAAAGGTTGGAAAACAAAAGTGGGGCAACACTGTAAATTAATGAAGATGCATATTTTATCTTCTTAAGAGAAATAATCTCCTTAAGAACTACCTAAGGCACCTTTTTTTTTATAATCTTTCATTGGTATGATTGGGTTTAATCCCTATGTATATAAATACATATCAATATATAGTCATTATATAAATATATTTATACTTAAAACATTTATATACACTGTTTCATTGAATCATTAAGTGTTGTTAAAATTTGGAAAGATAGTCCATCCTTCTTAGGGAGAGTAATTGAAGCTTCACATGTCATCTCATTTTCTATTTGATTAATGTTTTAATATGGACCTTTAGGCTCAACCTTTAATGTTGTACCGATGGATTTATTTCCTGCCTAGTTTGGATGACCACTAGTAATCCTAATCTTTAAATATCCTATAACTATCAAGAGTTGGAAAGGATGACCTCCCTTAAATATTAACTTCTCCTAGAGACTGTTAAAGTAGGTTCCTCAAAATGAACACTATTATCAAACTCAGGGGACCCAAATCTCAAAGTTCTTTTGATGAGCCAATCTTGGGAAATAAACTTGTAGAGGTACTTTTGTCTACACATTTCCTGGTATTAAGACCGATCTTTAGAATTCTAGGCAAGGAATTCATCACTGATATAGAAAACTATTGAGTTAATAGAAAAATCTCATCAATGTTTGTAGCCATGGAAAAATTGGTGGAGTAGGATAAATTAAGCATTGGCACCTTAAACGGGTGGTTATTTAAGGTATAATAGTTAGGGGATCTGGAGAAGGTTGTGGCTAACATTAGAGAGAAACTTTCCATCTCCAGTCCATACTTCTATAATTTTCCACAATATGGTGGTTAATTTGCTCCACTTTGTCCCATCCTCTCTACAATGGACCCAATAAGATTGCTAAAAATGACTCCCCATCATTTAGAGGAATTTGAACTTCCTTTTAAACTTCCTACAAGTTTATATTCCAAGACATAATGACTGGATCAATAGATACATTGTGGAAGATGTAGTAGGTGCTTAGGAACCTCTCTAGCTTTGGACTTGGGGAAAACCAAGATGAAGATGAACCACACACCCTCATTTCATGCCTATGGATTGATTTTATTCTTTCCTTATAATTTAATTGAGTATTAATGTTACAATTCAGAAATCTTTTTTTTCTTAATATGAAAAATCCAATGAATCCAACCTATTTTCTTATAACATGGAAGTTAACCATGCTCTATTTTCTTTAAATGTACGTCTTGGTTCTTAAAACCATTTTGATTAATATAAATTAAGGGTGAAATTTATAATGGATGCATTCTTTGTTTCCATGGGCCATAAGATCGACTATTATACTCTTTTGACTCTTCTATGTGACTAAATAAAAAATGAAATTTTATCTTGCTAAGGTGGACACGACTCTATTGCAACAATTCATACATAACATTCCTCATGAATACCTAGTTCAACTCCTCTTTGGTTGGTCTTTATCTCTTATGTTTGATCTTTAATGAATAGTTTGCAAGTTGGTTTAGTCAGCTGATGTATAGAGTTATCAAAACATGTATGGCTATGAGGTTGGGGCTATGACTTGTCACTATGAAAGTATGAAGGATACATGAAGTTTTCTCATTCATATACCATGTCTCTAGATTATAAAATGTTTGTAAAAGGTAGATCTAGAACATTTATTGTTGGATAGGGGATTCTCCTATCCAAAGAGTCAAACTTGTATTTATTCTTTTCCTAAAATTATCTAAGGTCTTGGCCATTTAATTTAATTATTTTTGGATTGGTAAATGATCGAAGCCTTTGGATTATATAAAGAAATTAGAAAAAATTACAAATGTTATCTCCATTCAAATGGGCACTGGTAGGAAAGAGCGAAGAAGAAAACCTCTAGTCTTGCCGGGGACCTTAGTCATTTAAAAAGTACAAATATAAAAGGGGCATACCCCATTTTGTTAATACATTTCTATGCTAATTTACTCCTTTATCTATATTTAATCTCTAAATCTAAGATACATTATTTTTGGGAGCAAATTCTTCCTTTACATTTTTGTTAAATTCTCTAATCACAACCAAGATCATCCACTCAACTCTCTATTATGCTTTATGATTTAATAATGGTGTATTTTACTGATGCCTTGTAATCAAAATCTACTTCAAACTTGTTTTTGAATGTTAGTATTGTTTGTAAGTAAAATTTGATAACTATATTACTACAAGACTATATATAACCTTGATTAAATTTACAGTAAATTTTGATATTTTCTATAATATGTAGGAAACAAGAGGTGAAGACTGATTAGCATTAATAATTAGTTCTAAATTTTTTGCTAAATTATAATATATTTTAACTAGTCAGATTCTCACCAAAAAGAAAGTATATTGTTGTTTCCTTTCTAGGATTAGTTTTTTAATATTAAGATCTCCTGATTTTTGTGATTATTTTAGTTTTACAAAGTCTTTTTATGATTCATGTTCATTTTAAATTCAATTGTACTTAATATTTTGATTATAATTATCAAATCTCCCACTCTACTTACCTATCTATTGCTGATGATCTTACTCACATGTGTCTAGCTAAAGGTTGATAATGAATATCCTACTAATTTGAAGTTCATGGGTAATTGTCCTTTTCTGCCATAATGACAATTACCCCAGTTTTGATAACAAATATTTTTCTCCCTTAATTTCAAATGCTGAAGTGTGATAGAGTCTTGAGGGTTTAATTGCTAAAAGATTAAAAGCTAAAACTTCCAAATATGTGAAGAATCCCATAACTACCCTTTAAATAGATTGATATTAATTAAAGTTCTCGATTTACCTTGGCCATTTAATTATTAAAAAATAAAAAAAAAAACAAAAAAAAAAGGCTAAAAACTAAACTAATTGGAAAAATAAATAAAAATAATTATAAAAATAAGATATTAAATCAATTTAAAAAATCATATATGAATGAAATGATCATAAAAAAAAATCTACACAAAAAATCTATTATGAAAAATTAATAGGAAAAAGAAAATTAAATAAATGATAAAGAATTAAAAGATAAACTAAAATAATAATAAAAACAAAAAAAAAACTAATTTAAAATGCTTTACTTTGTTTTATATCTTATTTTAAAAGAGTCACAACTCTTTATTAAATATCTCTTAACCTTTCATTAATTTATACTATTTTAAATTTATAATTAAAATATAATTGTAAAAAATAACATACTTTTTACAATTTTGTTTCTTGTTGTTATTAATTAAATTGATAGGCTTTATGTAGGAAAAAACAATTTTTTCTTACCTAAAAATTGTATCCATCAAGTCCTCCAAAGTTTTCTTTTATGACTATACACTTCAATTGTTTTCTAATTATTAACTTTAGTTTTTTTTTAAAAGCAGAAGTGGGCTAGCCATCATATATATATTTATAAATACTTTGATTCAAAGGCTCATCGGGGAAAGTATATGATTTTGATTCTTTGAATTAGTTTAATTTTTAGTTTTTAATTTTTTAAATTTTTTTTAAAAATTAGTTTAGTTTTTAGTTTTTTAAATTGATTTTGTTTTTAATTTGTTATAAGTAATTATTTTATTTTTATGATTTAAATGTTATTTATAATTTTTTTAAAATTATTTTTTGACAAGTTGAAGTCAAGATTGATTATTGTGTTATGATTAATTTGGCCAATAGGCTATTTTGGGAACTTTGTTCCCACAAATTAAATTTTTGACAAAAAATTTGTCAGTTGGCTGAGAAAGTTGTCAGTTTGGCCAGAAAATTGAAAATTCTTCCCATTAATTATTTACTGGTAGTTTTTATCTCACTCCACTTTTAATTCTTGTTTTGATATTTATTAGTTGTTATCTATTGGATACAATTGTCCAATTGTGTGTTGTCTTTGATGTTAGACAAATGTCATATCAGTTATCAGGCAGAGTCTACCGAGGTCAGAAGGTTAGCAAAGAAGGTTTATAGTGTCTACCAAGCATTCTCACACTTTACCTTGTGCAGACAGTTGTTACCGAGCTTTCAAGGTTAAATAAGGAAATATAGTTGTTACCAAGCTTTCAAGGTTAAACAAGGAAATTTAATTGTTACTGAGCTTTCAAGGTTAAACAAGGAAATACAATTGTTACCGAGCTTTCAAGGTTAAACAAGGAAATTTAGTTGTTACCGAGCTCACTTAGTCATCAAAGGGAAATATAGCAGAGATAGTTCTTACCGAGTTAACTCGGTAGCCAAAGGATTTTGCAGTATTAACCGAATTAAGATGGTTAACTCAGGAAATTATTTTTGGAAATAGTTCTTTCTGAGCAAGGTCGGCCAATGAAGGATTTCATTGATTTGTGGAATAAAGTTTATTTGTTTAATGTAATATTTGTAGCCGACTGATGTATGGTTTATTGGTAAATGAAACGTGTGAATGAGCCGACTTGATAATCTAAATGGTATATATAAGAGGTCAAGTTGCAAATTCTAAGAGTGTGGTGGATTTGATGTGATATGAATGTGAAGAAGGACTGAGTATTGTGAAAGCAAATTTTGAAGAATGATCAGAGATCATTGAGGAGCAGCAAAGCTATATTTGATCAAGGCGGATCTAATGGTGTAGAATAGAGATTTGTAATGTTGCATCCTATTTAGGTCAATTCATTGTTACTTTCTAATCATTGTAGCAATGATTTCAAATCTTTTAACAGAGTTGATTTAACAACCATTTTGTAAATCCTCTAACAAGGTGACAGTTTAGTTGAATTGTTCTAAAGACCTCTAGCAAGGCCACTCCTAATAGGGTGATTAAATCCTCTAACAGGGTCACACCTAACAGTGTGTATTGTAACCTTTAATAGGGTTGGCTCCTAATAGGGCTCACTTCAGAAGAGTGAAAACTGGTAACTAGTTACTTGGTGTTTTTTCCCATATTGGGTTTCCATGTTAAATCTAGTGTCTCTTGTGTTCATGTTATTTACTTTTACATGCATGCTAATAATTATGAATGCCTAAAGATCAGTAACAAGTTAATCTACCGAGTTACAACATTTTTGTGATGTGTTTACCGAGTGACAATAGTAACTAGTTATTTAAGACATCTAAGGGATCAAGATTTATTTTTGTGGTAACTGATTCACCCCCCCTCTCAGTTACTTCACTCATAATTCCAACAATTGGTGTCAGAGCTTTTGGTGCTGTAGGAAAAGATTTCAAGGATCTAAGATGAAGATTAGGATGTCTTACAAAAGGGAAATTCCAAGACTTAACAGGGACAACTTCTTAGCATGGCAGGGATTGATGAGACTTCATCTAGCTTTTATTGGTGATTTAGGGCTGAAGTACCTTGATGAAAAATATGCAGAACCTACTGGTACATTATCTATCAATGATATTACTGAAAAGAAGACTCACAACAACATGATGGTAGATATTGCATCTGCTCTAAGTTATGAAGAATTTGATGACATCAAGGATTGCAAAACTACTTTTGAAATGTGGAACAAACTAAAAGAGATCTATGGAGGTGATGATAATGTAAGAAGAGCCAAGGCATAAATTTTGAGAGGACAATTTGATCAAATGAGGATGAGAGAGGATGAAAACATAGAAAAATATGTTGAAAGAGTTAAAGCAAGCATTACTGCAATCAAAGCATCTGGAGGAGATATCAAGGAAGAGACAGTTATAAGTAAAGTTCTTAGGACTCTACTTCCTATTTATGCAATCAGAGTCTGCAATTCAAGAAAGAAGATGTGAAGCAAATCATAAGATAAATTTAGAGGCCATAGTTGGAAGATTGGCTGCATTCGAGCTAGAAAACTATGATAATTACATTCTAGCTACCAAGAACATTGAATCAGCATTTGAAGCCAAGCTTTCACTCAAGGAGAAAGGTAAGAAGGCAAAGGATCCTCAATCAGATAGTGATGAAGAATCATAACAGAGTTCAGACAGTGATCTTAAGGTGGTTAAAGCTCTGCTAGCAAGGAAATATTCAAGAGGCAAAGAGAAATACAAATGTAAGGTTCCTCTAATCTATTTTTCTTGTGAAAAAATCAGACATATTGCTGTTAGGTGCCCAAATAAGTAGAACAACGATGAGAAGAAAGGTCACAAGTACAATAGCAAGAAAGACTTAAAATCATTCAAGAATAAAGGTAAGAAAACATGTTTCATGGCTAAAGATTCTAATGATTCTGATGATGAAGAAGAAGATGAAATTGTTTACATTGTTGTAAAGGATGAGTCTGATAATGATGAAGAAATGGCACTCATTTTTCATGTGAGCAAAAATGATATATGGATTATAGATAGTGGTTGACATGACTGGTGATAGAACTAAGTTTGAACATTTTGAAGACTATGATGGTGGCAATGTAAGATTTGGTAATAATGACCCTTGTTGTATAAAAGGAAAAGGAAGAATCTCACTGACCAAAGAACTTGTATGTGATAATGCATATTGGGTAGAAGGACTAAAGCACAATCTGTTGAGTGTGGCACAATTACTCAATAATGGATTCAAAGTGGAATTCATGCATGGAAAAGCAAGACTACTGGATGGAAAAGGTAAGCTGATTGGATCAAGAACTCAAACAAAAGGTAACTTGTTTTATCTTAAACTTGGTGAATGTTCATGTTTTATTGCTCAAGTTGAAGAAAGTTGGTTATGGCATAGGAGGTTATGTCATGTGAAATTTGATAACTTGGTAAAAATAAGCAAATTCAGGAAAGTAAGAGGCATTCCTAACATAAAGAAACCTGAGGTTGGTCTATGCAAGAATTGTCAAATTGGCAAAATGGGAAAGACTAGCTTTAAAAGCAAGAACTATCAGTCTGAATTTTTTAAAAAAATTGTGCATACTAATTTGTGTGGACCTATTGGCATTGAAAGTTATACTGGTGAAAAGTTCTTCATTCTTTTTGTTGATGATTACTCAAGAATGATGACTGTCATGTACCTAAGAAAGAAATCAGAAGCATTTCAAAAGTTCAAATGGTATTTGGCTAGAGTAGAAAAAGAAACAGGCAAAAGACTGAAATGTTTAAGGTCAGACAGAGGAGGTGAATTCATTTCACATGAGCTCAATAACTTTTGCATTAAAAGGGGAATCAAAAGACAAGTTTCAACACCCAGAACTCCTAAACAAAATGGAATAGCTGAAAGAAGAAACAGATCTATCATGGACTATGCAAGAACCTTAATGATTGAAAAGAGCATTGCTATCAAATACTAGAAGGAAGCTATTAGCACTGCAGTTCATACCTTGAACTAAGTACAGCTGAAAAAGGACTCATTCAAAACCCCCTATGAGTTATGATATGTCTACAAACCCAATGTAAGTTACCTAAAAGTATTTGGAAAAAAATGTTTCATTTTGAAAGAATCTAGAAAAGGTAAATTTGATGTGAAGGGCGATGAAGGAATATTTTTGGCATATTCTTGCAAGAGTAAAGCATATAGATGTTTGAATTTGTCTACTCACAAAGTCATCGAAAGTGCACATGTGAAAGTTGATGAGTTTGCAAAAAGAATTGAAGAAGAAAGAAAAAGGGAACTAGAAGACTATAGGAGATTTATTTGCATTGAACCTAATATAGTGCCAAATACATCTCTCAATCAGGAAACTTCAACACCTGAATCATCTATAACCGAGTTGCAGGAAGTTCAAATTGAGCTAATGCCTACCAAGTTGCAAGGACTTGAGTTGCAAATAGAAGCTACCAAATCAACAACTACTGAGCCTGAGCAATCGAAACCAGAACCAGAAGTTGAAGCACAAAAGGATAACAATACAAGTCATTCAAAAGGCAAGGAGCCTATGCTAGCCAAATATGTTAGGAAGCATCATGCACCAGATCAGATCATTAGAGGTAAATCTGAAAGAACAATGACAAGAAGTAAGTTGAAAGACACTTGTTTACTTGCTGATTTTGAACCCAAAAATGTCAAAGATGTATTAGAAAATGAAAGTTGGATTGAAGCTATGAATGAAGAGATAAAATAGATAGAGAAAAACAAAACATGGACTCCTGTACCTAGGCCTAAAGACAAAAATGTGATTGGAACTAAGTGGGTATTTAGAAACAAGTTAGATGAAGATGGTAAGGTGTCAAGGAACAAAGCTAGACTAGTATGCAAAGGATACTCCCGAGAAGAAGATGTAGACTATGGAGAGACTTTTTCTCCTGTTGCAAGACTAGAAGGTGTTAGAACCTTACTTGCATATGCTACATATAAAGGATTCAAAGTTTATCAGATGGATATCAAGTCAACATTTTTCAATGGCATACTGGATGAAGAGGTTTACATTGAAGAGCCTGAAGGTTTTGTTGATCCAAACAAGAAGGACATGGTCTGCAAATTACATAAAGCATTGTATGGTTTGAAACAAGCCCCTAGAGCATGGTATGAAAGATTGCATAACTATTTTATTCAGATTGGTTTTCAAAGAACTAATGATAACAGTAGCTTGTACATCAAGGAAGGACTAGTTAATAAGATTGTTTTGGCATAAATATTTGTAGATGATACTTTGTTCATAGGAAATGATGTTCTTTGTAAATAATTCTCAGAACAAATGAACAAGGAATTTGAAATGTCAATGTTTAGTGAGATCAACTTCTTTTTTGGTCTTCAAATTCATCAAAATAAGAATAGCATCTACATCAATCAATCTAAATACATCAAGGAGATACTGAAAAAGTTTGGTATGGAAGACTGCAAACCAGTTGAGACTCCTATGTGTACTGGATTGAAAGTTACCAAGGATGATGAATCAAAGGAAGTGGATCAGACATTGTATAGATCTATGATTGGAAAGTTGCAATATGTAGTTCATATAAGGTTAGACATTGCCCTTGCAGTAGGAATTGTAGGAAGATCTACAGCAAAATCAAAAGAAAATCACATGATGGCAATCAAAAGGATCATGAGATATTTGAAAGGAACTGAAGATTACATATTATGGTATAAACTTGGAGGAAATCTGGATTTAAAAGTGTTCATTGATGTAGATTGGGCAGGGAATGGTAATGAAAGAAAGAGTACAAGTGGAGGAGCTTTCTTTCTTGGAAAGAGGTTGGTTTCTTGGACAAGTAAAAAGCAGAACTATACATCCCAGTCCACAACATAAGCTAAATATGTTGCAGTAGCAGTAAACTGCTCAAACATTGTGTGGTTCAAACAATTATTGGAAGGTATGAAGCAAGAAATGAAAGAACCTATTTTTATGTTTTGTGACAATACAAGTGCAATTAACATATGCAAGAATCCAAGGATGCATTCAAAAATCAAGCATATTTCTATAAAGTATCACTTTGTCAGAGAATTGGTGAAAGATAAGGAGATCAAATTGGAATACGTTCATATAAAGGAACAAATTACTGACATATTCACAAAGCCTTTACCTAAGGATGCATTCTTGTATCTAAGAGGTAAGTTAGGGGTCATTCCCCTATCTGAAGCTCACTAAAATACAATTTTAGCAATGCATCAACAAAAAAAAATTTGAAGATCTATTAGTTGATGCAGCAAAGTAATGAAGATATTGCATATGAATCAATACATAAGGTACATTGAATTTCATTTTGGTTTGTGTTTCCTTTGGCATGTGTTGTCAAAGAGGGAGAGTTTACTGTCATATCTTTTTGAAATTTGCAAGAAAAAGAGAATTTATGCAAGAAGGAGAGATTATTATGAAAGAGGGAGATTACTGTATTTGAGGAGTTTTGTATAAGAGGGAGAAAAATTCTGTCAGAGAAGACTTGTTTTCAAATTTAATTCTACTATGACATGTTGTGTTGCCATCAATGCCAAAGAGGGAGATTTTTGGATACATTTGTCCAATTGTGTGTTGTCTTTGATGTTACACAAATGTCATATCAGTTATTAGGCAGAGTCTACCAAGCTCAGAAGGTTAGCAAAGAAGGTTTACAATGTCTACTGAGCATTCTTAGGCTTTACCTTGTGCAAACAGTTGTTACCGAGCTTCCAAGGTTAAACAAGGAAGTACAGTTATTACCAAGCCTTCAAGGTTAAACAAGGAAATTCAGTTGTTATTGAGCTTTCAAGGTTAAACAAGGAAATATAGTTGTTACTGAGCTTTCAAGGTTAAACAAGGAAATTCAATTATTACCAAGCTCACTTGGTCATCAAAGGGAAATATGGTAGAGATAGTTCTTACCGAGTTAACTCGGTAGCCAAAGGATTTTGCAAATTTTTTAGTATTAACTGAGTTAAGATGGTTAACTCAGGAAACTATTTCTGGAAGTAGTGCTTACTGAGCAAGGTTGGCCAATGAAGGATTTCATTGATTTTTGGAATAAAGTTTATTTGTTTAATGTAATATTTGTAGCCGATTGATGTATGGTTTATTGGTAAATGTAATATGTGAATGAGCCGACTTGATAATCTGAATGGTATATCTAAGAGGTCAAGTTACAAATTCTAAGAGTGTGGTGGATTTGATGTGATATGAATGTGAAGAAGGACTGAGTATTGTGAAAGAAAATTTTGAAGAATGATCAGAGATCATTGAGGAGCAGCAAAGCTATATTTGATCGAGGAGGATCTAATGGTGCAGAATAGAGATCTGTAATCTGAAAATTCAATTACATCCTATTTAGGTCAATTCATTGTTACTTTCTAATCATTGTAGCAGTGATTTCAAATCTCTTAATAGAGTTGGTTTAACAACCGTTTTGTAAATCCTCTAACAAGGTGATAGTTCAGTTGAATTTTTCTAAAGACCTGTAGCAAGGCCACTCCTAACAGGGTGATTAAATCCTCTAACATAGTCACACCTAACAATGTGTATTGTAACCTTTAATAGGGTTGGCTCCTAACAGGGCTCACTTTAGAAGAGTGAAAATTGGTAACTAGTTACTTGGTGGTTTTTCCCATATTGGGTTTCCACGTTAAATCTGGTGTCTCTTGTGTTCATGTTATTTACTTTTACATGCATGCTAATAATTATGAATGTCTAAAGATCAGTAACAAGTTAATCTACTGAGTTACAACATTTTTGTGATGTGTTTACCAAGTGACAATAGTAACTAGTTATTTAAGACATCTAAGGGATCAAGAGTTATTTTTGTGGTAACTAATTCACCCCCCCTCTCAGTTACTTCACTCATAATTCCAACAGTTATCTCCACTTTTAACTATTTTTTTTCTTTTACTATTTATTAGTTGTGATCTCCACATTAGCTCATGTGATTTATTTGTTTAACTTTTGATTTTTAAAATTGATTTAGATTTTTGTTTTTATATTATTTTAATTTATTTTTTTATATTAGTTTAATTTTTTCTTTAAATATTATTTTTTAGTTTGTATAATTTATTTAGTCAATAAAATATTTGTTAGACATTTTTTTTTTTGTATCTCTTATTAATTTTTCATAATAGATTTTTTGATGGGTTTTCTAAATGATTAATTTTTTCATATTTGATAAATTTAATTTAAATAAATAATATTTATTAATTTATTTAAAATATTTTAGTAAATATTATGTTATTTAAATTAGAAATTATTAATAATCCACTTTGTTCAGATAAGATTATATTTTAAATATCCACTTTTAACTATTATTTTTCTTTTCTTATTTATTTAAAAAACAATTACTTGTGATTTCCTCATTAGCTCATGTTGTCATCTCTATTTATTTAAATTTTGATTTTTTAAATTGATTTAGGTTTTAGTTTTTAAATTTTTTTTTTGTATTAGTTTAGTTTTTTATTTATATGTATAATATACATTTTTAATTTTTCTTATTAATTTTTCGTAATAGATTTTTGGATGGGTTTTTTTAAATTGATTATGTTTTTCATATTTGATAAATTGAATTAATTGTAAAATCTTGAAATTATTGAACACGTTTCTTAAGCAATTTTCAGATTTCCTAAATATTGTAAATTTTATATCTATGTTTTAATCTTCAACTTTTTTAATTTTTGTATTTTCATTTTAAAAAAACTTATATTTACATTATTTAATGTTCATTCTACATTTTTCTCTTAAATCTTATCTCCTATCAGCGCACTCATTGCATGTACAAAAGCATGCGACTGCTAGTTTTTTTTTTGATCAGTAAATTTTAAATTTCCCTTGATTCAGAAAAAGATTTACAATTGTTCTAGTACAAAATATTCTTCTACTACTTTAGCTTTCTTGCCCCCCCATTCTACTACTATATCCTTCAGACCACCTTCTAATTTTACTACATATGCCACAAACATCTCCTACTATCCACTAATGCATACTACAATGTTTGGAGAGTAGAAACAAAATCTCTCATCTACTCCAATATACCTGTGCCCCTTACATATGGAATTGCTAATCATAACATACTATACTTCCAACTTAAAATATTCATACTATGCATAGTAACAAACAAAATGTAACAACAAGTTACCGAGCAACATGCTATAGCATGATTCCTCTACTCCTTCCTCCTTACTGAACAAACTAAATCAATCACCAATCTCTATGTTTTTGAAATCCTCCAATAATTCCTGTTGATCTTCTTCCATTCTTCATACTCCTACATTCGATAGATGGTTTTCTAAGGAATTGGCCTCTCTGTATATGTGTTGTATTTGAACCTTCTCAAAGGTCTCAAGTGTCTTCTGGATGCATTTAATATAGCGATCCAATTGCCAATCCATCATCTCCCCTTTCCGAATGCCATTGATTATCAATAATGAATCACCTTCCAGAATTATTCGACAAATACCCAAGTACTTTGCCATCCTAACTCCACCCAATACACCCTAGCATTTAGCTTGATTGTTAGAGCCATCCTTCAACCTGATTGCCCCTAGTGCCAGGATGTTGCCATGATCGTCTCATGCTACATATCCTACCCTTGATGGGCCCAAATTTCCTTTTGATGCTTCATCGAAATTGACTTTGACCCATCCAATTGGTGGTGCTTTCCATGCCTCTTCTCTTCTCCTGCAGTCAATATAATCATCTCCCTTGGGCCCATTAATAGGCCTATACTTTATGCTAGGCCAAGCTCTTTGAATTTTCATATCCAGACTTCCAAATTTTACCTTCCCTTGGACCTGTGATGCTGCATTAGAAACCAGTTCAATTATAATCAAACCCAAGACCTCTCATAAGAGGCTCACAATTTAATGTTGTGTTTTAGGCTCTTGTCCTATTATTTATAATTATTTTAGTTCACTATTTTCATATTAATTTTTTATGCTAAATTTTTTATATAGATTTTTTTTAGATGATCATTTTATTCATATGATAAACTATTGGAAATTGTCAACCCTCTTCCCAAAAACTTTTATTTTCTAGCTATAGACTTTAGTTATTTTCTCATTGTTATTTTAGAAATTAACATATGATTTTAGCAAGCTAATCTATGTTTTATTTTAAAAATCTAAAATTAATTTTTATTTATTTATTAAGGGGATACACTTTGTGCGGGTTTTTTTCTTAACAAAAAATTATGAGCCTTCTTCCAAGATTCTGTTCACTTCAATAATTTTCTAATTACTATTTTTAGAAATTAGCATACAATTTTAGCAAATTAATTTATGTTTTCTTTTAAAAAATGTGAATTTGATTTTCTTTTTAATTTTGTTTAGTTTTTAGTTTTTAAAATTATTTTAGTCTATTCTTTGATTTACTTTATTTTTAGCTTTTTAAATTAATTTAGTTGTTTGTTAGTTTTTTTGATTTAAATATTATTTATAATTATTTTAGTTTGTCATTTTCTTATTAATTTTTTATAATAGATTTTTTATGTGAATATTTTTTATATGATCCTTTTTATTCATATGGTAAATTATGAAAAATTGTCAACCTCTTTGAACTATACACTTTATTAATTTTCTCATTATTGTTTTTAAAAGTTAGAATATGGCTTTAAAACAAGTTAATCTGTGTTTTATTTAAATTGTTTTTAAAAAAAAAATATTGAGCCCATCTCATAATCTATAATTACCCAAGGTGTATACTAAAGAAACAAAAACTAAATTCTTTGAGTTCACAAGAAACATATCAAGAACCATATTCTATTTCAACATGTGAAAATACTCATTAAGAAAAGAAGTACATTCATCGTAATTGAATTTTTTCTTAGATATACATCTAAACATGACATAGAACACTATTTCTTTAACATGTTGCTCTTCATAGAAGATATAAGTTTGAAAGAAAAACTTAAGAAAAACTAACCGTTATCCTTATAAACTAATTTATCATAGATTGAAAAGAAAACTCCATTTTTTTTGTTTAGCATGAAAAAATAAAAAATAATTGCATTCATACATGCAGACGTCAACATAACATTTCATCATATTCAATGAAGTAAAAATCAATCTTATGCTAGGATCTATGAAAAAGAATATATTTCCTTATCTGTACAACAAAGTAAAAGTCAATCCCAGATGTCCCATTATTCAAAATAATGCATCATGTGCTTGGAAAAGGACAAGGACCTTGACTTGGGTATGACAAGGAATGATAACTTTATTCAAACAACAAGAAAACTAAGTAATGACAAAAATTTGTACTCAAAATCTCCCATCATGAATCCACCACATGAAGTGAGAATGAATGCCACTCACAACATTAAGAGAAACCACTCAAATTGCAAAAGGTAGAGCAGTAGAAAATGACTAATATTATGAGATATAATAAATCAAGGAAACAAGAGGTGCTAATCAAAGAAGCAGAAAGAACGTATGATGGAATTTTGATCCCCAAACTTATGTGGGTGATACACTATAGAGGAAGAATATGAGGAGACAAGGCATGGTTGATACCAAACATTTCAATGAATGAAGGAATAAAAAAATGAGAATAAAAATGAAAATATCACACGTAAAAAAGAGCATACATTGGTTGCGGCTAAGAGAGAAACAACTCTAGGAGTTGAGATATATGACAATAGGTGACAACTCAAATTTAGAGGAGACCAAAACAAAGATTAAACTATGACCCTAAAATAGATAAGGAAGGAAAATAGAAATGCCTCCAACCAAGGTACACCTAGGCTCAAGCCAATGATTCACAATGACATAAAACAAAAGATTCAATTTTTTAAAGACTCACAATGAATGGATGGAAACATGCTTATGATTTATTCCAAGTGAAATTTATTTAGACAGAAAAGAGAATTATTAGGAACAATATTCTAATCTCTTTCAAAAGTTAAAAAAAAAATGGTTTTGACAATCTATGGCTAGCCTTAGGTTTTCCTTAGAAGAGAAAGGAATTGGTGGATAAGATACCACTTAGGTAGAGGAAGTTAAGAACAATGATCGACAATGCCTGGTAAACCAATGGTTGGAAGAAAATAAATCAAAATTCTTAAAAGGAGCGCACACACCATTCAAATACTCAATCCATTATCTCATTGATTTTCTATAACACTGTAAGAAAGCATACGAATTCTAAGCTATTATTGTAAAAGAAAAAAAAGGAGAACTTGGAACAATTTGTAGAAGATGATAGGAATTTTTTATCAAATGCCAAAAATGTAAAATGAAAGTGTACCTCAATCTCAATTACAAAGCAACATTGAAAGAAAATGGAGAGCTCACACTCAAGCTGCTACAAAATAAAGTACACCAAGGGTAGAACAATTCAATAATTAGAGAATTGAGTAGAAAAACAATGTTTCCCCATTGAACAACTCAAATTCCCTTGCTCTCAAGTGTTACCATCCACCATAATTTTCTCCCATTCATGTTGTTGTGTCAACCATTCTCTATGGAATTCCTTCTCTTTGTAGCAACTAATATGTGATTTACTTCACAAATTTTCAATGGATCTATCCAAGCTAAGTGTTCAATGCCTCCAAGATGAGAACTTTAGAAATTTTTTTTATAATGGAACTCCCCTACATGTTTTGTTGCTACCAATTGTTTCAATTGCAATAACTTCTTTAGTTCAATTAATTAAATGTCTATTACCATGCAATCACTTGAAAGAAAGAGATTTCCAAAAATAGAAAAAGAAGGAATGGGAAATTAATTTCTCAAAACTTGTCTACAAGTAATTAATATATTATCAATTGATACTCTTTAATTTTGAATGTAACTAACGTTAAAATGTTTTTAATCATCAATTATTAAATAAAAATTTGACTTTAAATTTTAAAATTAAAAATTCCAAATGACAATGAGAAGATTGATTTGCTCAGTTAAGGGAAAAATGGGTTGTGACATCCTTACCTCCTTAGAAAATGCATCATCCTTTATGCTTGGTCAATATTTGTAACATAACCAAGGAGAAAACTAGAAATTTATTTGAAATTACCCATCCTCCAACTCCCATTGTTCAATATTCAACATATTGTATGTACTCATATTGAGATTCTATCATAAAATATGCAACATTCAAACTCATTTTTTTAAAGGAAGAGTAATTTTCATTTGGAATGGATTCTAAAATATTCAAAATGCACAAATTTTTCTACAATATTAGTGACAAATATTAAATTAAACATAGTTAAAAAAATAGACACATACTAGAAATTAGCATCATTTATTCATTTCAAGAGCTTTCCCATGTGAGTGTGTGAATTCCATTACCATTCTATAATTTTACAAGTTTAGACTAGCTCTCTCCAACAATATTCCCCCTTTCTAATGATGTGTCATTCCTGAGTTGTTGAGATAGACGACAATAGGTGACAACTCAGATTTAGAGGAGATTGAAACAAAATTAAACTATGACCCTAAAAAAAATCAAGGAAGGAAAATAGAAATGCCTCCAACCAAGGTACACCTAGGCTCAAGCCAATGATTCAAAATATCATAAAACAAAATATTCAATTAATTAAAGACTCACAATGAATGGATGGAAACATGCTTATGATTTATTCCAAGTGAAATTTATTTAGACAGAAAAGTGAGTTATCAAAAAATGTATTCTAATCTCTTTCAAAAGTTAAAAAAATGTTTTTGGCATTCTATGGCTACCCTTGGGTTTTCCTTAGAAGAGAAAGGAACTAGTTTGTAATATACCACTCAAGTAGAGTAATTTAAGAATAACAATCGACAGTGTCTAGTAAATAAATGGTCGGAAGAAAATAATTTTTTCTTTAAAAAAGGAGCACACACACCATTTGAATACTCAATCCATTATCTCATTGATTTTCTGTAACACTATAAGCAACAATAAGCATTCTAAGGTGTTATTGCAAAAGAAAAAGAAGTAGAACTTGGAACAATTTGTAGAAGATGATAGGAAAAATTTATCAAATGCCCTTGTCTTTACAATTTAAAAAAAAAAGTAAAATGAAAGTGTATCTAAATCTCAATTACAAAGAAATGTTGAAAGAAAAATGGAGAGCTCACACTCAAGCTGCTACAAAATAAAGTGCACCAAGGATAGAGTAAGATTCAATAATTAGAGAACTTAGTTAAAAAAACCAATGTTTCTCCATTGAACAACTCAAATTCCCCTGGTCTCAAGTGTTGCCATCCACCATAATTTTCCTCCCACTCATGTAGTTGTTTCAACCATTCTCTATGGAATTCCTTCTCTTTGCAACAACTAATGTGTGATTTACTTCACAAATTTTCAATGGATCTATGCAAGCTAAGTGTCCAATGTCTCTAAGATGGGAACTTTAGAAAAATACTTTACAGTAGAACTCCCCTACATGTTTTGTTGTTGCAAATTTTTTCAATTGCAATCACTTCTTTATTTCAATTAATTAAATCTCTATTACCATGCAATCACTCGAAAGCAAGAGATTTCCAAAAATAGAAGAAGAAGGAATAATAAATTAATTTTTCAAAATTGGTCTACAAGTAATTAATCTATTATCAACTGTTACTCTTTAATTTTGAATGTAATTGACATTAAAATAATTTTACTCATCAATTATTATATAAAACTTTGACTTTAAATTTTAAATTTTAAAATTTTAAATGACAACGAGAAGATTGATTTACTTAGTTAAGGGAAAAATGGGTTGCAACATCCTTAATTCCCCCCGTAGAAAATGCATCATCCTCTATGCATGGTAAATATTTGTAACATAACCAAGAAGAAATCAAGAAATTCATTTGAAATTACTCATGCTCCTACTCCCATTGTTCAATGTTCAAGATATTGCATGCACTCATATTGAGATTTTATCATAAATACACAACATTCAAACTAATTTTTTTAAAGGAAGAGCAATTTTTATTTAGAATGCATTCTAAAATATTCAAAATGCACAAAATTTTCTACAATATTATTGACAAATATTAAAGTAAACATAGTTAAAAAAAATAGACACATACTAGAAATTAGCATCATTTATTCATTTCAAGAGATTTCCTATGTGAATGTGTGAATTCCATTACCATTCTATAATTTTACAAGTTTAGACTAGCTCTCTCCAACAATATCCCCCCTTTCTTATGGCATGTCATTCCTGAGCTGTTGCATTCATAGGAATAAGACCAAGATATTAGTCCATGTTATATCATGAACCAAATCAATATTCTCTTATCTCAATGATTTCCAAAATTACATTACATTTTGCCTAAAAAAATTACAAGAAAGCACACACATACTTGTGCTTACTTACCATACCTTGATATCACATGGATTCAATCTCAATAGTAGACACTTCATATCTATTTTATGTCATACTCATATATATACACTCACAATACCTTTAGTTCATTCATAATGCCAATAGTTCAAGGGGAAAATTTATCCATTTACATATCAGGAGACAACATTATCTTTAAAGTTTCAATTTCTTAACTCAACTAATCTTTAGATCACATTTTGATCAAAAGTAAAAAAAAATCAACCATACATATCATCTAGCATGTGGTTCTCATTGAGTGAGTAAGTCATCTAGGTACTTTCAACAATCACCTGTAAAAGATTTTTGGATCCACTTTTCCATTTAAGTGACCTAGGCCTTCATGCCCATCTTGTCACCATAATATTTCAAAGATAAAATTTAAGTAAAAAAAAATGTTACCTCTTAACATAAATAAGAATTCATAGTTTCATATATGTAAGTGTGCTTAATCCAGTTATAAATACAAGATGTGATGTTTGGCCTTCTTGCCTTAATCATCACTAGTAAGTAAACACAAGTAATAAGAACATGTTCAAAGCTCTTTCCTATCCAACTAAAAAGTCTTACACTTCCTTGGGATCCTACATAACTTGTAGAATTCCCAAGCCTACAATGTCTATAAGTTCAACACATTACAAAAGGTAGGAGGTATCTAATGTTGTCATGAAACTAAATATTTTTCACAAATGTCTACATAGATGTGGCAGGGAGATGGGACATATGAAAGCATATTTAAGACAAAAAATGCAACTTTGGCCAAAGTATTTTAATACCATATTAATACTGGTAGGTAGACTAAAAAAGAAAGCACCACTTCAACTCTTTCTCGTCTTGTCCACATTCAATGCCCCTCACTAGAAGGTAAGCTTCCCAAGTCTCATACATAGTAAGTAAAATTATGAAAATTCAATGCAAGAAGAGGAATAACATGTTCTTCACAATCTAATCCCTTATGCATTTTACCAACGAATCAAATTGAACATGATGGAGAACACTACTTCACATCATAGGACTAGAGACATAAGATACAAACCCTAGCCACCTCAAGATCAAAGAAATCTCAAAATCAAGGTTCACAATTTTTCAATTCAAAGTCCAAAAAGTGGAACAAAATCAATAGCAATAAAAGTAAACAAGGGTCACACTAGATGGACCATAAAAATAATTTAACGGCTAGGTGGTCACAAGGAACATATAAAATTTTCAAGCTATCCCTCCATCACTTCAAAGTTCATGAAAAGTTTAAATTAACATAATCAATTGAAATCCAATTCACATAAAATGGAATGACTCTTACTAATCGGCAAGAGGGAGTAGATTCTACATGATACCTTGTGTCCAAGGAGCACTAAAGAACATGACTAAACTTCAAAAAAATATACATCATATGCAATAAAAGTAATAACCATATCTGTTTATTTATTGTGTCATTTAATACTTTTGCAAAAGATCCCTTTTTTTCCTACATATCATGCAAGGCTCTTCCAAGAATCTCATGAATGTAGTATCAAATTTTTGGCACCACATATGCAACATGTATCACTTATATAATATAAGACATATTTTCATTCTTATCACAATCCAAGTCTAGAAATTTTTAGGCACTCATAACCTAGTGCAAAAGTCAACCATTAATTATCCACCTTGATAAATAATATAAATTCACATCTTTCTTTCTTCACACATGTTGAGAAACAAATACTTAATTTTTAAATTCTAATACAAATAATATGCATATTATGCAATCACATAATTTTAGTCAAAATGCAATCATACCAATTTGAAGTACTTAATTTATCAACCATTTTATTAATATTCCATTTTAACAATTTTAAAAAGAAGGCAAGCTCAAGCAAAAAGCATGACATACACAAGGAGAAAATTTTTATTATGATCATTTGAATTCATACAATTCAAACACATAGCTATGTTTTTATGTTAGAAGTAATCATAAGACTCAATAATCAACCCAAAAACCAACACATTTGTACGTAGACTATGCTTAGTTGAGTTATAGTTTGTGAAAACTAGGGTCATGACTAAGCATAGTGTACTCAAGGCCCTAGAGTCGATACCATATATAAGGTGTGCACCTAAAAAATAGGAGTTTGCATGTTAGCAACCTCCATAAAAGAGGAAATGTCTACAAGAGTCAAGTTTACTAACTAATTAACAATAATATAAATTCTATTTAATTGTGTGTGTATACATATAACGTAAAAAGGAATATAAACCAACATGTTCAAATTCTAAAATATGAAAATTTTATAGGACCAAATAATTAACTTATTGATATACCCAAGAGATCATTAATTAGTTACAAGAATACCAAAAATTTATAAACATGATAAGCAGACTGACAAGAGCTCCAAAATATGTTCAATGTACACAAAGGCGAGAGTATTCTAGGAGTTCTTTTGCACCTTAGCATGAAGTTAAGCTTCCCAGAAATATTTCCTAACATGAAAGATAACCAACTAGACATCAAAGAAGTCCAAACAAGGAAAACTAAGAGGAGTAATTTAGAATAGTGTGTAGTAGAATATATCTTCTCTCTAATATAAATGAAACTCACTCTCAATCAAATGGTATCCCAAGAAATCCATCATATCTTGAGCTTATCTCATAATACATAATTACAAAAGGTGCGTATTAAAGAACCAAAAGAAAGATTCTTCTAGTTCCTAATAAGTATATCAAGAATCATATTCTATTTCAACAGGTGAAAAAACTCATGAAGCAAAGGAGTGCTTTCACCCTAACTGCATTTTCCATTAGATATACATCTAAACATGTCATACAACATTATCTCTTTAACACATTACTAATTAACTTATTTCACATTAGATATAAGTTTGAAAGAAGAGAACATGAAAAACTAGCCATTATCCCTAGAAACTAATTTATTATAAATAAAAAAGAAAACCCTATTCTTTTTGTTTAACATGAAGAAATAAAATATAATTGCATTCATGGATGTAGATATCAACATAAAAGTTCATCATAGTCAATGAAGTAAAAATCAATCCCATACCATGATCTACTAAAAGAGGATATATTTCATTATCTATTCAACAAAGTAAAAATCAATCCTAGATGTCCTATTATTCAGAACAATGTATCATGTGCTTGGAAAAGATCAAGGACCATGACCTAGGTATGAAAAGGAATGATAACTTTATTCAAACAACAAGAATACTAAGTCATGACTAAAATTTGTACTTAAAATCTCCCATCACAAATCCAACACATGATGTGAGAATGTATGATGCTGAATAGATTGAGACAAACTACTCAAATAGCTAAAAGGTAGAGTAGTAGAAAATGACCAATATTATGAGATATAATAAAACAAGGAAAGAAGATGTGCTAATCAAAGAAGAAAAAATCATGCATGCTAGAAATTTGATCCCCAAACTTATGTGGGTGATATGCTACAAAGGGAAAATAAGAGGAAACATGGCATGGTTGATACCAAAAAATTTCAATGAACATAGGAATATGAAAATGAGAATAAATATGCAAATATACATAAGAAAGAACATACATTGGTTACAACCAAGAGAAAACAAAGTTTAGGTGATGAGATAGATGACAAGGGGTGACAACTTTGATTTAGAGGAGACTAAAACACAAATTACACTCCAGACATAAATTAGATCAAGAAGGGAAAATAGAAATGCCTCCAACCAAGGTATACCTAGGCGCAAGCCAATGATTCACAAATACAGGAAAATAAAAGATTCAATTAATTAAAGACTCAAATGAATGCAATACAACATGATTATGATTTATTCCAAGTGAAATTTACTTAGACAGAAAAGGGAATTATTGGGAAAAGTATTTCTAATCTCTTTCACAAGTTCAAAAAAATAGTTTTGGCATTCTATGGCTAGCCTTGGGTTTTCCTTAGAAGAGCAAGGAACATGTGGATAATATACTACTCAAGTAGAGGAAGTTAAGACCAATGATGAACAATGTCTACAAACAAATGATTGGAAGAAAAAAAATTGAAATTCTTAAAGGAGCACACATGCCATTCAAATACTCAATCCATTATTGCGTTGATTTTCTATAGCACTGTCTTGGCAAACAAATTTTTCATTGCGAAATTATCTTTGAAATAGACCACGTTCACCCTATGAAAAATGGAAACTATGCCAAGAGTTGGATAGATTATAATTGATCACTATCAAATTAAAATCTTCCTATGTGTTTGAGAGGGGAAGATCCCTTGTATGATGGGTGTATTTGTGATTTTTGTGTACTTTTTACCTTAAAGTATAAAAGGAAACAAGACAGAACTAAAGATGGTTAATGTAAACCTTAGTAGTAGACATACAAATACTAACCAAGGTTCACAATGAAGGGTATATTTCAAGGGAATTCGATCACATAATGAATTTAATAGGAAATAAGGAAATAAAGATAACAACTCTCAACATATGAGGAGGCAAGTTATATCACATTCAAACCAAGATACAAAGACTTGCTTGCACTTGATTAATTACATATGTCACTTGGACTAGAAATCATTAGACTCATAAATGTGCACAGGAATTACCAACTCAACATATAATTAATTAGTAATTATAACTTAGTGAATACATCTATACATATAAACTAAAATGCTTTCATTAAAGTCCTCTTGAAAATATACAAGTTCAAAAGTTTTGAATACAAAATATGAAGCCAAAAGTTTATGTTAATTTCACTATAGTTTTCCATTTTAAAAGTTCCTCCCCCCTTTACATTACCAATTTCCTTATATTTATAGGCTTCCTTTTGATGATTAACCTCTTTTGGGTTAATAACTAACTAATTTTTGCGCAATTGAAACAAGGTTATGAACTTTACAAATTTCATGCAAAAGTGATCACATTCTTAACTCTAACCAAAAGTGACAAAAATCATGATCTACAAAATCATAACTTGGAAATCAAGACATTGACCAATAATTGGCTTCAGTGAGATAACCTTTCATCTTTTTCACTTTATTCCTACTCTTTGCACATTTGTCAAACATTCCCACAAAAACTATGGATATGAATTGACCTTTTACTAAAAAGGTTTTGATTTTCTTGTAGAAATATTGTTTACATTGGCATTCGTTATAATTATTTAAGATATCATTATAAGGAAATAATCATTTTATTAAGTAACTAGGTGGCCTTCTCCATAATTTTGTACATTTTCATTATTATACTAAGAAGACATCCCTGACTTGAATTTTTTTTTTTTGCATGCACCATCTCAATTCAACATTCTCATTTTAGTATGGGGAAACTTGTATATATCTTTGAGGCATAATGTCAAGAAACTTGCATTGTCTATGAATCCACATTTACAACAACCTACAAGAATATTATGAATTGATTGACATGTATTTATTAGTCTTCAACATATTGCACCCATTTCAACCATGCGAATATTTAATACATCAATGACTGCCTATGTTTTTCATGCTCTCCATGTTGATCAAAGAATTGCATAGGATTCTTTATTATACTTAGATGAGAGCTACCAGAAGTGATTATATATTGAAAGGAAATTTGGTAATGAGTTGAAGATGCTTCTTTGGGAACTATAATAGATCAAACATGTGGAGGAGTAATTTATAGCATTTTTTGTGAAGGAAAATCAGATGAGTCTCTCCTCGAGTCAATTGATTTGCCCTGATTCTCATCTTGAACTAGATGTCCCATGTTTAAAATGCATTTGAATCTAAAATCACTCCCCCAACAAGGACATTATTGCCCTTGTATTTGGAATATGTTATTGAAAAAAATTTGGTAATTGATTAGCTTCCAACATCTATATTTTGTATTGAGTCTACTTAAGTGGCTTCCTCTTCCTAAACTAACACCCTTTAAGCTCAATATGTATGTAAATGAGGCATTATTTCAAGAAGTTGTGTATTCCACATTTTGAATGCATGCCCATGAGAAGATTAATTTCATTGTGCCATCAATTCATTCCCTAAGATACTCAATTCCATGTTGCTTATTTCATTGAACATATTAACTCTTCTTCTCATGTTCCATCGATGCATTTATTTAAGTATATTTTAGCAACACTCTCACCTTGAACTAACTATTAAAACATAGTAAAGATTTCTTCTAACACTCCCATAGGTAGGGAGCACTCTTGTTTATCCTTGTATAATTAAGCATGTACCAAAAATATGTTGGAAGTTTCATAGGATGGTGGGTTATAGAAGCCCATGGCATGCATTTTACAAATTTTAAAGCTTCTTTAGTAATACATCAATGCATATCCACCAATTTTTGTAATTTCTGATATGACATATCATTGTGGCATTCAGTCAAACAGTTAACATGACATTGTTATCAAATCAATATGCACAAATAAGTTGGCATCCATTAAGTCTTGCGAGGTCCCATGCTACCTACAATTTGATGTGATGAGAGATCTCCTAACATACATATATTCCACAAGACCATTCTAAGGTAAGTGTGTTTCAAGGAATACATGAGGTATTTTGTAAACATCTTGCTCTTATAGCCTAGTGGTTCAAATGACAATGAAATCAAGCTGTGGTGAATTTGTACAACCTTTGTGTACATGATACTCCAAATTTTGTGTCTAACAACATTCATGTGCTTTTTTTTTCTCGTTCAACTCAAGGCATGCCTCTGGAAATTTCCTTACCAAAATTGTGCCCCCACTATGGTTTGAGAAGTGTTAAAGCCTTTTCTTGGATTTTCCTTACTGCCCATGGGCCTGGTGGCTTCCAAGATTGTAGAGGGTTGTTATTTAGACACTAGAGACCACGGGTATAGGTAGGAATACTAGTCTCTATCCTTTGATAGTAGGAAGAGTATTCAATAATTCAGAGACTATATGTTCACGAAGAGGTCCTATCAATCACTTAATTTCCTTGTTACCACAATTGGCACTCTTTCTTTAACACATCCTTTCTTCCATACTATGCATTAAAACTTGATTATATGCCATCTCTGATGATATTTATTTGTTTAGATACTAACCCAAAGCATTTAGTAATTTTTGAAGCTTCTAATAGTCACTTCTATTCTACTGAAGTATGTTTGGGCCATAACTATGAGCTTTGAATTATTTTTCTCAACCTACAATCCACCATGGAAATAGGAATTACTTTATCACAACTAACAACTTGAGAAATTGTGATGTATGCCAAGTAGTGGGTTTGTGTAACCATTTCTTTACTGTAAAGTTAGAGATGCTTGGGTTATAAGCTAACATTACTTAACATTAGTTTTGAATGCTCAATATTTGGGCACTTATAACCACAAAAAGTTATTGATTTGACCCTTTCAAGCACCAATAGTTCTGCGTTGACATTTTTGAGCAATTTTGAAGATAGAGTTAGAAATGCTTAACTTTTGAGCACACACAACCTTTCAAAAGGCTTTTATTTTGACTTTTTTGAGCATTTTGATTACTGATTTGGCTTTTTTGAGAAACTTAGAAAAGTGGGTAATGAATTCTCATTTTTTTACCATACAAAACCATTAAGTTATGAGTGCTCCATTTTTTAGCATTAATAACTAAATTGAGTTATCAATTTGACCATTTCAAGCACCTTGTTGACTAAGATAATAATACTCAATTCTTAAGCATTTCTAACTTTTAAGTTACAATTTTTAATAATTTGAGCATTTAATGCATTTAGGATAGAAATTATAACATTTTGAGCAACAAGACATAACTTTGGCAAATAAAATCTATTTGGACATGGGTAAGCTCATTTCAAAGGCAAAGATGAGGATGACGATAAATTAGTTAAATCTTTTAAAAAATAACAATTTAAACTATTTTAAAAGTTATTTAAGCTATTTTTAAAAATGATAACCTAAGCTACATGATTTTATTGAACATTTGATAAGGGAATTTTTATAATGGGCTATATAGGGAACTAGACAACAATAGGCTCTAACTAGGGACAAGGACTATGAAGGATGCATAGTGAACCCAGAGGTAGGAGAATGCAAGGCATTATCAAAGGGCCATAGAGTCACTCCAAGGGAAAGAATGAATGAGACTAACTAATAAAACAAACACAAGCCAAAAATGGGGCACACAACCAAAATTATTACTTACAATATGTATAGGGTAGGAAACCCCTACCTCAAAGAGACTTAAGTGAATCATGTGAACCCATTGATTAGAAGATGAAAATAAATTCCATGGAAAGATAGTAGATGAAAACCCTGGAGTACCTATGAAATTAAGTGCAGGTTCATTCCTTCAAAATTCCTGACATGTTATACTTTTGTAAGTGATTCAAAGAATCCAAATAACCAAGCCTCATCAAAGACCTCTGAGTCTGGAATTAGATCTACTTCTTGTTGCATATCATTGATGTTTCTTCTTGAATGAATTAAAGTATTAGGCCTTCAAGATTTGAAATGAAATTATTACATTCTCCTTTATATGACAAGCAGGGTAAACTTTAAGAAACCCCTCTCCAGAAAAAAATATAAAATATTGGAAAATCTTTCTTTATTTTGAAAAACCAAATTATTTTATCCGCAAACCTCTCAATTTTTTAAATTTGAAATACTATTTACATTGGTGATTATTTTGGAATCATAATTTTTGAGTAGAAAATATTGGCAAATCTCAATAATAATAGGAAGTTTGCTAATCATCATGGAATATTACAAATCAAAATTGAACATGTTTTATCTCATGGAAATTATGAGGATAATTACATTATATTTTAATTCAATAGTGAAAACTAAATATTGGTGATATATCCCTAAAGTAACTAATAATTATGATAATTTTTGGTGAATTAATTTTAATTTCTTTGATAATATATAATATTTAGGTGAATCAAATCTAGTCATGTATTGAATATTGTGGTGAATCATTGAGTTTACATTTTTTAATAAAATAAATTATTAAGTGATTTTAAATATTTTAGAACTGAGTTTAATAAAAATACAGTGATTTTGGTTGAACTAAATCTTAAATAATTAGCCAAAGTACTAGCAATTTTTTTTAAAAATTAGTCAATTTACAAATATTAGCCACTAAAAAATACCTTGATGACAAGCCCTCTACTTGAAATTATTTTGATTGGTTGTTATGAAGTCTTGGACTTGTTTTTGATGCTAAGCACTATTTTTTCCCATTGGTGCATTTTTGGTTGAACTCTTTTGATTATGGTTTAAATCTGTATACACATCACTTTCAAATAGGAGTTTCTTATGATGCACTTATTCATCTTGATCCTCTTCATAAGAAGGGGTGATCATCTTCTCCATCTTATTCTACACATCCTTTAGTAAGTCCATTTGACCAAGAGGATTGACCGTAGGTTGGAATTTGTGCAAAGGAGATTTATTGAAAAGAACATCATTATCAAAACCTTTGTCTTCACATTTTTCAATCATTGTATCACACCACATTTCTCCAAGGCTTAATGCTTTTGCAGTGTGAGATGTTATCTCAATGTTTCTTCCTGATTCTTATGACTGAGACAACAAAGTATGAATTCCTTTATCTATTAGTGTAAATAATTATTACTTACACTTTACTTAAGTTCACTTAGGATAAATGCATTATTTTATTATTTATTAGGTTAGACACCTAAGAGTTTGTGCACTCATATAAGTTGTCATGTTGACAACATTGAAGTAAGAAACTCTAATTTAGCACACGATGTCTACAATACTAGAGTTGCATAAACAACTGAGTCATCATGTAGACAACACAATTGTTTGCACTATTATTTTATCACATGGTATCTACAACATAATTGTATGTGCTACACCTTTGTAGGCTTATCCTCTCATCATCACACCAACTCCTATGCTTAATGGAGGATAATCCACTTCTAGTGGACATGTGCCTAGTTGTAAGACTTATCATATTGCTAACTCCTAGACATTCTAGATGCATCTAAGAGGCCTTTGTATACAGACACCTCTAGTGTACTATATAATCAATTACAATCAATTGAATATCATATTGTTATTCTGATCATACTTTGTTGATCTATTTTGTGCTAGTTATTGTGCTTGTTGGTCTTGGGTGAATTTTTCCCTAAGGAAAATTCTTACATGGTACCATAGCACCCCGACATGGGGAACAAAACTCCATAAGATCAATCAATGAACCCCCCAAAATACAAGAATAATCAATCAACCCCCCTTAATGTATTATTTGGCACTTTATAGGTGGTGCATTTACAATAGGCCACTTTGTCAAAATGGACTTAGTGGACTTCTAATTTTTCTATTTAAAACCTCCTCTTATAGTTCAAATCTAAAACTTTACAATGTACAACAATTTTGAAGCAATACAATGCAAAGAAGGAACTATTTCTGAAAGTGATAGTTTTGTCGACACAAGACTATAATTTGATTGCAGATCTGGAAAGTGGATGAAAAATTGTGCACTTTCAGAAATAGGTCCTTTCTTTGCATTGTATTGCTTCAAATTTTTTATACATTATAAAGTTCCAGATTTGAACTATAAGAGGAGGTTGTAAATAGAAAAATCAAAAGTCCACTAAGTCCATTTTGACAAAGTGGCCTATTGTAAACACACAACCTATAAAGTGCCAAATCATACATTAAGGGGGGTTGATTGATTATTCTTGTATTTTGGGGGGTTCATTGATTGATCTCATGGAGTTTTGTTCCCCATGTCAGGGTGCTCTGATACCATGTAAGAATTTTCCTTAGGGAAAAGTTTACCCAAGACCAAGAAGCACTATAACTAGCACAAAATAGACCAACAGAGTATGATTAGAATAACAATATGCTATTCAATTTATTGTAATTGATTGTATAGTACACTAGAGGTGCCTGTATATAAAGGCCTCTAAGATGCATCTAGAATGTCTAGGAGTTAGCAATATGATAAGTCTTACAACCAAGCACATGTCCACCTAGAGTGGATTATCCTCCATTAATCACAAGAATTAGTGTGATGATGAGAGGATAAGCCTACAAAGGTGTGTCATGTAAAATTATGTTGTAGACACCATGTGTTTAATTAAGAGTTTGCATAATCAACTAAATTGTCAATTAGAGCCATGTGTCTTCCACATCATCCAACGACAGCAAGGATACACGTGTATCTATCATACATGATTAAGTCAATGATATAGTCAGTAGCCACACAAGTAGTCATACCTACTAGCTCAGTGGCCAACTTAGACCTAGTCAGTTGCTTTTGTACAACCACATTTTTAGTGTACAATGACACATCATTTTATTCATATAGTCCGTATAGGAAACATCAGTAGTGATTTCACCCAGAGCCTAATTTTTGCTAATGTCATCAGACCCTGTCATTAAATTTGATGGACATCTAAACATCATTCAAAGGCCAAATAAAAATGCTATGATGGCCATTTGGACGAAAAATTTAACCTTGAAGTTTTTTGCTCAGACCCCTCTCCAGATTTAGTTTTGATTTGACAGTCTAACTTTGGGAGGCCATATCTTAGTCATCCAGACTCCAAATCAGGTGCAATATTTTTTGATTTTGGTTAGACTTTCCTAAAATTTTTAGTGGTGCTATTATTTTCTAGTTTTGGTGCATGAATTTGTTAGAAATTTCATTTTTTGGTGACAGTACCTATCCAATCCTATATTTTGCAACTTCAATTACTCTGTATGGGCTCATTTGGACTCCAAATTGTAGACACCTAAATTTGATTACACTGCTTTGGTAATCCTATTTAGTTATCCCTAAAGACATCATTAATTAAATTCCTATTTAATTAATCCTTTGCCATCCCCTAGCTGATTAATTTAATTAATCATCTATAGTCCTAATTGATAAATCAAATAACCTATTATTTATCAATTAATCCTATTCTTCTATCTAATTCCAAAATCCTCATTTATTAAATAAATCTATTTGATAAATAAAACCCTCAAATCTAATAGCCCCTAAACTATCCTAAACCTCCTTTTTAGCCTAATCCACCCCATCCACCCATACTAACCAAGCTTAGCCACTAACTCACCCACCCTCATTGAATGCCATCCACTTGCATATCTCTAACAAGCTTAGTCTAATCCTAAATCACCTCTAATCCCCCCACTAACCTTGTCACATTCCCTAAGTAAGCTTAAGACTTTCCTAAGCCAAGCAAAGTCAAAAATCTAAACTCCCTCCAAAATATCCCAACCACTAAGCCATGAATGCTCTTACAAAGGCCATAAAGACTCTCACAAGCCTATTCATTGCTCTTACAAGCCATTATGAAGGGTCTTTATGAAGATATTATCCCTTGAGCCTCCTTTGTTGACTCATCCATCCCCTTGCCTCCATCCACTCACCTTGTGACATGTGTCACTCCCTGGTTGGTGCTAAACAAGCACAATCCATGTGCTCCCCTTTGAGTGCATCCTAGCCCTCCTTAAGCTTTCATCTCTCCTTGCATCTTAACCCTCCATCCCTCAAGCCCTTGGCCTATAAATTGAATCCCCTCCCAAGCCATTTCATCACAACTTTTGAGCTAAAGTTATAATGCCATTTTAAGACCAAGTTTTATACCAATCTCATACATCCACACCAAAAATCCCAAAAATCTCCATTGAAGCTAGTTTGAAGCTTGAGCATACATCCCAATCCTTAGACTCATCTACCAAGCAAAGAGCTAAATCCTATTGGGAGAGTCCATTCATTTGGCTCACGTTTCCAATTGGGGTTTCCTCTTTAGTCTCTCATTTATGTTATGGTATTTTAGTTTGTAAATGCTTTTGATTTCTTAATTTAGTATTTCTAACATACTAATATAGCATATACACAAATTAGGTTCTATTTTTTTTGAAATGTATTATTTTTTGTCTACTTTTTAGATCTGCAATCAAATTATAGGCTTATGTGGACAAAAATATCACTTTTAGAAATAGGTCATTTATTTGCATTGTATTGCTTCAAATTTTTTGTATTTTTGAGCTACATTGTAAAATTCCAGACTTGAACTATAAAAAGAGGTTGTAAACTAAAAAAATCAAAAGTCCACTAAGGCCTACATTGACAAAGTGGACCATTGTAATTGCACTACTTATAAAGTGCCAAATCATACATTGGGGGGGGGGGGGGGGGGGGGGGGGGGGGTGGGGGGTTGATTGCTTATTTTTGCATTTTGGGGGGTGCATAATTTTATTGATCTCATGGATTCTTGTCACATATGTTAGTCTGGTATAAGACCAAAGTTGACACTAAGGAACTATAAAAAATGGAGTTCCTTAATCATAGATCATCTAAGAAGAGAACATATGGAAGCGCTTCCTTATCTATCGTCGAACATATTGCCACCTAATTCTACTTTCAAATATCTTTCTTATCTTCTTGGCTTTATGTATAAAAGTATGACTAAGGAATATTTTGCTCCTCTTAGTATGGCAAGTTTTCCTCATGACGTTTGGATGACTCTTTGGGAAGCATATCGAGATCCACGAGTCCCTCCATTTCCTAAATTTTTTTTTATCTTTAGTCACTTTAGTTATGGTTCCTTCAACTCCATATGAGATCCCACCTCTTGATAGTCGTATTGATTCTACTGATCCAGTTTCAGCCACAGATGCTCCTAATTTAGTGCAACAAGATTTACCATGTCTTCCTACTTTAGCTTCATGGGATGACTTCCTTCCAGACATCACAGGGTTGTTTGTGGAGTCTCACATTGAAGATGTGGGAGACATCAGCGATGACATAAATCTTCTCTTTGTTGAGGAGAATTCTTCACTCATTGCGAGGGCACACTCTGACCCTTAACCACTTGAGCTTTCTTTTGAGACTGACATCATTGTGGCTTCTATACAGCATATGGAGAAGGACTCTTTCACTTATGAGGATTCAAATGTGTATTTAGAAATTGCCTTCCAATTTCCTTAGACATCATATTTTTTGAGGATTCTTCCTATTAGTTGGGGAGCATTCTCTACCACACCTATGACACCATTTCTTGCTACAGGGAGGACCATCATTCAACCATCATGGTGTAGCTTCTTTAGTCATCAAGGGGCCTTTATCATGGGTGTGCATATGTTATTGAGGGGAGTGACATTGCTTCTCTTCCTCCAACTACCTATAAGGATGCTTCATCGTCTTTAGAGGTTGATTCAGCTTCATATATGGACATGCTTCCTTGTTTGCCACCTTTTGTGGGCATTCACTAGATTGATTCATGGCATCTACATTCATCAAGGATGTTTGAACATTTGAGCAGACTTCAAAGGCATCATCCACCACATATTACATATGGATCCCTCTTCCATCTTCCTATCCATAGTGGGAATAGACACCTAAATCTGATTACATCACTAGGTAATAGTCATCTCTCGTGGAATTATTGATTAAATATTTATTATTTAATTAATTAATCACCATCCCCTAGTTAATTAATTAATTAAATTAACTATATTCCAATTGATAAAATCAAATGATAACCCAAAATCAAATTATCAATTAAATCCCTATTCCTCTATTAAATTAAATAAATTCTCAAATCTATTTAATTTAATTCCATATCCCTTATTTATTAAATAGACTATTTAATAAATCATCCAAACTCCTAAAACATCCTTAAACCCTTTCATTACCCCTAATCCAACCCATTCACCCATACTAACCTCACTTAGCCTCCTAACTAACCCATCCCATCAAAGTTAAGTCACTTGCCCCCTAAGCCCCTTTCTAAGCTAAGCCTAATCTCCCTCCTAAATATGTGCACAACTTTAAGCAAGGGTTAAGACTTGCTAACCCAATCCAAGTCAAAAAGTCTCCCTTAACCCCTTCCATTCCTATCTAAGAGAATTAATGGCTCTTACATGTCATTAATGCCTCTTACACACTCATCATCCCTCATTACTCTCCTTGACCCCTCATTTTGACCACCCAATCCCCTTGTCACACTTGTCACAAGGATAGAGCCCTGAAGAAGCACAATCCATGTGCTTCCCTTTGAATGCATCCTATCTCTCCCTCACCACTCTTCCATCCTTGCATCTTGACCATCCATCTCTCTACCCCTTGGCCTATAAATGAAACCCTCTCCCTTCACAAAAAGCATCCACTTTTTCATGTAAACTTATAATGTTCCATCAATTAATACAACACATCCATTTACAGCCTTACCATGCTAAAATCCATCTCCACCTCCATTTTTAAATCCTCCATTTTCCCTCATACTTGATAAACACCCATCTATTGGAAGCTTGAGCTTATCGTGAACATACATCTACTATCTATCAAGGACATAGCTTTGTAAACTTGGGAAACACTCAAGGAGCTTAACATTTTTGGTCTGCTTTCCTCCATAGTGTCTTCCTTGGTCCTATCATAAGTGTTGTCTTATTTAATATTGTTAATGCTTTCATTATTAGTTAGTATTCATTTTACACTACTGGATTAGGTGATACATTTTGGTATGACTGATGGGACCCCGCATTCGGATCACTATGACCTTATTTTTTTCCTTGTTATATGTTAGACCAACCAAACTAACATTTTGTGCTTGTGTGTGTGCACATGTGGTTTGATAATATTTTTGTAGGTACATAGGTCTCTCATTGGAAATTGCGCTCCTAGCCATATAATAAGTTTTTACTTTAAAACACTTTCAAATGTGCTTTGTTCGCGATCTTGCCACCACATAATCATGAACTTGTAGTTGCAAGATTGCTATCGTAAACCAACAGGAATGTGAACCCACGAAAGCAAGATCACTGTTTGCCTAACCACAGTTAACCACGTGTCATTAATCACATCCCCTGCATCCCTACTTATCCTATTCCCAAGGGAACATTATTTTTTGTTGGTGGGATCACTAGAAAATACTGGTGAGAAAAAATTACCTAGTTAGTCAACTCCTAAAATCCAGTATCTCCTTCCTCAAGAAAACTCGCCGACCCATCTATCTATGGGAACGCTCCCCCAAGAACCTGTGTGATCATTGTTTCATGGGATCTCTCTGCAACCTTTTAACCCATGACCTATTTTTCTATTTTTTTTCACCATTCCATGTACCTCAATCCCATGACCTAAACCCATGGCTTGGAAAGTTTGACCAACTTGTAGTAAACTTTGACATTTCTCTATTGCAGGTACTTTCTAGAGCATAACACTAATAGGTTTCTTATAGGTTTTTGTCATTATAACTATGTTTTAAGGCTTAAAACTAAACAAATCTCACTTTTTCATGGAATGAATGGCTAAGTCTTTAGAGTATTTGTTTTTTATTAGAATGCTTGGATAGTTTAAGTAAATAATCCACTCTTGAATGTTAAGTACTGAAAATTGAACCAATGCGATAAACACTTCATTTTAAAGGTGCAAACAAATATTGTGTGCAAACACCTCAATTTTAGTGCTTAAAATGAAATCATGAAATCTTGAATGCCCTAAAGATAAGCTCACTCTTATTCCATCCTTTTACAAAGATTTCTTGATTGATTTACTTTTGTTGACTCGATTTCCCTTTGTTGACCATCACTATAAAGTTGGAAATGAACAAATTGAATGTTAAGCTCATGTGTGTCTTTAGAAACTAATTTTTTAGGATACACTAAATCATCCAAATAGAAATGAACCAAGTGCCTTGCATGTTCTAAGATTGTGCCCTCTAGCACATCTTTGTCTTCTCTATTTCCTACATCTTAAGACCTTAAAATACATGACACATGTAGCAAAATTTGTTAGAAAGATCATCCACAATAACCTAGGAGTGCTTCTAGTGAGTTCATCCACCTCTAGGAAGTGCTTCCCCTTTGGTGAGAAGGTCAAACTGGAAAAAAAGTCTGGCTAGTATATAAATGAGGGGAAAGGTAAACTTTCTCACTCTATCACCCAAGTTTAGGCGGTGTGTTTCTGGGGGTAGCCTGAGGTGGGAATACTTTTCCATTATTTCAGCATGTCTAGAATAGCTTCTTAAGTGGATCACATACGTAACAACGATTTGGTGAAATGTGACAAACCCATTTACAACCCTTTTTTATTTGAAATTCTCAATTTTTTTCCATGGTATGTTCATTCACGATGAAAGGAAAACATCCCTCAAGATTACTCACCATTGTGCTCACATGGTAGAGGCATACGACCACTTGGGTTTCATCTCCAAGGGTCATTGTTCCTACAGAAGGGGAACTTCTATTTGCCATGCCTTGAAGATTCTTTGATGTGTATCATTTTTTGATCGACTCTTGTATTGACTCACCTCTTCAATTAGAGGGACATATTGCACTAGAATCAGGAGACACTAAGTTGTGGGCCATTGAATAGCATATTGCGACCAAAAAAATTGACTTTAGAGATAAAGCATGTGTTTGAATTGTCTTACTTATGCTCAAGACCCATGAAAAACATTTGTAAAAACATACACAATTCTATGATTATTATAAAATCCTTTTGCTAAAGAGATCATTTGTTTGTCTTTCTCAAATTTGCTTTGTCCTTTGAGAAACTATTTGCTCATAAATCCCTCACATTAGAAAAATCCCATCTTTGTTATTTCAAAAGGTAGTCATTAGCAAGTCCTTGCGCAACAACTTTTTTCTCATTGGTTCAACTTTCTCTTGTCCAAAATTATACTTGTTCCCTCAAATAAAAAACCACTAAGCAAGTACCAATTACAAATTCCCTTCTTCCTTCGTCCAAAAATTTGTCCTTTTCAAAATATCTTTGTTACTTATCCTACTTGACTGAAAATAACACATTTTCTCTTTGAAAGACCCCACCTTTTGATATTTTAAAGAAAGTAGTTGTTAGCAAGTCCATTTGCAACAAATTTCATCTCCTTGGTTTACCTTTACCTTTTCCAAAACTATACTTGTTACCTCAAAAACACACTACTAAGTAAAATCTACTTATAAACAAACCTTTTTTTTTCCTTAGTCCAAAGTTTGCCCCTCTCAAAATATCCTTGTTACTTATCCTACTTGACTGAAAAAAACACATTTGTCTTCCAAATAGGTGCTCCTTACTTTGACCAAACGATTGTTAGCAAGTTCATTCACAACAAATCTTAAAATCTAGTTTGCCCTGCTTCACTACTTTACCATTCCTAAAAACTTGGCTATTCCTTAACTTGGTTTATGTTTCCAACCCAAGGTTAAGAGGTATACTTAGCATAGTCACTGCCTATCAAACCCCATAGTTGTGATCAAATCCCTTAGAGTTATCTCATGTTAGGCCAAACCAAGACCAAATTCAAAAAAGCTAAACTTCCACAAATACCAATTTACAAGGAAATAGAAGTAGAACACAAAAAACATACCCCCAACCCAAGGATTGCCAGGCTAGAACAATTTGAGAAAGATGAGACAAACATTGCATTACAAACTAAGTGGGATTACAAAATTTAGAACCTAACTCTTCGACGAGGTGTCAATCATAGCCTTATCAACAACACTAGTGTTACTTTGATTAGGTCTTTCTTTTTTTGCACACACTTGTGCACTTATCTCCTCATAGGTTTAGTCTTTCATGTAAGAACCACTACCCCATACAAGCATTTGAAATAGGATCACCTCCTCCCATTTTTACATCAACCTTAAGTTTTCAAAGAATCCTCCACATGCATCATTAAGACCTAGCACCTTCCACCATTTACTCACCCACTTAGAAGCATTTAGCATCATTTCATTAAAACTTTGTCTCCCTAAAAGTAGTTTCTATCCATCTCACTACCATAATTATCCTTGAAACTAAGCATTTTCTTAGATAGGCTGTCACTTGTGTCCCACATCACCTTGATCCAAAGGTTAGGTTACACACTTGATCCTTCTTTATCTTCCAAAAATAGACATTAGGCTACCTTGGGGTTTGATACCACCATCACAATTTTTAGGATTACTCTTAAGGGAAACATAGTCTCCTTCACTTAGTACCATATCATTTAGGTTCCTAAGGTATCATTAAGCACACTTGTACCTAATTTTCTTTTCATCTTAGGAAACCATTCCACCCTAGTCAAACTTAGGAAAATCACTTCATCATATACACTTAGCATCATCCTTCTCGCATTTCATCCTTAGGGAAATTATCCTTTCATGCCACCCACCACACATTCTAGTAAGAACACACAGAAAAAGAAGGATGTGGATCCTAGTCATAGCAGTAGCACAACTCGGGCTCAACCATACCCCATAGTTTCGATAACACCACCAAATCCACCACCATAAATCCCTGAAGACATAGATTCTTCCATAGATATTGACGCTTTCATGAACCAACATGGCCATGCAACCATTGTTAATGCCATCATAGATTGAAATAAGGAAGCCATCATGGAAAATTTCTTAAGGGACAATGTTGGTGCCTTTGAGTTTGGATGCCCACCACCTCCCAACATTATGGATCTTGCACATCCTCTATTTGGGTGGAAACCACCATCTATAGGGTCATCTAACCCTTATTATCCTTTCTCTTCACCCAAAAATGGGTACTAACCACCATAGATAGAACCTGCAGACCCGAATATACTCTCAACCTAGGTGACTGCTCCCATTCCACAAAACATCCATCCTATCCTCACTCAACCCTTAGTACATACCACATCTCAACGAACCCCAAGTGTATCATCTGCATCTAATTTCACCACCCATCTCCCTACTTCATAAATCCCCCTTTACATCCAACAAAACTACTTTTTACCTTTCATCCCAAAGCGTACCCAATTCATTTACTATCGACATGCCTCCACTAGGGCCAAATACCTCATCTTTCTAAAGCCTTTGTGGCTCAATATGCTCATCTTGTCGAGATTGAGTTATCTATAGTAGACTTAGTTCATACTAGGAAAAAAGAAGGAGAAAGCCTTGTAGAATACTTACAACATTGGCAAACCCTCACAACTAGGATCTCATGTACCATCCCAGAACATAACCTTGTCAAAATGTTCATAAATAGTGCACATCCCAGTCCTGCCCATTACATGGTTATGAACTGTTTACAAACATACAAAGACATTAAGGAAAAATGGATGGGACTTGAACAAGGGCTCATAAAGGATGGTTTCATCAAAATTTACAAAGAAAACACCCAAGACCGAGGCCCAAGCAATGACAAAACATGGTATTGGAATTTTAAAAAAAAACACGGTGACAAATGGTGTCATCGACACACAACATGTTCATATCATTGGGGTAGTTGCCAACATTCCCACCACATTTTGTCAATAATGACCTTATCAACAACAACCACCTATATATCAACAACCACCTATATAGAAAAATTAATAGGTACCCGCCCATCAAAATCAAACTAATGCCATCACACTTTCAACTGGACCTAAACCACGTGTTTAGAGACAACCACACATGTACACCCCACTGGGGGAGCCCCTTAATGCAATATTTGAAAAACTAGCAAAGGATAATCTTGTTCAATATCCACAGATAGAACCCTTGGAACCCAATTAGTCTAGAGCATCCTAGTATAAGCATAACGAGTTCTACAAATTCCATCGTGTCAAAGAACATACCACCCTTAAGTGCATGCAACTCAAGGATTATGTCCAAGACCTTATTGACTAGAAAGAGATCACAGTGGGGGCACAAGCTTTACCCAATGTAGGTTTAATAATATATCAAAATGCTTTTCCTCCTCATAACACAAACACAGGAAAAGCACCTACAAACACTCCTACCAACAAACTAGACAATGCTCAAAATAAACAGGGTGATAACTAAGATAAATCTCAAAAATATACCTCAACATATTTGGACTATGGGAGCCTTATCAACTGCATATCACAAGTTGAGCCATCTATCAATATTATAAACATCAAAGGCCTAGATACCTAATGTGTAGTTACTACTCGCCAAGCTCGACTCAATATAGCTGGCCCATCTATGTCTACACCATCAAGACCACCTCCATCCATAACACCTTCAGTAGGATCACCCTCATTAGGACCACACTATAATATCTTGGAACACCTTGGAAACATGTCAGCTCAGATTTCCATTCTTGATCTCTTACGAACAAGCCCATTTTATCAAGAGATCTTTAATAGTACTCTCCATAAGTCATGTGTCCCCATTGACATAAATGCCATTGAGTTTCGCAACTTGGTTGGCTATCGTTTTGCATCATGTGCTTTGTCCTTCAAGACCTCCAACATCCTAGTAGTTGAACCTGATCATATCATTCTACTTCACATAGCTGTCATGGTTTTTGACTTTATAGTCAAACGGGTCATGATAGATAATGGATCGACTTTAAATCTATGTACTTTAAAATTCATCAAACATGTAGAATACACTGAGGTAGATATCATTAATGAGGTAATCACCATCAACGCATATGACAACTTAGAGTGCACCACTGAAGGAACCATCTTGCTCCCTCTCAGATTTGGTCCCACCACTCAAGAAATAGTTTGTCACATAGTTGATCTTAACCTTCCATAACACATCCTCCTTGGATGACCATGGATTCATGCCATGAAAGCCGTTCCATCCACATACCATTAGTGCATCAAATTTTTGCATAATGGAACTAAGGTAACCATCCACGTAGACCCTAAACCCTTTGCTTATTGCAATGTAGTCAAAGCTTCATACACCAACCATTTCCCAAGAATAAAAGTTGGCCACACCATAGCTAGTTCCTCTGGTACCTGTCATGATTTGGGTACCATTTTAGCCTTCACTCTTTCCATGGTTAAGATCAACTACCAAGGTTATGGTGAATAAAATCTCACATATGCTTTTGCTGTCTTTGACCTCACAGATGCTCTTGAGGTCGAAGACATTCCTGAAGAGGTAGAAAAGAAAGCCTACGACGATATTTTCCTTGACAAAATATTTTTCACCGGAGGATTAGATATCATGTTCAAAAGGTTTGGGTAAAAGCAGGGGGAAATATTAGAAAAAAAATCATTAGTTCGGATCTGTTGCGGGATTTCTTCCAAAGTTTCTGCTTAAGTATATGTAAGCGAATTTTTGAACTCAGTGTAGTATCTTAGACTATCAGACTGCGTTTCAAGTTCCATTTTGTAGAGCTATTTTGCATTTAGGACTCATACTCACTACTCATGTAACATTCAAGCTTTTTGGAGCTCTTTGTTGTCTGCTAGTTTAATTTTGCATGAAGTGTGTAATATCATGCACAAAATACTTCATAAATTATTTATTCAAACTATAAGTTATTTTTTTAAATTATTTTCCTTCATAAATTATTTATTCAAACTATAAGTTATTTTTAAAAATTCTTTGCTATATTCTATAATTATCATTAGGATCATTATCATTGCATGAAGTTCATTATAGTGTAATACCATCACCATGCACTAAATACTTCATTAAAAATGTATTCTAACTGTAACTTATTGTATCTTTTGTTAGGTTTGCTTATCTAATGATTAATTTTTTCAATTCCAACCAATTAGATGTAAGAATTTAAAAAAAATAAAATTTAACTCTTAATTTTGTAGATATCATTAATGAGGTAATCAACATCAAAGCATATGACAACTTGCAGTGCACCATTGAAGGAACCATCTTGCTCCCTTTCAGAGTCGGTCCTGCCACTCAAGAAATAGTTTGTCACATAGTTGATCTTAATCTTCCATACAACATCCTCCTTGGCTGATCATGGGTTCATGGCATGAAGGCTGTTCCATCCACATACTATCAGTGCATCAAATTTTTGCATAATGGCACTAAGGTAACCATCCACACAAACCCTAAACCCTTTGCTTATTGCAATGTGGTCAAAGCTTCATCCACCAACCATTTCCCTAGAATCAAAGTTGGCCACACCATGGTCAGTTCCTTTGGCACCTGTCATGATTTGGATACCATTTTAGCTTTCACTCTTTCCATGGTTAAGATCAATTACCAAGGTTGTCGCAAATACAATCTCACAGATGCTTTTTCCGTCAGTGCTCTACCACTTGATCCGCATACTCAAGGGCATCTGAAACATCAAGGGCCAAGGCCAAATACCACCTCTCAACTTAGAGAGATAGGCCTTACCACATTAATTACCAAGGGAATCCTTGATGGAGAAGAAACTACACCAGACATTAACACATGGCTATAGAAGGAGCCACCTCCTAAAAGTGAAGAACTTCTTGATCACTTTAAACAAAAATATCCCTGGTCACATCGCCTTGCCACTAAGCAATGGGATTATCAAGGAGGTGGTTTGGGCCATCTGAAATCAAGCATTAGATAGCCTATTGAAGAATACCAAGAAAAGAAAAACAAAGGCGTAGGCTATGGACTCCTCATAACTGGGGGCACTACGAAAGAAGGCCATGCCTTCACAAACATCCAAAATAGTCCTGTTGAGGTCAAAGACATTCTTAAAGAGGTAGAAAAGAAAGCCTATGAAAATATTTTCCTTGAAAAAATTATCTAAGGAGCCTCTGTGCTCTACCAATTATCCATAAATCTTATAGACCTACCAATCACTCACATTGAACTCATTGATTGGGACCAACCAAGTGTTGTACAAGTTGACAAATTCTCTATAGAGCACACACTCCTTAAATTCATGGGGGAAAAATCACTGCATAAATGGCTGCCACCACCATTAGCATATGTCTACAAACTGGATCCAGTAGGTCACTTTGGGGAGGAGGAAATATCTAGTCACAAAATTGAGTTGAAAAATGAAACAAAAAGGCAAAAAAACAAAAGAAAACTATCCTCCAGTGAAAAATCCTCTCTAGTACCATTGGATGATTCAAAAAATGAAAAGAAAATAAAGGACATATCTGATGGTGAAAACCTCTTAGAGGCACACAAGGATGGAGATTTTATTCTTGCCCCACAAGATCATAGGCCTCCCATATCTTCAGTCTTGATAGAGGAAACTAGACCGGTCAATATTAGTTTGACTGAGATACCACATATCACATATATTGCGTTATCCCTACCACCTGAGTAGATAGATCTTCTTATCAAAGTTGTTGGTCACTTTGCATGGTCCTATCAAGACATGCCAGGGTTGGACACCAAGTTAGTAGTACACCATTTGGCCATGGATTCAAAGGCCAAACGTATCAAGAAAAAGCTCCATAAGATGCATCTCAAAGTTGCTTTGTTGGTTAAAGTAGAGTTAGAAAAATTGCTAGAGGCAAAGATCATTCACCTGATTGACTATTCAAAATGGATTTTGAACATGGTACCTATCACAAAACCTTCTGGTGATATCAAAATTTGCACAAACTTTAGAGATCTCAACAAGGCTTGCTTGAAAGATCATTTCCCATTACCAAACATAGACATGATTGTTGATCTCACTACAGGCCATGAGCTCTTATCACTCATGGGTGGTTTCTTTAGATACAATAAAATTTAGATAGTAGAGGAAGATAAACATAAGACAACATTTACCACACCTTGGGGGACATTCTATTATAACATGATACCATTTGGGCTAAAGAACACCAGGGAAACATATCAGCTTGCCATGACAGTCATCTTCCATGACTTAATCCATAAGACTCTTGAGGATTACATAGATAATATTTTAGTCAAATCTTTTAATGCCTTTGATCACTTATCTCATCTCAAGGAAGTGTTTGATTGATTGGCTGAATATCATCTCATGCTCAATCCTAAGAAATATGTCTTCGATGTTACCTCAGGAAAGCTCCTGGGATTCATTGTATCATGATGTGGTATTGAGATTGATCCTAAAAGGGTCAAGGCCATCATGTATATGACCCTTCCTAAGAAACTCAAGAAACTTCATTCTCTTCAAGAGAAAGTATAATCAATTAGATAATTCATCTCCCAACTCATTGATAAATGCCAACTATTCAAACATCTACTCAAAAAGGATCAAAACTTCAGGTGGGACTCCATTTGCCAATGCAAATTTGAGCTCATCAAGCAATACTTGGCTAACCCACCTATTTTGGTTCCTTTGGTTCTAGGACGTCCACTCATATTATACATTACAACTACTCCCATAGCACTAGGTGCTCTTCTAGCACAACTTGATGATACAAGAAGGGAAAGGGCTATTTACTACATCAGCCATACCTTAGTTAGCTATGATCTCAATTACACACTCATGGAAAATGCTTGCTTAGCCATGGTATTTGCCACTTAGAAGTTGTGTCATTACATGTTGAGCCACACTTTGCAACTTATATCCAAAATTGATCCATTAAAGTATATGTTATCACACATAGTACTCACATGGCACCTAGCTAAATGGGTCATGCTACTTAGTGAATTCAATATCCAATACATTGACAGAAAGGCCATCAAAGGCCAGGCTATAGTAGATCACTTGGTAGATGCACCTTTGGTTGTGGATCACCCTCTCATTATGGAATTTCCAGATGAACACCTCTGTTTAATAGAAGAACAACCATCCTGGAAGTTATACTTTGATGGATCTTATACATGCCATGGCTCCAGAGCTGGCATACTCTTGGTCACACCTCAGGGAGATTAAATTCCTAAATCTTTTAAACTACAATTTTAGTGCACCAACAACATCTTAGAGTATGAGGCCCTTATTACAAGACTCAAGATAGCAGTTGAGTGGAACATGACAAAGCTACAAGTCTTTAGAGATTCAAAACTCATTATCAAATAGGTTTTGGATGAATATTAGACCAAAGATGACAAGATGCAACCTTACAAAGAGTTGGTAGATCAATTGAAGGAATGTTTTACTCAACTTTAGTTCCTATAGATACCTAGATTGCAAAACAAGGCTGCAGATGCCATGGCCACTATTGGCTCGCTTTTAGAGATCCCGCAGGAGGCTACATAGTATGAATTCTTAGTTGAGCAACTACACGAGCTTGCATATGAGAATGATGAATCAACATGGGTCTGTGTCTTGGTTGGTCCCCAATCCCCATGGTACTACAAAATTCATGCTTACCTAGAAAATCATATCTCCCCATCTCACACTAACCCAATGCCAAAACCTTATTTGCATAACATCCTATTATACTATTATAGCTCAAACCCTTTATTGTCATAGCTATCATGATACTCTCTCTCAATGTTTAGACCAAAATGAGGTTGCAATGACTCTCAAAGAAGTACATGCCAGACTTTATGGTGCTCACACAAGCGGGATAGTTCTAGCTAAGAAAATCCTATGGACAAGATATTATTGGCCCACTCTAGAGCATGATGCATGTGACTTTGTAAAATGGTGTCTACCCTATCAACAACATGCTAACTTAATTTGAACCCCAACTCAAGATATCCAACTTATTGTGCCACCATGGCCATTTACATGTTGGTGGTTTGACCTTTTTTGGTGTTATTGCACCTCTCTCTTTAGAAGGACACAAGTGGATAATCACTGCCATTGATTATTTCACTAAATGGGTAGAAGCAATCCCCCTTGTCACTTCCATAGGAGTTCAGGGGTCCAAGTTTATTCTTTATCATATCATATGCCACTTCAACATCCCAGCTACCATTTTTACTGACCATGGAGGTAATTTCAAAAATCTCAATATGGAAGAATTATGCACTTCCCTTCATATCCATCACCATTTTTCTAGCCCATACTTCCCACAAGGTAATGGTCAAGTGGAGGCAACTAATAACACCCTACTCAAAATCCTAAAGAAAGTTGTCAATGATTCCGACTGTGATTGACATTTACAAATCAACCCCGCCTTATGGGCCTACTACACCTCATTCCATACATCCACTGACACAACCCCATACTCCCTGGTTTATGGTGCTAAAGTAGTATTACCTATTGAGGTTGAACTCCCATCCCTTCACATTTCTTTATGGGGCCAGATATTAGATGAAGATTATAGAGTGGCTCGACTTACCCAACTTGATTTACTTGATGAAAAAAGGAAATAGGCCTATGACCACCTTGTGGTCTACCAAAATTGCCTCAAGTGCAATTTCAATAAGAGGGTCCATCTATGCCACTTTCAAGAGTGAGACATGGTCCTCAAAGAAAATATGAAGGTTCAAGCTGACAGAGAAAAGAAAGGCAAGTTCAAACCCATGTGGCTTGGTCCTTATGTGGTCACATCTTTTGGCTTAGGGGCCTATCAACTATCCACACTTGAAGGTGAAGTCTTCAATGATCCCACTAATATCATTCACCTCAAGAAATTCTATACCTAAAAATCCTCAGTGTGTCCTGCTCCCTCAAGGAGAAGAAGGAAGAAGAGTAGGGAAAATATTTTAAAAAAAAATAGTAAAGAGAAATAAGCATCCAATGGTGAAAACTTGGTAATTCAAGCGCCTTGGATAGGTACCTTGGTGAAAACCTAGCAATTAGGTGCTAGGTGTACTTAGCCTTTTTATGACATACATCTCCCACATTACCCCCTCACACCTCATCCCCCATCACCTCGTTTTCCAAGGTGTTCCTCATAGTTTCACTTTCACACTCCCAAACAGACTCACGACATTTTCTTTCAGTCTCCATCACTTTGGAACACCCCACTTAAATCCTATATTATATCTGTAGTTCATATATCTACCCTATCCTTGTATTTGTTAGAAAGGTTAATCTTTCCTTGGATATATTAATTGGGATATTCCAAGGGTCCCTAAATGTAGTTTGTCCTCTTGTACACATGTGGAGGACATGTCATTGTTTGTCCTTTATTCCACATGTAAGGACAACTCTTGTTTATTTCTTTATTTAGTTTATCCTCCTTAAGAGGATTGTGACACTTTGCACACACCTATTATGAATGTGGCATTCATAGAAATGGGAGTTACAAATGCAACTCCTCTCTCATCTCTATATAAGAGATGCTCCTCCTTCTTTCTTCAACACACTCTTAGCACTTGATGTTATTGTATTGAGCTACTTTTGCTCCAACACTCTCTCTCTCTCTCTCTTCTCTAGGCATTTGCCTTCATTCATAATACTCACAAGGGGTTTTCTTTGCTTTCCCCTTATAAATCCTTGTCTCCATTGTTGAACCATCTTGGTGTATGCTCTTGGAGTTTGCTTATCTTATGGTAATATTGTTTCACACTTAACTTACTTGGATTGCTTCTCGTTCCTTGCTCAATATTATCATTTCTTACATGGTATCAGAGCTTGGCTATTTAATCCTTGTTTTAAATTTTGTGTTGAAGGTTGCCATTCATTGGAGCACACCTTATTTGGAGATGTTATTGAGAGAAGAAGTTTGTGCTGTGATTTTAGCTCTTTTTTAACAAATCTTGTGTATGCAGGTTTCATTTTTTTACTAACCCTCTTTGGAAGGCTTGCCGCCAAAGGGTTTTCTTGTAAAGTTTCATATTTTTTTTACTAACCCTCTTTGGAAGGCTTGCCGCCAAAGGGTTTTCTTGTTAAATTTCAATTTTTTTCTTGTTTTGGAAGGCATGCCACCAAAACAATAAGTATTACATGAGTAAAGTTTTCAATAACTCTCTAATTTTTATACTCCTTTTAATTTTTTTTTTTTTCCTACTCTTTAAATTTTTTTAATATATTCTTCTATATTTATTTGTTGTATGCTCTTGAAAATTTCAACCATACAACATAGATGTTTTTTATAGGATTTTAATCCTTATAAATCTATTAACTTTTTAAAAAACCCGCATTCATTTTTTACATTGCATTTTTTTTTAAACCCGCATTCAAATTTTGTTTGGGCAGACGCGCCACCCGTGCACCGCCGCGGGCCATTAGTGCCGCCGCGCACCGCTGCGCGACACCAGCGCGCCGCCACGAGTCGTCAGCGCCGCCACGCATCGCCGCCTGTATTCACCACCGCCACACACACATATATCACAGGCTCGAGCGAGAAAGCCCTCTTTTTCGAGTTTCTTGCTGAGATTACATTGAAACCCCGCGCTATCAGCGACACCCCACGCAAAAGCCATTAAACCCTGTGTTATTTCTGTCATTTTTCCACCGCTTCCACCGGCCCCTTCACACTTGGTGTAAACCCTACGCCGCGGCCCGCGTCCAGGCCACGCGGCAACTTCCGCCTGCGCAGCCACGCCGACATCATTATCCACTCTCATCCAATTTTTAAACATTTGAAATCCCGCTTTTTTTCCCACCAACCTTAGCCGACCAACCACCTCTGCCCTCTGGCCACATGGCAGCCACCGCCAACGCTCCGCTCCTTAAATATATCTCCGCCCAACCTTTTGCTTTTTTTTAAAAAAAAATCTTGTTTTATTTATTAAAACAAAAATTTTATAACGTTTTTTTTTATCACATTTTTTTTCTTTATTTTTTTTTAAACAAATAAAAATTTAAATTTTATTAATTTTTTATTTTCTTTTAAATCCATAATTCAAAAAAAATTCAAAAGATATATTCTTAATTTTATATATTAAAAAAAAAAAAAAAAAAAAAAAAAAAAAAACACAAATTTTTTTTTCTCATTAACAATTTTTTTTTTCTCAATTGATTTTCAAATTAAGGGATTTTTTTTTTTTAAAAAAAGAATTTTTTTTCTTCTAATCATGTCAACCTTAATTCCAGAAATAAAACTTAATTATTCTAATTATCATTCTTGGAAAACTCATATCTCATTTATTTTTCATTTTAAACACCTCTTCGAAATAGCCACTGACCCTTCTCTTGAACCTGGTTCAGCGGCTACCCAAGATGAGAAAGATACTTGGAAAGCTAAAAATGAAGAAGCTTTAGGCTTAATTGGTATTTCCATTATTCCATATTTATATGTGTTAATTGCTCACTATTCTAAAGCTCATGATGCATGGTCCATCATGCAAACCAAGTATGACAGTGGCGATGAATATCGCAAAATACAGTTGCAGGATCAACTCGAAGATCTCAAGTATGCAGATTTTAAAAGTATGGATGAATTTCTCTTAAAATTTGATTCTCTTAAAAGTCAAATTATGGCTTTAGGTGTTCAATTAGAAGACATTCGTTTAATTCATCTTATTCTTAAAAAATGTCTTCCTAGACAGTTTCAACAGTTTATAACTAATATTCATGCACAACTTGCTATTCCTACTTTAACTTCTCAGTTAACTTATGTTATTTTTCAAACTTTATTAAGATAGGAAGAAGCTAAGCTAATTCAGTTTGGTACCCTTAAATCAACTGAACATGCATTTGTGTCTAGAAATTCAACTAATAATTTTCGTTCCAATAATAATAATCATAATCACAAACAATATAATACTAATTCAAATAATTCCAACAATAAATTTCATGCCAAATATAATAATAATACCAATCATCTTAATAATACTCGTAATGCTAATAATCAAAGGAATCATTCCAATTCCAAACTTCGTTGTTCTTATTGTGGCAAAGATGGTCACATTGTCAATAACTATTTTAAAAAGAAAAATGATAAAAAACCTATGAATAATAGTAACAATCATCAAAACTCAAATCATAAAAAAGGTAACTCTACTAGTTTTAATTCTCGTCATGCTTTTACTTGTAGCTTTAATCTTTGTAGACCTTTAGAATGGATTGTTGATAGTGGTGCATCACAACATGTCACTTCTCATAAAGAAATTTTTGATTCTTTACAACCTGATATTGCTAACGTTCCTATTCAGTTAGCTAATAATCAGACTTGTAAAGTTGAAGGATTAGGTGATGTTACTATTCCCAATGGTAAATTGCATAATGTATTATATGTACCTGACTTTAAAACTAATCTGCTTTCTGTTTCACAATTATGTCAGGACTATAAAGTTGAATTCTACAAAGATACATGTTATATCATAGATCCTCAAACTCTCAAAGTGATTGCTCATGCTAAAATGGATAATGAGAATTTGTTTAAATTCCATGAATTTGCTAGTTCACGATATTCTTTACATACTTCTATTGATTTCAATATATGGCATGAAAGACTTGGCCATTTAAATTCTGATTATATTACTTTCATGCAAAAGTATAATATGGTTGATGGCTTGCCTCACATTATTCCTTCCAAGATTGCCTGTACAGGTTGTATGAGTGGTAAGATGCATAGGGAGCCCTTTCCAAGTGGAAAATCATGGCGGGCAACTCATAAGTTGCATCTTGTCCATAGTGATCTTTTGGGCCCCATGGAGAATACCTCCATCCAAGGTTCTCGGTATGCACTTACCTTTGTTGATGATTTTTCTAGATGAACTTGGATCTATTTTTTGCATAGCAAGGATCAAGTTCTTGATATATTTATTGAATTTCAGTTATATGTTGAAAGGCAATCTGGGTTTAAACTTAAAATTCTTAGAACTGATAATGGGAAGGAATATGTGAATAATGCTTTTCATTCTTATTTGAAATCATGTGGAATTAAACACGAGCTTACTATTCCTTATACACCACAACAAAATGGTGTGGCGAAAAGAAAGCATCGGACCATTGTTGAAATGGCTAGAAGCATGTTGCATGCTAAGAATCTGCATTATAAATTTTCGGCTGAAGCCATGTTTTGTGCAACTTATATTCTTACTCGGACTCCTACCAAAGCTCTCAAGGCTATCACTCCAGAAGAGGCTTGGTCTGGTAGGAAACCGAATTTACATCATTTACAGATATTTGGTTCTATTGCTTATGTTCATACGCCTAAACAGAAAAGGCATAAATTAGATGCTAAGTCATCTCCTTATATGTTTGTTGGGTATGATGAAAACACTAAGGGTTATTGTGTTTATGATTCCACTACTAACAAAGTTCAAGTTGCTAGAGATGTTTGTATTGTAGAAAATGGAGTTCATGATTGCTCTACTACACATGATGAAGAATTCAGTGGCACTAAAATTGTGCTGGTGGAGGACCAACCTCCTTCTCTTAACCCTACTCTTTCTCTTAATCCTTCAAATCAAGTACCACCGATTATTTCTGCTCCTACAACTCATGATACTCAAGTAGATACTAATGATACTTTTATTACTAATGATTCTTCCTCTAGTGATAATTCCATTACAACTAAACGTAAACCTAAATGGGCTCAAAACTTAATCAATGAAGGTGATGATTACATTTCTAGACTTGGTGGAATTAAACATAGAAGAATTAATTATTGTAATTATGCTTTAATAACTACTATTATGAATTCTAACGATCCTAAGTCTTTTGATCAAGCTAACTCTCAACCTCATTGGCAAAAAGCCATGCAAGAGGAATATGATTCTTTAATCGCTAATCAAACTTGGAACTTAGTCAAGTTACCTCATGGAAAGAATATAGTTTCATGTAAATGGTTATACAAAATAAAATTGAATACTAATAATGAAATTAGTAAATTCAAGGTTAGACTAGTAGCTAGAGGTTTTTCACAAATTGAAGGATTAGACTATAATGAAACTTTTGCTCCTGTTGCTAAGATGCCTACTATCAAATTAGTTCTTGCTTTAGCATCTAAAATGAATTGGCCCATTCATCAAATGGATGTTAAAAATGCCTTCTTAAATGGTGAGTTACATGAAGAAATCTATATGGCTCAACCTCCTGGATTTGTTAAGAAAGGTAGTGAAAATCTGGTTTGCAAATTGAACAAATCTATTTATGGTCTTAAACAATCACCTAGAGAATGGTATTCTAAAATTAATTCTTTCTTTATTTCTCAAGGTTTTACTAGAAGTAAGAATGATCCTAATTTGTATATTAAACATACTAATGATGATATTATCATTGTTATTGTTTATGTCGATGATCTAATACTCACTTCTAGTTCAGACGCTTTGATTTCTGATATCAAATTTCAACTTAAACAACAATTTTAGATGACTGACTTAGGTATCTTACATTACTTCTTAAATATGAAAATTTTTCAAACTCCTAAAGGTATCTTTCTTTCTCAAAGCAAGTATGCTTATGATCTTTTAGAAAAATTTAAGATGAATAACTCTAACCATGTTTCAATTCCATGTGAATTAGGTACTAAATTAATGACTGATATGAATACTCCTTTTGTTGATGAAACTTTGTATAGGCAATTGGTAGGAAGTTTAAATTATTTAACTCTTACTAGACCTGATATTGCTTATAGTGTTGGTTTAGTTTCTCAATTTATGTCTAAACCTCAACAAACTCATTTTAAAGTTGCTAAACACATCTTAAGGTACATTAAAGGAACTCTTAATATGGGATTATTTTATGATGCAAATTCTGAATTTATTTTACATGGCTATACTGATTCCGATCTAGGTGGAGATCCCAATGATGGGAAATCCACTTGTGGTTCTTTTTTCTTTGTTGGTTCAGGTCCAATTTCTTGGAAAATCAAAAAAGAACACTCTATTTCCCTCTGCTCAATTGAAGCTGAATACAAAGGTTGTACCAATGCAGCTAAGGAATCTTTGTGGATTAGAAGACTTCTTGACGATTTTGGTCTACCTCAACAATCACCTACACCTATACATTGTGACAATCAAAGTGCTATTGCCTTGGCAAAGAATCCAGCTTATCATGCACAAACCAAACATATTTCACTTCAACATCACTTCATTCGAGAACAAGTTGAAGACAAGCAAATTATTCTTCTTTATTGTAAAGGAGAAGATCAAGTGGCTGATATTTTAACCAAACCACTTTCTAAAGAGAGATTTCAGTTCCATTGTAAAAATTTGGGTTTAAAACCCGTTGATGTAAACTCCCCAAGTAAAGATTAAGGGGGGGTGTTAGAAAGGTTAATCTTTCCTTGGATATATTAATTGGGATATTCCAAGGGTCCCTAAATGTAGTTTGTCCTCTTGTACACATGTGGAGGACATGTCATTGTTTGTCCTTTATTCCACATGTAAGGACAACTCTTGTTTATTTCTTTATTTAGTTTATCCTCCTTAAGAGGATTGTGACACTTTGCACACACCTATTATGAATGTGGCATTCATAGAAATGGGAGTTACAAATGCAACTCCTCTCTCATCTCTATGTAAGAGATGCTCCTCCTTCTTTCTTCAACACACTCTTAGCACTTGATGTTATTGTATTGAGCTACTTTTTCTCCAACACACACTCTCTCTCTCTTATCTAGGCATTTGCCTTCATTCATAATACTCACAAGGGGTTTTCTTTGCTTTCCCCTTATAAATCCTTGTCTTCATTGTTGAACCATCTTGGTGTATTCTCTTGGAGTTTGCTTATCTTATGGTAATATTGTTTCACACTTAACTTACTTGGATTGCTTCTCGTTCCTTGCTCAATATTATCATTTCTTACAATATTCTACCACATGTATCATATTAGGTGTATTTTATCCTTGTACTCTACCACATGTATCATATCAGGTGTATTTTATCCTTGTATTCTACCACATATATCCTGTCAGGTGTAGCTTATCCTTTGTATTAGTTCTATGTATCATATCCTTGTAACAATAGAGTATCCTATATATCATATCCTTGTAACAACAATAATAGCATATGTATCATATCCTTGTAAATGACCGTAGTACCCTATGTATCATATCCTTGTACCAATGCTAGTTCTTTATGTATCATACCCATGTAACAATGACTGTATTACAACAATGCTATCTCCTCATCTTGAGCTTTTCCCCTTGGTACAAATACCGACTATTGTCTTCTATCATATGTTCTAGAGTCCCCATCCGTTGTATAGTCATGCTTGTATATTTTTTGAGTCTTATCGTGACACCGTGTGTCACTAGCTCATCATCTGTAGGAAATAATCATTGTTCCTTTTGTCACTATCCTAAATGTACTATCACTAAGTCCTTTCCAAATGTTTTTGTCCTTATATTCAGCCCATTAGTATCCAATTATCCTAATATCTTTGGCAAAAGGTTACTGTTTCACACATTTGTCTCTTTCTTATGATCTTTAGTTTTATCTTGTATATTTTGATTGGTTGTTTCTAGGTGATTTTTAGTTGTTCCCTCCTCATGGTCACCATGATCTTCCATATCATGTTGTGCCTTGACTGGGTCAACTCAAAAGCATGGTGTCGACCGCAATCTTTTTCTACTTGTGAGTTAGTTGAATATCACCCTTGCATACCCCAAACATGTTTTCATTTATGATCACATGATGCAGTTGGGTGATATCATTTTCTTGTAGATCACCCAACATCATCTCCATGCTAATTTCTCTAGGACTAATTTGTGATGTTGGGGCAATCCTTGCATGCTTGTTTGAGTCAATCCTATGCAATATTAGGGAAAAGGCCTTGACTTTCTTAGTAACCTTGGCAGATCCCTAATATTCCTATATCAAATAAAGTGTTCACACTACATGGTGGTACTTCTTTGCAAAGTACTCTGCTCTCAAGCTTCCTATATGTCCCATTCCTCTCACCATTTTCTCCCATACAAAGAATTACATGATCTTATCATCCCTATACACGTTCGTACTCACCCCCTCCTACATATTTTCTTAGCCTCCTATCCTCTCCTCCCTCACTCCCTCATAACTCTTAGCCCCCATGACCTAACCTTTCCTCGTCATCTCGATATCCTACTCAATCCCATCCACTTAAGTCTTCTACACATGTCTTGTTTAAAGTTGTGTATATTGTTCCAAGGTCATGACCAATTAGTGATATGTTGTACCATTTGCCTACACCCCACATTTGTTTCCCTATCACTCTACTTCCCTTTCCTATCGTAACCAATGAGACCCTCTTCCTTTACGTCACCTATCTCTCTCAAACTTCAGATCTTTCCACTATCAAAATCTTTTGATTTAAATTCCTTATCATCAAACATTGAGCTATCTTCATTATCCTACTCTTACAACTTCTAAACCCCTAGGTTACAATTTCACCATCCATCATGTTATGCTATTTATCATAAGTCACTATCCTAGCTCTATGTTCACCTATCCTATTTCTTACCATCCTAACTCAAAGTTTGTTGTTTAATCATTTTCTAACATTATCTGCTTAAAAGTCAACATCTCTTATGTTTTTAAAGTTCATTCTTTATCATAGATCATTATCCTATATCAAGCTCTATTTACCCTTTCCCACCATCATAAATTTTTCTGTATCTCATTTTTTATCATCATTACCTATATCTATTTGCTATCTCCTCGTATCCTAGTGTTTAATTAAGTTAGCATGTTGTATTGTCATAGATTACATTCATTTACCCTTATCATAATTTGGATTTCTCTTATCATACGTCCCCATCATAGATTTAGATCTTTCATCACACGTTAGATAACTTCTCATCTTTTATCCTTATACTCTTTAGTTCACTTCGCATATGTTATCACCAAAACTTTGAGTTTGGTTATCACATTCATTTTTTGTTTGTGTTCATTTTTAAAATTTGTACCATCATCATAAAACAAATGTTCATTTTTAGTTTATGTTCATTTTTAAATCTGTACCATCATCATCAAACTCACGTTCATTTTTAGTTTGTGTCATTTTAAAAATATGTACCATCATCATCAAACTCACATTCATTTTTAGTTTGTGTTCATTTTTAAAATTTGTACCATCACCATCAAACTCATGTTCATTTTTAGTTGTGTTCTTTTTAAAAATCTATACCATCATCATCAAACTGACATTCAATTTTAGTTTGTGTTCATTTTTTATCTATGCCACCATCATAAAGTTCATATTCATTTTATCTTCACTCATGTTCAAATAACAATCATTCTAAAAATGCTCATCATCATAAACATCATCATTAGCACTGTCAAACAAATCACATCATCAAATAAAATCATATCAACACAATCAAAACAAATCACATCCTGCCCTATCAACCAAATCTCATCATCAAAAAAAATCATATTAGTACTATCAAAAAAATCTCATCATCAAATAAAATCATATATACTATCAAAACAAATCTCATCATCAATATACATCATATCTTACATCACAAATATATTAGTACTATCAAAACAAATGTCATCATCAATATACATTATATGCTTCATCACAAATATATCAGCACTATTAAACTAATCTCATCATCAAATAACATCATACCTTGCACTATCAAATGCAATCCCATCCTCACAACACCTCATATCTTGTATCACAAACTATTAGTCACATCATATATCTCATAAACATCACATCTTGCATCAAAAACACATCAATCTGTCGTACACATCTAAAAACCATCTACTTCATAAACATAAGCATGACATCATACATCTATACATCCATATCCCACCCCAAAGAATGATCCACTCTATACAAATCCCATCCCCAAAGAATAAAGATTCAAATCACCCATCCCTGCAAACATCCCAAATATCCATCATATTCAAAATATTTAATGTCCATATCATACAAACAAATCCTATCAATACATCGAGTTTGCACTTGCAAAATTACATCAACTAGTAGATCCAAACAATAATATATCACAAATCAACATCTCACTGATTTCCCTCCTCTACTGCCTCCTCATCATGAGACTCATAGGTGTTCGTCTCTACCCCTGGCATTGTTGGTGGTGGAGGTGGTTGGCTCATCCATCCTCCAGCTATACCCGAGCTTTCTGCCTCATCCCTCCTCCCACTCATCTCCATGTCTTGCCTCTGGCTCTACCCCATCCTGTAGCTCTACCCTATGTGCTAAGACTTGCTTGTCCTCTATGAGCCTCGAGTGCTCCATCCACTCTCTTCCCCTCCACTTTGCATACCTATGTGGGTCCTAGCTATCCTTGACCATGTCGGTCATCTATAACGATCGATCTAGTTTGTTGGGACCGTTGCATGGTACCTCCCCCAATAAAATCCTTCTATCTCTCTCTTAGCTCCTCCACCTCTCCCCATAATATCCTTAGCTCCTCCATCCCTCCAGCCACCATCACCTGCTCTCTTAGGGTCACCACCTCTACCACTAGTCTATCCCGCTCCTATTGCATGGTGTCCAGCCTCACCTGTACTACCTGCCTCTCTAGACTCACCACATCTAATCTCCCCTCCATCCACCCAGCCTCCATTTTTAGTCTCCCCACCTCTATCCCTACCCTATCTACCTATCCCTGTACTACATCATGCTCTAGTCGCAACTAATTCCACTCTATCCTGAGTTGATCTCTCTCCTACTGAGTCTCCCATAGTAGCTAGCTGGTAGCATCATGGGTCTATTGCAAAGATGCGTATTGGGTTGCCCATCCATCATCCCCTCCCCCTAACAAAGAGCCACCCCCATCTCCTCTACCTACTAGCCTCTATGGCCTTGGCTCGCCCTCCCCCTGCAGTCTCCTCTCCTCCATTGGCCTCTCCTCTCCTCTCTTTGGCTTTGCCCCTCTCTCCTCTCCTCTCTCCAGCTGTACCCCTCTCTCCTCCTACCATCCTACCCTTCGCCTTTCCCACATGGGCCCCTTCTCCTATACTACAACCTTTACCTAGTGTCGTAGCCCTCTTACTACATACTTGCCCTGCCTGGCTGCCCAAGCTAACTACCTTGCCACTACTACCACTCTAATCACTTGGGCTTGGCCTACTGGCCTCGGTCACATGAACCAGTCTCGATACTCCTGTGTGGAGCCTGCATCTTCTACCCCACCAAACCAATCCCACTATTACGGAACTAACTCTTGCTAGGCCTAAAGTAACCCCTTCTTTTGTAGTGCTAGCCTGTACATAGTCACTAGCTCTTGAGTAACTCACTATAACCAATTCAGCTTGCTTGGAGCCACCTAGACCCATCCAAACTATCGCAAGACCCTATATGATTGGTACTGCTCTGCAATGTACTCCCACCACCAAAAAATAAAGCATGGTGATATCGTATAGGGAAAATATTTTCCCTCCTCAGCCCATGGACCTAGAGCCATATATGGTCTCCATACGACGGTCCTAATCTCATCAACTTGGACTCACCAGTAGTCCACATCCTCTATGTGATGGCAGGGAAAAGGCTTCCCCTAGCTATATGCCATTGGCTTATCTGCCTACCTGTCCCTCTGTATGATTGATCTAAATGCTGCAATGTTCTCCCATGCCTAAACTTGTAATAAAATGGGGAACCCTATACTCCTCCCCTATCATTTGACCCCCTAATACACAATCTGATCTAAATCCTAATACAACTCTACTAACATCAACGATCCCTAGGCTATCGGGACTCCTACATCCACTATCTGCATGATAATTGGTATCAACACCAAGGTAACTCCTATCCCACCTATATCTAGGGAAATGTACCTTGATACTAACCCACACACATAAAAATAGATCTGCCTCTCTGTGGCCACTCTGTCCAAGTGCTCCTCTAGTGCAAACTACCCTCATGGGATCCAAAATGTAACCCCTAGCCCTGCAAGCCCCTATATCACTACCTCTGCTGTAATCTCTCTCATCAACATCACTAGCATCCCCTGAACTAGTAATCTTAAAATCTTGTATATATCATCTACTGTCATTGTCAACTCCCCTGTAGGCAAATGGAATGTGCCTGTCTTGCTGTGCCATAGCTCACACAATGCTATCACCATGGCCATATAGGTGCGTGTGTGGGGCAACCTTGCCAAGTATCCATGCTCAATACTGTTGTATTTTAATCTTCTCGCCAAAATTCATAATTCATATTGCCCTTCCCGCCTTTGAAATGTCCATAATCAAATACCCGTGGAAATATTAAAATACCAAGCTTCAAACCTTATAACGTATTTTTTGCAGCTCGCAAGTTCTCTGCCATTAGATCTGAGGAAGATCGACAGTTGGTGCTGTCTCACCATTAGAAGTTGCACGGTTAATATGTTAGCGACATGGCACCCGGAGGACACGTGTCCAATGGGTCTAGCTTGCAGGGAAGACATGTTTCGGCAGTCAAAAAAGTTCCACGGCACTATGGGCGCTATGTTGGTATCATGTATTGGCCGAAAAATCTTCATAGCGACATAGCACCCGACGGAAATGTCTTACGGCGGGCAGTCAGTTTCACAGGCCGAAAAGTTCAAAAGGTGGCAAGGCGCCACGTTGCCATCAAAAAACTCACGAGTTTTCCGATAGCGACATAGCACCCGACCGACCGGAGGGTGTTTCTGCAATGAGTCCTAGTGTTCGACGGGCAAAGTTCACGGCAACAGAAAAGTCACCATGACGAGAGCTTTAGGAAAGTGGTTGGGTCCCATTTTGTACCTCATTTGCCCAGTTGGTGGAGTCTGATACCATGGTGGTGAATCATTGGAAGACACGTGCAAATCAAAAGACATGTCATCAGTTGGGTGCTATGGCGCTATGGGGATTTGGCCTCGATTTCCTCATAGCGACATGGCACTTAGTTGACACGTGGCCACTCTGTGAGGTCAAAGTCTTGGGTCTGCCAGGTTGGTGCTTTGAAGGCCAATGGGGAGGTGCCAGGTGTATGAGTCAGAGCATATGTGGTTTACGGGCCTAGCAATTTTCAGGGGATGTGTAGAGTACGAGGTGGTTTTGATCGTTAGATTGAGATTGATCTACGATAGGCACCATTGTGCTATGAGGAAATACTCAAGAAATATCAATAGCGACATAGCACCTGGGTGCCACATGTCCTGGTGGGACCATATTTTCATGTAGCTAGCACAGTAAAGGGTTTGGGTCGCTCGTAACCATGAGATCAGTTCAAATCAATGGATGATGCCATGTTGCTATGGTGAAGTTGTGCGATCTTTACCATAGCAACATAACACCCATCCGCCACGTGGATCAGCAGGGCCAGGTCTCACCACGTACACCAGGTGTCATTTGAGTGTGGTGCATTTGTTGAGGTGGCACCAGATATGATGGGCCCGGGGTAAGGACAGCATAGTGGTACAATGAGTCTTCATGATCGTTCGATTTTAGGCTGATCAATGGTTGGTGCTATCTCACCATCGAAAGCTGCACAGTGGATACAATGGTGACATAGCGCCTTGCTGACATGTGTCTCGCTGGCTTGGCCAGGGTTGACGGTTAGCGGCTGGCAGTTAGTGTCGCGGTCAGGTTTGTGATCCTTACAGTTAATAATAACAGTTTGAAGGGTGGCGCGGTTAGTTCAATAAAAGGAGGTCAACCACAGAGGACTTCCCAGGTGGTAGAACGAAAAGATGTGATTGGCCTGCATGGCCCAGTCAGCATGTGGAACCATTTGACCTCATTGATCCTATTGATTCATGTACCAAGAAATGAAGGTAATCAATTTGGTTGTGTGATCTGATCTTCATGATCAATCTCGACCTACCCGAAATGAATGCAGAATGGGGAAGAACACTCCACCGTCTCAGTCGATCCATCTACCCAGTTAGAACATCGATGGCACCATTTTCAGTCCTCTCAGGACACCTGTTGCAACAAAGATCAGATTTTCCTCAGATTCCCATGATTCTCCTTCGTAGGACTTAATGACAGGCAGCTACAGGGTCACTTCAATTGGAAAAGATCTCAGTTATGCCTGAACTTTAAAGGTAGATTTTGTAGTTTTTGAAAAGGAGGACCTTCTCTCTGATTTTCCTCTTCTTTTTCTCTGCAATTCTAGTGTGAATTCCCTTGTGCCTCTGAACTATCTGGTTCTCTACTTATCTCCTTTAGTCATTGGTATTAAAGTGCAAGAATTCTTTGCCTGTGCCATTGTTTTGTGGAAATCTGTAATCTGCATGACTGTATCTCTGCTAGCCTATGAATGATATATAAGTGAACTTCTTCCTTGTGTCATCCATCTTGGTTTTCTGATCTGTATGTGGTTATTTGATTAAAGCAAGTCTGGATGTGTATATCCTTAGTTTCATTCTGGTTCAGCAACGCATGTATGGGTAGGGATTGGTTCAAACACTCTATTTTGGTGCATCACCTCCTTAGATTAGAACTAGGTAGATTTTCTTTCATGATCTCTTTCTCCCTTTTCCTCTCCAAGAGTAGTTAGGTGCACCCTGATAGTAAGAGGAAGCTGACCTTCTCCAGAGACTCAACCTCACAGTTCAAGTCCCACAGCTTGGAGGTTGTTTCCATGTTTCACTAGGTTGTCCTCGCGCATAGGCCTTGGACAAGGGTGCAAACCTAACTGACAACAATTTTTGGCACGCCCAGTGGGACACTTTTCAAACAAAATTTAAAGTCTATTGGTGTCAAGAAGAAAGAGTTTCAGAGATTAATACTGAAGAGGTAGTTCTAGCTTTAGTATTCAAGCCTTTAAGAGGTTGATCCTTCAAAGTACTTGGCGACTCTGAACATCAACAAATAGGTTCTAGGCCAAAGTTGCAGTGATTCATGCCCAGAGCTGAAACAAGAGTGTCTTCTAGAGATAAATTTCAATATCAAGAGCTTTCTCTTTCAAATCCTAGAAGAAGGAGGACTAGAACTTCATTATCACTGGTTAGGGGTGTAGTAATACTTAATATACCTGTAAGGTCTGTCTCTACTCCTACTGTTTGAACTCAGCCTAGATTGCCATCAACACTCATCAATAGAACACTTGTCTACATGGAACGACAAAGAGTTCATTCTTTTTCCACCTTTAATGGTGGAAGTCCTCTATTGTTAGCCCAAAGACATGATATACCAATATCTGCACTCAAAAGTATACCTGATTTTACTAGTGAAACTTCCATCTCCCCTTTAGAGCATATCCAAGAAGTAGAAAATGTCTATAATATTCATGGTATCATAGAGGATGATGTTGTTGTCAGACTTCTGGCCTCATCTTTAAAAGGAAAAGCATTACAGTGGTATAGAGGCTTAGCTCATGGTTCTATAACTGATTGGGATGGACTAGGAGCAGGGTTATGCAAACATTTTGAGGATAGAAGTGACCATCTGTCACTTTTAGAGCAGCTGACTACTATAAAAAGGGCCCCCCATGAATGTATGATTGATTTTAACTATAGATTTCAAAAGACATGGGATAGAATACCTACTACAGTGAAACCTACCCCTGGTAATGCCTTCTTGCTTACCCTAGAGCTTTTAACAGTGATATTGCCACTACAATCCAAACTATGGGAGGAGATACCTTGCCTAATGCCTATGAGATAGCCATAAAAGCTGAGAACATCCTGATACAAGGAGGAAAGTTGGCTCCAAGGCCCCCTATGCCTTTCTTTCCTGATGTTCCCAACCATCAACCAACAATAGCCCCTCTTCCTACAACTTCTACATCACAAGCCCTTATTCCAGTTCCCCAAGTTTCCACATCCTAAAATGGGATAGATGAACTCAAAGAAATGCTCCAAGGTCTAGTGCTGAATACAGATAAGAGAGAGAAGACCCTGGATAAAAAATTGCAAGACAAAGTGGTGGCCTTAGAAATATAGCAAGCCCAAAGTGGCAAGCCTCCCCAATTGCAATATCAGGCTCCAAATAGTGGTAGGCCTCCTAATAAGTGGAATAGCTCTTTTGATCAGGGTAGGCAAAATAGTGATGCTTCTGCTTCAAGCTCAAATCAGAACAGAGCTATAGTCCCTCAAAATAACTTGGCCCAAGATCAAGATTTCTGTCCTTCCTGCAACTATTCTTATGCCTATTGCATGTGCTAGAAGGCAGAATCTTATTTGGCCCTAACTAACCAGAAACCTGGAGCAAAGAAATCATACAAGGAGGATCATCTCAAGGAGGCCTCATATATTCAAGGATGTGATGATTTCTCTTTCATGAATCATCAGATTAGGGAGCATTGTAATGTAAACCAAGATTCTATTTCTCATAACACTAGAAGCAGAAGGAGAGCTATACAACATGCTACCCCTCCTTCTCCTAAGCAGGCCTCAACTTCAAGTTCTACACCTCATGCACATGCAGCAAACAAATCAACAAGTACTTCACAGCAAAAAAAGCAAGATTCTAGAAAGAAAGATGCAGGTGATCCTTATGTTGCCCCATCTCAACCTCTTATAAGTGCAACTCCCAAAGTTTCTACCAAAGTTCCTAATACACCTTTCAGTGTGGTAGAGCAAATGAAGAAGACAAATGTGAACATTTCTATGTGGGATGTTGTTGCTACCATACCAATATAGAAGAGGATGCTGCAGCAAGAATTAGAGAAGATTGAACCCAAGGATCGACCATCTATCATGGAGAGTGCCACAAGTCTAGTACAACTAGCAGGGGATGTGGAGACAAATAAAAAGGTTAGACCCCCTCCATTCTATGTTTCTCTAATTATACGAGGCAAATTAGTCCACAATTGCATGATAGATTCAGGGGCTAGTAGCTCAGTAATGCATAGGTGTGTTGCTGATGCTTTAGGAATGAAATATGAGCCCATTGTTAGGGATGTGTTACAATTAGATGGTAGTACTATCAAAACTATGGGTATCCTTAGGAATGTGGAGATGGCCCTACATGCATGCCCTGGTTGCACTGTGATTCAAGACATATCTGTTGCTGCAGTCAAGCCCTATTTTGCTATCTGTCTTTCAAGAGACTTCACTACTCAAATTGGTGGATTCATATCTGCTGATTGGTCATATATGTCTTTTAAGACTAGATATGGAGCCAATGCCTCAATTAGAACAGAACCTCAAGCCCTTCATCACACTGAATCCTACACCCCCAATCTCATCAACATGAATTGCCCTATTCTAGAGATGGATGAAAATGACATAGCAAATGAGCCTACCACTTCCATAGCAAAAATTCCTGATTTCTTCTTGGATGAGTGGGCAAATGCATATCAGTTTGAGCCTATGTTAGAGACTATTGAGATAGGCCTTAGTACATATTGCATAATAGAGAAAGAGGCTCAAGTTCCTAAAATTGTTGGGATTAATGATGATATAAATGGAACATGGAGTATGTACTTTGATGGCTCAAGGAATAGAAATGGGTTAGGGGCTGGTGTTATGTTGATCTCTCCTGCACAAATAAGATACTCCTTCTCCTTTAGGCTCCAATTCAGTTGTACCAATAATGTGGCCGAGTATGAATCTTTGATTCAAGGTCTCTTACTTGCCCAAAAGAGAGGAATTCAAGCCTTGAGAGTATATGGGGATAGTGAGTTGGTAGTTAACCAAGTGAGAAACCAGAATATCACCAAAAATGGCTTGCTCAAGTCTTACAAACACAGAATCTGGGATTTGCTTGAGGGCTTCAATGCATTTAATATTCAGAGCATTCTTAGGAAAGAAAATAAACATGCTGATAGACTTGCAGCAGTGGGTGTAGCTTATGATGTACCAGGGAATCTTGAGGAAGAAAAGAAGCAACAAATAAGGGTGGTAGTGAGGCCTACCATCCCTGACAACAACACTCATTGGCAAGTGTTTGATTCTGATGAGAAAATTGTGAGTTTCTTGCAGAATGAAGCAGAATTCTCAGATAGAAACCATTCAAGACTGCAAGATCAGTATGGTGATCAGATCATTCATCTCAGTTCTAACAAGCTGCCCAAGGGTCTCATTACCTTGGAGAGTGTCTTTAATCTTGATGATCAAACAAGAGGCAAAGGAATGAATCTAGTTGCAGAAAAGGATGATTGTGCCCCAGTTATAATTGTTGATGGAAAATCTCTAAATATGGGGAAGGTATGTTTCGAAACTGATCAAGAAAACTTTATTCATCTATGTCAAGAATTCAATGATGTATTTGCTTGGACATATGATGACTTAAAAGGGTTTTACCCTAGTTTGTTTCAGCATACCATAGATTTAGTTGATGAGGCCAAACCAGTAAGGCAAAAATAGAGGCCAGTGAATCCTAAGATTGAGCCTCTAATGAGAAAAGAACTATCCAAGTTGATAGAGGCTAATATAATATTTCATATCAAACACTCATCATGGGTAGCTAACCTTGTCCTTGTTAGGAAGAAGAATGGACAAATTAGATTGTGTGTGGACTTTAGGGATCTTATTCAAGCTTCTCTTAAAGATAACCATCCTCTCCCTTCCATGGAGCAAATTTTGTCCAGAGTTAGTGGGTCAAGGAGATTCTCTTTTCTTGATGGGTTTTCTGGTTATAACCAAGTGTTGGTTAAAGAATCTGACAGACATAAAATAGCATTTACTACTAAATGGGTCACCTATGCTTATTGGAAGATGCCATTTGGACTAACAAATGAAGGTGCCACATTTTAGAAGGCAATGGAGATGGCCTTCAAAAAATTAATTGACAAGTTTGTCTTAGTATACCTTGATGATATAACTGTATATTCAAAAAATGTAGAAGATCATTTTGATCATCTAAGATAGGTATTTCTAAGATGTAGAGAGTTTGGGGTCTCCCTTAACCCATCCAAGTGTGTCTTTGCTACAAGCCAAAGAAAATTATTGGGACACATTGTATCTAAGGATGGGCTAACCATTGATCCAGAAAGAACAAAGGCAATACTTGCCCTTCCTCTTCCTAAACACAAGAAGGGGCTGCAAATTTTTTTTCGTAGGATAAATTTTGTAAGAAGGTTTATTCCTAATCTTGCTACCATGGTGAAACCTCTTAAAACTATGCTTAGGAAAGGTATGGTCTTCTCATGGACCAAGGAAGGGAAGGAGAGTTTTGAAGAGATCAAGGTAGCCATAGCCTTAGCCCCTACTCTCATGAACCCAAATTTTGAGAAAGATTTCATCCTCTACACTTTAGGTGGTGAGTCAAGTATCTCTGCTATCTTAACTCAAACAAATGACAAGGATGAGGAGCAGCCCATAGCTTTCTTCAGTGAAGGGCTCAAGGAATATGAAGATAAGTATAGCTTTTTCGAGAAGTAGGCCCTTGCGGTCATCAGAGTCTTGAAGAAATTCAAGCACCTCTTGTCCCACAATAAGATCCATTTGTTGGTGCCCCATGCCAGTGTAAAGGATTTCCTATTAAGCAAGGATATCAGTGAAAAGAGAGCTGGATGGATCACTAAGGTAATGGAGTATGATGTTGATATTCAGATTACCAAGCTGGTAAGAGGGAGATGATTGTGCAAAGAAATGTTATCAGGCCAGGATTTAGATGAAGAGGGTGCTATGGTATTAACAGAGCAGCAAGAGTTAGAAAATGTTAATGGTCCAAGGAGCTGGATAAATAATATGAAGAGCTTCTTATCAAGGAATGGATACCCTCAGGGATTGGACAGAACTAAAAGGAGACAATATATACTGCAGTCCATTCCCTATGTTGTAATTGATGGTATCCTATTCAGGAGGGATTTTAATGGGATCCTATTGAGATGCACTAAAGAGGATCAGGCTGAGAGGATGATTAAGGAACTTCATGATGGCCCTGATGGTGGCCATTTATCTGCAAGAACAACTGCCATAAAGATCATGAGGGCTGGTTATTATTGGCCATCTCTGTTCCATGATTGTTATGGATATGTGAGAAAATGTGAGAAGTGTGCTTTCTTTTCAGGAAAATAGAGGCTTGTAGCTCTCCCCCTTCGTCCTATTCAGGTGGATCAGCCCTTTACCCAATGAGGGTTGGATTTTATAGGCCCCATTAATCCTCCATCTAGTGTAGGTCATAAATGGATTTTGGCTGCTACTGATTATTTCACTAGATGGATAGAGGCAGTTGCCTTGAAGGATGCCACAGAACCATCAGTTTTTGAGTTCCTTGATGGAATTGTATCTAGATTTGGTGCTCCTTCTACTATCATTTCGGATAATGCTAAGTCTTTTGTTGGAACCTAGATTTGTGCATGGGCAATGAATCACAATATCTACCTGAGCACATCATCAAATTACTATCCCCAGGGTAATGGTTTGGCTGAGTCTTCCAACAAGAATCTGATCAGAATCATGAAGAGGACAATAGAAGACAATTAGAGGGTCTGGCATAAGAAATTAAGAACTGTTCTATGGGCTGATAGGATAACACCCAAGAGATCTGTTGGGAATTCACCTTTTATGCTAGTATATGGTAGGGAGGCCAGACTCCCAATTTCATTGGAATTCTCATCCTTGGAATTGGCTCATTAGCTGGAATTGATTGAAGATAATGCCATGTCAGTAAGAATGGCAGAGCTAATTAAACTAGAAGAAAAGAGAAATAAGGCTATGCAAACCCTAAAGATACATCAGCAGCAGATGAAAAGGAGTTTTGATAAGAAAACTAGGGTCAGAACCTTTAGAGAAGGAGATTTAGTTCTAAAGTGGGATGCAAATAGGAAAAAACCAGGAAGACATTCCAATTTTGATGCACTATGGAGTGGCCCCTATCTGATTGCTAGTTGTAAATAGGCTAATGCATTCCAGCTAAGCTGGCCCAATGGAGAGATTTTTCCCATTCCAGTCAATGGGATCTATCTAAAGCCCTGTTTCTAAAAATTTGGGAATCCATGTACATAAGTAGTTTAGTTTCTTTTTTGTTGTTTCCTGCTTTTCAAAAAGTGCGCGGGCACAGCCGTCTCCTTGTGAGGTAGCATATTTTAACGTGTCTCAGGTTGTACAAGAAGTTTTGTTTTTGTTTCCAGTTGCAGTTGCAGAGTTAGGGTTTTTAATGTTTTGATCTCCTCACAGAAGGGTTAGGGTTTTGCAGTTCTCAGATTCATACTTTTTTGACCCTGTGACCTAGTGGATTGTTTATAGGCACTGGTCATGCATCGAGCAGGCTCATACCCCCTGTGAGTCGCCAGAAATGTTGTATTTTAATCTTCCCACCAAAATTCATAATTCATATTGCCCTTCCTTCCTTTGAAATATCCATAATCAAATACCCATGGAAATATTAAAATACCAAGCTTCGAACCTTATAACATATTTTTTGCGGCCCGCAAGTTCTCTGCTATCAGATCTGAGGAAGATCGACAGTTGGCCCTATCTCGCCATTGGAAGTTGCACAGTTAATACGTTAGCAACATGGCGCCCAGAGGACACGTTTCTGGTGGGTCCAGCTTGCAAGGCAAACATGTTTCAGCGGTCAAAAAAGTTCCATGGCACTATGGGTGCTATGTCACTATCATGTATTGGCTGAAAAATCTTCATAGCGACATAGCGCCCGACGAAAATGTCTTACGGCGAGCGCTCAGTTTCATGGGCCAAAAAGTTTAAAAGGCGGCAAGGTGCCATGTCGCCATCAAAAAAATCACGAGTTTTTCGATAGCGACATAGCGCCTGACTGGTCGGAGGGTGTTTCTACGATGAGTCCCAATGTTTGGCAGGCAAAGTTCACGATAATGGAAAAGTCACCACGACGAGAGCATCAGGCAAGTGGTTGGGTCCCATTTTGTACCTCATCTGCCTAGTTGGTGGAGTCTGGTGCCATGGTGGCAAATCATTGGAAGACACGTGCAAATCAGAAGACATGTCATCAGTTGGGTGCTATGGTGCTATGGGGATTTGGCCTTGATTTCCTCATAACAACATGGTGCTTAGTTGACACATGGCCGCTCTGTGGGGTCAAAGTCTTGGGTCTACCAGGTTGGTGCTTCGAAGGCCAATGGGGAGGTGCCAAGTGTATGAGTTAGAGCATATGTGGTTCACGAGCCCAACAATTTTCAGGGGATGTGCAGAGTATGAGGTGGTTCTGACCATCAGATTGAGATTGATATACGATAGGCACCATCGTGCTATGAGGAACTACTCAAGAAATATCAATAGCGACATAGTGCCTGGGTGCCATGTGTCCTGGTGGGACCATATTTTCATGTAGCTAGCACAGTAAAGGGTTTGGGTCACTCGTAACTACTAGATCAGTTCAGATCGACGGATGATGCCATGTCACTATGGTGAAGTTGTGCGATCTTTACCATAGCGACATAATGCCCATCTGCCATGTGGATTAGCAGGGCTAGGTCTCACCACATACGCTAGGTGTCATTCGAGTGTGGTGCATTTGTTGAGGTGGTGCCAGATATGATGGGCCTGAGGTAAGGACAACACAGTGGTACGATGAGTCTTCATGATCATCCAATTTTAGGGTGATCAACGGTTGGCGCTATCTCGCCATCGAAAGCTGCATGGTGGATACCATGGCGACATAGTGCCTTGCTGACACATGTCTCACTGGCTTGGCCAAGGTTGATGGTTAGCGGCTGGCAGTTAGTGTTGCGGTCAGGTTTGTGATCGTTATAGTTAATAATAACAGTTTGAAGGGTGGCACGGTTAGTTCAATAAAAGGAGGTCAACCACAGAGGACTTCCCAGGTGGCAGAATGAAAAGATGTGATTGGCCTACGTGGCCCAGTCAGCATGTAGAATCGTTTGACCTCGTTGATCTTGCTGATTCATGTACCAAGAAACGAAGGTAATTGATTTGGTTGTGCGATCTAATCTTCATGATCAATCCTGACCTACTCGGAATGAATGTAGAATGGGGAAGAACACTCCGCCATCTCAGTCAATCCATCTACCCAATCAGAACATCGATGGGACCATTTTCAGTCCTCTCAGGACACCTGTTGCAACAAAGATCAGATTTTCCTCAGATTCCCATGATTGTCCTTCGCAGGACTTAATGGCAGGTAGCTACAGGGTCACTTCAGCTAGAAAAGATATCAGTTATGCCTGAACTATAAAGGTAGATTTTGTAGTTTTTGAAAAGGAGGACCTTCTCTCTGATTTTCCTTTGCTTTTGCTCTATAGTTCTAGTGTGAACTCCCCTATGCCTCTGAACTGTCTGGTTCTCTACTTATCTCCTTCAGTAATTGGTATTAAAGTGCAAGAATTCTTTTCTTGTGCCATTGTTTTGTGGAAATTTGTAATCTGCATGACTGTATCTCTGCTGGCCTGTGAATGATATATAAGTGAACTTCTTCCTTGTGTCATTCATCTTCATTTTCTAATCTGTATGTGGTTATTTGATTAAAGCAAGTCTGGATGTGTATATCCTTAGTTTCATTTTGGTTCAGCAATGCATGTATGGGTAGGGATTGGTTCAAACACTCTATTTTGGTGCATCACCTCCTTAGATTAGAACTAGGTAGATTTTCTTTCATGCTCTCTTTCTCCCTTTTCCTCTCCAAGAGTAGTTAGGTGCACCCTGATAGTAAGAGGAAGTCGGCCTTCTCCGGAGACTCAACCTCACAGTTCAAGTCCCATAGCTTGGAGGTTGTTTCCATGTTTCACTAGGTTGTCCTCGCGCATAGGCCTTGGACAAGGGTACAAACCTAAGTGACAACAAATACCCTCAATCCTCACCCAATCTACTAGGATCAGCTACTCTCCAGCACGTAGTATGGCTATCGGTCACTCGCGTGACACTAGAGCATCCAGAGACCACTGCACACCAAAACCAATCACACATTAGTATTCATTTACATACTTTGCATACCCTTACTTTCCTCCCATTCCCCTATAAAACCCCCTATTTTGTCTGCACCCTTTCACTTTTCCCACATTCCCTGTTCCTACGAATGCTCACAAACTCATGATCTCACTGACAAATGTTCCCACGGGATCACTCTTTGACCTCTCTGACTAGTTACCCACATTCTCATCGATGCGTTCCTACACAGGTTCAACCTAGCGATCCCGCAGGCTAATGTTTTCATGGGATCATGTTTGCAGCTTCTCTTCCTAGTACAACCCTATCTCATTCCTGCATTTACCTAATCCTTGATGTGATATTGCATTCTCGTAGCCATATTCACATTTTTCCTAGTAGGATTGTGATCCCGTTACCCTACCCATAACCTGTAGAAAATTTCTACCCCAAATTTGAGATCTTATGAAATATGGTTTTCAAACCTTTTTCTACCCTTCCCCTAGCCATCCTCATGGGATTGCAATCTCGCCAATCGCGCAAGTGATCTTGCCACAATTGTATCCGTGGGATCTCATTTTCTCTTTCATGGGAATATTATAAACTGATCAAAAATAAAAAATACGAGAGCTTTTCGACCCTATCGAATGATCTCGTGTTCACTGCACTCATACTCATCACACCACGTCTGATCGATGCTTAGGTTGTCCAATCACAACCATCATCTCATCCAAACCAGAGCTCCTAGTAGCAATATCTCCTCGTTCGTCTAAAAGAAAATAAACCTGTCTAGCCCTCTTCCAACCCTTGTAGGCCCCCTCAAGATGCCCTATCTTCCTTTATGACTCTAACAACTTTCTTTTTCCTTTTTTCTTATTTCTTGTTTCTATTTACTATCCTTTTGACCTTCTTTTAGCCCTTCCATGTCCTCTTGTAGCCCCTAGCTTATTGCAACTTTTTCAAGAAGTCACCGTGCTTCATTTTCTTTCCCCACTGCCTTCTTAAGGGGGCATCACATAGTCCATTCTCTCCTCTTCTACTCAAAATTGGGGCAATCATTTCACCTTAAAAAGTCTTCTTTGCATCGTTTATATTCAAACTTCTTTGAAATAGTGTTTTTCCAACACTATGTCAAAGAGGGACAAAATGTAGAGACCTAAATTTGATTACATCACTAGGTAATCATATTTAGTAATCTCTCATGGCATTATTGATTAAATATTTATTATTTAATTAATTAATCATCATCCGCTAGCTAATTAATTAATTTAATTAACTATAGTCCAACTGATAAAATGAAATGAAAACCCAAAATCAAATTATCAATTAAATCCTTATTCTTCTATTAAATTAAATAAATCCTCAAATCTACTTAATTTAATCTCATATCCCTTATTTATGTAATAAACTATTTAATAAATCATCCAAACCCCTAAAACATCCTTAAACGCTTTCATTACCCCTAATCCAACCCATTCACCCATACTAACCTCACTTAACCTCCTAACTAACCCATCCCATCAAAGTTAAGTCACTTGCCCCCTAACCCCCTTTCTAAGCTAAGCCTAATCCCCCTCCTAAACATGTGCACAACTTTAAGCAATGGTTAAGACTTGCTAACCCAAGTCAAGTCAACAAGTCTCCCTTGACCCCTTCCATTCCTATCTAAGAGCATTAATAGCTCTTACATGTCATTAATGCCTCTTCCACACTCATCCTCCCTCATTACTCCCCTTGACCCCTCATTTTGACCACCCAATCCCCTTGTGACACTTGTCACAAGGCTAGAGCCCTGAAGAAGCAAAATCCATGTGCTCCCCTTTGAATGCATCCTAGCCCTCCCTCACCATTCCTCCATCCTTACATCCTAACCATCCATCTCTTTACCCCTTGGCCTATAAATGAAACCCTCTCCCTTCACAAAAAGAATCCACTTTTTCATGTAAACTTACAATGCTTCATCAATCACTACAACACACCCATTTACACCCTTACCATGCTAAAATCCATCTCCACGTCCATTGTTGAGTCCTCCATTTTCCCTCATACTTGATAAACATCCATCCATTGGAAGCTTGAGCTTATCGTGAGCATACATCCACTATCCATCAGGGACATAGCTTTATCATCGTGGGAAACACTTGAGGAGCTTACCATTTTTGGTTTGCTTTCCTCCATAGTGTCTTCCTTGGTCCTATCATAAGTGTTGGCTTATTTAGTATTGTTAATGCTTTCATTATTAGTTAGTATTCATGTTACACTACTAGATTAGGTGATACAACTTGCACCTATACTTGATGTATCTTCTTCCTAAAGCGAGAAATTTTGTTTGTCGACATTGGATTTTCTTTTGTCTTCAGACACTTATCATCACAAGATCCTTCACTAAGGGGGGGGGGGGGGGGGGGGAATTCATCGAGGGATTATCTATTGTATATGCATGATGTATGTCATAATGGGGGGGGGGGGGGGGGGGGGTCTTGATTACTCCATCCATTCATGCATCTTTCTTTATTGTACATATCTCTCTTTTTGGGGGAGGGTTTTTGCCATGAGGTTTTCCCTCTTTCTCTGCTTGCAAAGAGATTTCATTGCATTGCCTTGTATGTATAACATTGCATTTGTACTTGGGTACCTAACATGGCCTAGTAGCCGAGACCCATTATGCATTTCGTCATAACTTTTGTGAGCTTAAGTGAATTTCCCTAAGTTGCACTTAAGAGGGGTTGTTAGTGTAAATAATTATTATTTAAATTTTACTTATGTTTACTTAGGATAAATGCATTATTTTATTATTTATTAGGTTAGACACTTAGGAGTTTGTGCACTCATATAAGTTGTCATGTTGACAATACCAGAGTAAGCAACTCTAATTTAGCACATGGTGTCTACAACATTGGAGTTTGCATAAACAACTGAGTCGTTATGTAGGCAACACAGTTTTTCACACTATTATTTTAGCACATGGTGTCTACAACATAATTGTACATGCTACACCTTTGTAGGCTTATCCTCTCATCATCGCACTAACTCCTGTGCTTAATGGAGGATAATTCACTCCTGGTGGACATGTGTGTGTTTGTAAGACTTATCATATTGCTAACTCCTGGACCTTCTAGATTCATCTTAGAGGCCTTTATATATAGACACCTCTAGTGTACTATACAATCAATTACAATCAATTGAATATCATATTATTATTCTGATCATACTTTGTTCGTCTATTTTGTGCTAGTTATTATGCTTCTTGGTCTTGGGTGAATTTTTTCCTAAGGAAAATTCTTACAATATCAAGTCTAATCAAATTACCATCTTAATTTATTTCAACCACCTCAAGATAAAATGTCTTTTTGGTTGTTTATATCTCATTCAACACTAATCTATGATTTGAATAAAATGTTTGAAAGGATGATTCACTATTGAGAAGCCCATTATCTAAACTGTAAAAAAAGATCAAAGGTAATGGTTCTACCAAACTAATTAATGTTTTGAATGTATTTCAAGATATCCATACTAACACTTTCCTCATCCATGTGCAATAAAGTTGTGTCTCCCAAAATCTCCTTTCTATGAGCAATTCTTATGTTACCCTCATTACCATCACCTTCAATTTAATCAACATGTGTTTCCTCTTTAATGAATAATGATGAACAAATGGGAACATCTTCTCCACTTAGGAAGTCATCATTTGAAGCATCACTGCACTTAGTGGTAATACAAACTTTTTCAGATTCATCTTGAAGCATATTTTCTTCATTTTTAATCATATGATGCATGCTTTCTTGAGAAACATTTGACATCCTTTTTGAATCTACTAGGAAAGAGATGATTTAATACTCTCTCTTAAATTAAAAAATTTCACGATGATCTCTTGATACATTAGAAGGCCTTTCTTCTTCTATAGGCTTCATTTTTTGACAATCTTCTTGAACAACCATAACCACCTCATTTTCTTTCATGTATACAATTTTTGATGGAGCATTTCTAACAATTTGATTGGGAGGTTTTCCACTATCAAGAAAATAATTATCACATTGGGTTTCTTTCTTAATTTCTTGCAATTTTTGAATTAAAGAAGGATGTACTTTATCAAGGTCAAAGTGCACATTACCATAGAATCTTTTCAAAAACTTAACCCGATCAAGATCCATGGAAGTATGATTCTGTTGAGTAATAGGTGCAGGTGTTGGGATACCTTTTTGACCACCATTATTCGACATAGATTCACATGAATTATACTTTTGAACAAAGTCATCTTTATGTTTGCATGTGTAATTTCTTTATGGTTTCTAAGAAAAAAATTGTATATCCTTACCATCTTCTTCATCTATCTTCTGTAGAGTTTGAAGTGAAGATGGATGGATTTTTTCTGGATCAAGTCATAGGCCACAATAAAAAATCTTCAAGAAATAACCTATATGGGTTCATTAGGGTCTTGCTTCTTTTCATATGAAAATATTCATCATCATTTCCACTATCACTATGACTTTCTACCTTTCCTTTATACCAAACTATTATTTTGAATTTGAATCTTCAGATAGGGTTGCCAACATTCAATATTTTAAACAAAGTTGCCAACCTTTAATCTAGAGAAGGTACCTTAAAATTCCTAAGGAGTAATGTTTAATTGCCTTTGTTCTATCCCCAAACAAGTCACCAAAAATCAATTAGACTATTGGTAAACATATTATCACTATGAAGTCATCTTCAAAATTGACCATGTTGGCCTTGTGAATAGTGAAAATTGTACCAATAGTTGGATAGATTATAAATGATCACTATTCACTATCAGGTTACAATCTACCTCTATTGAGAGGGGAAGCTCCCTCATATGATGGGTGTATTTGGGATTTTTGTGTGCTTTTTACTTGAAAGTACAAAAGGAAACATGATAGAACTAAAGATGATTAATATAAACCTGAATAGAAGACATATGAATACTAACTAAGGTTCACAATGAAGGGTAGATTCCAAGGGTATTTAAGCACATAATGACTTGAATATGTAATAATGAAATAATGATAAAAAATTCTCAACATGTAAGGAGGTAAGTTATCATATCACATTCAAACCAAGATACCAAGACTTGCTTGCACTTGATTAATTACATATGTCACTTGGGTTAGAAACCATTGGATTCCATAAATGTACAAAGGCATTACCAACTCAACATACGATTAACCAATAATGATAACTCAGTGAGCACATCTATACATATGAACTAAAATACATTTATTAAAGTCCTCTTTAAAATATACAAGTTCAAAATCTTTGAATACAAAATCTCAAGCCAAAAGTTTCTAATAATTCCACTATAGTTTGTCATTTTAAAAGTTCCTCCCCACTTTACATTACCAATTTCTCTATATTTATAGGCATCCTTTGATGACTAACATCTTTTGGGTTAGTAACTAACTCATTTTTGTGCAACTGGAAAAAGGTTATGAACTTTACAAATTTCACACAAAAGTGATCACATTCCTAACTTTGACCAAAAGTGATATCATGATTTACAAAATCATAACTTGGAAACCAAGATATTGACCTATAATCAACTTAAGTGAGATAACCTTTTATATTTTCCTCTTCATTCATACTCCTTGAAATATGCCAAACATTGTAGATATGAACTGGGTTTTTACTAAAAAGGTTTTGATTTTCTTTTAGAAATATTGTCTACTTTGTCATTCATTACATTGATTTGAGATATAATTATAAGGAAATAACCATTTTATCAAGCAACTAGGTGGTGTTCTCCATAATTTCATACATTTTCATTAACATAATGAGAAAATATTCTACACTTATAAAAAAATAATGCATGCACCTTCTTAGTACATAATTCCCATTTTGGTATGGGGACGCTTGTATATATCTTTGAGGCATAATTTCAAGCAACTCACATTGTCTATAACTCCATAATACCAATAACCTGCAAGCATATTATGAATTGATTTACATATATTAATTAGTCTTCAACACATCGCACCCATTTCAACCATGAGAATCTTTAATACATCAATGTATGCTTGTATTTTCCATATTTTTCATTATCACAAACCTTTTTTCCATATCCAAAAAAAATAGAGAAACTACTCTCCATGTGGATTTTTTTAAACAAACCAATTAAGTTAATATCCTTATTTCTTTAATCAACAACATAATTAGTAAGATTAATGCATTAGATGAGGAAAAAGATGAAATTGGGTCAGTTATAGAGTGGTTTTTCCTTGGTTAAAATACTGTTCTTGGGGAGCCACGAGGACATTGATGGCTAAAACTAGAGGAAGAAGATTGAGCGGTGAGTTCAACAAGGAATTGGAATGACAATAGTTGAACTAGGGTCTCCATACTTTCTCTTGTTTATATAATTTATGAATGCTATGTTTTCCTTGAGACTTGAAGAAATGGAAACATAGATTGGGTGACTAGAATTAGAGTAGGCTTGTTCTTCTTAGATACATCCATCAATTGATTTTACCTTATGCTTGAGTAAAAATTGCACCAAGTGTAAGATGTTATGATGCACATACTATAAAAACTATGTTGTATCTAGTTGCATCACAAATTCTAGTAATAAAACCATTTATTAACCAACAACACTCTAATCTAGCTACCACAAATTAACATTATTTTTGTCAAACAAGTTCATGATTGTTAATACAATTAGGAAGACATGGTCCTTTCATATGGTATCAGAGCATTGTTTAAACCCTAGGGCCTTGGGATACCATGCTAAGGTATGAAAATGTGTATGATCTATCATCATGAGTACCAGAGCTCTTGGTTCACACTTGGGTCTTGAGTTTACTGTGCTTAGATGTGACCCCAAGTTACACAAGTGTGAATCAAATAAGAATAGTCTATGTGTATAGGACTAGAATATTGGGTTGTTATTTGTCTCTTTGAGTTACAATTGATTCCAATAAGAAAGGACATGATGCTCCTTAAGTATATTTTGATCTTGGGTCGACCCTGCATTCATTTAAAGATGGTCAAAATGGAGCTTTCTTGAAATAAGTGGTAAGTTGAGTATCTCACATGGGTAAGATTGCATGAATTTTGTTTCTACACAATATGCATTTTATGGTTTAAAAAAAAGTAATTTATTCTTGCATGTGTGAGGCAAGGATGGTGTAAATTTCTATTATCCATTAAGGTAGTAAATTGATGGTTAAGATTTCCTATAAGGTTGTACTTGGGTTGTGATAACAATGGAAATATGTCTTATATTGTGTAAATGACACATGTTGCATAGGTGATGCAAGTTCAATCTAATATTAGCTTCATGATATTCTTGGAATAATCTAGTATGATATGAAGGAAGAACAAGGGAATTTTTTTTGTAAAGCTATTTCATGTTGCATTTTGTATTTAGGATTAATGCATGAAATTGTAAATAAAAATATATAATCAACAAGATGTGATGCATGTTTTGAAGTTTGGTCATGTTCTTAGTGCTTCTTGTACACAAGGAATCATGTCAAATCTACTCCCTATGGTGACTTGTGAGAGTCATTGTGTGTTATGTGAATTATTTTTCATTTGACTATGCAATATTTCAGTTTTATAAGCTTTGAAGTGATGAAGGGCTAGCTTGAAAATTTTATACATTCTTGGTGAGCACCTAGCCACCTATTTCCTTGGTGCTCTATCTTCTATAACTCTTGTTCACTTCTAATTTTATTCATTTTCTGCTCCTTTTTGGACTTTGAATTAGAATTTATTCGATATGCCTGCCCATGTTATATCTTCCTTCCACATCCATGGTTATGACTACTTGGACATATGTGGGAAGTAGTATGTTTCATGGCTGCACTAGATAGGTCCTACCTTTCGAATCAACATTCCATAATTGGGAATTCTACGTGTTAGGTAGGATCTCAAGGAAGTTCCTTTTATATTATTATTTGGGCATTGCAAGGTTCGGTACTCTATGTGTTAGGTAGGATCCCAAGGAAGTGTAAGGATTCATGGTTGGGTAGGAAAGTGCCTCAACCATATTTTATGTGATGATTTAATGACAAGTAGGTCATACATCACAACATGTGCTTTTATGTTGGTTTGAACACTTAAAAGAAACAATGAATATTAATGTTAATTTGTAACATTTGTTGACTTAAAATATTGTGGTGACAAGATGGGCTTGAGGGCCAAGGTCACACAAATGAGAATGTGGGTCTACTAATATTTACACATGACTGATGGGCATACCTAGAGAATTTACTAAATTTAAGAAGATCCCATGACATATGGTATTGTACTTGTATGATGTACTTATTGTTCCATGTCAAATGTGTAGGTCAACATCTTCTATGATGATCATTAAGGTATGACACTTTAAGATTATACTTGATGTAAATATATGATGGAACAAAGTTTGACATGTAGTTCAACTTATTGAGTGTATTCATTTATGTCATAGTCTTGAGATGACATGTTGTGTTTGAAATTTTAGTTGATACTTGATGTGAAATATAATCATCACGGTATCTATCATTTCAACACGTAGGTCAAAAACTAGTATAAAGATACATAATTAATTGGAAGGTATTTTAACTACTGGTTGATTTGACTATGTGTGGTCAATAGTTGACTTGATTTGACATTTGGCCTAGGTGGCATGTGTATGGAAATATGGTTTTTACCATAGTTATAATGTAAAGAGGAGTTGATATTGTGACTCCTAGTTTATAGGAGGTCATTGACACATTTGTCTTAGTCAACTCGATCACTTTGGTTGATATGTTCAGTTGGGATTTGGATTTATTATCCATTTGATGTAGAAATTTGGGAAATATTGCTTGATAAATTTGACTATGTGGTTTTTTATCATTTATCTTCATCATATTGGTTAAATATATACTGCTCATTTTGAGCTAAATCATGCATTTTGATGTAAAATGTCAAACTTTTGCAAACATTTAGATGCATAATGATGAGTAAATGTTAATGAGTACATTGACGATGTTATATGCAAATTTCTTTATATTTCATGATGATTTAAATGATGGTGAATTAGATGTAATGTGATTGCATTACTTGAATATGTTTCGTTGATACTAACCTAATGTTGTGGATGCTTACTCACTTAGCGAGAATGATATGCTAGATGGTTTCTATGATTGATTATTTTGTTACTCATAATCAAGGTGTAATAAAAGATGACTTTAAAGGAAACATCGACTCTTGATATTTACAGTTGAATATTTCTCTTTTCAGCTATTGACATTGGGAATGATCTAAAAATTATTTTGAGTGTATATGCATGAGTATGGCAGGAAGTGGATATGAAGGATATACCAATATGATCAAATCCATGTGAATCATCTATAGTCTAAACACACCACATTGTTATTTTTGTTGTTGGCTTACTAACCCTTATTTCTCCCTGACCTCAAGTCAACTTTAAGTTTTTTTTCTAGTTTAAGCTATTGTAATGGAAACATAAAACAATATATAGTAAATTACTTTATTTCATAAATTGTAATATATGAGGATGATTGATAAATTACTTTACCTAACTTAGTAGAATAGGTACCATTGATGCACATTATATTGTTCATTTAATGAAAAGTAAATTTGATTGGAAGTCAATCTTATTGATAGTAATCAATACACCATATGCCCAAATTTCATGATAAAAAGTAGGTTTGATCCTATTTATTTAATTTTTCTAAATTTCCTTAGATATGTTTACAATTCTTACCTATCCATGCATTGGGATGATGCATTTTATAAGGGGAGGAAGATGTCACAAACCATTTTCCACAAAAAAATAAAATGGAAAAACTACTTTCCACATGGATTTTGTTAAACAAATCAATTAATTTGATATCCTTATTTCTTTAATCAACAACATAATTAGTAAGATTAACAGATCAGATGAGTAAAAATATGAAAGTGGGTCAGTTGTGGAGTGGTTTTTCCTCAGTTAAAATACCATTCCTAGGGATCCATAGGGACATTGATGGCTAAGACTAGAGGCAGAAGATTGAGAAATGAGTTTAGCAAGGAATTGGGATAAAAATAGTTACACCAGGTTCTTTATCCTTTCACTTATTTATATAATTTCTAAATGCTATGTTTTCCTTGAAACTTGAATAAATGGAAATAGAGATTGGGTGACTAAAATTAGAGTGAGCTTGTTTTTCTTGGATACATCCATCAACTGATTGTACCTTATGCTTGAGTAAAAATTGTACCAAGTGTAAGATGTTATGATGTGCATATTATGAAAAATGTGTTGTACCTAGTTGCATCACAAATTTTAGTAGGAAAACCATTTATTAACCAAAAACGCTCCAAGAAAACTACCATAAATTAATAATCTTCTTATCAAATGGGTTCATGATTGTTAATGCAATTAGGAAGGTGGTTATAAAATCTAAACTAGGCTAACATAAACCCATTAATAGAACCATTCCAAAAGTATGCAAATGTTAGAATAACCTAATGAATTTAGTTGAATCTTCTTTTTCTTGCAAACTGAAAATGGATTGAATCGCTAATGGTATTATGATAGGATTAAATAAACTCTAGGAATAAGTACAAGAAGCTAGACAAGATGGTTGAGAGGATTAGGCACATTCGTCCACTAAATTTTCTTTGGGTTCAACTAAATTTTGAACATGCGAAATGTAATTTTTTTTTCATTTGGAGAACCATCAATAGGCAACATGACTAGGATTAAACCTCCTCCTTAACTAGGAAACTCAACTTCTCGGATGTGACATTAGTTATATAATCTACTGTCAAAACTAATCGACACCCTGCAATATCTTTTTGAATTGCATGAGAATGCATGTGATGAATGAATGTTTTTACTATAGTGTGTAGGGAAGTGCATTGAATATGTTGAGATTTTAGTCATGTTTGTTATTAGTGACATACACTTATTCAGATTTAAGTATCTACCAAGTTCTACAGTTGCTACCAAGTCCTTTGGATTGATTTCAGTTTGCATTGAGCAGTTATTACTATAATGATGATCAATAGTATAAACTGGGCATCTCAGTTTATGCCAAGTTTACCAGTGCAAACCAAGTTTTGTAGTGCTTACTGAGTCCATAGTTGATGTGATGCAAGTCTACTGTTAGCCAAGCTACTCAGTGTTAATCAAGTGACTTAGTTTATACCGAGCTCGTAGTGATAGCATTGACCAAGCTATGTAGTGTGAATGAAATGATTCAGTTTATATGCCAAATTTCACAGTATTCATTGAGTCACTAGTGTATACCAAGTTCAAGACTACTTAGAAATGATCGGTATGGACCCAGCTTCTACGTATACCATGTGCATGATGATTCTAAGAATTAATAGTTGATGCCAAGTATCAGAATCTCACCGAATTAGTCATCAGAACCCGAGTTTCTACACTTTGGCCAACTTTGTGATTCTTGTGTAAACTTGTATTGTTACCGACTTTGTAATTTGTAAATTGAATTGGTATATATGTAATACATTGTGTCACATCCAATATATGAAAATGACATAGAAGAAATTAGAGAAGAGCATAAGAGTGAATTACAAAGGTTATGATAGTATAAGGAGCAGCAAAGAGTTATCTATCATAGCAAGGTGATTTGTACACTCAGAGGAATCTCATTCAGCAAACCAAGTTGCAGATCAGAGATTATCTATTGCTTCATCCTAATAGGTGGATCAGTCAAATCCTTTAACAAGCTAGACCTAATAGTCTTATGTAAATCTCTTTATTGAGTGCATACTTCATTGTATGTTTGTAAATCCTTTTGCAAGGTGGACCTAGTAGTCCTTATTGCTCCTAATAGAGTAGATCACCAGAAGTGATCATTGTAAACCTTAACAGGCCAACTTTATACTATAGTACTAAAGCTTGTGGGTATTATCCCCACCCCAATTTTACTTTCTATTTGGAAGGTTTCTGGGTCACCAAATTGTGTGTCAACTATGTTATGTACACTTTAATGTTTTCAATTTCTCATGCATGCAATTATATTAGAATATACATGAAGGATTAATTGCTAATTAAGGATTAAATTTTATAAGTTACTAATTCACCCCTCCCCTCATAGTAACTTAGCCTATCATAATATTTCCAAAAATTGGTATTAGATCTTTGTGGTTCTCAAAGAAAAGTTTAATAGCTTGAGCAAAGATTAAAGGCAATGGAGGTATTTTGACTTGACAAGGCTATTGACAATGAAAAGCTAGATTTGGAATTGGCTATTGGACAACTCAAGAAAGCCAAAAGAGAAACTCTCTCAATCCCTAAAAAGAAGAAAAGATCTTGCAATCTAGATGTATAATCCACTCTACATTGAAGAAAGAATTGAAGACATCCATTCAAGAAATTTAGATGATGTTGATGAAGCAATTAAGGAACTACTGGAAAAGAATAATACTCTTCAAGAAGAAGTAAGAAAATTAAGAAGAGAGAAAGAACTTCAGTCAGTAAGATTGTGTGAAGTCATGGTAGAGAAAAACAAGATAAAAGAAGAGATAGAAGGAAAGAACAATGAAATTCAGCACCTATCCCTTCAACAAGTAGACTTCATTGATCAACTCACCAATGCAAATGAAGAAATCATAAATCTAAGATTAGAGAATGAAAGATTGCAGAATGATCTAAACACTGAAAGGAAAATCAATGAAAGGATAATAAAATCTCAAGCAGAGATGAATCAATTGAATGAGAAAAATCATAATATACAAAAAGGAAAAGCAGCAATTGGATATATAGAAGAAGGTGAATCATCTAAGCAAGGAGCTCGAAAGAATCAAAGACCTACTTGTAGTCATTGTGGTAAGATAGGTCATACATCAAACAAATGTTGGAGTAATTAGAAAGCAAAATTCAATGGAAAATGTTACAATTGTAATTAGCATGGTCAAGAGCAAATGAATGCAAAGAAAAACCAAAATTTGAAGGAAAATGTCACAAATGTAAGAAGCATGGGCACAAGTCATCAAAATGAAAAACTAAGATATTGAATCTAGTAGAATAGATTATAAAAGCTATATTTGGCTGGGACTATAACACTTGGTGCAGATGTCATTACTATGGATAATTTGGACACATTGGAATGAATTGTGAGAAGCATCACATGAGGAAAAGAGATACTACTAGAAGATGTTTCATTTGTATAGAACTTGGTCATCTTGCCAAGAACAATATGAATACTGGAAGAATTGAAGAGGATAATTTGGACACATTGGAATGAATTGTGAGAAACATCACATGAGGAAAAGAGATACTACCAAAAGATGTTTCATTTGTATAGAACTTGGTCATCTTGCCAAGAACTATATGAATACTAGAAGAATTGAAGATGAAAAGAAGGAAAAAGCTCATAATATCAGAAAGAAGATGAGACAACAATGGGTTCCAAAATCTTCTAAAAATGCAAGTCTGAGTAATGATGATCAAGTCACTCAAGAATTGGGTGACTCCACCATTTTCATTTGATTTCTCAAAGGAGATCTAGAACTAGGATACTAAAGAAGACATTTAATATCAATTCTAGTTGATAGGATGAAAGATCCATATCAACATTCAAGATGCAAAGGGATCACCAACTAAGAGATGGTAGTCACTACCGAGTTAGTATCCTTACTGAGCAAGGTCAGGTTGCAAACTCTACCACACAAGGTCAGGAATAACTAAGTTTTGTATGGTTATCAAGTCATGAAAGACTATTGAGTATTCAATGCAATTGAAGTGGATGACAGTCTGTCATTTGAGTGAACAATTGTACTAGGCATTTATGGAAATTAAAAAGAGAAATTTGATAAAAGGGTGAAATTGAAGTCATTTCTCACCGTGAATTTTCAAGAGCTATCTGTGCAAAAGAATCTTCAGAGCATTCAAGTGATTTGAGCGAATTGCTACTAAAATTTTTCATATTCTCTCAAACCCTACTGAGAAAATATGGCATCCACCAGCAACAAAACAAAAAGAGGTTCAAACATGTTGGTTCAAGGTGTGGAATGGAAGGCACTACATTTTAAGTTGACTCTTGCCATTGCAGAAACCCTAGATCTAAGTGGAGCACAGTCACAAATTCCTCCAAAGGTACTATTAATCAATGATATTCATTCACATTTTGATGGGGACACAACCCAAGAACATAATGGACACAACAGAAAAGGGAAAATATATTAATTGAGAAAATAAGCTAGTACAAAGAGTATAGAGAAAATAATCTTCAAAACATGCCCTAAAGGCTTACAATAGCATAAATCTAGAGATAATTTCTCCTTTTAGTACCTCCTCTCAAACTCCACTCTGAACTGCCTTTTACAATGCCAGAAATTTCCTTAAATAGACCTCGGAGGGTTAAGGACTAGGAGTACATTCTAGAAAGTGCTAGTAGGCATCCACTGACCAAATAGAAGGTTCCAGAAGTTGTGTTAGAAGTCGGTGCAAATCTAGAAGAATCCAAAAACGGTAACCAAACTTTCGGGAGGCATAACTTTTGAACGGTAGCTCCGATTGACAAACCGTTTACATTTTTGAAAAGCTCTTGAAGTGCTCTATAATCCTATGGACCAGCTTCACTCGTACCCCATTTTTGGCCCTTTTCAAGGTCATTTAATGACCCTAACCTAACTTTGAAGCATTCTTAGGAGGTCTCCAAAACCCAAAAAACTGCAATAACTTTCAAATCGTGGGGCCTTTTGACCTGATTCTTTTTCTGGAATGCTCTAAATTACAATTACATTCATCTAGCCAATTCACACCTTCTAGGTCACCAAAATAATGGCCAAATTGCATGCTCCTATTTTTTTTGGGATTTTCTAGCACACTAATAGTTGAACTGTGAGAGTTGGAACCTTTATTTGACCCAAATGGGTATCCAAAAATGAAAAGACATGAAACAGAAACTAAGTCTAATTACATTTTTTTTGGGTGACACAGGATTGCCCTTATACCTCTTGATGCTCTTGCATCACATTTCAAATGTGCTATTCAAGATATCAGAACATTAGAGATGGATGAATTTTTGAAGGAGTTATACGATGATGGTGTGTTGAAACATGAGCATCAACATCTCAAGATAAAAGGTTTAATTCACATTCCTCATATGCCACGAGATTTCCAAGTAAAATGGATAAGATTTATCCTTAGTCATGTGCACAATGGTTAGCTATGGTTGGAACAACCAATTCTAATAACTAAGAAGATGATCCACAAGATCACTAGTCTTCCCATGTTGACAAAGGCAAAAATGACTAAAACCCTAGGTTGGGTTGAATTGGAGAAGAAAAACCCTTGCTAAGTTAGATGGAAGGGGAATGAAGATAAGCTATGTGATTGACATGGAATTGAATTGTGGTATACATACCATCACTCACAAAATCTACAACTTGAGTAGGTTGAATAGTGTATCTTGTGAAGTAGTTGATTTCGCATATAAGGTGGTCAAGAATAACCTATCACTTGACCTTGCCAAGTTACTGCTAAACCAGTTCAACAAGAACATGGAGAGCATCAAAACTTCCAAGAAAAATACATGTAAGTTCGTTTCACTCTTGACTTGTTTATTTTTGTATGTTTAGAAGTTCTTCCCATCAAAAGGTACAATAATTTGGAGAAAAGATTTTCCCATTCTTTATCAGATTAATGAATATATTGCTGAAATGGGAGAGAATTATGCAAGTATTATGGATGACTACTTTGATGCATTCAAAGAGAAGATGAATAAAAGATTTAAGATTCCAAGGAAGTTAGTTGAATATTATAAAAATGATGTTTGTTTCATGGTTGATAGTGACAAAGTACACATTCAGGTAGCTAGGCCAAGAATAGCATGGGTAAAACCTCTAGGATATTAGGTGAACATTGATGAAACCAAAGACACAATTGACGCATTGATAAATGAGCCTGTTGATCCTAAAGCTACTTACTTTGGCACATATGCTAAGGCAAAGACTAGAATAGAACTGGAAATCAAACTTCCTCAATCAGTCAACAAGGGCAAGAGGATAATTGCTAAACTAAAAACTAGTTCCACTCTTCTATTGACTAAAGGAAAACAAGACGATGAAGAAGAAAAAGATGAATAAAAATTAGAGGAAGAAGAGCCACTAAAGAATAAAGGTAAGGTAATTATTACCAAGTATACCAAGAAATCTACTGTTGTATTCACTAGAAGATCATCTAGGAAGAAAGTAGATAAAGGAGGAGAAATAATATTCAAGAGGTCTCCACCCCACTTTGAGGAAAGGATGAAAGAATTAGAATTAGGATCTGGCATAAAAAGCTTCAAAGCACTGAAATATGAGACCATGACTATAGATGAGCAAAATAAAATAGAAGTGTTAATAACTAAAATGGGTAAGTGGAAATACTCCTGAGACTAGCTTGCTCAGTAGATTCCTAATATTTTAATGGAAAAAGTCAAGCCAAGATAGGAGCATGCCATTAAAATTGCAAAAGATATATATGAGAAGACTCTAAGGAAACTCATGCCAAATTTGGATGACAAGGAGGTAAAAGAATCTATGAAGAAAAATGAAGAAAAGCTAACTTTGAGATTCAACACATGTTTTGTGTTATTGAAAGACATTGAGCATGTTGTGAAGAAAGCTAGAAACACATGGAAGAATTTTTATCTTCTTCACAAGCCAAGTGATTTTGTAGTTAGTGTAAGTGACAAGGATGATGATGATGATGATTAGAAGAAAGATGAAGAGATTGATAATGAAGAAGTCACTCATTTTGATAATGTAGATGATGAAGCTAAATAGGGGTAGGAATCTACAAAGAAAGACTTACCAGATGTGCAAGATGCTAAGGAGATTGACCCAATAAAGATTGTTGTAGAGGTCATAGCCTCACTTCCTCATTCTCAAAGAAAAGCATTAAAAACACCAAGCCTGAAGAAAGCTTCAGTAGGATTGACCAGCACTCAAAGCACAAGCACCTCATCAATCTGTGCACCTATCCAACTCAATACTTCATTGATAGAAGTGGCAAGCACTTCATCTACCGAGAAGCAAGCTCTTCCCTCCACACCATTTTTGGCTACTCAAGGTATTTCTTCTATAGGTATTTCAACAATGAGTGTAGTATCCACTTTTTCAGCAAGTTCTACCATTTCTACAATTGTTTCCATTCCTACCATACAAGTGATAAGTGTGAGGATAGTTGAGACCAAGCCTCAACCGAGCAAATTTTTTTTGGGAAAAGGTAAAGAGAAGAAAGAAAATATAGATCTTGATGAGGAGATTTTCATTCCTAATTGGGACATCTCTAATCTCAATCCTAATTAGATGCATGTTTTTGGAGAACTTCTTCAAAACAAAGCTAAGTAGAAAAGGCTTGGAGAGGAAAGAAACAAGGAATTGAAGATAATTGAGGATGCTAAGAATATTCTAGCAGAGGCTCTAGGCATAGAGGTTGATACTTCTCAACCAATTTTGTATCAGCTAGTAGAGGTAGTCCAAAAATATAATGAAGATTTGGATGGAAAAAAAAAAATGCTGTAGAAAATTGAGAAAAAGTTTGAGAATAAATTTTTAGAACTTATTGCTCAACAAATTGCTATTCATCAAGTATAATTATCTACTATTCTAGGCTCTCTAAAGACCTCATGCATCAATGTATCTTTACTTTTTTAAAAACTTTGTGATACATCAATCTTCACTAAGGAAATAAGAGATAAATTTTCAAAGATTGATGAGGATCTAAAGGCAAGTGCACAACAGTTGCAACTTGACCCAATTTCAAGCTCTACCCACTTCAACAAGATCAAATTTCTAATAGATATGTGGCAAAATTGCTAGAGAAGAGGTCAGAATAAGATCAACATTGATAGACATTTAGAACATGAGTCTCCCAAACATGGATGCACTATAGAAGCACATTACACATGCATAAATGATCATCCATGACAACAACTTCTCCATTGTAGACCATATGATAGAATTGTCAACAAAAGTGTAGATTGCATTGCACACATGCAAGGTGTTGAAAGAGAATTAGGACAAGACTTTGAGACTTATCCTAAAGGTACATTCATATTTCTTGTCACATTTTGGCATTACTATATAAATATATGTAGCATAAATCTTTGGCATTAATGTCAAAAAGGGGGAGAAGATTGAAAGAAGATTGGAGAAGATTGAAAGATTGTAGAGAAAATGTATATATTAGATGTATAGTATACTATATATTATGTATGGGGGAGCATTATCATGTACAAAAATATATCTCTTATAAAACCAAATTTGAAAAATCTCAAAAATAGTATACTGTACCGAGTTGGAGACATAAGGTGATAGATATAAGATGTTCTTGAACATTCTTGAATTCATTTTTGACTAATAAGTGTTTTTGTCACTAATGCCAAAGGGGGAGATTGTTGACATTCTAGTCATATTTGTTATTAGTGAGATAAACTTATTTAGATCATAAGTATCTATCGAGTCCTTTGGACAAATTTTATTTTGCGCTGAGCAGTTACTATTAGAGTGATGATCAATAGTATAAACTGGGCATCTCAATGTATGTCGAGTTTACTAGTGCAAACTGAGTTGTGCAGTGCTTACTAAGTTTACAGTTGATGTGATGCAAGTCTAGTGTTAACTGAGCTACTCAGTGTTAACCAAGTGACTCAGTTTATATTGAGCTTGTGGTGATAGCATTGACCAAGCTATGTAATATGAATCAAGTGATTTAGTTTATATGCCAAGTTTCATAGTATTTGCCAAGTGATGCAGGAGCATCCAGAGGTATAAGGGCAATCCTGTGTCAGCCAAAAAAATGTACTTAGACTTAGTTTCTATTTCATGTGTTTTCATTTTTGGACACCCATTTGGGTCAAATAAAGGTTCCAGCTCTCACAGTTCCACTATCAGTGTGCTAAAAAATCTCAAAAAAATAGGAGCATGTAATTGGGCCATCATTTTGGTAAACTAGAAGGTGTGAATTGGCCAGATGAATATAATTGTGATTTAGAGCATTCCAAAAAAAGAATCAGGTCAAAAGGCCCCACGGTTTGAAATTTATTGCAGTTTTTTGAGTTTTGGAAACCTCTTAAGAATGCTTCAAAGTCAGGTTAGGGGCATTAAATAACCTCAAAAATGGCCAAAAAATGGGGGATGAGAAAAGCTTGTCCATAGGGCTATAGAGCACTTCAAGAGCTTTTCGGTAATGTAAACGGTTTTTCAATCAGAGCTACGGTTCAAAAGTTATGCCTCCCAGAAGTTCAGTTACCATTTTTGGATTCTTCTAGATTTGTGTCGACTTCTAACACAACTTCTAGAACCTTCTATTTGGTCAGTGGATGCCTACTAGCACTTTCTAGAATGTATTCCTAGTCCTTAACCCTCCGAGGTCTATTTAAGGAGATTCCTGGCATTGTAGAAGGCAGTTCGGAGTGGAGTTTGAGAGGAGGTACTGAAGGGGGAAATTATCTCCACATTTATGCTATTGTAAGCCCTTAGGGCATGTTTTGAAGTTTATTTTCTTTGTACTGAATGTACTAGCTTATTTTTTAGTTAATACAATTTCCCTTTTCTGTTGTGTCCATTCTGTTCTTGGGTTGTGTCCCCATCAAGTGGTATCAGAGCTGGTTTTCCTGAGTGTGTAGACAAAGCGCCGACTGTGACACAGTTTGCACCAGGACTATGTGGTTGTGGGTTTGAATTAAGAAGATCCCTCCATGAAGAGAGCATGGTGGAAGGGCCATAGCTATTAATCCTAAGGAGGTTAGAGCCCTCCCAAAGGTAAGTACAAGCATTGCAGGAGGAGCTCCGTAGAGGAGCAACTGTGGCCGCAGGTGATGAAAGTGAAGATGACAATGAAGAAGATGAAATTGGACCAGAAGAGGAATTTGATGGGGAAGTTCTGAATCATGTAGAGGAAAGGCTTTTTAGGGCCATTACTAAGTTTGGAAAAAGACCTACAATTGAAGTGGGTGTATTTTCAAGAAATCTGAAACCAGATGAGTTGATCGATTGGATCAATGAACTGGAAGAATACTTTGAGTATTAGGATATAAGGGACCCAGATAGGGTTAAGTTTGCAAAGGCCAAACTGAAAGGCCATGCCAAAATCTGGTGGCAAGAGGTCCAATTAGAAAGAAACAGAAGAGGAAAGGAGAAGATAACAAGATGGGATAGCATGGTGGACAAATTGAAGAAGCAGTTCATTCCTATGGACTATGATCTTGATTTGTTTAAGAAGATGCATGGGTTATAGCAAGCAAGAAGATCAGTCCAAGAATATATAGAGGAATTTTACCGACTCTTGATTAGAGCAAGGCATGCAGAAGCAAATAAGGAGAAGGTTGCTCGTTATTCAGTGGGTTGCGACCTAGCATCCAGGAGGAATTAAGTCTGGTAAGAATGACCAATGTTGAAGAGGCATACCAGTTTTCCCTACGAGTTAAAGAGAAGATGAATAAAAGGTTTGAAGGAAGACAAAGAGGGTGTGGTCAAGGAGGAAGGGGAAGTGGTAGATCATTCAGAGGTCGCAATGAAACCCAAAAGAAAAATGAAGATGTGGGTACTAGCAGGAACCAGAGGAATGAGGGTTTCAACCGCTCCCATGATCAAGACTTTGGAAATCAGAGAGGAAGAGGTAGAGGATGTGGACAAGGAAGAGGAGGCTTCTGTGGTACCTATTTCCATTGCAATGAAGAAGGTCATTGTGCCTTTGAATGCCCACAACGATAAGGAAGGACAGATAGGAGAGCTGAGGGCCAAGCTAGGGTTGCTCATGTGGATGAGGATGCACAATCATCACATTCAGAGGATGTAGAAAGAGGAGAGACCTTGGTAAATGAAAGAGTCCTACTAAGTGGTGAGATTGAACCAGGACAACAGAGGAGTTTGTTCTGTACTAGATGCAAGTGTGAGGATAAATGTTGTGACGTGATCATTAATGGTGGTAGCACTGATAACTTTGTATCAAAAGAGATGGTCTCTAAGCTGAAGCTCAAGAGGGAGAAACATCCCCAGACCTATCGGATTGCTTGGGTAAAAGATGATCATAAGGTCCTGGTAAGTGAACAATGTTTAGTGAAATTCAAAATTGGGAGTTACCATGATGAAGTTCTCTGTGATGTTATTCTAATGGATGTTTGCCATCTATTTTTGGGTAGACCATGGCAGTTTGATAGACATGAAGTACATGATGGGCATGCAAACACATACTCTCTGACAAAGGATGGAGTTCGCCACAAATTGAAGCCCATGAAAAAGGAAGGTGAAAAGCTATGTAGCAGTGCTAGGATTTGTCTTGTTGATAGAAGGATGTTTTTAGATGGCATGAAACATTAGCATATGTTCTATGCTTTGATTCCTACGAAAGATAAAGAAGGTAGTAGTGAAATACCACTTGAAGTTTTAGATTAACTAGGGGAGTTTAGAGATATTATCTTTGATAATGTTCTAGATGGATTGACACCAGTAAGGAAAATTAGTCATCAAGTAGATCTGATTCCAGGAGCTAGTTTTCCTAACAAGGCTGCTCATAGGATGACTCCTACTAAAACAGAGGAGCTAAATAGACATGTTTAAGAGTTGTTGAGGAGGGGCTTTATTCGAGAGAGCTTGAGTCCATGTGTAGTACCTACAGTACTCACAACAAACAAGGATGGAGAGTGAAGGATGTGTACAGATTCTCGAGCTATAAATAGGATAACCATCAAGTACCAGTTTCCTTTGCCAAGGATGGATGATCTTATGGAATGCTTGAGTGGAGGTAAGTACTTCACAAAGATAGATCTCAAGAGTGGCTATCATCAGATATGAATTTGAGAAGGAGATGAGTGGAAAACAACCTTCAAGACCAAGGAGGGTCTTTATGAGTGATTAGTCATGCCCTTTGGATTGATGAACGCCCCAAGCACCTTCATGCGGCTCATGAATGAGGTACTTAAGAAGTTCTTGGGAAAATTTTTTATTGTCTATTTGGATGATATTTTAATTTTCAGCAAGACTTTGGAAGAACATTTACATCATATTTGTAGTGTCCTTGAAAGGCCAAGGGAAGAGAAACTATTAATTAATCTGAAGAAGTGTATCTTTGCAAAAAGGGAGTTAGTTTATTTGGGGTTTGTTATATCACCCAAAGGTCTCAAAATGGATCCGGAGAAGGTAAAAGCCATCTTGGAATGGCCTACTCCAAGATCTGCTACTGAGGTAAGATCATTTCATGGTCTAGTTAGTTTTTACAAGAAGTTTATTAAGAATTTCAGTGGCATATGTGCACCCCTAACTGATACAATAAGAGGGGATAGAAAAGAGTTCAAATGGACTGCAGTAGCTATGAGAAGTTTTGAATTGCTGAAGAAGAAGGTGACAGAACAATCCGTGTTGGCACTTCCAGATTTTAGAAAGGTTTTGCAGGTGGATTGTGATGCTAGTGGCAGCACTATTGGGGCTGCATTAAGCCAAGAAGGTAAGCCTATTGCATATTTTAGTGAAAAATTGAATGATGCAAAGAAGAAGTATTCTGTTTATGATCAAGAGTTCTATGCAATAGTTCAGGCCTTAAAGAAATGGAGGCATTATTTATTGCCAAAGGAATTTGTTTTGTATACTAATCATCAGGCATTACAGTACCTAAATAGCCAAGGTAAATTGAATCAGAGGCATATGAAGTGAGTAGAGTTCTTGCAGAGCTATACATTTGTGTTGAAGCATAGAAGTGGAAAATCTAACAGGGTTGCAGATGCACTAAGTAGGAGACAGTTGTTGCTTACAGTAATGCAGGTTGAAGTAGTTGGGTTTGATGAACTCAAGAAATTGTACCTCGAGGATCCTGATTTTGCTGAAGCATGGAAAGCTTGTAAAGAACCTGTTGCTGTAGATAGAACCAAGTGGTTAGACTATTTGATTCAGGATGACATGTTGTTCAAAGGTAGTCAATTGTGCATTCCAAGGAGTTCCATGAGGGAAAATATGATTAAGGAGAAACACAGTGGAGGGATGGTAGGACATTTTGGTCAAGATAAGACCATTGCCATTCTTAGAGAACATTATTTTTGGCCTCAAATTTCATAGGATGTGAAGAAGTTTGTACAGAGTTGCCAGGTTTGTCAAGTTGCCAAGGGGTTTAGTCACAATACTAGCCTATATCAGCCATTGCCTGTTCCATCAAGGCCATGGGAGGACATAAGTATGGATTTTGTTCTTGGATTGCCAAGGACACAAAGGGGTAATGGCTCAGTATTCGTGGTGGTTGATAGGTTCTCCAAAATGGCACATTTCATTTCATGCCACAAAACTCATGATGCTGTCCATATTGTAGACTTGTTTTTCAAAGAGGTGGTAAGACTACATGGTCTTCCAAGGAGCATAGTTTTTGATAGAGATGCTAAATTTGTGGGGTATTTCTAGAGGACATTGTGGAAAAAGTTGAGAACAGACTTGAAATTCAGTTCCACACATCACCCACAAACTGACGGCCAAAAAGAAGTGGTAAATAGAAGTCTGGGCAATTTGCTGAGATGTTTAGATGGGGATAAGCCCAAGGGATGGGATTTTATTCTACCACAAGTAGAGTTTTCTTACAATAACTCTATAAATAGGAGTATTGGAAAATCACCATTCCAAATTGTATATGGGAATAACCCAAGGACTGCACTAGAATTGAGGAAGATAGAGCAAGGGGAGAGGACAAGTGCTGAAGCAGAAGAATTTGCTAAACATATCAAGCATCTACATGAGGAGGTTCAGGAACACATTACCAAGATGAATCAAGAGTATAAAGCTAGGGCTGATCAAAGGAGAAGACATAAGGAATTCCAAGTAGGGGATCTAGTCATGGTGCACTTACGAAAAGAAAGATTTCCAGCCGGTACTTACAACAAGTTGAAAATGAAGAAATTTGGCCCCTACAAAGTTTTGAAGAAACATGACTCAGGAAATACATATAAGGTGGAGCTGCCAGATGGTATTCACATTTTTCCCATTTTCAACATTGCAAATTTAACAGAGTATCATGATGATGGTGCAGATGAGGAGTTGGTGTTAGAGCCATGTCCGATTCTTGCTTCTAAGGAGGAGGAGATAGAAGACATTTTAGATCATTGTGTGGGTAGGAGTACCAGAAACAGGTAGTATGAAGAGTATTTGGTCAAATGGAAAGGACGATCGATCAAGGAATCAACTTGGATTTCAGTAGCTAAGGTTTCCCATTTGGAATTTCCTCTACCATTCATAAAGTGACAGGGTCAATTTTAAATCTACCCTGGGTGTCTGATGTAGGAGCATCCATAGGTATAAGGGCAATCCTGTGTCATCCAAAATAATGTACTTAGACTTAGTTTTTGTTTCATGTGCTTTCATTTTTGGACACCCATTTGGGTCAAATAAAGGTTCCAACTCTCACAGTTCCACTATCAGTGTGCTAGAAAATCTCAAAAAAATAGGAGCATGTAATTGGGCCATCATTTTGGTAAACTAGAAGGTGTGAATTGGCCAGATGAATGTAATTGTAATTTAGAGCATTCCAAAAAAAGAATCAGGTCAAAAGGTCCCACGATTTGAAAGTTATTGCAGTTTTTTAGGTTTTGGAGACCTCTTAAGAATGCTTCAAAGTTAGGTTAGGGGCATTAAATGACCTCAAAAAAGGCCAAAAATGGGGGACAAGAAAAGCTTGTCCATAGGACTATAGAGCACTTCGAGAGCTTTTCGATAATGTAAACAGTTCGTCAATCGGAGCTACGGTTCAAAAGTTATGCCTCTTGGAAGTTCAGTTACCATTTCTGGATTCTTCTAGATTTGCATCAACTTCTAACGTAGCTTCTAGAACCTTCTATTTGGTCGGTGGATGCCTACTAGCACTTTCTAGAATGTATTCCTAGTCCTTAACCCTCTGAGGTCTATTTAAGGAGATTCCTGGCATTGTAGAAGGCAGTTCAGAGTGGAGTTTGAGAGGAGGTACTGAAGGGGGAAATTATCTCCACATTTATGCTATTGTAAGCCCTTAGGGCATGTTTTGAAGTTTATTTTCTCTGTACTGAATGTACTAGCTTCTTTTTCAGTTAATACAATTTCCCTTTTCTGTTGTGTCCATTTTGTTCTTGGGTTGTGTCCCCATCACCAAGTCACTAGTGCAAACTAAGTTCAAGACTACTTACAAGTGATCAGTATGGACCAAGCTTCTACATCTACTGAGAGCAGGGAAATGTTGAGCATTGACAATGGATGCCAAGTATCAAAACCTCATTGAGTCAGTCTTCAGAACCCGAGTTTCTACACTTTGGCCAACTTTGTGATTCTTGTGTAAACTTGTATTGTGACCAACTTTGTAATTTGTAAATTGAATTGGTATATATGTAATACATTGTGTCACATCCAATATATGAAAATGACATAGAAGTAATCAGAGAAGAGTAGAAGAGCATATTACAAAGGCTACAATAGTATAAGTAGCAACAAAGATTTATCTATCATAGCAAGGTGATTTGTATATCAAAGGAATCTCATTCAGAAAACCAAGTTGCAGATTAGAGATCAGCTATTGCTTCATCCTAATAAGTAGATCAGTCAAATCCTTTAACAAGGTAGACCTAACAGTATTGTGTAAATCTCTTTACTTAGTGCATACTTCATTGTATGTTTGTAAATCCTTTTGCAAGGTGGACCTAGTAGTCCTTATTGCTCCTGATAGGGCATATCATCAAAAGTAATCATTGTAAGCCTTAATAGGCCAACTTTATACTGTAGTACTAAAGCTTGTGGGTATCATCCCCACCCTAGTTTTACTTTCTATTTGGAAGGTTTCTAGGTCACCAAATTATGTGTCAAATGTGGTATGTATGCTTTAATGTTTTTAGTTTCTCATATATGCAATTAGATTAGAATATACATGAAGGATTAATTGCTAATTAAGGATTAAATTTTGTAAGTTACTGATTCACCCCTTTCCTCTTAGTAACTTAGCCTATCATAATATTCCCAAAAAAATATGTCTGCAAGTAGTACAAAATGATATTTTAACTCTTTCTAACATATAGTTCTTTCCTAAGTGCTGATGCCCCTAAGTTTTTGTCAATATTAGCACCTCAAGTTTATATCATGTTAACACATTGATAGTAATATTAATCATGTAATTGATTCATGCCATGGTTATAATCGATTGTATGTTTCTCAAAAACCACAACTTCAGTGAAATCGTTCTACTGTGAAAAGGGTAGGAAAGATGATTATTTGAGAAATTATAGATCTAGAGAGATGAATGACCAACATATTACCCATATAAGATATGTTTAGTATACCATAAAATCTGAAGGAGAACTCAATCATAGTTGCTTGAAAGGATTGCTTCAGTAGGATAAGAGATAGAATGAAATGATTTTACTAATAAAACTTACTTTCCTCATGTGTTGATAAGGATTATGTAATCATAATATACAAACTATACATATGCACTTACCGATTCTTTGTCAAAACTCAAATGGAATAGCATACATAAAGAGTTCCAATGGAAATTGTCTTAAATTCATTGCTCTCTTTTCTTTTGTGTTATATAATCATAGATACAATCTTCGAATCCTTATTTAAAATTTTAGTGTGATAGGAATATCAAAGGGTTGGGCCATGATTTGGGAGTGTGAGAAGTAGTTAAACCTTGCAATGACTATAACAAGCTACAAGATGTAAGACCATTACAAAATAAAGATCAGTGAGTGATGAAGTTATTTTAAAAATCTTATGAATATGTTGGACCCAATAGTATAGTACATACCTTCTTTTTAAGTATTCATTTTTTTTTTTGAAGAGTCCTTCAAGTATGATTACTATTGAATTGTTCTCTTCTACAGTATTTGTAAAGTACATCTTAATCATGAAAATGGAAGTGTTATGGGTACATACTACTCTGGAGTGAGTCTTATTGATGGAATATATCCCTTTTTTTTTTTAAAGATTATTGATTTCTTATGTATGGATAAGGAGTTAGAATTCAATTTGTATTTCATACCTTGTGAAGTCGCCCATCATTAGATTATTATATCAACTTATGCATACTATTATAAGATTTAACATATTTTTATGAACCAAACTTCTCTAATATAGTGAAATGAGAAATCTATAAGAATATATAATGACTATGCTAAAATGAGATAGATAGATTGCCAAAAAGTAGGACAATTCATCCATATGTGGTTTGGAATTCTGATCATTTTGTGATTAAATGGAACCTATTACATTGTGATAAATGTATGCTTAAGATCTTGGTACAACCATTACTATAATTTTGCAAGAATTTTTACTTGTGTGCTTAAGTATTGATAACAAGTTAATATCAACACATGATATTTATGTTGCATTGTGATGAGTATCTTATCTAGAAACAACATGTGAAATGCCTATGTGTAGATAGTGCAATTAGTATCCATTTTAAAATTCTAAATTTCAAATATAATCTACAAATACCCATGTGGATGCTTTTAGTTCTCCTTATGGAATAAGTATAACGTGGCAATTCGGGAGTGACTGAAATTGATACAATGAGTTTATTTTTTCTATTAGTTAAATCTGGACTTGAAGTGCTTTGGTAAAAGCCATTTATTTTACTACATATGTGTAGATGTGTTGTTTTATTTTCCCCACCACAGTCTGTGAATAGGCTACTTAGACATATGTGAAAAATAGTTTCACGACTTCACTAGATCCATCCAATCCTCTTATTCTAAGTTGCTAGGCTTCTCCTACCAGGGTCATGGTGTTCTTCATGTTAGGAATGACATTAAGAGAGCTAAAAACTTTTTGGTTGGCATGGTAAAAGTGTTTGGGCCACACTCTTCTCTCAGATAGTAGATGGTCGATGTTTAATGGCTATAGAGACTAGGACTTGTAATTGGACACATGTTCATGACAACTTGTTTTAAAACTCTTCATGTGATGAATGCATTAAATCATCTTATATAATGCTATTTATATAATTGATCATTTTAATGGGATATAGTTATGTACTGATGCATCCATTTGTATAATGTACAATTAAACATATGGATTTTATTATTACATTAGGGATGTATGACATGTAGGTCAACATCATGTAAGTGTCATTCTAATTGTTTGATTAATAAGTAGTAATTCTTATTTTGATTTTGGTTAATGATCATGGATAGTATTTTGTTAATCCTTGATTATGGTTAATGAAATGATTATTGAATCTTCAAACTAAAACATTTGTTGTTTATTTCCACATTTCTGGCAATTGGATGATGTGGCAATTGTTGAGTAGGACATGGTCCTTACATTCATACATATGAGAGAATTGCATATGATGCTTCCTTATACATAGCTAAGAGCCATTGAAATTGATTATATATTGCAAGGAAACTTGGTAATGATCTGAAGATGTTTCTTTGGGAATCACAATAGGTCAAACCCATGGAGTAGTAATTTATGGCATTGTTAGTGAAGGAAAATCATATGAGTCTCTCCTCGAGTCAAGTGATATGCCTTGATTCTAATCTTCAACTAAACGTCCCATGTTTAAAATGCATTTGAATCTAAAGTCTCTCCCCCAACATGGATATTAATTCCCTTGTATTTGGAATATGTTATTGAAAAATATTTGGTAATTGATTGGCTTTAAGCATCTACATTCTATATTGAGTCTTCTTGAGTGGCTTCCTATTCCTATATTAACACCCTTTAAGCTCAATATGTGGGGCCTTGCCCTGATCCATCATAGCACATCTGATACATTTTATTTTGACACATTATAACTTGATATGTTTGAGACACTATTTGATGGACTAAACATTATCTATATTATTTATGTCATGTGATTCTTTTCTTTAAAATGCTTGATTATGTTATTTGATGTTTTATGTATATGCATGCATTATGATGTATTTTAGTATATGATTTAGGCTTATGAATATTACAATACTTTAATTATGCAATTAGTGATGTTAAATCTATATGCAAAAATGAGAAAAGTTATTTAAATAAAAGTTTTAATGCTTTGATCAAACATTATTATGAAAATTTGGTTTAAATATATGAACGCAATTTTATCAAACTATTAATATTCGCATTAAGTGTGTAGGAAATTCAACCTTGGAATTAATTTGAAAAATAGTAACTGATCCTATGTGCTAATTGTAAAACAAGATTGAATGTAATAAAGTGATTCAGACCTCATTGTCAAGTGTTTAATTTGTATCATAATCTGAATGTATATGTATCATTCTATATTTTGTGACATGTCAAAAGTTATGTAAAAGTAAACCTTATGGTGTCATTTAACATTTGTTATATGTATAGGTCTACTGACATGTCAATTAGGTCATCATTGTAACTTGTTAACCTAAGATTGGTTTAGTTGGTAACCTAAATTAAGCTCTATTGATTAGGGTTTAGTGGAAAGGTTACATCCTTAGGATATTGGGAGATCAAATATTTCAAGCCACTTGTATAGGTCAAAAATTGATCCTAGAAGCCAAATTTAATGTAATCCAAGTACCCACGTGGTATGGGTATGGGTTAGGAACCTTTTCCACCCTTTTAGAACTTCCTAGGAATATTTATGACCCCTAAAATATCCCAATTTTTTTTTGTTTCGAAAATGGATCATCTCCATGAGGTTACCCAAGTTTACAGTCTTTCTAAGAGGTTACCTTTATGATAGGGGCAAGTGGAGAGACCAAAGGAGGCTTAGAGTCAAGATTGGACTTATTGCTATGTTGGGTGGGTGAGTTGAGAGGCTATTTAGAATCTCTTTGAAGAGTTGGAGGGTGTTCACTAACTCTCTATTTTTAGATAAGTCAAGATTTAGAATTGGAAGGAGAAATGGATTAAGCTCATCTCAAAACTCATTCTTGTCATAACCTTTGTAAAGTTAGGTTTCTCCATTACCATGGATATGTTCATTTTGTTCATTGCTGAAGTGTGTGTGTAAATATCTTGCATGTTTGGAGTTGTGTTTTGCATTGTTATCATATGAGGGATGGGTATTGTGGGTTTTTACTTGCTTTATTTTTATGTTCTTTTCCTTGTTTTTTTGGGAAAATTGTGAATGGAGTGTTGGCATTACTCACCCTCGGATAGGGAAGAAGTGGCCATGTAAGGGGAAGGAGTTAGTTAGACTTTGTGTTAGTGTAGAGTACCTTATCATAATGAGAAGGGGGATGAAATGCAAGGTGTATGGGCCCTTGCATGCTACTGCCTATTGATTTTTTTTGGAGAGAAAAGGAGTATGAAATATGGGAATCCATGTGAGGTTCTAGCCATGGAAGAGGCATGTTCTATATTTGTTTTGGCATTGGCCTCTCTTGCATGAAAGATCCACCTTCACTCTTGTCATACATTCAAGATGAAACCTATTGTGCATACCTTGGATGGGAATTGTATGTTGAGTTATGTCCTTGTGTTTGGATTCTAAATGTCATATGGTCATTTATAGTTTCTCTTAGCTTGGTGGGTGACCTTTCGAGGCCTAGGATGGGAGGTGAGCACTCCATGGTTGTTATATGTGTTTGAATATTTCTTGGATAGGTTCTTATGATGAAGCAACCCAATTTTGGTATTCTTGATGTAGTTCTTGAGTCACCCTGTTGTTGGAGACTTCTGCTTTGTATCACCTTTTTGATTAAATCTTGTATTCTTACATTTTGAAACAAATAATTGTAACTTATTGGGATCTATGGAAGAGTTTCCAATATTGTATACCTTTAATAATAGGAAAAGAGATTATTAAATAAACATGGTGTATTGGATTTTAGTAAAATGCAGATTTGTTTTCTCTTCAATTCTTATTTTGATATGTACTTGAATAGACAAGTTTCAAATGATAAATCAATATATAGTTCTTCCATGAAATCTTGGATTTAATTCAATGTATTTTTAAGTTATTTTATAAGATCTTGATGTATGAATAATTTAAATTATAGATGTGTTAGAATATATAGTCCACTAATATAACTAGAGGTTGGCGCGAGGGGGGGGGGGGGGGGTGAGTCAATTATCCAACCATTATCACTATTATCAACGTTAAAAAAACTTAACCATATGAGTAATATAAATTGAAACCACAACAAGATACTCATACACAATAACACTAGATATGTTAACTATGGAAACCCTTGATCGGAGGGAAAACCCCAGTGGGGATGGTACCCACAAGATGATGTACTAATATAAATGTTCCTTGTTAGAGGATGGACCCTATTAGGAGTCTATGAATACATTTAGTACATATGAGTCTTTGTTAGGAGACTATGAATCCCTGTTAGGAGATTTCAACCCTATTAGATGTTGTGCCAACCCTATTAGGAATTGTGGAAGATAGTTGGACCCACTGCCTAAATAGCTTCAAGGGAAAGACCAATGAACCCACTATCCAAGTGATCTCTCTATTATTCCTTGTAGAATAATAGAGTTTACTGTACTATTCCTTCCTCTTTCTCTGTTCTATCAACCAAACTTTTTCTCCTTCTAATCTTGTAACCAGATCACAAATCTTGCATCCAATAATCCCTTGGATCCCTTACATGCATTCAGTAAGCACTCTACTCTTTTTCACACTTTGTACTTCAATAGTTCTTTCACACACTTACAGAAAAAGAAAACACGTTTCCTTTATACCATATATTCATAATAATTCCATAAGTTTTCCTTGAGGCTTTCCCAATTGATTATAATAAGATAACAAATTAATTACAATTACAATTGCACTGTTGACTCACAGTATATACAAAACTTCACATGTGCGATACTAGGGCTTGTGCACTCACTGACTGTCCTTTGTCACTACCCGAATATGCATCTTCTCACTACATCTCATATGTAATCTAGTAAACAAACATTAGGAACTTCTTTTCCAATACTCTATCTCTAAACTACTATCTATAAATTAGCTACAACTTTCGTACATCTTCAACTCATACTTTGTGCACTTAACCACATCATCAGGACACTATGCTAAACATGTCTATAACTACACAATACAAGACAATCAAACCATTATCTGTGCCATTAAGATATATGTCTAATACTCAACTAGTCTTTATAGAAACCATGCTATGTTGACATCAATGACAAAGATAGTCATGAATGCAACATGTCAATACTCTCCAATGCTTAGGATACTCCCCCAATGTAGTATCATCAACATTCACGCTAACAATCTACCCCTTTGGCATTGATGGAAACATAGATGAAAAAACCATCTAAGTTCCAAGAATACTAAACAATGTTCTACTACTGCTACTAACTAGCATCAGTTGTCCACACTCTAAAAAGAATCTCAAAATAACAAGCGCACAACAGGTGCATACTCTTACTTCTTAAACATCAATTGTTTACTTCATTCTAAATGATTCACAATACATCAATTGCATATTCCTCCTTCCTTTCTAAATATCTCTAAAGAGATATCTCTCCTTCATGCATATTCACTCCCCATACTTAGGAGTTGTGTTTCTTTCATACATACTCTCCCCCATGGCTTAGGAGATACTCTCCACCATGCCTTAGGAGAGGTTTCTTTCATCCATACTCTTTCCCATTGACATCAATGCCAAGGGCCTCAATCTAATGTTACTACATACCAATTGATAAATACCAATTGCTAATATGTTGCACCAACTCTTCGAAAAAATCAAGTGTTTGAAGGCACTATTCAATACCAAATACCAATAGTCTTTAGTGACTCAAATTATCAGATATACTCCCCCATATGGGAAGCATCAACATTCAGTCTAGGTCAACAATAGTGCTTTATACCACTAGACTAATGCACTCTCTACATCATCTACAGGCAAGGGCATAACCCCAAGCATACCCCTCAATCACTCAAATGTGTCTTTAGGAAAAGGCTTCATAAAGATATCTACAATTTGATCTTTAGTACTCACATACTCCAATATGATCTCCTTATCTCTCTCAACACATGATACTTAATATTTTCTCTCTTAATACATGATACTTAATATATATATATATATATTCTTAGTCTTAGAATGCAGTACATGATTCTTAGACATACTCACTGTACTTGTGTTATCACAGTAAATGATAATAAATTTTTCAAACTCAATTCTAATATCCTTTAGAGTCTACTTCATCCACATAACTTGATTACACTTGTTTGCTACTACAACATACTTCGCCTTAGCATTATTCTATGAAATACAATCTTGTTTCTTTCTTACCCAAGAAACCAATCTTCCTCCAAGAAAGAATGCTCCATTATTGGTGCTCTTTCTATCATCCATACTGCCTAACCAATCCACATTATTATATGCACTTAGAGTGAAATCACTAAATTTGTCATACCAAATTCCATAGTCAGATGTCCATTTCAATGATTTGAATATTATCTTCACTACTGCAAAATGATACTCCTTAGGATCAGCTTGTAATATAGCTACAACCCCCAACTACATTTGCTATATCTAGTGTGGTGTGAGTCAGATACTACAAACCTCCAATCATGAAGCTATACTTCTTCTCCTCTACTATAGGTTTCTCATCTTTGCTAAATAAATTGTGGCCAATTATCATAGGTATACCAACAGGTTACAACTTTCCAAATCAAACCTTTTCAAAAAATAATTCAAGTACTTAGCTTGTGAAATAAAAATACCATCATTGTTCTATACAATCTGCAATCCTATGAAAAACTTCATTTCTCCTATCATGCTCATTTCAAACTCATTCTTCATCTCTTCAGCAAACTTATCACTTACTTCATCATTACCTCCAAAAATTATGTTATCAACAAATATTGCAATAATCAACAAAAAAATTTCAACTTATTTCAAATACAAGTTATTGTCCTCCATACCTTTAGCAAATCCAAGCTTTGCCAAATAATTTTCCAACCTTGCGTACTAGGTTCTAGGTGCTTGCTTCAGACCATATAAAGATTTCTTTAGTTTGCATACCATGTCTTTGTCTTTTGATAAAGGAAAACCTTCAGGTTACTCAATATATACCTCTTCTTCAAGTTCTTCATCCAGGAAGGCTAATTTAACATCCATTTGATAAACCTTGAACTTATTATTTGCTACATAAGCCAAGAACATCCTTACTACTTCCATTCTAGCTATATGTGCATATGTCTCCTCATAGTCTATGCCTTCTTGCTATGGATATCCCTTGCATATAAGTCTAGCCTTATTTCTTATAACTTCACCTTGCTCATTCATCTTATTTTTGAATACCTATTTGGTTCCTATCACATTCTTGTCTTTAGGTCTAGGAACTAACTCCCATGTTTCATTCTTCAAAATCTAATCTAATTCTTCCTTGATCACTTGAATCCAATGACCATCTCAACATGCCTCATCTATGTTTTTAGGCTCAACTTTAGATATCAAACATATTTCCTAATTTACTCTGTTCCTTTTCATCATACCTTTATCTTTGCTTCCAATTATCTCTTCAAATCTCTGCTCTCCTCTTTGCTCAATAGTTAGCACATCATCTTGTAAATCATTGTTAGTCTCAAAGAAAACTTTAGCATTCTTTCTAACAATTATAGAATTATCTTCTTCTTCATTTGAATTATAATCTATCATCTCTTTCTTAGTTTCAAACTTTTCATCAATCCTTACATTTGTGCATTCTACTATTTTCTTAGTTCTATAGTTAAAAAATCTATATGCCTTGCTTTTCAATGAATAACCAAGAAACATACCTTCATCACTTCTTGGATCAACTTTATCAATGTCACCATCTCTCTTAATATAACTTTTGCTCCCAAATATTCTAAAATACTTAACTGATGGTGAATGACCAAGCCATAGTTCATAAGTCTTGTTCATAAACTTTATGATTTGTATTTTGTTTATAGTGTATACTGTTGTATTGATAATTTCTCTCCAAAATGTCTTAGAAACATCATTCTCAAATAACATTTCTCTTTTTGCTTCTGCTACTAACTTGTTCCTTCTTTCAGCAATCCCATTCTATTCAAGTGTTCTAGGTGAAGATAGCTTCCTTTTGATTCCATTATTTTCACAAAATATGTTAAACTCTCTAGAGTTAAATTCTCCTCCTCTATCAAATCTCAAACACTTTATCTTAACACAAAAATCATTCTCAACTCTATTCTTAAATATCTTAAATTTCTCAAAAGCTTCAGATTTCTCTTTAAGAAATGCTACCCACATCATTTTAGTGAAATCATCAACAAAAATCATAAAATACCTTTCACCATAGAATCCTCTTATTCTAGAGGGACCACTCATATCTGTGTGAATGATCTCTAGCTTCTTTGTGAACTTCTTGCTAGGAAATGATACTTTCTTCTGCTTAGCCAAAAAATATTATTTACACACACTAGTAGTAGGCTTTGTTATCTTAGGCAAGTCTTTGACTACAAAAGTGCTACTAACCTTCATAATATTATCAAAGTTTATGTGATAGAATCTTCTATGCCACAACCAACTGTTATCCAATTTAGCTACCAAACATGTCATTTTAGTATGATTTAATTCAAATACTTTACCTTTGGATCTATTATCAGTCCTAATTAGCTTACCATCTCTATTTTTGATAATGTAGGTCTTCTCATTGAACTACAACCAATAACCCTTGTCCACCAAGTGTCTAATACTCAACAAGTTATGTTTCAATCCATCAACAAAATAAACATCACCACTATTAGTTTCACCATCAAGAGTAATGAATCCAATTCCTATTATATGATAGGCTGCATTGTTACCAACTCTAACGATACTTCCATCATGATTCTTGAACTTAACAAACTTATTGATATCACTAGTCATGTGATGTGAACAACCACTGCCAATTATCCAATCAAATTTATTTTCCACTTGGGAGATTAGAGCTCTTTCTTCTCTATTTTTTCTATCAAGATCATCTTCCTTGATAGCCACAAATCCCAATTCATCATCACTTTCACTTTGAGCTTTCTCATTAGATTCTTCATCTTCATTTGCATACAAACAATTTTTATCTCTATCTCTTCTAGGCTTAAACTTTCCCTTATACCTTTTCTCTCTTTTACAATATTTAGATGCATAATGACCAAATTCATCACAAGTCCAACATTTAAAGATTTTCTTACCATCTTTTTCTCTTCTCACAAGAAGGGCTATTTCTTCCTCAGTCTTCTTCTCTTCATCAGATCTATTGCTACCAACATAATCTCCATGTGTGCTTGCACTCCTTGTCATATTAGGTTGAATGTTCAGGGCACTGAAAGTTGTTTCAAATTTTGGTAGATCTCCACACTATCTCAAATCTACTTCTATGGATTCTAATCTTCCAAGAAATGTTTCCTTTGTGAAATCCTTAGTGAAGGGCATTATTAGCCGAATCATCCGAGCTACTTGCTTGATTGGTGGTGTCAAAATTTTCAAGATCTTCCATATAACTTTATCTTCTTCCTTGGTTCCACCATGAGACTAAATTCCTACAACAATTTATGATATTCTTCCAATATAACTTCTTACTTATTCATCTTCCATCATTTTAGCATCTTGAAAGGCACATATCCAATTTGGTAATGTCATTCTCTTTGCATGCTTATCATCTTCAAAAGTAGGTTCTAATACTTTCCAAATTTCAAAGATGTTTCAAGTGACTTTACTTGATTGTATTCATTCTCCAGAAGAGATGTTAGTAGATATTCTCTTGCTCTCATGTTACACATGAATAGATTTCTTTTTTCTTCATTGCATCCTGCATCCTTCAAGCTTTTCTTCTTCAATGATTTTCTTCTTACTCTTTGTCAAGATCCCATATCCTAGACCCATGCACAATAGATGAGTCTTCATCTTCTCCTTCCAACTATCATAGTTGGACCCATCAAATCTAGGACTATCCTTTTTGAAAAGATTCACCATCGATCTCCCAAAGTTGTTAAGCTTATCCTTCAAGGACTTGATGCTTAAATACCGATTGTTAGAATATACAGTCCACTGATATAACACGGGGGGGGGGGTGTGAATCAATTATCCAACTATTATCACTATTATCAACCTTAAGAAACATAACCATATGAGTAATAGAAACTAAAACCAAAAAAAGATACTCATACACAATAACACTGGATATGTTAACTAGGGAAATCCTTGATCAGAGGGAAAACCCCAATGGGGATGGTACCCACAAGATGATGTACAAATATAAATGTTCCTTGTTAGAGGATGGACCCTATTAAGAGTCTATGAATGCATTCATTACATATGAGTCTTTGTTAGGAGACTTTGAATCACTGTTAGGAGATTCCAACCTTGTTAGGAGTTGTGGAAGACAGTTGGACCTATTGCCCAAATAGCTTCAAGGGCAAGACCAATGAACCCACTGTTCAAGTGATCTCTGTATTATTTCTTGTAGAGAAATAGAATTGTACTATACTATTCCTTCCTCTTTCTTTGCCTTATCAATTGAACTTCTGCTCCTTCCAATCTTGTAACTAGATCACAAATCTCACATCTAATAATCCCTTAGATTTCTTACACGCATTTAGTAAGCACTTTGCTCCTTTTTGCACTTTTGAATTCAATAATTCTTTCACACACTTACAAAAAAGGAAAACATCTTTCCTTTATACCATATCTTCATAATAATTCCTTGAGTTGGTCTTGAGGCTTTCCAAATTAATTATAATAAGATAATTAATTAATTACAATTATAATAGTATTGCTAGCTCACAATCTATACAAAACTTCACATGTGTGATACTAGGGCTTGCACACTTGTTGACATCATTAGATTACTATCCTCTGTCACTATTTGATTATGCATCTTCTCATTGCATCTTAGATGTAATCTACCAAACAAATATTAGGAACTACTTTCCCAAGACTCTGTCTCTAAACTACTCTCTATAAATCAGGTACAACTTTCGTACATCTTTGACTCAGACTCTACGTACTTAACCATGTCATTAAGACACTATGTTGAACATGTCTATAACTGCATATTACCAAACAATCAAAGCATTTTCCATACCATTAAGATCTCTATTTGCTACTCAACTAGTCTTTACAGAAAACATGTTATGTTGACATCAATGACAAACATACTCATGAATGCAATATGTCAATACTTTCTAATGCTTAGGATACTCCCACAATGTAGTATAATTAGCATTCATCCTAACAAGATGCATAAATTGATCCTTAAGATCACGAGATATAACCAATGTTCAATTAAGATATATTTATCCTACTTGTACTCAATAACCTTAGCTAGTAGAAATTTTGATAAATCAATGGATTATATCCTGTATTGCATTATATGTAAAATACCAAAAATCACTCCTAAGTTGGATACAAAATTAACATCAATATTATACCTAAAATCCACTCAATAAAATGAACAAAACATTAATACACTATGCCACTATAGAATTCCTAAGAGGAAACCTAATACTTTAAAGGAGAAAGGAAAACTTATAACTTCCGTCTATTTAAGAGAACCAAAATGCTCTCTGGAAAATGTATGGGGGAGATTTTAACTCCTCGTTTGGTAATAGAAAATATTCTCTGTGGGATTTCCCATAAAGCCATTTATAGATACTTTTCAAATAATAAATATATAACTATAACATAAAAATCAATACAAAAATCTATTTTATCCTACACTTATCTCTTTCTCATAACCCCATCTATAAATCTTTAATACATAACTGCATCCTCCTTGTCCATGTGCACAGGTAGGATGATGTCATCCTCCACTTATCCCCATCCCATCCTCTTACATGGAAAGTATACAGACATGGATTTGAGGAGGGTACAAGTCAACATGGGTAATAAATTTAAAAGGATTGCAATGTAATAAGCTTTTTTCCTAACTACCCTCCCATTGGTTCTTTTTCCCCACTCAAAACTCTCCTTCCCAATACCAATGAGTACCTTGGACCAAATTAGGGCTAATTGTAAGGATTGGTACACTCCCCAAGTTAGAACTAACACCCACTTTTGGGGATAAGAAAGCGCTGCATTGGGTGGGCTAGCACATGTTAAGGGTCTCCTTTTTGAAAATTTTCAAACTCCTTATGCAAACCACTATTATTACTTATCCCTCCACCCATGTAAGTGTACCATGGACAAAATATTAATTAGAAATTCTTGCAAAGGGTTGGGCATCATGTAGGAGGTTTGGGTAGTGTGCCCCTTCTTGGGGAATTGCCCAAAGTCTTGGGAATAGGAAGGGGGAAAGGGGTAGGGTCATGTGGTGTAGGTGTTACAAAAAGTGTGTGAGGCAGGTTAGGATAGGATAGTTAGAAAGTAAAAATATGTAATTTGGTTTTTTGTATTCTTAATTTGTGTTTAGTAATTACAATAGTTTCTAGTTATTATTTTAAGGGTCTAATTAAAAAGGACTTAGTATTAGTATATATTGTTAGTAGGGCTTTGCATGTGAATGATGATTGACATGTTGGGTAGTTAGTGTTCAAAGTATGTTTATGTGTATTTTTTTAGCATTATTTTTAAAATATTATGTAGGACTATTAGATATATAATTTTATATTGTGATTATTTTTTAAATTTTTTTTAGGAATTGCATTATATATTATTCTAATTGAAGAGAACTTTAGTGGATAGGTTAGTTAGTGTAAGTTAGTTTTTGTTATTAAGTTTAGAGATTTCAATAGTGGTTAGTGTTTTAATTTTTATTTATGGTAGAATATTTTTTGGAAATATATATTATTTTATTATGGAAAATTATTTTAGCAATGTTTCATAATAATGTTATGCATCTAATTATGGGTTTTAATTATTTTGATGCCTCTAATGTTAAGGATCAAAAGTGATATAGAAAGATTTGGATAGGCAACTCGATAGTTCATTGGGTTTATGTTAGAGGATAAATTTAAATGTCAAAATGACTTTAATGTTTTTAATTAGTCCTAAATTGGTTATGATAATAACCAGAATTTTATTATTAGTATAATAAAACAAATGAAAAAAAGGAGTATCAAACCAACCTAACTTATATTACTAATCAAGTGTACCTCAAATATTATGTCACACCTTATGAAACATGAAACTATAGTTAATCAAATAAATTGTTCCACCAAACCTATGTGTTCCTATAGCACTAGAACCTAAGGTTTCGAACCCATGCAGTAGGATGGAATACCAATTCTGCATCCTCATGGGAGATCATCATAACTCAACTATGTACCTAAACCCAGTAACCCGAAAACTAACTGTACCATGTTATCATCCTTATGCAATTTACTCAATGATGGCTCACATTTTCTTGTCTTAACTTAGTTGAATTTATCTTTGAAAAAAAAATAAATTGTTGGTTTGTTTTTGCCCTAATTTTTGGGAATGATATTTTGGTACCAAAGAATTAGTTTCAATACTACGAACCTAAACCCATTATGTTTCAACTTTTATTTAAACTTTAACTTTTGTGAAGGATGCCTCCTATTGCATGAAATGCTTGATGAGGCAAAGGTTGTAGAGATACAAGTGTTGGGGCACAAAAGGGGAATGGACCACCACCTCCACCACCAAAAAACCCTAACCAAGATATTTTGGATGCCCTCTAGAATCTAATTGGGTTAGTCTAACAGACGTTTCCCAAAGGGGAAGCATAGGTTCCAAGACGAGGCTGGACAGATGTTAAAGAAAGGAGTAGGAGTCCCCCATTGAGGTAGGTTGAGGGATAGGGCAATCATGAGGGTGAGCCAGTGCATTAGTTAGAGCCACCACCTAATAGACCTCCTAGATATATAGGAGATGAGATTAGGGAGTTTCTACAACTTCAACCACCATTATTTTTAGGTTCCAAAAATAGGATAGTAGCAGGGGCTTGGTTACATAGCCTACAATAGTGCTTTAGATTACGCCCTCATGAAAGTACTCTAAAGGAATGACTTGTAGTCCATCTACTACAAGAGAATGCCTCCAACTAGTGGAAGTAGGAAGAGTCCATAGGAGGAGTGAGAATCGATACCCTCACATGGGAGATATTTTTGGCTAAATTCTATGAGAGGCATCTTTCTAAGCACTTTAAACAAAGATAGATAGAGGAGTGTCATTCTCTATAGCAGAGGGGCCTCACAGTAACCCAATTTGAGAGTTAGTTTCTTGAGCTCCTTCCTTATGTTGAATACATGAAGGAAGAGAAACTATGGATCCATCATTTCATTATGGGCCTTAATTTCTCACTTTAGGATACAATCCGCTTGGCATTCCCTACTACTTTTAGATAGGTAATTGAGATAACACTAGTTGTTGAGGATACTCATATTAGACATAAGTCTCAAGATCAGTCTCATAAACAAAACCCTACCTAACATTAAGGATAGTAGAGACCCCTTAGAAAGGGAATCAAAACCATTCAATAGGGTCTTTTAAGGGCCAACAATTCTAGCAACATAAACATAGTATGACTCTAGGAAAAACTGCCATAGGGATATTAGGGCTCTAAGCCCAAGTAGTAGAAGTCACAAGAATTTAAACAAGATTAGAGGACATAGGTCCCATAGTCACAACCAATGAGGACTCAATAGTCCTTTATGGGTGGTTACCGTGGATCTAGTAGGACTAGAGGTCCACAACAATCCAGATCATAGGGTGTATACGTTTATGCTCTTGGACCGTGCTACACTTGTGGTGGCATGATTTACATATCTAGAGAGTGTTTGCAAGGACAGTCATCTATTGGTCATAGAGGGTATACCTCAAAGCCTATAGTTGGTGATATGGGTAGATCCCATAGAGTGTTTATAATGGTTGATATCTGTCAGGGTGAGTATTCAACCATAGTTATCAAGGCCACAAGTATGAAACAAGGTAGTATGGTTACTATTTTATTTGATTCTATTGTGGGCTAGTGGAATTTAGACATGATGCTAGTTGGGTGGTAGAGTTAGCCTCAAGAACCAGGGTGTCAGTTATTTCCATGGTAAATAATTATCGATTTTGGTTGGAGACATGTCCATAATGTCTAATCTATGCATTACCCCTCTAGGTTCATATGAAGTTGTCCTTAGCATGGATTGGCTTTATGTCCACATTGAAAAGATGGATTATCAATAGAAGAGAGTAGAGTGTGTGAATGAGCATGGGATTCCTAGGGTGATCTCCAAAGTGAAAAGACCCATATCCCTTTGTATGATTTTTGATATGTAGCTTGGGCAGTGCATGTAAAAGGGATGTCAGTTATTTTCTATCACCATTAGTGACAGAGAGGAGGATTCAGAGGGGGATCCATCCCTCAAAGATTTTCCTATTCTACAGGAGTTTGAAGATGTATTTCCTTCAAAGCTCCCTGGTATGCCTCCACCAAGAGTAGTGGATTCTCACATAGAGCTTGTGCCTGGAGTTGAGCTAGTATTGAGAACACTATATAGGATGGCTACCCATGAGCTTGGTGAGATAAAGACCCAATTGAAGGAAATCTTAAAGAAAGGGCATATTCAACCTATTATGTCATGTTGGAGTGTGCCAGTGATCTTTGTGAAGAAGAAGGATGGATCACTTAGGCTGTGCATTGACTATTGATAGTTGAAAAAAGTAATCATTAAGAACTGATACCCACTTCCCAAGATTGATGATCTCTTTGATCAGTTATAGGATGCCTAAGTATTCTTGAAGATAGATCTAAAGTCAAATTATCATAAGTTGAGGATTTTGGAGTGATATCCACAAGATTGCATTTTGTATGAGGTATGGTCACTACGAGTTTACTGTGGCACCATTCGACCTCACGAATGCTCTAGCTATATTCATGAGCCTCATGAATGGAGTATTTTGTACCTTTTTGGATAAGTTTGTATTCATATTCTTAGATTATATTTTGATATATTCTCACAATGAGATGGAGCATGAAGAGCACCTAAGATAGGTTTTGAAGAATTTGAGAGAAAACTAGTTGTATGGCATCTTGTTGAAGTGTGCATCCTTCATACTTAAGATACATTATTTGGGTCATGTTATATCAAGTGATGAGGACTTAGTATATCCATTGAAGATTAGGGCCATCATGGATTGGCCAACACCCACTAGTGTCACTGAGGTGAGGAATTTAATGGGGTTAGCAAGATACTACAAATGCTTTATTCTAGAATTTTCTAGGCCAGCACACTTGATCACATCTCTTCAAAAAAGGGGAAGAAGTATGAGTGGATGGAAAAGTGTGAGAGAGATTTCCAAGTTATCAAGAGAGCCCTCACAAGTGCACCAATCCTTGTAGTGTCAAATCCTTCTACGGATTTTGTGGTCTGCACAGATGTATCTTTGGATGGTATAGGGGTAGTCCTTATGCAAGATGGACAATCTATTTCCCACGAGTCTAGGAAGTTGAAGACTCATAAACTTAATTAGCCTACTCACAACCTAGAGATTGTAGTAGTGGTGAATGTTTAATGAGGTGGCAACACTTCCTTCTAGGTCATAGACTCAAGCTTCATTCTGACCATCAAAGCTTGCAGTACATATTCACACAGCCAAACCTTAATGCTAGGAAAATAAGGTGGATGGAGTTCCTTTGTGAGTATGATTTTGATGTTCATTACATCAAGGGGAAGGAGAACATGGTCATAAATTCCTTAAGTAGAAGGCATCATGAGCTTTCATCTGTGACTATTCACACCAATTTGCTTTCATCTGTGACTACTCACAACAATTTGAGAGAGTGTATCCTACATCATTTACCATAAGATGAGCTATATGCAGAGGTTTGTTAGTTGGTGCATTCTCAAAAACCCTTAAAAGGGAAGTATTTAGAGTATTCATTGGAGTTTGATGGATATTTTCATCATAGAGGACATAAATGTGTACCTTTCATTGGGGGTTTACATGAGCTCATTGTACTTCAAGCTCACAGAGCACCTTATGTAGTGCACCCCGGTGTTAAGAAGCTACATATAGATTTGAGATATTTATATCATTGGCCAAGCATGAGAGTGAAACTTGCTAACATTTTTGTGAGATTTCTTGAGTGCCAGAGGGTCAAGATAGAGCACCATCATGCTAGTGGGCTCCTTTAGCCACATGAGATTCCAGAGTGAAAGTTTGATACTGTTTCTATGGATTTTATTATTGGTCTTCCAATGTCTTCGTACTTGTATGATACCATTTTGGTGATGGTCAACACATTGACTGAGGTCACCCACTTCTAACCTGTGTGTACTACTTTCATAGCACAAGACATAGTTCAAGTGTTTTTGCAAGATATTGTTAGACTTCATGGCATTCCCCATAAGATCATCATAGATAGAGATTCACTATTCACATCATCCTTTTGGAGAGAGCTACAATTAGCATTGGGCACTAGGCTCATTTTTAGTACAATGCACCATCCTTAGACTGATGGTCAGACTAAGAGAGTGAAAAGGTATTGGAGGATATGTTGCACATGTACGTGATGGACCATGAGGTCAAATGGGAGGAATACTTGTATCTTGTCGAGTTTTCCTATAATAATGGGCACCATTCTTCCATAGGTATGCCACCTTATTAGGCTTTGTATGGAAGACCTTGTAGAACACCCTTGAGTTGGGATAGGATCAAGGATAGAGTATCTATTGGTCCTTAGATAGTCAAAGAGATGGAGCATTAAGTATTTTTTATTCAACTACGCCTTAGAGAAACATAGGATAGGCAGAAAAAGTATGTTGATGTGAAGAGGATTGATCAAGAGTATAGAGTCAGAGACAGATTCTTCTTGAGAGTGTGACCACACAAGAGTGCAATTCATTTTGGAAATGTCTCTAAGTTGGCACCTTGGTTTGTTGAACCATTTGAGATCTTAGAGAGGATAGAACCAGTTGCTTGTCGTCTAGCTTTTCCACCTAGCTTGTCACACATCCACAATGTGTTCCATGTTTCTATACTTAGAGGATATATATGATGAGTCTCACATTATAGATTTGAATACCTTGTAAGTGGAGTCAAATGAACATCTAGCATTGGAGCCTATCCCTATTATTTTTTGACAGACCCTAGCTCTTCTAGGCTAAGAGCTAGACTAGGTTAGGGTCTAGTGAGATTGTTATGATGAGGTCACAACTTCATGGGAGGATGCAGTGCAGATGGTATCTTAGTACCCATACCTTTTTTATGAACTCCAAGAGAAAGTTCATGCCTAGTGGGGGAGGATCTAAGGCCTTGCCCTAGTTCACCATAGCACATTTGATACATTTTATTTTGAACATTATGACACAATATGTTTGAGACAATATCTAATGGACTAAACATTATCTATATTATCTATGTCATGTGATACTTTTCTTTAAAATGCTTAATTATGTTATTTGATGTTTTATGTATAGGCATGCATTTTGATGGTGTATTTCAGTAAATGATTTAGGCTTATGAATATGTCAATACTTTAATTATGTAATTATTGATGTTAAATTTGTATGCACAAATGAGAAAAGTTATTTAAATGAAAGTTTTAATGTTTTGATCAAATGTGATTATGTAAATTTGGTTTAAATATATGAATGCGATTTTATCAAACTACTAATATTCACATTAAGTGTGTAAGAAATTTAACCATGGAATTAATTGGAGAAATAGTAGTTGACCTTATGTGCAAATTGTAAGACCAAGGTTGAATCCAATAAAGTGATTTGAACCTCATTGCCAAGTGTTTAATTTGTATCATAATTTGAATGTATTTGTATCATTCTATATTTTCTAACAAGTCAAATGTTATGTAAAAGTAAATCTTGTGGTGTCGCTTGACACTCGTTATATGCATGTGTATCGACATGTTAATTAGGGTTGTCAAGGTAACTCGTTAACCTAAGATTGGTTTAGTTGGTAACCTAAATTAATCTCCCTTGATTAGGGTTTAGTGGAAACATTACATCCTTAGGACTTTGGGAGATCAAATAATTTAAGCCACTTGTATAGGTCATAAATTGATCCTAGAAGCCAAATTTAATGTAATCCAAGTACCCAAATGGTATGGGTATGGGTTAGGAACATTTTCCACCCTTTTAGAACTTCCTAGCAACATTTATGACCCCTAAAATATCTAAATTTTTCTTTTTTGCGAAAATAGATAATCTCCATGAGGTTACCCAAGTTTACACTCTTGCTAAGAGGTTTCCTTTATGATAGGGGCAAGTGGGGAGACCAAAGGAGGCTTAGAGTCAAGATTGGAGTTATTGATATTTTGGGTGGGTGAGTTTAGAGGCTATTTAGAGTCCCTTTGAAGAGTTGGAGGGTGTTCACCCACTCTCTATTTTTAGAGAAGTCAAGCTTTGGAATTGGAAGGAGAAAAGGATTAAGATCATCCCAAAACTCATTCTTGCTATAACCTTTGTGAAGGTAGGTTTCTTCATTTCCATGGATATGTTCATTTCGCTCATTGCTTAAGTGTGTGTGTAAATCTCTTGCATGTTTGGAGTTCTGTTTTGTGTTGTTATCATGTGAGGGATGGGTATTGTGGGTTTTTACTTGCTTTATTTTCATGTTTTTTTTGTTTTTTTGTTGAGAAAACTATGAAGGGAGTGCTAGCATTACTCACCCTAGGATAGGACAAAAGTGGCCATGTAAGGGGAAGGAGTTAGTTGGACTTCATGTTAGTGCAGAGTCCCTTATCATGATGAGAAGGGGTATGAAATTCAAGGTGTATGGGCACTTGAATTCCACAACCTATTGATTTTGTTTGGATAGAAAAGGAGTATGAAATATGGGAATCCATGTGAGGTTCTAGCCCTAGAAGAGGCATGTTCTGTATGTATTTTGGCATTGGCCTCTGATGTAGAAGGTCTAGGGATCTAACACTTGATCACTCCTAATTAAGGATCTATCCTTGAACCATCCAATGGTTCTTGTTTTCTTGATCTTCCCACCAATATTATTCTCCAAGACTCCTACTCCAACTTGCCTCCTAGGTATAATTGGATTGGTGTAGACTTAATCTACCTTGTCAAGGCACTAGTCCTACTAGCCCATTCTTTGCTTAGAACCCTAACCCTTGCTTAGGATCTTTCTCTCACCCTTCCTTGGTTTCTAATAATGTTGTAGATACCCTCCATATCCTTCTTTACCTTGCCTAATGCCTCAGGTCACATCAATAACCATTGAAAAGTCACTATACTCAGATAGGGCTAATTAGGCCTATTTTCTCTAGGTCTAGTAACACTATTTTATTTCATTTCCCCAAATCCTTCCAAACAACCTCATGCAAGACCTTAGGAATCTGAAAGCTATCATCTAGCACTTCTAGAATCCAAAGTTACAAAGCCTCAAGTCCTAGCTTACTTACTACCAATAGTCAACCTAGGGCATCACTCCATAGCTTTGAATCTACTCATAAAAATGTAAACAAAGCAAAAAAATATTTACATAGCCTAACCTATTATCCCACAAGGCTTCACACATTGTCTACCGTGGATGATCAGGTTAGAGCCATTATTGTGGTAACATCCCTGTGAATGAGAATCACAGACTAGTCACCAAGAAAATTTCACCAATCCCTAATCTAACAACTTCAGACCAAGATAGAATATGAAAAATAAAGGTGAAACACTACTCTACAAAAACCAAAAGTCTGAAATCTACCCCAATCCATACACAACCGTGCTAGAGCATTAAATTTCTATAAAATATTGTAGAATGAGTTTGTAAAATAGGCATACATGTGTAGAATCTAACTAAAAATCTTCTAACCTTCTAAATGTGTTTCCCATGTTCAAATACCTGAGCATGGGTAGTTATAACTTCCCAAAAGTTGCTCAAGCAACTTTTTGACCAACTTTGCAACTTTTGAGTAATTTTTCTCTTTACATCTTTTGATCAAATGGGCCCATCTAGGACTATTCTAGGACCCTAGTTAAGATTCCTAAGATCTATTAGGTAACCAAATACCTAATGTACCCATTGCTAACAACTTTTGACCAACTTATGACCTAATGAATTTTTTTGGCTCTTTTACAAACACATTGGGACTAGTTACATTCCAAGGACCATTAGAACTTATTAACCACATAGAACCTCTTAACTAAACCTTAACAACTCCAAAAACCAAAAAAGAATTGAAGTACCCTTCACCATACTCCCCTAGGACAAAGAATTGAAGTCCCTTGAGTTAGAAGATCTTCAATAGTGATTCCATGCTTCAGAATATTTTCTTCAGTCATCCAAGTGGCTTCAACATCTGCTATTCCTTTCCACTTCACCAAATAGATCTTGTAGGTGCCCTTCCTAGTCTTTTTAATCACCTTGGAGTCTACTATGTTGTCTAGTTGCAAAGGTTGGGGAGTGGGCAAGTCTTTAACCCAATCAATCACCTCCAAGTCTGCTATGGTGTGCTAACCAATATCAATTATGAGTACCTTTGTAAGGAAACATAACACATATATTGAAAAAGGGTAAAATTCCCAAGTCAAGAGGAAGTTCTACTTCATAGGCATTGTTCCCAAACTTGTGTAAGATTTTCAGAGGTCCTATCTTCTTCATCATCAATTTAGTTGGTTGGTCCTTTGGTAATGTTTCCTTTTTGAGGTAAGAAAGCACCAAATCCCCCACCTTAAACTAGGGTTAGTGCAAGAAGTTGGGTCTCACTTTTGGCTAAAAAGTGGAAGTGTTTTTCCTATTTTTGAAATATTTTGTCAATTGATGCCAAAATTTGAGCCATTTAGAGATTAAATATAAAAAAATTTAGAAATAAAAATTGTAGTGCCCGAAATCTTCTTTTTGAATATGTAATTTATTTGTATACCCATATGATGGATTGTTTTTTTTGATATGGATCTTCAAAAACCACTTTTTCAAAATGCTTGTTTCACGACCATACCACACTTGTGTACGGACACCATAATTTGACACAAATGAATGAATTTTTGTGAATCCTTTTACATGCAGTTACCTGAGACACCAAAGATTGATGAGAATATTTTTCTTAAATTTTTTAATGAATATTTTTATTATTATTAATTTTTAATTGGCTATAAAGGAAAATTTTAAAACCTCTCATGTACGGACACCATAATTTGATCAAAATTTCACTTTTTTCAATTTTTTTTTTTTAAAACTTCAAAAGAATTGAATGTAGATTGATGAAATATAAATTAATTTAAGAAAAATTATAAAATAAAAAAGTTATTAAATTTTTAGTGAACGTTGCTATTTTACATTTAGGTACCACTTTTGATTAAAAAATAATAAAAAAATAGTAAATAAAATCATAGCACTATAAAATTTATATTTCTGAAATCAAGACAATGAGAGCTCTAATGGGTTTTTGTTTCATAAAAAAATTTGATCGGGAAGACCCTCTAAAAATTATGGCAAGGCATGAATTTGTTAGTTCAATGCCTTAGCCAAATCTTGAGAGGCCAAGGCATAGGCTTGGTCTCACCAAGCCTGTCCCAAACCAAAATTCGAGGCAAGAAAAAAAGATCCCGCCTCATCTTGTAAGAAATAGGCACCCATTATTTGAATTTCAAAAAATGGGTACCCATTTTGAAAAGCTAAAAGTGGCATGTAAAATCTGTCGAAAACTTAAAAAATTGAATTTTTAAGAAATGGGTACCCACTTTTTATTTTTAAGAAATGGGTACCCGTTTCTTAAAAATTCAAATTTTTAATTTTTTGAGAAACAGATACCCATTTTTTGAAAATAAAAAATAGGTACCCAATTTTTTAAAATAACAGGTGCCCATTTTTTAAATTTAGGGGCAAGCACCCGAGCCAAAAATGGGTGCCCATTTTTTAAAATTGGGTACCCATTTCTAAGAGGTCTCATTCCATGGATTTGACTTCTGCGAAATTGTGACCCAACTTTGTGCATTCACCCACTGCAAGTCACTCCTTGTTTAATATGCTCCTGCCTTGTACTTTTTCACTTGATGTTGCAAAGTCTTTCTAACCTGTTCATGAATACCTTTCATTTTCTCTGCAAATGACTCCCCTTGTGCACTCCACTTGTCATGTAAACTAAGATCCCTTACTCCAAAATCCCCCTAGGGTGAGTCCCATATACAATTTCAAATAGGCTCTTACCAATACTCCTATTAATGGAGTCATTGTGAGCATACTTTTCTTTCCCTATGATGTGATCCCATGATTGACCGTGTTGCTTAGTCAAACATCTTAATAGGTTTCCCAAAGATCTGTTCACTACCTTAGTTTTCCCATCAGACTGAGGATGGTAAGTTGAAGAAAAAGAAAATTTTGTCCCTAACATCTTCCAAAGTGTCCTCCAAAAGAATCCTACAAATTTACTATCTCTATCACTAACTATGTTGAGTGGCAACCTATGGATTCTCACTATATTTGTAAAGAATAGGCTTGCTATATGTGAAGCATCATTTGTTTACTCGCAAGGGATGAAGTGTGCCATCTTGCTACAATGATCCACAACAACAGATACAATGGCATGCCCTCTAGGTGTTTTAGGGAGTTCTAAAACAAAATCCATACTCAAACACTCCCATGGTCTCTGTGGTATAGTTAGTGGTCGATATAACCCAACATTGCTGGTATGTCCTCTGACACAAGTGATATTGCTCCATAAACCTCCTTACATTTGACTAATACTAAGGCCAATGATAGTACCTAGTATTTTTTCAAGTATCTTGTCTATCCCAAAATATCCCCATAAACTACCTTGATGATTTTCTTTGATTATATTCTCCCTTGTGGAACATTGGAGAATGCACAATAAATGTCCTTTAAATAGAAATCCTTCCTGCAACATATAGTCAGTGAAATCAACTATAAAACCTTGTTTGAATTTTTCACATACTTCATTGGCATCTTTGAAGTCTTTATCCTCCTTGTAGAGGTCTCTTAGACTATCCATCCCCATTCTCTACAATTGTATCTCTTGTAAAGCCAGTACTCTTCTACTGAGAGCATCTGCAACTTTTTTGCTCACACCTTTCTTGTGCTTTATCAAAATGGTAAATGGCTACAAATATTCCACCCACTCGAGGTGTCTCTGATTTAACTTCTCTTGCCCATTCAAGAACCTAAGGACATCATTGTATGTATATGCTAAAAATTCCTTTGGTAGGAGGTAGTGCCTCCACTTTTTCAAGGCTTGGACCATTGCATATAAATCAAGGTCATAAGTGGAGTTCCTCTATTTTGCCTCATTCAATTTTTTATAAAAGAATGCCACAGGGCATCCTTCTTGACTTAACACTTCTCTAATGGCTAGTTTACTAGCATCACACTCTATAACAAAGAGCTGATTGAAGTTTGGAAACTATTGTCACAGAAGTTTGCACCCTCACCTAAAGTTTTTACCTAGTGAAACCTTGTGAAACATAGAAATAACTTCCAAGTTGTGGGACTTGAACAATGAGGTTTAGTCTCTAGAGAAGGCTGACTTCCTTTGATATTAGGGTGCACCTGACTACTCTTTGGAAGGAAAAGGGAGAAGGAATGCATGAAGAAAAGCTACCTATTCTAATCTACAAGGGGGTGATGCACCAAAATAGCATGTCCAAACAAACACTATTAAATTTGGGCCTATTTTTTAATGCCATTTTCATCACAAATTTGACAATTACCTATTGAATGCCCTCATTGCTAAACTATTGTTGGAAGTTTGAGACCTTAGACAGGCATCGATTTATTAATAGAAATATTTTTCAAAAATTAGCCCAATCTATGTCACACGTCTACACCAAATGACTAGTTCAACACGTCAAACAATTGACACCAATGATAGATGATTCAACGAGCTTGTTATACCTCAATAAAAAGAAACATCTAAATTATGAAGATAGGTAGAGTTTTCAAAAAAAAGATTTATTGGGTGATCGCAATATGCTTTCAATGCATTTTGAGAAGTAAGGACAAACTTGTTTGAGTGAGAGGGATTTGATTTGACACTCAAAGTTTCATTAGAGGGTATTCAATCTGCTAATTTGCTGCTAGGGTTTTGAGAGGTGAAGTAGACAATAATGAGAAGTTTTGGAAGAAGTTGAAAATGGTGACTACAGTGCAGCACCAGTGAGATAAAATTCTTGTAGAGCTTTTGAAATCTCAAGATATTATTACTGGTGATGACACGATAACAGTTGTTGTCATCACTAGTGTGATTCTTAAACAACGTGTGAATTTATTTTCTAAGGGTGTTCATCCTACCATTATGTTGGAGGCTTTTCACAAATCCTCTAAGAAGGCCGTCAAGATTTTAACTACCATGGCTATTCTTGTCAAATTGACAAACCATGACCCTTTGGTGAGAAGTGTGAGCACTTCTTTAAAAAGTAAGGTTGTCAGCTAGTGTTCTACCTTATTGGCCCCACTTGTTATTGATGTCATCTCGAATTCATTACAAAATTCACTGTTGTTGACCACTTGCCAGAAATTCATTACAAATAAATAAATAAATACAAATTTTAAAAAATGGGCGGATACATACAAATAAATAAATAAATATAATAAATACAAATAAATAAAGGTTGTTAGCCAATATTCTACCTTATTAGCCCTACTTGCTATTGACGTCGTCCTAAATGTCATTGACCCTACGAAGCCTGACATTGTAGATTTGAGGGATATCAAAGTTTTGTAAAAATTGGGTGGGAATGTTGATGATACAAAGATGGTTAAGGGTTTTTTGTTTGATAAGAAGACAAGTCATATAGTTGGAGGCTCCACTAGGATTAAGAATGCAAAGATTGGCATAATACAGTTCCACATTTTGCCTCCCAAGAAAAACATTGAGCGAAAAATTGAGGTCTATGATTATATAATGATGGATAGGATTTTGGAGGAGAGGAATTATATTTTGGGTATGATAAAGAAGATCAAAGGCACTAGATACAATGTGCTATTGATCCAAAAGAATATTCTATGAGATTCCATCACCAATCTTTCGCTCCATTATAAATATTTTGGTGGTCAAGGATGTGGAAAGGGATGAAATTGAGTTCATTACCAAGACATTGAATTGTTTACCCATTGCTAGTATTAAACACTTTAGGGAGGAGAAGCTAGGGCTAAAAGTGGATGTCTTTAACAATTTAGATAGTGCATTTTGATCCATGAGGCTAAAAGTGGATGTCTTTAATAATTTAAATTTTTTATTTTGGCAACATTGTTGGTCTTGATTTGTTAAACTTATTCACAGGGCCTTTGAGAAGGTCATCAAGGTTTTAACTATCATGGCCATTCCTATCAAATTGATGGACAGTGACTCGGTGAAAAGTGTGAGCACTTCTTTGAATAGTAAGGTTGTCAGCCAGTATTCTACCTTATTGGCCCCGCTTGTTGTTGATGCCATCTTGAATTCATTACAAAATTCATTGCTATTGACCACTTGCTAGAAATTCATTACAAAATAAATACATAAATAAAAATAAATAAATACAGGTGGATAAATACAAATAAATATGATAAAATACAAATAAATAAAGGTTGTCAGCTAGTATTCTATCTTATTGGCCTCGCTTGTTGTCGTCATCCTAAATGTCATCAACCCTATGAAGCTTGAAATTATGGATTTGAGAAACATCAAATTTTTGCAAAAATTGGATGGGACTATTGATGGTACAAAGATGGTTAAGGGTTTTTTGTGTAGAATTTGATGAAAGCCAACTTCACAGCTTGCCAAGATCACCTGCATGCAAATAACCTATTGAAGGGAAACCAAAGAAGAAAGGGTGGAGCTTGGAGAAACTAAATGGATTGAGAGAGAAAATATTGCAACAATGAAAAATAATTGCTATAAAATATTGCTTGAATTGATGTGAAATTACAATAGGAGAGCTAGAATATAAAGGCCTCTAGGAAGCTTCTAGAATAAGCTAGAAAGTGCTAGGAGATAAGGTTGACAACTAAGCATACATCCACAAAAGGTGGGATATCCTCGATTAATGTGAGAGGATAAGTATGAATTTAAATAGGAACAAACTCCTGTGTTGTCAACAACTCCTAAAATACAACTAATAAATAAATGCATTAACCTAAGTAAACTTAAGTAAAAGTGTAAATAATAATTATTTACTCTAACATCCCCCCTTAAGTGAAACTTAGGGGAATGCACTTACACTCACAAAAGCCAAGATGAAATGAAAAATGGGTCCCGACAACTAGGCCATGTTAGGTAACCATGTACAAAGAAAAGAAATTTCTATAAACTAAAGACAAAGGAGAAAACCCTGTAGGAAAAACCCCTCTCCAAAAAGAGATAGCTGAAAATCTAGTGAAGGACTGAAAAAACCTCCAACTAGAGGAATCTCCCATAAAACAAGAACAAAGAGAAGATCATGAAGAGCATCATTGAAGTATGAAGAAGCCACAAAATCTATCAAAAAGAAACTATTTATGTGAAGAACCTCCATGGAAAATAAAAGGCATGAACCGAGAGTGTCTATATGGTAGACTCATTGAAATGCATAGGTAGCCAGCTACTGCAATTGCCTAGTATATAGGATCAAATACTGAATACATAGCTCACACTATCGAACCATTGAACCAAGGAAGCATTAAAAACAATAGAATACACCCCCCCCTAATGTAGATGGGATGAGGTGACAGAAAACTGAGAAAGTGGGCCAAAAAGTCCTCTGTAGAAAAAACCAAGAATAGCGAGAGAGAGAGAGAGAGAGAGAGAGAGAGAGAGAGAGAGAGAGAGAGAGAGAGAGAGAGAGGTACAAAAACCTATAAAGGCATGTGTCACTAACACATCATGAGGCTAATGTCATGGAAGGGCCACTCACTTGACAAAGGAAGAGGGCTCAAAAATGGCAACAACTAAGCCCCCATGGTGCATTATAAAATAGTGCGAGTACAACTATCTCAAAACAACATTCATAAATCCGAAATGTAAGAGTGGCACTTTATCTCAATGTGTTTGCATAAAGATGCTTACAACTAATATCAACAAGGATCAGAAAGGGAAAAAATATGATACAACAGATAGTACAACCCAAAACAAAAGATCTCATGCCATGAAAATGATCTTTGGACCTAGAACACCCAAGATATCCACCATAGAGAAAAAATGCCAAAAACATGATAAAAAGAGCATGGGGTAGAATATAAAGGAAATTAAAACATTTCTAAAAAGTAGATAGAACCAACTTTCCACAAATATAACATTTTCAAAAAATGGAGATGGGACGCAAAAGATATGCTTGTCAGAGTGAAAAATAGAACATCCAACTTTGACTATAAAAACAAGCAACAAAAATACATCAAAACCAAAAAATACCTATACCAATGTCTTTGTCTTAGAACTAGCTTTTCGACACTTCTTTTGGATTAGAAAAATACTTCTATATGCTCAAGTTATGGCCATAAAATGGTGTTGATGTAGTGTTGACATCATGCTGACATTAGCATTTTACATGCTTAAAATTGGAAGCTAGGGGGCTCTCATAGCAAAAAAAAAAGTGCCACATGGCAAGTGAGCTGTCCAAGTGCTGATGTGGCAAGTGCCAACATGGCACCCATCCTACATGGCAGTCACCAAATGGTGCCAAGTGTGCACAACTCCTCTTGGGCTGGTGGGCAGCGGAGAAGTGGCCCAAGGTGGTGGAACCTAGCGGTGGTGGAGAAATCTAGTGTAGGGGTAGTGGAGCTACAAAATAGAGTGGTGCTAGCAGAGGTGTGTGGGGGGCCGACTGGGCAGCGGTGGTTGTGGAGTAGCGGGCAGGTTTCGGTTGCACTGTAGTTGCACTATTGATGGCAGTGCATGGGCGAGGCCATGGTGGCATGGCAGTGGCCACCAGGTGACCTTGCAAATTCTAATTTTTTTTGTAATAAATTCTTAAAAAATTGTTCATACAACCTCTAAATAATTGTTTTGGCCTCTCGGAGCAAAATTGTCCAAAATGGACAAGTTTTATATGGATCCTTACTGTAATGGGCTTTCTAAACTCAATGGCAGTGTCTGTTTAGGCCCAAAGTGCTCCAAAAAAATGCTTTTACCCCTGATTGAATAAAAAAACACAAAAAAACTAGGGTTTGCGTCTCTGAATCTCAGCTTCAAAAATTCTTCAGTCAGGAAGCAGCAGGGAGGCTCTCATACCATGTAGAAATTGATGAAAGCCAACTTCATAGCTTGCCAAAATCACCTGCATGCAAATATCCTATTGAAAAAGAATTGCTATACAATATTGCTTGAAAAGATGTGAAATTATAATAGGAGAGCTCAAATATAAAGGCCTCTAGGAAGCTTCTAGAACAAGCTAGAAAGTGCTAGGAGATAAGGTTGAAAACTAAGCATACATCCACAAAAGGTGGGATATCCTTGATCAAGGTGAGAGGATAAGTATGACTTTAAATAGGAACAAGATTCCATGTTGTCAACAACTCCTAAACTAAAACTAATAAATAAATGCATTAACATATGTATACTTAAGTAAAAGCATAAATAATAGTTATTTACTCTAACATGTTGTTTGATAAGAAGGCAAACCATATGGTTGGAGGCCCCAACAGGATTGAGAATGCAAAGATTGACATAATATAGTTAAATACAAATATAAATAAATACAAATACAAATAAATAAATAAATACATAAATACAAATACATACATACATGCATACATGGTTAAGTGCTACCTAACTATGTCCAAGGTGTCTGCACACTACATGCATACTTTGCCTACCAGGCTGCCTACATACCCATATACATGGGATCACGACCCTTGAACTACTCACTCTAATGAATATGTAGTTCTGGTTTCTAATTGTTTTGATGTAGTTGTATTCCTATAACCACTGGTGAGCTTTACTTACCTTATAAAACTCTTCGCCATCATACACCTGCTCAGGAAAACTAGGTGGTTTTCTATAATTATAATCATGTAATACCCTAGTGCAACCTTTGTGTTGTAGTTTACAGTTAATGTAAGGTTAACCTATTTATGATCTAACTTATTCCTTATATAGTTATGTTTAAAAGCTTATGACAATATTCAATGGATCTAAATAGACTAGTCAAGTTAATGCTAGCTAGGAATAGTTGATTGTTCATTTTATTGTACCTAATCTGATGACAATTCTATAGGAATTTGTAATCAACCTAGCTAATCAAAAAGTACACCAATTGAAATAGGTTATGGCTTGTCACTTAGCATAGGTTGAGTGAGTTTTATTGTTTTATTATTTGGATTCTAGAATATGTATGCTACTAGAACAATATTTTTGTTGTGCTAATATGTAATAAGCAACTTAAAAATGATCTCTTTGTATATATAAAGATCAATTCCATGTCCATGAACTTGTGATGATATGATTTTGATATCTGTGTCGTACATAATAGTTGGTCTAAAACTTTCTATTGTTGCCTCTGATATGATTCTATTATCATTGTCATAAAATATGCCTTTGAAACTTTCTATATATGCCTTTGATATTTGTGTTGCTCCTCATTGATAATGCCCTTGATGTAATGTCTCCTTTTATTAAAATGTGGGAAATAGGTACAAATAACTTACAAAACTCAATTGCAAGAGACTTCTTTCCTTTAAGTCTCAAAGAACACTTAAAACTGATAATGATTGATGTAAGAAAAATAGTCTATGATACCACTTTTAAATGATTGCTCTTATGTTATACAATTGATATGATATATGAGAAAAATGCCACTACTATCTCTGAACTAACTTTAGTCTCTTATCTATTCCATCCTCCCAAGATAATCTTTAACATCTCATGAATGCATACCAACCTTCAAACACACATGCACACCATAACAAGGCCTCTGTAACATTTTTTTTCAAGAATGTTGATTCACTATTTTTTCTTGCAACAATAGTTAACATGTTGATTTGTGGTCAACTCTTCACAAGGAGAAATGGTTATGATTCAAACCATAAGATAACTATCAAGACAACTAAGAAAAAATTAATACCTTCCCTAATCACCATACAACAAGAATCATAGAATCAATGTATTCTTCATTCTAAATTTGCATAGTATTTACTATCTAATAGTGAGCAGTGAGGCCTTTTGCCATTACATGTTATTTATAAGAAGGTTAGTGCATTGTCCTAAAAGAAGTGCCATGATGAACATATGCAAATACAAGGATTTGGAGACATTTGGAGTTAGAAAATATTGTGGTGACAAAAATTATTGTGGTGATAGAAATGCATGTCCTAGAACTTCTCCAACATCCCAAGGAGATTCTTGATCATTTTTTATGCCTTTTTACATGACCTGTAAGCGTGTTTGAGGAAGGTTTCCTTACAACACAGAGTGCTAATATGTAATAAGAAACTTAAATTTTTCTTGCAATCTAGAAGTGTAAGAGTCAGATCACTATTTTGATCGAGCATGGAAGGATGAAGTTGTAAGGTCAAGAGTTGTGACCTAAAAATTGATTATCTTCAACCTATTCTAGGGTTGGAATAGTATTGTATGGATTTACAATGAAATAGAAATCCTTTTGGTGGGAAAATCCTTACTCTTTCTAATTCAATCTTCATCCCACCATAACATATACATAAATACATATATACATACATACATATACATACATACATATATAAATACATATATACATATACATACATACATATATACACATACATACATACATACATACATACATACATACATTTGCATATGCAATTTTATCATCTCATTTAACTAACTTTACTTTCTAATGAAAAGCTAGGAACTAAAATATTGGAATCATACAAAGGAATTATGGAGGAAAGTCAATTAGGTAAGGGAATGAATATCCATCTTTGTGATTCCAAATGCAAATATTTATCATGAAGAGGGTTCATTAATGAAATATGGAAAGACAATAACCAAATTGAAATAGAGAGAAGAATGGAGATAGACCAAGTTGATGTTGGAAATGAAGTAATGATAGTTATGCAAAGGATATTAAAGAGGATGACAATGCTCCTATGGTTCAACACATAGTTGCGGAGGCATCCAAATTAGAACCAATCTCTATAGTCTAATAGGTTCAATCAATTAAAATTTTTGGATATAATGAAGATGAAAAAGAAATTTACAAATGAATATTAAAAGGTGTAAGATGTCCAACTCCAAGTGCACCTACAAAACCAATATCAAGTTTGTTTTAGACATTTTTGAGGTCTTATATCCTAGGTGTATCATGAATACCATGAATGCATAGACCCATTTTATTGTCATTTTATACCATCAAGGGCACTTTTTTGGTTCAGTAAACACTTAAAAATCTTAGACAGCTAGGTCTTTACATAATCCAATTGAGGGTCAAAATCTTTTTTCCCAATGTTTTGTTCAAGGGTTTGGGCCCTTTTAAAATCCTTGCTTACCTTAATAAAAAAATTGTGGTAAATCCTAAATCTAGGAGTTCATCCAATCTGTAGAAAGATAAAAATTATGCTATTGAAAATTGGGTCCACCTCAAACTTCATGTTTCCAATAGGCTCTTGCAGCGGCTGTGCATACATATCCATTACTAGGGTATCAATGCCTCCATGGAAGATTCGTCACTAACACTCTCACTAGGAGATCAAGGACAAGAAATAGTTTAATGTCCACAAGTCTCCCAATTTTTTCCTAGGGTTATATGTTCAAATTAATTAGGCAATCTATTCAAAATTGGGTAATATGAACAATTTCCAAATTGTCATAATCGATGGCCAAAAATAAAAATTACCTTGAATCCTTACCTTGATATTAAACAAGTTGCAAATAGAAATTACCTTGAACCCTTATAATAAAAATGAAAAATACCTTCAACCCTTAAGTTGAAATTAAACAAGCAAACAAAAGAGGACAAAACCTTACCTTGAAAGCAAGTTCCAAATAGAAGAGGACACAGATCATGCAAATGAATCCATCAAGCTTACCTTGATGGTGTAGAAAGTCTTTTAATTGGTCATGCCTGAAGCCTCCCGCTAGTACTTTACCACATGATATATTAAAATGAAGTTTCACTTTTTTTTTGTTTATATCCCAATAATGTTGAAAGTTTGATTCCAATCTTAATTATCGTTAAATTTTTGATGTTATCGAGATCAAATTTTAAAAAAATGAATTTGACAAGACAAATTGGCCTGTTGTTGAAAATTATCAAAAATTACCCCCAAATGTACTGGTGCAATCTTTGCCCATACATGCGCAGTTAACTATCATGACATCAAAATATTTAGATTCAAACTTGTTTCAATCCAATAATCATATGCAGATTAGATAACCAAATGAGTAACACAAGGAAGAAGTATTCACTATATACCATTCATTGGTCAAAAGGAGATACACTCATGCAAATTATAGATATCCACAATACATTGATGAGAGGCAAATGAATCTCACATGGTACATCAATGGCTGAAAAGGATAAAATAGAATGTTTTGAAGTTCAAAGGCAAAGGGAATTTACAATGAGCATGCCAGAGCAATGCCAAGGAAAATAGAGAAAGATTGACCCTTGGGAGGGTTACAAAATTTTCTTTTATAGTGCAAGCATAATTAGAGAGAAGCTAGGTACAACCACTAAAATTAAAGTTGTAGAGAACAATCATGCAAATCTGGAGAAAATCTAATCCTGGTATATGTCCAGATGCATGAAAATCCAATATTTTGCCAAAAGAACACCTTGAGAAGATAGAACTGACACCATTAATGCCTCTAATAGGTAGATGGATAAAACTAGGGTGGTGGAGTATTCTTTACATCTTTTAGCATGTCATTCATTTGGGAGTGGTTGGAATCGATCATGGAGATCAAATTTCGTAGAAAAACCCACTTTCTTTGTTTCTAGCTCGATAAATTAGATAAGTCAACAGGTCAACTAGGTCTAGTAACCAGGATGAGACACATGGACCAATAGTCTTATTTATTTTCACCACCTCATAGAGTCTTTGTGAGTTTGACCACCTTATCATAGTCACAATGTTACCACCCTTCTACTTCTATTAACTGCTTGTCCCACGAAACTGTGAACTGAACACTTAACTTCCAATCGCTACTTCACAGCTTAGCATTAACATTTCCTTTTAACTACAGCAACCAAGTGATAACTAGAATACCTTGGATTGCATCTTCACAACTTAAAGGGACATAACATAAAATATCCTACAAAACTGTGACCAACTTCTCAAACTCTAGATCACTCAGTTGATTCTTAAAATCTTTTAAGCATAAAAAGTCCATGACCCTATGATCAGTGAAGACTTAACCACCATGGCTAACTATATTATTATCTTCTAAATTGGGCTTGCCATGTACACATGGCAGACTCTCACTTTCCTGCATTGTTTAAAACCCTCACATCTTCAAAATGTGAAAAAGTGACAATTGTAGATCCTGAAGGATCTAATGGCCTAGAAACATGCAACCATCTTACTATTTATGTCAGTACCCTAGTCAACCAAAAATCTTCTGTATGCCAATCCAACTTGACAACCTTTTTACCTATGGCCCACAATGAGGACATGCCCCACTTGTCCATGTGGTGGCAAGGCACTTGCTTGCATTGTTAAAAACCCTTGCATCTTGAGAAAGCATGAAAGTGCCTGCCATTGATCTTCTAAGATCTAACGATGAAGATGAGGCAACCAAAAATATAGCTTGAGGAAACTGGCCTACAATACCAAGCATGAATCATAAGCTACCAGTTGTACCCTATCTGACAACTCCACCAGCCACAAAGAAAGGAAGGCCCACCTTGGCTACATGGCACATTGCCACTTCCCTGTAATGTCTAACATTCTTGCATCTTTAGAAAGTGGGGAAGCACCAATCATTGATCTATCTGAGATTAGAGGATTGGGAAAGTGCGGGCTCGCACAAATATTAAAACATGAAACCTAGCCTTAGAGCTTAGGATATAATGTGTATAACTAAGGTGTAAAAAATTTATTTTTTGCATGCCCTACTATTTGAATATTTAAATGTATGAACGTTAATTGGGTTTAAATTCAAATCTTTCCATTTGGTAGGAAGGCAAAAATAGCTAACAATTCTGGCAACTCAGGGGGGATCACAAGCCTACTATGCATATGACCAATGACCTTCAACATCCATTGGGCTATAGAGTTGAAAAAACATGAAGGTATGCCTTGCAAGAAACTAGAACACTGAAGATTGAGCCCTGTAAATGCAAAAAATCAAGAAAAACTACCATTGCACAACTCTTTCCAAAATTGTCATTCTGGAGGAACAACACCATGTGCACTCTACACTTCTTAGAAAATAGGAAAAAATTGCAAATAGATATACATGAAGAAAAAATAAATTAAGTGAAACAAAGCCGTTGACTGGCTTATTGAAATAACTCCCATTTTTTCTAACCTTGGGATGCTTGACATGTTCAAACATCATCCTTCCACCATTAAGTGGCTGACTACAATACCATATTTCACTAGAATCTGATAAAAAAGGTGGCTCACCTTTGCATTGATGTTCCTCATCCTGATGAATAGGATCATTCTTTATATCCTTGAAGATAAAATATATCATCATCAGACCCTTGAGAGAGCCATGATTCCCCTAGTTTCTTTGCTTGTTGTTGATTCTCAAACCATCCAACTAGTGATGACTTGGGTAGGGCCTCTTCATTTTAAGCTTGGATTAGATTTGGAATGACAACATCTTGTTCATGTACAACATAGACCCTTGGCTCAATTTCATCCTTATGCCTAACAAGATCCCAATGTCCTTCCTCCCGATCAAAGGTAGTGCAATTCATATTTGAAGGGTCAACCATGTAGGGCTCTACATGCCTGCTATTGAATGCCTCTGTCATTATGAAGGTCTTTGTGCCATTCCTATCTTAAAAAAAGATCTGGGACCAATTAGTAGCAATACATGCACCACTAATCTTAGTGGTGAAATCCCTAGATAAGAAAATGACAGAATGTGTAGGGAGATCTATAATAGTTATATCCTATAATATAGTGTGGATAGGACATGCATCAAATCCTTGAATACTCCCATAGTTCTACAAGAACTTCCATCCAACTGAACAATCCCATTGGTCATAAGCTCATAATTTATGCCTAGCTAATTACCAATCCTCTTAGGCATGACTAAGGTGCAAGCACCAAAGTCTATCATACAATTATGAACTATTTTATCTCCTATGATAAAGAGATATAAAAAGGAGGTGGCTTCATTTTATTACTTTGATTCCCTTCCTTGTAGGACTACATATGGTTTGTTGATCCTGAAGTTTCACCTTGTGTTGATATAGAAACAACCTTAGGCTTTTCTTTCTTTTTGCAATTATGTCCTTTACTTTGATCCTAAATTGGTGTGATTGCCCCCTTTTCTATCCCTAGGTCCATAGCATGCATAGTTGTGGTACTATTGTCCTTCTAACCTCTACCACCAAAATCTTCTCTACCAAAGATGGCATAAGAAGTATTTCCCTACATTTGAGCCTGATAACCAACATCAGATTGATTTGCATTGCATTTTTGTCCTAAAGTTGTTGGCATCTCTTGTACAGGTAAGGCCTAATGAAATGTACCTTGATCATTAGATGGATAACCATACCTATATCCTTGTTGTTCCTAAGCTAGATTGTTCTAATGAAAAATTTCCCTGACTAATCTGGAGCCACATAAGGCATATCATTGAAAGATTTATTTTGTGCCCATGGAGCCTATCCTTGATGTCTTGGCCATTATGACTACGAGGGTTGAGGGGACCTAACAATCTGGCATTTTTTCCCTTTGAGGGTTGTCACCTCATTTCCAAGGTTCTAAATCAATGATTGTCGTTGACCAATAACCTACTTAATAGATTGTATTTCTAAGCTTTGATCTTGGAATCTCTTACCCATATCAAAACTATGTTTTTGAAGTCTTTTATCTATATTTTGCGTCAACATCTACATCATGACCTCAATCCTATCTATCTCATTGGAAGATCTGGAAGCCATTGGAGGTGTGGCCAAAGGTTGGCATGTAGATGTGGTATAGATAGGGGATACAATAGGCTGATGATTAGGCATGTCAGGAAAGAAGGGCATAGAAGGCCCTGGGGCTAATTTTCCTCCTTATATTAGGATATTCTTTGCCTTGATAGTAGTCATAGGCATCTGGTAAAGTATCCCCTCCCATGGTTTGCATTGTAGTGGTAATATCATTATTGAGGTCTCTAAGGCAATGCAAGAAGGAATTACTAGGGGAAGGATTTACTGTAGTAGGTATTCTATCCCATTTTTTTTGAAATCTATAATTGAAATTAGTCATACATTCATGGGGTTCTCTCTTTATAGTAGTTAGTTTCTTTAGGAGTGAAAGATAGTTAGTTTTGTCCTCAAAATGTTTACAAAGTCCTGCTCCTAACCCATCCCAATTAGTAATAGAGTTATGAGGCAAACCTCTATACCATTGTAATGTTTTACCTTTCAAGGATGAAGCTAGGATCCTAACTGTTACATCATCCTTAGTTATACCATGCATATTACAAACATTTGATACTTCTTGGATATGTTCAATAGGGGAGGTAGAAGTTTCACCAGTAAAGTTAGGTACGCTTTTAAGAGTTGATACTGGTATATCATGTCTTTGAGCCAAAAGGAGAGAACTTCCACCATTGAAGGTGGCAAAAGTATGAGCTCTAGCCATATAAGCAAGTGATCTATTGATATGAGCTAATGGTATTCTAGGTTGAGATCTAACAATAGGAGGAGTAGAGATGGATCTTACAGGGGTATGTGTCACCACTGCACTCCTAACTGGTGATAAAGATTCTCTAGTCTTCTTTCTTCTAGGATTTGAAATGAAAGCTCTGAATACTAAAATTTACCCCTTGAAGATGCCCTTGTTTTAGCTTTGGGCATGAATCACAACAACTATGGTCTGAAACTAGATGTAAACATAGAGTAGAATAACCAAGTGCTTTGAAAATGAACCTCTTGAAGGCCTGTGACACTGAGAGAAACACTATCTCCTCAACATCCACTTGGAATTCTTCTTTGACAACCAGTGAACTTGAAATCTTCTGATATGTTAGTCCCACTGAGTGTGCCAAAAACTATTGTCAAAAAAATTTGCATCCTTGCCTAAATTTTTTACCTAAAGGCAACCTTGTGAAACATGGAAACAACCTCCAAGTTGTAGGACTTGAACAATGAGGTTGAGTCTTCAGAGAAGGCCGACTTCCTTTGCTATTAGGGTGCACCTAACACCTAACTACTCTTCGAAAGGAAAAGGGAGAAGGAATGCATGAAGAAAAGCTACCTAATCTAATCTAAAAGGGGGTGATACACCAAAATATTGCGCTTATACCAATCTCTATCCATTCATGTGCAGTTAACAATCATGAAATCAAAATATGCAGATTTAGACTTTTTTTTAATTCAATAATCATATGCAGATCAGATAGTCAAATGAGTGACACAAGGAAGAAGAATTCACTATATACCATTCATTGGTCAAAAGGAGATACAATCATCAAAATTATAGATAGACACAATACATTGATGAGAGGCAAATGAATATCACACAGTACATCAATGGCTGAAAAGGATAAAACAAAATGTTATGAAGTTTAGAGGCAAAGGGAATTTACAATGAGCATGCCAAAGCAATGCCAAGGAAAATAGAGAAAGATTGACCCTTGAGAGGGTTACAAAATTTTCTTTTTATAGTGTAAGCATAACTGAGATAACTTTAGAAAGAAGTTAGGTACAAAGACTACAATTAAAGTTGTAGAGAACAATCAACAAAATTTGGAGAAAATATGATCCTGGTACAAGTCTAGATGGATGAAAATCCAATATTTTGCCAAAAGAACACCTTGAGAAGATAGAAATGGCACCATTAATGCCTCTAACAGGTATATGGATAACACTAGGGTGGTGGAGTATCCTTTACATCTTTTAGCATGTCATTCATTCAAGAATGGTTGGAATCGATCATGGAGATTGGATCGTGCAAAAAAAAGACACTTTATTTGTTTCTAGCTCAAAAAATTAGATAAGTCAATAGGTCAACTAGGTCCAACAACCACGATGAGACATGTGGACCAATAGTTTTATTTATTTTTTCCACCTCACAGATTCTTCATGAGTTTGACTAGCTTATCACAATCCTAGCTTCACCACCCTTCTATTCTATTAACCACTTGCCCCACAAAACTGCAAACTTAGCACTTAACGGCCAATCGCTGCTTCGTAGCTCAGCATTAACATTTCCTTCTAACCACAATGACAAGGTGATAACTAGAATACCTTGAGTTGCAACTTCATAGCTTAAAGGGACATAAAATAAAATATCTTGTGAAACTATGGCCAACTTCTCAAACTGTAGATTGCCCAGTCACTGCTTAAAATCTTTTAAGCATAAAAAATCCATGACCCTATGATCAGTGAAGACTTAACTGTAGTGGCTAATTGTGTTGTTTCCTTCTAAATTGGGCCCATCATGTACATGTGGAAAACTCTCTCTTTCCCACATTTTTAAAAACCCTCACATCTTCAAAATGCGAAAAAGAGACAATCTAGATCCTAAAGGGATTAACAGCCTAGACACATGCAACCATCCTAGTGCTTATGATAGTACCTTAGCAAACCAGAAGCCTTTTGTATGCCAATGCAACCTAACAACCTTTCTGCCTATGGCCCACAATGAGAACATGCCCCACTTGTCCATGGTGGCAAGGTGCTTGCCCACATTGTTAAAAAACCTAGGTAAAAGCACAAACCTATGTCACCCTTTTGTAAAAGAAAAGGCTAACAAAAGTATAATTGTTCACCTTGAATGACATAAAATTGGTATTATTATTTTGAATTTTAAAATAAAGTAAACTAATGAAATGTGTAGAAATGGATAAAGTTTAGGATTATAATTTTTAATAATTATTTAGAATAAGAATTCATTAAATATTCCTAATTTTTTAAGACAACTTTTTAGTTGCTGAAAAAACATTGAAAATTGGGGGTCTAGTTCCCACCACAAAACTATATGGAATTTTAAAATATTTCCCTTTGATTTTATACTATGTTATAGATAACATATATAGCTCGAACAATCAAAAATAAAAATCAGCTTTAGACCTATATTTTATCTTTTATAATGATTCAAATTTCATCTCACCTCAAATCGATAGTTTTCATCTCCCACCACATTTTTCAAAAAAATCTATTCGAACAAGGAAAAAAATTATGCATTCTAGAAGAGGACTCTCTCCTCTAGAAATTTATATATTTTTAATTTTTTTTGATATGATTCAATATTTTTTTCTTTCTCAAAACCATCATCTTTTTGAGTGTTAAAATACGTACTTGTAGAATTTGTTAATTACAATTTACTATATCTAATTAAAACACTATAAATTCTATATGAACATATTCTTAACTCTGAGCTCTACAAAATGATATTTATATGTTATTAAAAAAACATCATTAAAAATAGTAAGAGTTATTGAAACACAACTTTTCTGAAGTAATTTTATTTCTTTAGTAGTTGGATACAAACTAGTATAAAACATGCATTTAATAGACATTTCCAATTGGAAAAGTGTGAGACCATATATAACTTAGCTAGAATGAATTTATCTAGATCATGTGTTTGAATTTTTTTTATTTTTAGATAGATATACTCAAATTTAGTCATTCTGATAAGTCATCTTGAAAGGTAACACAACTTTGTACTTTTACCCACCTTGCATCTTAAGAAAAAGGGAAAGTGTCTGCCATTGATCTTGGAAGATCTAATGATGAAGATGAGGCAGCCAAAACTATAGCTTGAGGAAACTTGCCCACAATACCAAGCACAAATCAAAAGCTTCCAGTTGTAAGGAAGGCCCACCTTGGATACGTGACACATTGTCAGTTCCCCACATTGTCTAACTTTCTTGCATCTTGAGAAAGTGGTGAAGCGATGATCATTGATCTATCTAAGATCAAATGGCTGAGAAAGTGTGGGCCCACAAAAATATTAAAACATGAAACCTGACCTTGGAACTTAGGATATAATGCATATAACAAAGGTTTAAAAAATTTATTTTTCACGTGCCCTAATATTTGAATATTCAAATTTATGAATGTTAACTAGGTTTAAATTCAAACCTTTCCATTTGGTAGGAAGGAAAAAATAGCTAACAAAAACCTTAGTGTAGGAAGGGCTCCAATCTTCTTTTTTAATAGTTCAAACCCCTTATATGCTACCTCTATCCATTTAAAGTGATACTATATAACTCCTTTGATAGTGTTAAGAATAGGTGCATACATATGGTCGAATCCTCTCACAAACTTCCTACAGTAGGATGCCAACCCATGAAGACTCCTAACATTTCCTATGCATTTAGGTGTTGGCCACTCTAATATGGACTTGACCTTATTAGGATCCATCTCAATACACCCATTGGAAACAACAAACCTAAGATATACTAATTTAGTTTTTATAAACTTCCACTTTTCTTTATTTATCATCAACTTCTCTTGATTTGGCCTCCTCAAGACCATCTCCAAGTGTTTAATATGATCCTCTTTGGGCCTGCAAAAAATCAAAATTTCATCCAAATACACAATGACAAACTTACCTCATTTATTAGCCTCATGAAGGTATTTGGGGCATTTTTCAAGCCAAAGGGCATTACTAGCCACTCATACATCCCTTCATTTGTCTTGAAGGTTGTCTTCCATTCATCACTAGGCCTAACTCTAATCTGATGATATCTTGATTTCAAATCCACCTTGGAGAAGTAGTAAGATCCTCCCAAATTATCTAACAAATCCTCAATTTGGGATATAGGGAATCTATATATGATGGTGATCTTGTTGACTGTCCTGGTGTTAGTACATATTCTCCATTTTCCATATTTCTTAGGTTCAAGGACAGTTGGTACAACACAAGGGATCAAGCTCTTCCTTATTAGGCCTTTTTCCAAAAAATCTTATATTTATTTTTCAATTTTAGTATTTTGACTTGGGGTCATCTTGTAAGCTTCCTTGTTAGGTAGATTTTCTCCTAGTATCAGATCCATTTGATGATTTACCTCTCTCATCGGTGCCAATGCACTAGGTAGCCCATTGTCCACTATTTCATGGTACTTCTCCAACAACTATTGCACTTCTTGAGGTACATAAACCTCTTCCTTAGTTTCTTCCCTAGGTCTTATCACTACTGCATAATAAATTCCTTTCTTCTTCTTCATAGCTTTTAGGAACTCCTTCCCACTCAATAACATTACACTTGCCCCCACATGTTTCTCTTCCTTAGGGTTAAATCAAAGGGTCCATCTAAAACTTCTTACCCTATTTGGTGATCAAATAACTATTCTTCTCCCCATCATGTATAACCTTCACATCATACTGCACTGGATTCCCTAACAAGAGATGACAAGCATCCATAGGCATTATGTCACATAGAACCTTATCCTGATATTCCCCTATTTTAAACTCCACAAATGTTTGTTCATCCAAAAATATTTGTTGGCCCTTATTCAACAAAGACACCTTATAGGGAGTGGTGTGGGGTATCCTCTCGAGGTTAAACTTATCTACCATCTCTGTTAATATTATATTTTCAATGGAGCCAGAGTCCACTATCACTCTGCAGATCTTTCCAAGTGACTCACAAGTGGTCTTAAACAAGCTCTTCCTCTAAGGTGGTTCTACCACCCTAGGAACCTTCAAAAAGTCCTTCTCTACATTAAATTTTCACCATCCAATACTAGTCCTACTTTGGAAATAGTTGATTTGATGCTTTAGGTGTCATCCTCTTGTACCAATTGTGTTCTCCTTTCTCCCATGAATGAGGTGGAACCCTTCTCAAGACATCTACCCATAGTGTGGCCCACTTGATTAAAATTATAACATTTGTTGGTGAAAACTGAATTAGCTCTTCCTTGGGACTAAAACCTACCTCTAGGTGGTCCTCTTCCTCTATATCCCCCTCTCTAAAATGTGTTCTTGTTCTAATTATCCCCGCTATCATTTTCTTGAGTCTCTTCTGGCCTACTTGGTCCTTGTCTTCTGCCAAAGTTGCCTCTACCTCTAAAACCTCTATTACCTCTGCCTCTATGTTGTGAATCATGTCCTTTCCTAGCCTTCTCTTCTACCCTTAAGGCTAGATGGAAGCATTTATGCATTTGGGTTTGAATATATTTTCATTTACCATATAATAATAATTAATTCCAACAAATAATAAGAATTAATCTAGGCTTCAGCTGTTTACCGATTAGAAAAAAAAAAAAAAAAACTATCAAAAAAAAAAAAAAAACTATCTTATGTTTTATATACATTTATTTAAAGACATCTTTAAAAAATATAAAAACTTATTGAATAAATATTAATTTTTTTTACTTGAAAAAAACATTTTATTTGCTAAAAGAAATTAAATTTTATAGAAGTACATTTGAAAATCGTAGGGACATAATATAAATCAAAATGATTTTTGTATTTTAAAATTATAAAATGATATATTAATAAATATGTTATTTTATAACATATATAGAATTGTAATTTTTATTAAAAAATTATATTATTTGATACAAATTTCATAATATAATATAAAATTTTGGAAAAAGAATATATAGGTTTTTTATTATTAGTAATATTAATATAAATTTAAAATTGATTTGAACTATGTCAATTCTGAAAATATTTACAAAGTAGTTTTTTAAATATTTATATTGCCTATACCTAATCTTTTATTTCTCTATATAATTTTAAAAAATAAAAAATAAAAAATATTATTTAAAACAAAAGTCATAGAAATATATAATGATATTAATAATTATCTGATTATATAACCAAAATGTGTAATATTATATATATTTTAATTTATTATAAAATAATTAATAAACTCTATAAATAATTAGAAATAAAATTTTAATAATAATAATATAATATTGAACAATGTTTAAATGTTCAGTAACTTCAAAAATCATTTCCTATTGAGCCAAGATACATCAAAAAGCTTTGCCCAACGAAAATGACAAAAAAAGTAGATCACCTGACAAAACATGATAATAGAAGGAATAACCATTCTCATGCCTCTATGAAGAACTCCAAGCTCTAGAATCGCCCAAAACAAGCCTCAAAATATCCTTAGCAAGCAAAGAAGAGTAGTCTTACAATAAAAAATCACTATGAAATTTTATCAACAAATTCAAAAGAACAACAAACCAATAAACCATAAGCAAGCTTAAACACTTTCAAAACCCTAGTTTGGCTCCATGCAACCCAGAATGTAGTCATCATCAATAATTAGAAGAATAAGGATGAAGATGGATGTTAGATAGTCACAAACTGGAAAAACAAGAGACACATTGTAAACCAAACAATTCCAAAACTAAGTGCTAATATAGATGTTTTAGAGCAGTGACTAAAAAATTCAAAAAGTCTTCTTTAAGAAAACCAAATACACTAGCGTTGGAGGTATGCAAAGTAGCTCTACATCTATGATTACAACTTCAAGCCTCTGCTCTCTACCCCGGCCTTCAAAAGTCTTAGCTGCAAATAGTATTTCTCTAGGAAATACCAAACCGTATCCGAACTAGTCCAAAACCCAAGCCTAGAAGCAGAACACAATACCCCAAATCATTTCAAAACCATCTACATGCATCCCACCTTAAAAGAAAAAATTGGCAAATCTACCTAAGATAGAAGAAACCTAAACAATGTACCATAATAGGAAAAACCCTAATGATGATAAAGACACCATTATTATCAACAATGAAGCAAGCAAAATGAAATAGAAAGAATGTTCTAATCGAGGAGCATATGTGACCTGGAAGGGACCGAAAAAACTCAAAGACGAACTAGTCAGGAACATAATCAAGATCTATGGCTCCCAGGTAAGTAACATTTTCTCCTACTATAATAATTCCTTATATGTTTATTGTCAAAATAACAAATTTAGGAATGAATTAGTAGGCACATCAAACTGCTTTTACAAAGTATTCCCAGTGGATTTTATTGCATCGGTACCAAATTTTGAAGACAATAGAAACCTTTTTTAAAATTTCTTTTCTAAAAATTGATAGAATGTGAAAATATTCCTTCAGAATTAAATGATTTTGACATCCTAACAAGAATAGGGAAATATTTAGGAGAATTAATAAGAATTGAAGAAAATTTTAAAACACCAAGCAAGATCAAATTCCTAACTAAAATGAAGACAGATCAATTAGCTATTAAGTCAAAAAAGGTAATAACCAATAGATCAATCTATAGATTAGGTTTCACTCATTACGAAGAGGAATTTAATGGAAATAAGGGATCAAACCTTGGAATGGATACTACCAAGAATAACTTTAAAGACTCACTAAGGGATATTAGGGATCAGGCGGGCAATAATAAAAGAAAAAGTAGAGAAACCTGCAAAGGAAAAATGCAAGAAAAGGAATCCAAGGAAGTAGAATTAGAGGTGGAATAGGAAAACATAAAGGTAGTAGAGGAAACAAAACAAATATAGAAGAAAAGTAGAAAAATCAAACCACACTTTCATAACTCAAGACATGTAAATAATGCAAAAAAAGGGAGGAAAGTTTAGAAGAATTGGAGCTTAGCATGAAAAAGATGAATATATTAAAGCATGAGGTCCTACTCCAAAATGATATAGAAGATCAATTAACCATAATAGAACAAATCCATTTGGTACATATAACAGAAGCAAACAAGGATTCAGTAAGTAGAATCACTACATGTAAAACAAGGGAAATGACAATTATAAGATCAGAAGATATAAACACTAAAAAATAGGGGGCAATAATGGAGGATGATCAACAATTGCAAGAAGATATGGTAACAAGTGGGAATATAGATAAGAAATGTCATACAAATGTGGAGATAGTAAATGTAGAGGAACAAACCCAACTAATCACACTTCCAATAGCAAGTTCATATCATTGGAGTAATGTAACCATTCAAAAAAAGTCCAAGAAAAGAAGCTATAAGTTTTGGCAGACACCCTCAAATGGAAAGGATATATTTGATATGGAGATGGAAGAGAACAATAGGGTAGAACAAGAATTCAACAAGGAAACACTTATCCCCTTGGATATAGAAAGTATTTTGAAAGATAAAGAAATAACAGTCAGTCAAACAAGTAACCAAATAAAGGATTAGGAAGAGAACAATAAAAAATGGGAAGAATTTGGAATCATGGAGGAAAGATTCGAGACAAACGAAGAAGAAGAAACATTAGAAAAAGAGGATGAAAGGAGATATTTAGAAAAAGAAGAAAACTCAGTAGAAAACCAATTTATCAGATAAATAATAGCAGAAGAACAAACAGAGGATATAGAAAAGCCAAATGAAATCATTGAGCAAATAAATCTGAATAACTTGGGAATATCCATTAATTAGGAAGGCATCAAAACACCTAATTGCAAAAAACAAAAAGCTAAAATAGCAAGGAAATCTCTCAAAGAACTAAGGGAAGTAGTAGGTCAAGCTAAGGAACAAACAAAAATTAGTGAATTTATTCAAGTAGGGAAGGGGAAGATCCTTCCCAAGGATCAATGAGAATCACAACTTGGAATGCTAGAGGCCTAAATGCCCCTAGAAAAAAATGCTTACTAAGGCCTAACTTTATAGTATTTGAATAAGAAATTATATTAATACAGAAAAAAAAAAAATTAAGTATAGAAGAAGGAAACAAGTTGGGACTAAAGTTAGGACAATGGAAATCAGAACTAAAAGACTCTAATGGAGCCTCAGGAGGGTTGGGAATAATTGGAACCCCCAAAAAGTAGCCCTTAATATGATGTCCAATAACTCCAACTGGATGGGATGTAGAGCATCAAGCCTACGAAATAATCTAGAGTTCATATTAATTAACGTTTATGGCCCCACCCAAACAATAGACAAAGTAACAGTATGGAATGAAATCAACACTTTTATAAGAAACCACCAAGAAAAAAATAATTTTATTGGAGGAGACTTCAATGCAATAATGACAAGAGAAGAAAAATATGGGGGACTCCAAGGAACTTTCGCAAGCAACAAAGGAATTTAGAGCATGGGCAGAAAAAAACTTACTAATTGATATCCCAACTAAATGGGATATTCACATGGAATAACAAAATAAAAGATTTCAGCTACATTGCAAAAAGATTAGACAAATTCTTCAAAGGAGATTGAAGCACAATCAACATGGAGATCAAAGCAAACATATTTCCATTAGTAGGTTCAGATGACTTCCTAGTATCGTTAGATATAATTGAACCATCTAAACCCATTCGAAATCCTTTTAAATGCAAAAAAATGTGATTCTTAAATTAATTTTTTTATGGAAAGTATTAAGAACTAGTGGAATGAAGAACAAGTCAAAGGATAAAAAATGTTCTATTCTGTGACCAAAATGAAAATAGTCAAGAGGAAAATTTTAGAATGGAATAAAACACAATTTTTAATAATATATTCAAACAAAAACTTGACATCGAAGAAAGGTTAAAAAAATTGAAGATAGAAGTAATTAAACACAGAATGAATAATGAAAAATATATGGAAGAAAAAGAGCTACTATCAAAACAAGAAGATATCTTAGCAAAGGAGGAAGTATTATGGAAACAAAAATATCGAGAAAAATGGCTGAAAGAAGGAGATAAAAATACAAAATTCTTTCATAACAAAAAGGGTAACATGGAAATTGATCTAGCCAAAATTGGGGGGGAGTTTTCAATTATTTCAAAAATACCCTCAAAAACTTTGACTCATCAAACCTATCTACCTAAAAGGAGATGCTAAAAGTAATTCCTAAAATTATCTTAGAAGAAGATAATAAATTTCTAAATAGACCTTTTTCATTAATAAAAATCAAAAAAACTCTTTTTAATATTAACCTAGATAAATCACATGGACTAGATGGATTCCAAGCATTCTTCTTTCAAAACTATTGGGAAATCATTGGGGAAGATCTATGGAAAGCAATTGAAGCCATTGGAAATGGAGGGGCGTTACTCACATAGATCAATCACACTTTTCTCACATTAATACCTAAAAAGAGTTATGTCGAGGAACTCGGAGACTTCAAACCTATAGTGCTCTGTAACACGATTTATAAAATTTTGTCAAAATCTCTAGCAACCCATCTTAAATTTTTCCTTCCTAAACTCATATTGGAAGAGCAAATAGGGTTTGTACTAGGGAGATCTATATTAGATGGAATTTCCATCATTCAAGAAATAATCCACTCACCAGCAAAGAATAAGGAGGCATGTATGTTGATGAAATTAGATATTCAAAAAGCATATGTTCAAGTGGATTGGAGATCCTATGTAAAACCTTAAGAGAAGCTTTTGGGTTTTCATACCAATGGATCAATATCATCTATCAATGCATATCGACCCCAAATAATCCATTCTTTTCAATGGAATTTCAGAATATTTCTTTAGCATGACTAGGGGAATTTGACAAGGGGACTCTATCTCACCCTTTCTTTTCATCATCATCGCAGAAACCTTCAGCAGATCTATTAAAACTACCCAAAGAGAAATGAAAATCCAAGGTAAAATAGTAGTTGACAACATTGCTAACACCATCCATCAAAAATTTGCTGATGACATGATCCTTTTAGGCATTAGTTCTAGAACAAAAATAGAAAATTTTAAAATTAGATCATAAATAATTATACTACAGCTTCAAGACAAAAATCAATGCTGAAAAGTAAAAAATCTTCTTCCTCAACACATCAATAGAAGAAGAAAATTATATCTGTAATTATCTAGGATATAAGAAAGGTACCTTCCCATGTAAGCATCTTGGTATCCTACTAGAAAAAAGATCAAAATAGAACCAAGGATGGAAAAATATTCTAGAATGAATAGAAAAACATACAGGAGCCTAGAAAGCCAAATGGTCAACTGAAGCTAGAAGAACAACTAAAATAAAAATAGTGCTTACAACACTACCTACCTACCAACTATCATATCTACAATTACCTAAAAATATCAATAAAAAAAATAGAAACAAAACTTACAGATTTCTTTTGGAAAGGAACAGAAAACAAAAAGAATGTAACTCTCATCCGATGGGAAAAAAATTGTAGGCCTAAAGAAGCAGGGGATTAGGAGTTGAAAATTTAGAATGGCAAAATGAAGCTTTAGGAGATAAACAAGTTTGTTAGATGTACCAAGAAAGAGACAACAAATGGGCCGAAATTATGTACAACACATATCTAGATACAAGAGATTATACTTCTCTCCTTAGAACTAAAAATTCCCCCAAAGGTTTTGTAATCTAGAACTTCATTCAAAAATGTCATCCACTAATCTCTAAGCTTATCACCTGGGACTTAGGAAGGGGGGATAAAGCCCTATTTTGGGAAGACTTGTGGAATGGGCTCCCCTACCTAGATTCCTATAATTTTTCCATAAATGTTTTAAACACACTATAAACAATATGGGGAACTAAAGTAGCTGATTATATGTATAATGATCCCTCAAATGAAGAAACCCCATGGAAATGGAAATATCTAGCCAACTTAGACCTAAAAATTGAAGAACAAGACAAGTTGTAGGCAATTCTCAGAGACTGTCCTATCAACTTCCATAATAGGGAAGACAACATTATCTGGGCAGCTTCGAAGTACAAAATATACAAAGTTAAGGAAGGATATAAGATAATAATCAACTCTCAAAGATGGGAAGAAGTAATTCTACCTATGAATCTTTTTTGGGACCTTGCAGGACTACCAAAGGCAGGTATTTTCCTTTCGGCAGTGGTTCAAAGCCATATCCTAACAACAAATAGGATAAGGAAAATTGGCTTTGAAGGCTCTTCAAGATGCTCGCTTTGTAAAGAAGAATTAGAAATAGCAAAACATTTATTTTATAACTGTAAATATGCCAAGGAATGAGCTGGGATTGGCTTAAGAGGAAACTCAACTGGACCTCCCCACTACCTGGGGAATGACAAGAACATCTCTCTGGCTAGCCCGTAGATTCAAATAGATAATTTTATGGGAAATTATGGAATATCACCCTAGTGAAATTCCAATCTAGGAAATTTAGAAAGAAAGAAATAGACAAATTTTAAACAATTTAGAATAGAATACAACTTCTCTCTTTAATAAGATCGAAGCAAGCATAATGGAAGTCATAAATAACAACCTTAGAATAACAACTAAAGAAGAAGGCTCATTCTCAAAATGGGATGCAGAAATTAAAAAGAATGGGTTCTGCTTAATCAACCCCTGACTCTACTATAAAAGAAGGGACTACAAAGCAAGAAGTGAATGCAAATGGGAACCTCCACCAACAAGATGGAAAAAACTCAATTTTGATGGAGCCTCAAGAGGAAACCTAGGGATAACATGAATTGGATTTATAATCAGGAATGAATCTAGAAAATGGATCCTAAAGAGAGCTAAACCCTTGGGCATAACCTCCAACAATATTGCAGAAATAGAAGCAATGCATGAAGGACTAAAATATAGCAATAACTTAAATATTAGAAAGATAACAATTGAAGGAGACTCCCAAATAATTCTCAATGCTCTTAGAAAAAGAGGTACACTAAATTGGATATTAAATTCCAAATTAGAGAGTATTCTCAATCTAATGGATAAATTTGAAGAGATAAGAATCAAACATATATATAGAGAAGGTAACTTAGATGTAGATCTATTAGCAAACAAAGGGACTGATGGAGAAGATATCCTATTAATAACCCCTAAACTAGACTATTCATTAATACTATAATCTTAAAACTTTAACCTTAGTTATTTAACTTTTCTCTCAACTTCCTTTTAGTAGATCTTTAGAAGACTACTAGCCTATAAACTTCTTTAATCTCCCCTATTGCATCATTATTGTTTGACACTTGTCATCATCAATTATTACCTTTATTCGGCTCTCTTCTAGCTATCATTAGTTGATAATGTCAATGGTTTCACCACTTCTATATCCTTCCATTGCATTTTGTTTCTCTATTTAACATCTCTGTTTTTCACTACTCACTTTTGCCCTGACTCTTAGTGCCTGCCTTAGTTCTAGATTTAGTATGGATTCTAATATTAGTTTATTTTATTCCTCAAAGGTTCATACTATGGCCTTTAGAGGAAATATAAAACCTAAGAGATGGAACCAACTATTAAACCTTATGGATGACATGACCATGGTTTCCATTAGCTATGCCCTTGGGGAAGGAGTCTTTAACTATGATTTTTCCTAGAGAATCAAGAGTGACATTATAGGTACCTTTGTAGGGTGTCTGACTAGAGCCAAAGTGGATAAATGGGTGATTGTCAAGCTTTGCTACAATATTTTCAATCCAATTTGGATGTTAGGTCTTGAAGGATTTGTTAAAAGAATTGATGAAAAGCTTAGGATCCCTTTGCATGAGCTATACATGGAGCACCCACTTGGGAGCTTTGAGCTTGCCATTGTCCCTAGACACCCATCCTTGGTTATCTAAGAGTATGCCATCTTTTTTTGAGAGTGGCAAAAAATGGAAGCCAACATCCATTTTATCCTCTAGTGGAGAGGCATTATAGAAGATCATATCAAGGCATGGCTCAAGCACTATCTCTGCATCTTCAATTCCTACACTTAGTCAAGAGTGGAGCTCGACAACCTTGCAGTTTTGGAATTCTGCCTCCTCAATATGGAAAAGTCTAGTAGGGATAGAAGCTCCTTCAAATTCCCGTCAAGCTTCAAAACTAAGAACTCTAAGGACATAGCAGAGATTATTATGGTGTATTAGAAGAAGGAAGCTTAATTGCTTGTTTTTTAGTTACTCCAGTTTTTTGGTTTTTTCGGATGCTAAATTTTGCTCCTCTCGACCACTAGCTTGTGGTTTTTCTCCTTTCATTCTTGCTTTCCTACCTTATGGCTTCTCTACATTTTTGACAGTATTAGATTATGTCTCAAAGTTTAGGCCTTCATCATTTGTCTAGGCTTTGGTTTCTTCTTTTTGGGCCCTTCATTTTCCCTTGCTCTTATTGATGTGTAGTATAGATAGGATAATATTTTCTTTGGGCACTCAATATAAAATGTAACCCTTGTTCATCTAATTACTGAATATAATTATATTTCTTAATGAGTTTGGTATTTTGTTTTTTCATCACCAGTCTGATGTTTGTAGGCACTTCATATCTATTTCTTTTAATGTATGAGAAATGATAGAATCTTGGTATTATCATCATCATAAACTTGTAATACTCCTTTCAGGTTTGTATTTCATATATTCCAACCCATGCAAGAACAATTAGAATTAAATAAAGATGTATAAAACTTGAATGAAGCATATAATGAAATATATCAACCAATTCCAATAAGCAATAACTAAGAGGTAATGGAAAAATCTAATCATTCCTAACCCTTTCAGTATAGTATGATCAGTTAATTCTCTGATCTACATAGCCAAAGCTCATTTTTTATCAAAAGGATGCTAACAATAAAAATTGATAAATGAAAATTAGCTGGTAATTTTACTAACTCACAATAATCTCCATATAATTAATAAGAAAATGTTAAAGTATGTTACAGAGAAGGTTTTTCACTCCAATCTTTCCTTTGACCCCTTCATTTACTCTTTTGGACTAATACTATTGACACCCTATGGAAAGAAAGGTTTACTTTGGTATGCAGGTTAGTATCAAAGCACTATCTAAGGAGGTATATTTGACATAAAAAGTTTGGATCAGCACCATAAGTCTAAATTCAGAAAGACAAGCTTAATACTGCAAGAAAAGTCATTCTTGCCAATGTAAGATCTAAAAAATATTGCATATACTCGAGTATGTCCCTTTTAAAATCTGTATAATATAGGACTTCGGTCCTAGGCAAGACTGGAGGTTTTCTAGCTCCATTCTTTCCTACTAGTGCCCATTTGAATGGAGAACAATGTAACCATCTATTTTAACATTTAAATATAATATAAAGGCTTTAGTCGTTTACCAATTTAAAAAAAAATCATTTCCTATTAATAAATATTATTTCTAATTTTTTATTTTTTTTGATGAATAGAATGACCATATTATCATTTGTAAGGCAATATGGTTACACCCCCATAGTCCAAACAAAACCTTTATACAAATATAGATTTGACTCAAAAGACTTTTTAGTTTCCCTTTCCCTTTTAAATGGAGGAAATTGATTACAGTTGAGACAACTCACAACCTTTTCAAATTCAAAGCACTTTTTAATTTCAAATCCCATTAAACCCTAATTGGGCTCAAATAGCCCCAATCTTAGTATCTTCTACAACTCATATTACACAACTCTTTCTTCACTCGAGTCCATTGATGAAATCATCCCTCTATAGTCATTGAATATTGATGAAAAAGCCTCAATTGCCTTATTAGAAGGGGGGGGGGAATGTAGTTAATACTAGCACTGATGGGCATGAAGCAATCCACTAAATGTTGAATATGTTCTTGCAAATGAAAAGTAGGCTTGGAGCTGTGCCCTAAATTCTAATGAATACGATGGGTCATATCAAATGTGGAGCTGGCTATGCAGGCGATGAATTCCCTTGCTCATGCCATGCATAGCCCATCATACATGTATGCCATTCACTCTACATCACCATTAACATACTATCAGTATTTTGCCTTTCATAGTCAATCTTAACTGGAAATTCTTATTAATATTAATGAGGATTAAAAATTAAAATTTTAAAATCATTCCAAAGATTTAAATTACTTTTTCACTATCAATATAATATAATATTTATCCTTCAAATGGTTTATTGCTTATATCTATTTAAAAACTTACAAAAAAAAAAACTTTTTAACAATATATTTAATTAAAATTTTTGAATTAAGTTATTATTTAATTTTTAATTACTTTTAAGTTATTATTATTGTTATGATTAATTTATTATTATGTGATATGATTAAGTTATTATTATTAATTAAGTGCTTGAGTAGATTTGAACCCAAAACCTCTCCAATGAAAGGCTCACAATTTACCATTGTGTTGTACGCTCTCACATAAAGGGAAATGACTTATTGATTATATTAATCCACTATAATAGTTTTGTTCCACTTAATTTAACTTTTTCATTTAACTTTTTCTTTACTTAAATTATGATCTTGTTTATTTTTTTTTCTTAAAAATTTAATATAAGATTAATGATTTTTAAAATAGATTATATTATTTTTCTTATATAATCTTTCTTTGGTCTCACTTTTAAAATAATTAATGAACTTGAAAGAAATAAATATTTAGTTTTAAGTAGAGTAAAGATATTAATTATGTATGGAAAATTAAATTCTAATAGAGTTCACATTTTCCTAAGATATATGTTAGTTATTTTTATATGTTGATAAAGTTATAGACCCATTTTCAATTTCTATCATTTTCGTCATACTACCAATTTTTCTAATTATGTACATGTTAAATTAATTTATTCAATTTATTTTATTATCTTAATTTTGTGATTTTAGTTAGTAACACTAGTCAAAATTATTAATTTTAGCTAGTATAGAATAAAAAACAAAACTTAGAAAATTGTTTTACTCTTATACAATAATTTTTCTTTATTTAAGGTTAATATAATTTCTCTTTTCAAATAAATAAATTTTTAATATTGTCATCCATCTTAAAAGAGAAAGTTGTATTAATTTGTACATATAAAGTTTTTTGATAACAAAAGTTTCTATATGTGAATGACTTCAAAGAAAATATAGTATATTTTTAAATTTGAATCGAAGTATTTAAAATAACTTTAAAAAAAATAAAAGTTAAACAATAAATTAATTCAAATTTTTTAATTAAATACCTCTTTTGGTTTTACAAATTAAATTAAATAAAGATAAAAATATTATTAAAAAAATTAAATATAATCAATAAACCATTTCATATTGTGAAGATTAATTTGAAGGATACATATTATATTATATTGATAGTAGAAAGGTAAAGTAATGTAAATTTTGATTACTCTTAGAAGTTATCATTAGCCCAATCTATTAGCTCTTTTGCCCCTTTGATTTCTGAAACAAAAGTTAAAACTCCTAGGAAGAGGGGTAGAAAAAATTTAGCTTCAAAAATTAAAGAAGAAATTGAAGCCAGTATTCAATCGACATTATTGGATTCCTTCTCATCCATTATTAGAACTAGGAGAGCAGTTTGTTCTCCTCCTCTTCAATGAAGATTATGTCCTGGAATGTCGAGGGTCTAAATGCCCCTAAGAAGAGAAATAGAATAAAAAAGTTCATTGTTTCTTCTCAAGCAAATATCATTCTTATTCAAGAGTCTAAGCTCTCTCAAAAATCATTTGATAAGTTTTTTGGGAAGTGGTCTTCTTGGGCTTTAGTTTGTGTCCCATCTTCTAGTGCTTTTGGAGGCCTTGTTGCTCTTTGGAATAGTAAATGTATTAAAGGACAAGTATTGGCTACAAAATCCAATTGGAAACTCATTAAATTCTCATGGTTTGATGTTGATTTTCTTGTTTTTAATGTCTATGGTTCATCAGCCCCTCAAGATGAACTTATTCTTTGGGAATCCCTAACTAAACAATTTAGCATGCTTGAAGATCTTCCCTTTATTCTAGGTAGTGATTTCAATACCATTTTGTATCTTGATGAAAAATCTAGGGGGAATCCCATGACACAAAGAGTTATAGATGAGTTCTCTTTTTTCAATCAGAATAATGCTTTATGTGATATTCCTTTTCAAATGGGTTTTCTTTACTTCGACCAATTGTAGATCAGCATCACCCATATCTTCTAGGCTAGATAGATTCCTTATCTCTTATGATTTAAAGCTCTTGAATTTTAATCTATCTTCTGATATCCTTTCTTCATCAGATTCATATCACCTTTCTATATCTTTTGACTTAATAAGTCTAGATAATTCTAAAAAATGATCTTCCTTCAAATTTGAAAGTATGTGGTTCACTCATCCTCATTTTCTTTATCTCCTCTAGTAATGGTGGGTTAGTGCTCCTTTTTGCAAAGGCTCTACCAAAATTAGGAAAGCTTGCTCTTCTACCATGTCTATTAAAAGTATATCAACAAGGAATACCCTATATTCCCAACAATAAATTAGTAATGAGGGAGTATATTTTTTCAAAAATTTACTTTCTCATGTCTTGTCTCTAAGTGAGAATAACCATGATAGGGATGCTCTTCTTCAATCCATTCCATCTCTAGTGACAAATTAGGATAATGTCAATCTTATGAGTCCTCTTAGTATCGAAGAACTTCATCCTTTTGTCTTCTCTATGGCTCTAGATAAATCCCCTAGTCCAGATGGATTTACTATGAGTTTTTATCAGATATGTTGGGATGTTATTATTTTTGATCTTCTATTGGTTGTAGAAGAATCTTGTAAGAAAGGGTATATTCTTAAAAACTTTAACAAAACTAATCTTACTTTGATTCATAAGTCAAAATCTCCTCAAACATTTGTGGACCTCAGGCCCTTTTCATTATGTAACTCCATCTATAAGATCATTACAAAAGCAATTTATCTTAGGCTTAGACATCTTGTTCCTAGATTAGTTTCTCCTCAGCACGGAGGTTTTGTTCCTAGTAAGGATGCATTTGATGGTGCATTAATTGCTTTGGAAGTTCTTCATACTATTGAATCTTCTCATACTCCCTCTTGTGTGGTAAAGTTAGATATGATGAAAGCCTATGATAAAGTTAATTGGTCATTCCTCTCGAAAGTCCTAGCTAAACTTGGTTTCTCAATTTCTTGGTTCAAATGGATTAACAAATGCCTATCCAATGCCTCTTTTTCAATCTTTATTAATGGTACACCTTCTTGCTTTTTTTCAAGCCACCCAAGAAGTTGGACAAGGGGACCCATTATCCCCCTTTTTATTTATTATTATGGCAAAAGCTCTTAGTGTAGACACCTAAAAACCTTTAGAAAATAAAGTATTTTTATTTTTTGAAAAAGTCCTGATGACATCATCATTTATTAATTAATTATTTATTTAATTAATTTATTTATTTTTATGCCATTAAATCCCTTTATCTTAATTAAAAATATTTAATTAAGGAATCCCCCCAAAAAATGATTAAATCTTATTTAAACATTATTTCCTTATTTATTAATTATTTAATTAATAAATTGACCAAAAAACCCAAAATAAATAAAAAATTTATTTTTTGCCCAAAACTTGGCCAATTTCCTTAAGACCACTAACCTCTTCCAAAATCTTCTAATCCTTCTTTAATTTTGATTAAAGGCTAATCCCATCATTTCCTACCCCTAATCCCAACTCAAAATATTTAATTAAGATTAAATATTAATCCTCGTGTTTATTAAAAAAGTTTTAATAAATATCTCTTCAACCCAAACCCTTGAAATAAATAAAACTTTATTTATTTCCTAAAAATCTAATTTATCCTCATCCTAAGAAGTTTTAGACTCTTCTAGAAAGTCTTCATCCTCATCCTAGGAAGTTCTAGACTATTCTAGAAAGTCTTTATCCTCATCCAAAGTCTAGACTCTTCTAGAAGATGTCTTTAAACCTAATCCTAATCCCCTCCTAACCTTTTCACATTCCCTAAACATGGGTTAAGACTTACTAACCCAAGCCAAAGTTAACAAATATCTCCTCCTTCACCCACCCTCATTAAATGCCATCCACTTGCCTATCCCTAAAGCTAATCTTAAACCATCCTAATCCATCCTCTAATCATTTGCACAATCTTAAGCAAGCTTAAAACCTTCCTAATCAAGCCCAAGTCGAAATTGCTCTCATCTCTCTCAAAATATCTCAACCATAAAACTTTATGAAGCCCACTAGGCCATAAATGACTCTTCCAAACCCTTTTATTGCTCTTACAAGTCATTATGAGGGTCTTTATGAAGATTTTATCCCTTGAGCCTCCTTTTTTGACTCATCTTTCCCCTTTCCTCCATCCTCTCACCATGTGACATGTGTCACTCCTTGATTGGCTATAAGGAAGCACAATCCATGTGCTCTCCTCTCATGCAATCTGAGCCCTCCATGAGCTTTTTCCCATCCTTGCATCTTAGCCCTCAATCCCTCAAGCCTCTTGCCTATAAATTGGATCCTTCCCCTTTGCAAAATAACACAATCCATGAAGTAAAGTCATAATGCCATTTTAAGAAGCTATTTTACATCAAAACCATACACTCACACCCAAATTCCAACTCCATTTGAAGCCATTTTTGAAGCATAAGCTTGAGCATACATCCTATCTATTTAGACAAAGCTACTCAACAAGAGAGCTTCTCATTGAGAGAGCCCATTAATGGCTCATATTCTCAATTGAGAGCTCATCTTAGTCTATCTTGAAGTTTATGAATTTTTTTTAGTTTGTAGAAGCTTTATTTAAATTTGGTTTCTATTAGCATACTAACATTGCTCATATACATTTTGGCACGCCCGGTGGGACCCCGCATGGGTCATCTTCATTAGCTTTTTTAGTCAAGTTTTGTATGTCATTTGCTAATTTTGGCTAATTTTGCTTGTTTTTGTGATTGGTAGGATTGTATAAATTGGTTTTGTAGGTCCACATGAGCATGAAGAAGACAAAGGAACTCATAGTCTATCTCATAGTGTTTGCAGATTTTTCAAGCTTATAGGTGGATAAAGCACTTGAAATTCTTCTTCCTCTTCTTGTCTATATTCTTCTTATTCCATCTACTTCTTCTTCTTCTTCTTGTGGGAGATCTTGGCCATTTTTTTTTTTAAGGAAGCAAAATCATACACACTTCTTTTTAGTGCTTAAAATGAACCCCCAAATCATACTTAAATCCATTAAAAATTAAAAATTTGCAAAAAAGAAAAAATCTTTTAAGAAGTGAAACTAAACCAATCCAATCATTTTCATCCTTGCAACATCAAGGTTTTAGATGCATTCATGCAAAGTTAGGAACACTTCATTTTTGGGAATTTAAAAAGAACTTCAAGTTTCCATTTCAAAAGGTTCAAAATCAACACTAAGTGCACACTAAAATCTAAATCAAACTCAAAGCATCAATCAAGGATAAAATGAACCTCATTTGCAAATGTTTTAAAGTTATTTTAAAAATCTCATGAAAACTAAGAGTCCTAAATGGTTGCCAAAAATTGTCCTAAAAGCTTTGTTATTTGTTCCAAACAAATGTCTTGTTGCAAAATCTTGAATGTTTCTTAGGTTTTTCATGCATCAAAACAATCTAGGAATATCATTTTTGGGCTTAAAATATGCAAACTAGAACACAAAATCTTGAATGAAAACCAAAGTCCAAAGAGTCATTTTCACTTTTGAGTCCAAAATAATCTTGAATGATCTAAGGTTAAAACAAAGCACTTCAAAGTTCTTAAAACAACACACAAAATCTCAATCTTGAATGCTCAAAGGAAAAAACTTGGATGTTTAATCACTTGTCTTTGAATGCATGTTGCTAAAATCACTCTTGAGTGCCATGGATTAAAATCAAGTTTGTTTTTTTTATGAATGCATGATTAAAACAACAAATCCAATCTTGAATGCCATAGATCAAATAATCATCTTTTGGGTCATAAAAAGAATCCACATTTTTGAAATCTTCTAAGTTATAAAAACTAATAAAGATGCTTTGAGTAAGTTTGTAGTTGGACTCACCCTCTTTAATCACCCATCAATTTAACCATTGGTTGCAATCTCAGCGCCATCTATAGGGATGGGTCTACCTAAGAGGGTGTTAAGTGCTCCACAAAGATCAAACTCCACTCACTTGGGTCTTTAGTGGTTTTTCTAAGTTAGAAAATTCCTTGAATGCGCATTAATCTCGCTCAAACTTGATTTGGGCATAAAAATTGGACAAATCTTGACGTGGAGGGCCTCTGGGCGTGCGCTTCGCAATCAAGTTTCACACATCTTTGTTTTGGGCTTAAAACAAACTCACACTCAATCTTGAATGCCTAACAATCAATGAACATTGAATGGTTTGGACGCATTTTCAATGACGCTCGCATTTCTTATGTTGACGATCTCTCGACTTTCATTATGCTGACAATGCTGTCAAATTGGAATGAACATTGTATGCCATAATCACAAGTGTCTTCAATCATAGCTTACAAAATCTAAATCATCAATTGGAATAAACGCGTGTCTTTTAAAGCCCAAGATCATGTATGTGGTCTTGTTTTACACTTTTTAGGAGGCCTTCTTGGGGATTTCATCACCCCTTGGGATGACCTCAACTCCAATGTTCCGGCAGAGTATAAAAATTGGGAGGTAAATCCAAAGACACCTCTCTTGGAATCAAGATTTTTTCACTCGGGCTAAGCCTCAAGGAACTTTATACCCTTGAGAAGTGAAAGAGGAGAAGTGGGTTACCACTCCTCTTAGCTGCGTGACATCTTTTTGGTTTCATCTACAGATTTGGGCCTCATGTACCTTGCAGATTGGAGGCCAGATAGGGAGCCCATTAAACTATATCGAGGACTCCCTAGCTATAACAAATTTCATCCTTGTAGAAAGCTTCCTAGGATGTTGGTGTGTTTGACGTGCTTGCTCCAAAATTTTGTCTGCTTGTTTGTTCATAGCTTTTGAATGAATGCTTTCCAACTTTGGTCAAAATCCCAAAAAAGAAGAAATCTCCCAGCTCAAGGCATACTTAGCGTAGTCACTGCCTCATCAGAAAATCATCCAAGCTCCCCCGCTGCAACCAGATCTATCTAGTTCTTTGCTTTAGAACAATCCCAAATCCAAAGTCCATCCAAATCATCCCCTCAGCCAGCTAGCAACCCAATCCAAAATCACACCCAAGCCTTTAGAGAGTTGTTGTCATTCAGCTAGAATTTGCTATCCAATCAATCCGACCAATCCACCAGCCTCACCAAGGTTATCCCTTTGATAGAGCTTTGTCTAGGGTAATCTAGCTTTGTCACTTGTTATCCCTCATCACCTTGAGCTAAAGGTTGGGATCCACAAGTGGTAAATCTTGTGTCATGCCCATAGGATCATTAGTCTATCCTTAAGTTGACACAATCTCCAGCAATCCAGTGCATAGGAAAGCAAAACTCTCACTTTTTGACAGCATGCCCTTGAAGTCTTCCATCCACAGGAAAGCCAAAAATCTCGAGCCAATCCTCCTTAGGTCTATCATACAACTTTGACTCTCCCAAGGAAATCCTTCATCATCCAATCCAAAATCTGTGCTTAATCCAAATCCAACCATGAGCTTTCGTGTTCATCCATATGCAAGACCCCATCCCCGTCCGACTCATCATCAAAACATGAAATCCCAAACCTATCATGATGTGTTTGGTCATATTGTCCTTGCTCCCACCACCTCCTATTCCAATGATGATGAAAATCTTGTTGACTATGAAGGGTATATTGAAAGCCTTAGAAACATTCCCCCAAGCATCCCACAAAATCCATGCATTCTTCCAAACTATCTAGTCATGCCATCTGATATCCTAGCTTCTCCTCCATCACCCAATCAACCAAGCTTCCAATCTTCCACCCCCATCACACTAGCTATTCCTGTCAATCCACCTCCACCTCCAACACATGAGTTTCCAAGGAATCTCCTAGAGGAAATACAAGAAAAGCCGCCTCCAACAGTTGATAAGCCATGTCATCTAATCCAACCATGTGAAGTAGTCAGTGATGAAGCTTCCCCATCTATAATATCACCCCCATCTCCCATAGCTATCATCCCCATACCATCCATCAAATTGCTTAAAATCCTTCCACTTCCCGCAAGCATCAAATTCCCACCACCCATCGAATCGCTCCAAATCCCATCCACATCTCCTCCTCCAAGCATTATCCAAATCCCATATAATGAACCTCATGCATCCACTCCCATCCATTCCTGTCAAGATCTTGTCCAAAAGCATGTTGAAATATCCTCCGATAGAATAGCAGATCTTGCCATCCCACTGATTCCCCTACATGATCCACTTTTACCATCCCCTCCATATCTAAATCCTACCATCTTACTTACTCCATCTCAAGATCCCTTTCCCTCATCCCACCCAACTCAAGATCCTATCCTCCCATCTCCTCTGCTTCATGATCATACATCTCCCATAATCCATGATGATAGATCCATCAAAAAAGAACTAATTATCATATCCAAAGCTCCAACTCATTCAGCTAGTAATGGACTCACATCTTGTGTTCCAAATAATGAACATCATATTGAAAAAAGAAATGAAAATGTATTTCTAGATGTTGGTATCCCCGCTATTCCTACATGGTCCCAAGTCCTTCCATCTCCACCCCAAAGTTCCCATCCATCTTATTCCGCATCTATTTTGGGCCCTCATCCTACTACTTATCTCCAACCCTCCATTTTGGGTCCATATATCTCTTATCTAAATCCCACACCCTTTCCCTCCATTTTGGGTCCTTACATACCTAATATGAATCCTTTATCCCCTCCATCTATTTTGGGACCTACACCTTCCCCGTTTCCATCTATCTTGGGCCCATATCCTTCCTTCCCTCCATCTATTTTGGGCAATTATATCCATCCATATCCTATGTTCCAATCTATCCTTCCATCCCCTCAAATCCACCAGCTAGATCATCAAAGGCACTCACCCTTGAATCCCTTCCAACCTTTAAACCCTATCACTCCATCAACTATCCCTCCATCTCCTCCATGCTCTTGTTCCCATCCCATGGCTAATAGAAGCATATTGGATGCCAAAATACAAAAGAATAAATCCAAAAATCCACAAAAATCTAAGTCTCAACATGTCCCTTCTAAAATACATGTTCAAAACAAGAAACATTTAATCCCAATCAAAAAAAAAGTCAAGAGGCCACAAAAGCCCAAGCTAAAAAAGTCAAAAATCATGTGGATACCCAAGATGCTCATAAAAGAAATGCATCTCAAAGAAAAATCTCAATTGGCATCCATTCATGCTACTCAAAAAGCCTCATCCATCCATCCTTCATCCAAATCCCCATATAAGCATCCTTCATCCCCTCAATCCAATTTTAGTCCATATGCTTCTTATCCTAAATTTCCCATCCTCCATCTTCCAACTCTACTTTTAGTCCTTATCTTTCTCTTCCTCCATTTTCTCCTCAACCTCGCTCAAAACCATCTTTCCCACTACTTTATCACCTCTCAAGGTGTGTGCCAATGATGATCTTTCCATTTGCCTCATCCATTTACCCACAAGCCTTATGTCTTCGCATCCATTATCTGTCAAACTCCCACCCACCATTCCACTTGTTCAATCCAATCTTTTTTCATCCATCCTACCAACATCTATGAGCCAAAAATAGCTGAAGAAAGCCAAAATCATTCCAGCTAAGTCGAAAGTCAAAAAGTCAAAAAAAATATTAAAAAAATAAAGCGTCCACTGGTGAAAACTTGGCAATTCAAGCACCTTGGACAAGTACCATGATGAAAACTTGGCAAACAAGCATCATGCATAATCCCACCATCCCCAGCTTAGCCTATCACCCTCATGCTTTTGGTCATCTCTTGACATCCAACTCCATCTTCCAATCTATCCACCTATCCTCCACCCTCCATCTTCCATCTCACACCATCCACTTATCTCCTGTAGCTTCAACCAACCATCCCAGCTATCATCCATCTCCCTAGCACCTTTAGCTTTTCCATCCTAGCTTGAATCCTATCACATCCATCATAAGACCTCCTTTCTCATGTTGTGTTGTCCATCCTCCCTTGTCATTGGTATCTAGCTCTAGGATATCCTCATGCAAACCCAATGTCATCTCTTTATATCCATCATAATCCTAGCTATCTACCATCCTATCCAGCCATCTCATCCTGCTCCTCTAGCTATCCTTGGTCACAAAATCTCTCATCATCATTGGATGCATCTTTCCAAATCCATATCTTTCACTATCACCCCACCCTTAGCTTTTGCATCTTGCACAACATTGAACCATCCCGCTATCCTATCATCCTGAGCTTTTGCCTGCTTGTAACTATCTTGGTCAGCTTCAGCTTGTAAATATCTTGGTCTGTCAGCTTGTACATCCTCTTTAGCTTAGTACCATTGTATCTATCCAGCTTTTGTGTCAGTTCCTCCTTGATCAACATCTTGCACACATCGCACATCTTGGTTAGCTATTCCAATGCATCCTTTAGCTAGATTTCCTATCACCAAAGTGTTATCTTTCTTAGTTCAGCTTGCCAGACGCATCACTCATCCAAATCCACCAGCTTAGGTGCTCTCTGATAGGTCCTTGCAAGATATAGCTTTCCTCATGTCTGATCTTGGTCCGTTAGTATCTCGTCCTACCCATCTCATTGGCAAACGGTTCTCTTTTGGATTTTCGCTTTCTTTTGATTTGGACTCTTCCTTGTTGGGTCTTGAAATATCTTTTCCAAGAAATCTCCTTGTTCCCTCCTCAAGGTTGCCACGATCTTCCATATCATGGTATGCTGCGAATGGGGCAATTAGAGCGTAAGGTCTTGATCAGGTCTTTCGTTTGTTTTTCTTTTCTGCTTGTGGGTTCTCTAGTGTTGTTTCCATGCTGCTTCCTCTAGGATTCATGTGTGATGCTGGGGCAATCCTTGCGTATTTGTTTTGAGTCAATTCGTTAGTCCTCTGGACGGTTGGTGAAAAGGCCTTGATCTTCTTGGTAACCTTGGCAATTAACCAATAGTCTTATAGCAAATCTAGTGCTCAAATACATGGTGGTACTTCTATTTGACGTATCCCCTCACTCAAAAAGCTTCAATGGAATCCCTTCATCTCCATTATCCCCCATCCATATCCAACATCCATCTCTCCTACCCCAACTTATGCATCAGTATCTCTTTGAATCACTCCTCACCTTTAGCTTTAGGGATCCACAATCCTAGTCTTAGGGATCCACCAATCCAAATCAATCCACCAAGCCTCATCTTTCGAGATCCACAATCCTAGTCCTAGGGATCTCCGAAACCCATCTTCCACCAATCTAACTCTTTGAAATCCTATTGCATCAGCTTTATAATCCCCTCATCCATCTCCCTCTCCTGGATTCCTTTTTATAGTGCTCCGCTCCTTCATCCTCCACCTTCCCTAAAGTCTTAAGCTTGCTTCCTCTTGTGCATCTGATTCTCCTTTATCATTCTCCCATAGTGAGAGTTTGAGCTAATTTAGCCCCTTCTCTTTGCCCATCTGAGTCTTCTTGCTCATCTCAGATTCTTGTACTTTTCAAGAAGTCATCGAGCCTCACTTTCTCTCCCCACCGCCTTCTTGAGGGAGCATCTTACAGTCCATTCTCTCCTCTTCTGCTCTAGCCTTGGGCATCTTATTTTCTTATCTTTGATGCCATGCCACTTGCGGCATCACATCAAAGAGGGGCAAAATGTAGACACCTAAAAACCTTTAGAAAATAAAGTATTTTTATTTTCTGAAAAAGTCCTGATGACATCATCATTTATTAATTAATTATTTATTTATTTTTATGCCATTAAATCCCTTTATCTTAATTAAAAATATTTAATTAAGGAATCCCTCCCAAAAATGTTTAAATCTTATTTAAACATTATTTCCTTATTTATTAATTATTTAATTAATAAATGGACCAAAAAACCCAAAATAAATAAAAAATTTATTTTTTTCCCAAAACTTGGCCAATTTCCTTAAGACCACTAACCTATTCCAAAATCTTCTAATCCTTCTTTAATTTTAATTAAAGGCTAATCCCATCATTTCTTACCCCTAATCCCAACTCAAAATATTTAATTAAGATTAAATATTAATCCTCATGTTTATTAAAAAAGTTTTAATAAATATCTCCTCAACCCAAACCCTTGAAATAAATAAAACTTTATTTATTTCCTAAAAATCTAATTTATCCTCATCTTAAGAAGTTCTAGACTCTTCTAGAAAGTCTTCATCCTCATCCTAGGAAATTCTAGACTATTCTAGAAAGTCTTTATCCTCATCCAAAGTCTAGACTCTTCTAGAAGATGTCTTTAAACCTAATCCTAATCCCCTCCTAACCTTGTCACATTCCCTAAACATGGGTTAAGAATTACTAACCCAAGCCAAAGTTAACAAATATCTCCTCCTTCACCCACCCTCATTAAATGCCATCCACTTGCCTATCCCTAAGCTAATCTTAAACCATCCTAATCCATCCTCTAATAATTTGCACAATCTTAAGCAAGCTTAAAACCTTCCTAATCAAGCCCAAGTCAAAATTTCTCTCATCTCCCTCAAAATATCTCAACCATAAAACTTTATAAAGTCCACTAGGCCATAAATGACTCTTCCAAGCTCTTTTATTGCTCTTACAAGTCATTATGAGGGTCTTTATGAAGATTTTATCCTTTGAGCCTCCTTTGTTGACTCATCCTTCCCCTTTCCTCCATCCTCTCACCATGTGACATGTGTCACTTCTTGATTGTCTGTAAGGAAGCACAATCCATGTGCTCTCCTCTCATACAATCTGAGCCCTCCATGAGCTTTTTTCCATCCTTGCATCTTAGCCCTCAATTCCTCAAGCCTCTTGCCTATAAATTGGATCCTTCCCCTTTGTAAAACAACACAATCCATGAAGTAAAGTCATAATGCCATTTTAAGAAGCCATTTTACATCAAAACCATACACTCACACCCAAATTCCAACTCCATTTGAAGCCCTTTTTGAAGCATAAGCTTGAGCATACATCCTATATATTTAGACAAAGCCACTCAACAAGAGAGCTTCTCATTGAGAGAGTCCATTAATGGCTCATATTCTCAATTGAGAGTTCATCTTAGTCTATCTTGAAGTTTATGAATTTTTTTTAGTTTGTAGAAGCTTTATTTAAATTTGGTTTCTATTAGCATACTAACATTGCTCATATACACTTAGTAGATCTATTAAAAAATAAAATCTCCTCTCCAATTGGAAGGGCATAAGTATTCCTAATTTAGATTTATCTATTAAACCACACTTTTGTTTGGAATATTTTCTATCCGAGAGGCCAGATGTATCAAACAAATATTGGACACATATAACTCTAGATCTGGTCAGGTCAAAAGTCTATATACTCTTCACTCCAGACTTTGTAAAGAAAAGAATCATACATATCCTTGGCTTCCTTGTAGATGACTTACCATCTACCTATCTTGGGACATCGTTCTTCCTTGGGCAAATGAAAGTATTATTTTGGGACAATGTTATATGTAGGTTCAAAAATAATATTTCAGCTTGAAAAGCACACCGGCTTTCTCTCTTTGGTGGGATAGATTATTAATTAAAACCATTTTCCTAGCTAACCCTAATTACTATATTTTCATCCTTCAAGCCCCCAAATCTGTAGTTACTCAAACTGAAAAGATCATTCAGGCTTTCCTTTGGTCTTCTAATATGACTAATGCCAGTAAGATTCCTCTTGTCTCTTTGTAGAAACTCTCCATTAATAAATTATCTAGAGGGGAAGGGTTGCAAAATTTATCTCTTAGAATAAAGATTTTGGTGGGAAGCTTCTTTGGAATATGTATTTCAAATCTCCTATAGTGTTAAATTATGCAAGATAAGTATTTAGATTCTCCTTTTTCTCATATAATCTTTACTACTCTAATCCCCCTTCTAGCTCTTCTACCTAGAATTTTATGATGTCATCTAGAGAAGTTGTCACTAAGTTTTTATCCTAGTAGTTCACAATGGTTTTGACATTTCTTTTTGTAAAGACTCCTAGAATGCTCTTCCACCATTTTGTTCCACCATCTCTTTAAATGAGGTTATGAGGGTTTCTTCTCTTTTTTGGGGAGAATTGTTAGTGGACTATGTGGACTGCATTGATATTGTGTCTCATAAGGTGATTTGGAAAGATCCTTCTTGCCCCCTTATAGAAATTAATCTGGCAAGGAATTTGTGGCTGTCCTGGCAAATAAATTGGTTTTTATGGCTAAAGATAGTGATAAATTGTTGTGGTGCCCTACTAAAAATGGCTTATATTTTGTTAAATCTAGTTATGAGGCCCTTCAAAAAAAGACTGAGCATTACGGCTCTCAGTGAGATTTTATATATTATTGGGAGAAATGTGTTCTTCCAAAAGCTAGTGTATTCTCTTCGCTTGTTATTTAGAGTAGAATCTTAACTAGTAACAAGGTAGCTAAATTCCACATAGTTGTCCCTTTTAAATGTGTTTTATGTGGTTCTCATGAGGAATCAATTGATCATCTTTTTGTGCATTGTCACTTCGCTCTTCAATGTTGGTACTTTGTCATAGAAAAATTGTCCATGTCCTTCCCCTTTCCTACATCCCTATGGGAGCTATTTCAATCCTGGCTCATTCTATTTACAAATATAACTTTCACATGTTTATGAATTATTGTTCCTTTATTAGTTTTCTAGTCTATTTGGTGGGAACATAATAAAATAATTTTTAGAAAAGAGATGTAAGATGTTTCTTCAGTTATCTCCACAATAGAAATGCTTATATCTGAGCAAGTTAATAATATGTCCTCCGGTCATTTTAACCCTAATGACACCTTTTCCTCATGAGATAGTCTAGTAGCCTGTTCTTGGAATCTTATCTCCTTTCCATCCTTCCCTATCTTTCCTCATGTTAGAAAAATTCCTATTCTTAGAGCATCAATTAAATGGAGTCCTCTGGACCCTTCATATATCAAGCTTAATTTTGACCATTCCTCTAGAGGGAATCTTGATGAGTTAGGTATTGGGGTTTGCCTAAGAAATCATTTAGTGATGCAATGCAAGGTAGGAGAATTCCCAAAGGAGATGTCCAAACCCCTAACAAATAGTTACCACATAGCGAAAACACAATAGCAAGCAACAATAATACAAGATATAATACCAAATAAAAGCTCTTTATTCATAGATATAACTGATTACATACAATATTCCTAGTTGTAAGGCCTTTCAAGTTAGGGCCAAATAAAAATAAAAATTACAAAATCAGTTCTACAACATCCAACAAGATCCACTTACAAACTCGAATCCAACTAGTGCAGATCCACCAAGCAATCCTCTAGTTCTCAAGGTACAAACCTAACTCTTCAAATTTTTATCTACACAATTCCTTCACTCCTATGAATGAATGAATTCTCTAGCTATTCTAAAGACTCCACAACACCCTTTACTTATGCCCAACTAAGCCACAAGTTGGACTAGTGCATAAAAAATTAAATTAAATTTGTCACATTAAGTATGGATTGATCCACAAGTTGGCCACAACACAGATTAAATACCCATACATAAATTAAATGCCAAAAACTAGCTCACAAAAAACTCAACACAAATAGGATCAAGACCAATACTAGCACTTGGCACATACAGGAACACTCCAAATTCCACTAAGAGCTACAATAACTCGACACCCACTAGGAGCTACAGTAACTCAACATCCACTAGGAGTTACAGTAACTCAACATCCTCTAGGAGCTATAGTAACTTGACATCGACTAGGAGCTACAATAACTTGATATCCACTAGGAGTTATAGTAACTTGACATCGACTAGGAGCTACAGTAACTTGACATCCACTAAGAGCTACAGTAACTTGGCCGCAACAAGAAAATTGGAAACCACTGGCACCCGGCTCCAACATGTAGGATTGCAAGAAAACCTAGGATGCTCTTGCATCAGGCACCCCATGTTCGAAAAGATGTTCTAGTAATTGGAAGAACATCTTTTGGGATTCAACACATAAATTCCAAACTAGTTCTTCACATACATATCCTCCAAATCTTCCTTATTCTTCTTTTTCTTCCTTACATCCATCTTAGGTTTTCTATAGGTCTTCTTTCCACATTGATCTCCAACCTTCTTAGAATCTATCAACTCAACTCAACTACCAATACTCAGGTTCCTCTTATTGATCTCTTCACTATGCAAAGGAATCAAAGAAAACTTCCTGTCACCTTTCTCAACAATAAACACATTCTTGACACACTCATGCATAGCCTTGCACTCATATTGCCAAGGTCTACCAAGCAACACATGACAATTGTTCATGTCCACAATATCACACAACATTTGATCCTTATACTACCCAATCTGAAAATCAACAAGGCATTGCTCCCTCACTTCCAAAGCATGTTCACCTTGTAACTAGCCAATCCTATAAGGATAAGGATGTCTTACTCTCTTCAAAAAAAGTTTTTGAACCATCTCCTTAGTAACAAGGTTAGCAGTACTACCACCATCCACAATTACCTTGCAGACTTTACCACCAGACTTACAACAAGTCCTGAATAAACTAGTCCTCTGAAAAGAATCCAGTGTCCTCAGACTAACCAATACTCACTGAGCCAGCAAATTCTCCCCTTGCTCAAGCTGACTATCCTGGACTACAACCCCATTCACAATAGTAGTTTTCCTACCAATCAGACATTCAAAAGATCTATGCCCTTCTTTACCAAATTTGAAATAATTACCTCTAAATCCACCTCCACCTGTCCTTCTTTTCCAATCAACAAGTTTTGGTTCACCTTCAACACTCAATTTAGCTTGTGCCAAGATATCTTGCTTCTCCTTCCCTCTAGCATCACCTTGACCTTTCCTCTTTAACTTATCCCCTACCTTTAGGGCATACTGATAAGCATCCTCAACTAAAGAAATATTCAACATACCAACCTCATCCTGAATATTGAATCTCAAACCATTAATGTACCAAGTTACCTTTTCTCTTGACAATTCTCTATGACCAGACTGAAGAGTCAACTTGTAGAACTCCTCATTATAATATTTCATAGACATATCTTTCTGTTTCAGATTATGCAATGTTTTAAACAACTCAAGTTCATAATCATCACGAATGAACTTAGCCTTCAACTTGGTCACCATCAACCTCCATCTAGAGATCTTCATTTCACCTTCCTCTTCTTTGTCTCTTTGCAATTCTTTCCACCAAAGAACAACATGTCCTTTCAACTTAGTTTGTGTCAACCTCATTTTGAGTGGATCCTCAATATCCTCAAGCTCAAAGTAGTCTTCCAACTCACCAATCCAATCAATTAGGTCTTTAAGAGTCAAAGTGCCTAAGAAATTAGAAATCTCCATCTTATGCTTCAGCTTCAACTGAGATCCAGATCTAGCAAACTGACCAACCCTAGTTCCAATAAGTCTCTCCATATGATCTATTCTATCCTCACCACTAGATCCAACAAATTCAAAGTCTTCAACAACTTCCTCATAACTGCCTTCAATGCCCACATGCCTAAGTACACCACCTAGAGAACTTACACTTTGAGCAATCATGTCACTCTTCATCAATACAATCTTAGATCTGAATTTTGCTCTAATTCTTTATGAGATCCTTTCTTCTACAACATCATTAAGATCATAAATTTCCCTAGGGTCCTATCTTTTTGGAGGCATCTTCCAAAATTTTAGCAAACCCTAAGCAACAGATCTGCCAATCCAAAAAATCAATCAACCACAAGATCAAACTTCTCAAACCCAAGATCCTGATGTAAAATTGCCTCAACTTCAGTGATCTGTCTACACACTGAGGAACAACCTTGGCTCTGATACCCCTAGATGTAGTGCAAGGTAGAAGAATCCACAAAGGAGATGTCCAAACCCCTAGCAAATAACTACACAATGGAAACACAATAGAAAGAAACAATAATGTAAGATCTAATACTAAATCAAAGCTCTTTATTCATAGATATAACTGATTACATGCAATATGCCTAGCTGTAAGTCCTTCTGGGTTAGTGTCAAATACAAACAACAATTCAAAATCAGTTTTGTAAGATCCAACAAGATCTACTTACAAACTTGAATTCAGCTAGTCCATATCCATAATTGGATAAGAACACTAAGAAAATCCACACTTGTACCCTTAGGTCCACCAAGAAATCCTCTGGTTCTCAAGCCACATCTCTAGCTCTTCAAATTCATATCTACACAATCCCCTTCACTCCTCCAAATGAATGAATTCTCTAGCTATTCTAAAGACTTGACAAAACCCTTTATTTATACCCAACTAAGCCACCAGTTAGCCCAGTGCATAGAAAACTAAATTAAATCCCTTACATTAAATATAGGTTGAGCCACAAGTTGGCCACAACAAAAATTAAATACCCATACATAAATTGAATGCCAAAAGTTAGCTCAAAAAAATCTTGGCACGAATAGAACCAAGACCAATACTGGCACTTAGCACATATAAGAACACTCGACATCCACTAAGAGCTACAATAACTCAACACCCACTAGGAGCTATAGTAACTTGACATCCACTCAGAGCTATAATAACTCAACATCCACTAGGAGCTATAGTAACTCGACATCCACTAGGAGCTACAATAACTTGACATCCATTAGGAGCTACAATAACTCAACATCTACTAGGAGCTATAGTAACTAAGCACCAATAGGAGCTATAGTAACTTTGCATCCACTAAGAGCTATAGTAACTCGGTAGCAACAAGAAAAGTGGAAATCACTAGCACTTGGCTCCAACATGCAGGATTGCAAGAAAGCCTAGGATACTCCTGCATCATTTAGGTAAAGTTCTAGCTTTCTATGCATCGTTGATTAGCCCTGGTACCAATAATATGGTAGAAGCTAATACTCTAATTGAAGGCTTAATTCTTGCTAAGAATATGTTTGTCTCTAATTTTCACATTGAGGGTGATTCATCTATTATTATTAATGCCTACATTCTTATGAACGGTGATAATTGGCACTAAAGTTATGTTCTCCATAAAAAATAGGGTCTTATTAATTCTATGGGAAATTTTTGTATATCACATATGTATAGATAAGGCAATGCATTGGTAGATTGCTTGGCAAATTTTGGTTGTAATAAAACTCTTTTGGAATCTCGCTCTTCAATTTACTTGTTAGATAAATTGCCTACCATTATAGCAATTATTCAGAATGAGTCATCATAAGAATTTTCTCCTTGCATGTAACTAGAAATATATTTTATCATGCTTATTGCCATTGTGGATTTCATATTTATGCATAGTTTCTTATATATCCTTAATGTGTAATCAGCTATGGTTATAAGTAGGTACTCCATGATGATGTTTTGGGTTTCTTTAAGCATTATAAAATATGTTTAGTTTTTAGCGGCCGAGTGGGATATTCATTTTTAACATATGGTTAGTATGTTTTAAGTTGAACTAGCTATTTACTACTTTTTAAGATGATTTAACATCATTCCAAGTTGGCCTCCTTTAGTTTTTGATGACCTGCTTTCATACTTGAGCTAACTAGTCGGTAATGTATTTATCCAACACCTGGGTGTACTTGTCTCACATCAATCAATAATTTGAGCATGTATCATGGATCTCGGATCTCCCTCTGTATTTCAATTTTTTGTAATTTATTTGATATCATTCTAGTGGCATAAGTTCTCATCATATGAGTTATTTGTACTAACTCCTAAAGGTGTATTTTCCCCTGTGTCACCTGCGTCCTTCATGTAATGTTTGGGATCTCATATCTTTTTGCATCAGCCATCATTATATCAAGTAAAGGATTTTTCCTTTCATGAGTATCCCTCTTTATTCTTATTTAATAATGCTCTACTTTATTTCCATTAAGTTTCCACTGGTGGCATCGACTACATCTTCTTGCATTGGTCTTTATCCTTAGTCTTCTGCAAAATGTCAAGCCACCCCAACTTTTTGGTTGGTGTAAGCTCTCCAATTGAGCTATGCTCATCCTTCTCATCAATTCATATGGATTACTATCCTAGAAATTATAGAGTGTTTTTGGAAGTTGGAGAAGCCATTTCTTGGATGCATAAAAGATGACATGCTCGCATCCATCTTTCTATGTAATTGCCCACATATTCATTATAGTATCAAAAGGATTATTGGATCTGATATTCTTTTTCCTCTAAGAAAATAAATTATTTATCCTTCATAGATCTTATCAATTTATCTTTCAAACACAAGTTGGATTTGCTTCAATCCCCTTTTCATCTTGAGTTAATTGTTAGCAAATATGTAAAGTCAATTTTTTTGCAAGGGGATAAGATCTCTAAAGCTTGCCAGAAATATGACTTATGGGGCAATGTTGCTCTTATAGGAAGTCTTTTTCATCATCATCTAGTTCTTAGCAATCACATAGTATACATGGTTCTTGAGAGTACAAAAAAGGCTCTGGAAAGGCAATCTTTCCATCCGATCAAAGCTAGTCTACAATAATATGGTAGTTATTTGTCTAATGATTGTATTAATATCATTCATCAGTTAGTATTTTCTATACTAGAGCAAGATGCTTTCGTTTCTCCACCTCCATAGCCTCTCATTCATCCATAGCTTTCAGCCCCATCTCATCCCTTTTGCAGTCTTAACCTCAAGCTCGGTTTTGTTGATATGCTAGCTTCTTTTATGGAAGACTAATGTTTACAATATGATTTGAATCATTCTCTCTTTTTGTATTTTGTTCTCCATTCTGTGTGTAGGTTTATTTAATACTCGGGCCCTCTATTGTAACATTCCTTTCTATTTTGATCAGTGACATTCATATATAGATTCAAGTGCGCCTTCTTCCTCAAGCCTAAAGTAGCCACAATGTTTCAAATGGAGAATTATTGATACAACAGTTTATTACCTTTGTACCTACTTTTTGTGTACTATGTAAATTATATCCTAGTCATGGGGATGATATATTTTTCTACACCTTCTATATGCTTCTAGGATATATGTAATTACCAAATAGTGATGTAGTTTTTAGGTTCTCTTACCAAATATTTAGTATCTGATGTAATTTGGAGGCACTGATTTTGGGGACTCTTAATTTATCCTCATTATAGTGGTCCTTCACTTCTAACTTTTTTCTTGATGGGGTCATGAACGATATTTTTTCCTAGTTCTTTTCTTTGGGAGCTCCTTATCTTAGAACCAGTAAAAATTGTAAAAATTTATAAGTATAACATATCAAGTAGCAATGCCACCTTTTGGAAAAAAAGAAAAAACAAAGGTAAAGTAATTTTAAATCTTTGGATTGATTTTAAAATATTAACTGGTAATCCTAATTAATATGAATGAGAATTTTCAATTAAGACTAACAATACATTATCGATGATTTAGAGTGAATGGTATACATGTATGATAGGCTATGCATGGCATGGTGAAGGGAATTCATCAACTGCATAGTTAGCTCCATTAAATGCCTCACCTTGGACTTGTTCCCAAATGCTGATAAAATCATCTTATTGATAGAGTGTTGCGTTGTTAGTTTAGCATCATGGCTTGCACTATCCGCTAGTTCTCAAAATACCCCACATAACCTCATCTCACATAAGGAGTTGGAGATCCTCGACCACAAACTCTATTTATATGAGAGTTCCTCATAGGGAAACTACTATTTTGGGCATGCTTGGCATCATAAACTATCATCAGTAATAATTTCCCTTACTTCCTATATAATTTTAATTATAAAGGATGTGAATTGGGTATGAAGGACGTTTATTAGCTTATAGGCTATTATTGGTTGAAAAATATCAGTTTTCATGATGTTGGATGCTTTTAAAAAAATTATAGTTTTCATGATGTCAAATGATTCAAAAAAAAAATCAAAAATATTTTTTCTTTAATTTTTTGTGTTGTTGTGTAGTAAGAGATTTATTTGGAATGATACAACGCTTATAGGACATTAGTTTTCCATAACGGTATGGTGGTATTGTATCTATCTACCGATTATTAAGGGCCCATTAGGCATAGGAATTGAAGATTAGAATTGAAAAATAAGAATGGGTATGAGAATGGAGAATGTGAATGGAAAATATGTATTCCAGTCCTATTTGGTTCACCTAGAATTTGTTTGAGAATATGTTAATCCCTTGTTTGGTTGTACAAAATTGGAATTAGAATAAGGTTAAGTTTATAAAATAAATTCCTCTATTTTTATTTGTTTTGGTTTTTTTTTCAATAAGTGTAAAGAATAATGTATATTTATTTTTGTTTTATTCATTGAAGTTAATGAGGAATTTAAATTATTTCAACTTTTTTTAAAAATAAATAGAAAAATAACAAAATGGACATGTCATTACTAAAAGTTGTCCACCATCAAGTATACAAAGTCATAATATAATTTACATCTCCAATATCTGTCTTTTAATCATATTTACACATTTGGTCCCAAACCACCATAACCAATAATATGATTATAGCAATTAGAACACAAATAGCACATTGTTGAAATATGATTTCCACTTTTTCTATGGAAGCAATCTTCCTAGCAACAATATCTCGAACGTTGCACACCTTGCAACCATTCCTTTCATCTTCTATATAGTTAGATGTGGTTGACATAGATGGGCCATCTTTAGCCCACTGAAAGAAATTGCAACCATTGCCCCCTTGCATTCCAAAACTACATATGTGCTTGCCACAATAATTTAGTACATAAAAAAAAACATAAATAAAAAATTAGTAACAACCTTTCAACTATGTGGACAATGATAAAATTTATGCCAAGGATTACACTATGTGCATGAGGTCTTCATTAATATAGTGCTAGCACCACAATCACACAATGACAAAGTATCCAAAGCCATCAACCCTATATAAATAATGAAAAAATATAATGAGAGTAAATGAATAATTACAAATTATAAACAAAATTTCCTATTGCTCAATGTAACATAACTCTAAAAACATTCACCACAAAATAACTAATTGTAATTCATTCTTCATATGCAATAATAATGCTTCAATAATTAAAAAGACAAGAAGAAAATATTATAAGAGACGGTCTAAAATGCAATACAATAACCCATTATGGTCTTCTAACTTTTCAAGGAAATACAACTGGCAATATGCAATAAGTAGATGTTATTTCACAATGAAATCCATTGTCACTATTGATGATTGTATAAGTAGCATAGATATCGTAAGTATTTATATCTAAAATTCAAAGAAATAATAAATATGAATCCTGTGGACAGATTTATGATGAGGACCATTTTCTTGAATAGAAGTTTGTACATTGTATTATAAAATTGATGGATGATTGTAGTTGTATTGCCTGATATGGACATTGCACATGTACTCACTTGATTTGGAATATATACAACAGATTTGGTCGTTGGAGAGGATTCAGCTGACATATATATACTTGTATGGCTGAGGAAATTTGATTTCTTGCTGACATTTGACAATGGCAAGGAAGAAATTGTTGACAAGATGAGAATATGGATGTTCACAAGATTGAACCACTCAGCAAGATCTTTATATCTCTAAACATTGAAACAACTATTGCAACTAAGTCATCTAAACATTGAAACAACTATTGCAACTAAGTCATAAAACATAATTCAGTGGAACTATAATAGTTCTGTAGTAGAAAATCACCCATCTTCATAAAAACAACATCAATTCAGCTAAACAAGGAATGAAGCAATTCATAACATCATTTAGCACTTATATACAAGAAATTCCCTCTTTCTTCCACAATCTGCTTCTCCAATCCTCCCACTTGTCACCCCTCCCTATCCTAAGTTCTCCATCCTTGCCTGATCTTGAAACCCTTTTCCATTGTAACGGCCAAAAAAGCTCCATAAGCAAATGCTAGAAATTGAACAATGAAAACCTAGACTGATCTAAAGTAGGGAACGATGTTTTAGCTTGTAATTCAAAAGCTGTGAGATTCCTTATTGTAGTTTAGTCATCTATTTTTTAAAGATTTCATCTCCCCCACTCGCCACCTTTTTATGGGTTGCTCTAATAGCATTATCCCAGTGACCTATTTACTTATTTGGGGATATTACTGTAATTTTATTTGTTTATGACCAATTTCAAAATGAAGAGTGGCAATTTGTAGGAAGGGTAGTCATGTCTAACATCAATTGCTAGACTGCAATCTGACATTTGTCTCTGTAGTCCAAAAAAAATTTTAAAAAATTGTAGTATACGATGAATGGAGAGTGATCGCAAAAAAATTCATTACACAATCTTCAATCTGACAAAAAATAATTTATATAACTCCAGTCTTCAACTATCTACACTGACATTTGACCAGCCCATTCTTCAGGGGGGCCCCATCGTATGCACTGAATCTGGAGGAACATATGGAAATTCAATTAGACTGGGAAAACAAATAATACGGTTAAAGATGAGCACAAACAATTTCAGATATGTGCCCGCAAACGAAAAGCTGTTTCGGTTTGCCCAGCTTGTGTTGAAACAAACCTGTATTGCGAGCACTCAATTCTGATATCAGCTGCCCACCACTGATCGATACCGTGTGCAGTCATAACACTCGCTGAAGCGCTCAAGTTAATAATAATGTTCGCGCAAGGTATCAAATGTCCAGCCTTGGACTTCCTTCCCAATGCCGATAAAACAATGTCACTGATCGAATGCCGCCCCGCCAGTTTGAACACCTCTCGCTCGCTTGACATCTGCTCTTTTTCGCATCGCTCTGTTTAGGGGAAGGAGCTTCGGCGTTGTAACTTTCAAATTCTTGAGCATTAATCGGAAATCGTGAAACATCCTGGCCGTCGGTTTGATGATGCAGTAATTAACTATTACATTTCTTAAGTGACGTTTATAAAGGTGTATCGTCGATTTTAGTACTACTAACTTAATCTGGTTTCATAAAAATATCAGCTACTTATAAAGACTCATGAGAGTATCACAAAGAGTCATGAGAGTATTGTTGAGGCAAATGAATCAACGAGTTTTGTTGAGGCTTACCTCACATTGGAACCAAGCACTAAGATTTGCAGAAGTTGGAGCAGCATCTCAGGCACTATCTTGTCTAGTTTTAGCATCAGTAGTAGATCTAGTTGAAGCACCACTAGGGTTGAAGACTCTGATCATGTGGGAAAGGGGATTCCTTAGCCACTTCCATGCCAAGCGAATATGATTTGCAACCACACCACCCCCCTTAAACAAACAACTCTGCCCAATCAATGCATGTTTCCTTTTTTCAAGCGAAACAACTTGGACATATGCATCAGATTTTCAGAAGCAAAGAGGCATTGGAAAGCCGTGCATACATATTTCAGTTTGCAGTCAATTTTTTGTTTTTCACTTGTACTTCAAATATTTTTACAAATATGGATATATTTTTTCTTCCAATTTTACATGTTTTGATCTATAATGTGTGTACGAGTGTTCATTGTAAAATCATGGGTTTTTCAAGTCATGCTTTTGTAATCAATTTGAAAAACAAAACTATACATATTGCAAACTGAAACATCCCCACTGGCTTTATCTCATGCCTCATTTCTGTGTACATGTCCTTGAACCACGTACAACTAATCAATTGATAGCCTGAATAAACAAGAATGATCAAGTCCTAGGATCGATCAGTAGCAATGTTTTGACACTGTGTTCCATCTCATTTATTGAGTGCCTACAGATTATTTAAACAAAATTTGTGGGATCTTCAAAGATCCACAACCCTTCATTATCATGTTCTCTTGTAGGTTACGATTTAATGTTAGTGTTGGTTATTGATAGTTATATTAATGGAAAAATAGGGCCAGTTTATACCGAAGCTGTGCATATGTTAAAAGAGTCATATGAAGGTGATCACAATCTACCTGATTTGTCTCACTCTCTTGAACTATTAATCACAGAACTATGCTCTCTGATTTTGTTTTGTATCCTTGTGCGTCGCTTTTGGTCCTTCAATAGTTCTGATAGTCAATAGATATGTTGAAAAACACAGTGCATCTTGGTCTCGGCACAAGGGAGCTGCAAATGATATGCTGAGACACTCAATCACCGAGCTATACTTTACATCTTTCATGAAGTGTGGATTTTGACCCTTCGACATACCCCCCAACCCCCGAGCCTCAACCTAGCCTACGTTCACCTATCTTAACCTCTACATCATGTTGACATACACCCACCAGCTAGGATTCAAGTATAGGACCTCCACCAGCATGCTTGAGAGCTTAACCTCGGAGTGCCTTTCAATTCTATCAAAAAGTTGAAGAGTTTTGTTTTACCCCTAATGCATATGTTGACCTTCCATTGAGATCATAAAGCAACCTCCTGGTTTTCTCTATAACTCCAACATCAAACATAATCATGCCATAGAACATATAGTTTCCATGAAAAATGCGTCAGACACAGTTAGATGATAGATAACCAACAACAGGTTCATCCAAGATAAGGTTAAAAAATATATCTCTTGATTAAACAACTCTATAATATACTACATCTCAGCCAATGTACATTTTCAGCTGTTGAATTTTAACATAAATTGAAAATTCTCTTCAATAATTTAAAATTAGATTGCAGTACATAAATTCATTAACTTTGCTGATTCAAGTACCAAGCACATACCTTTTTTTTATCAAATTCTATTCATGGAGATTGCAAAAAAATATTCCAATAGTAACTCTATTATGTGGTTGTAGGTCATTCGATAGATCCTATTGATGATATTGAGGTTCAAGGATCCATAGTTAGGAAGATCAAGGTCATGCGAATAATTGTTGTTTTGCTTGCCACACTTGCAGTATACATAGTAGCATCTTCACAAGAGGTTAGAAGACATAGGCTTAAGAGAAGAAGAGATGCATGTCCTTTTTATAAGCGTACTATCCATTCCAATAACACAAATTTCCATGACCAAATATGCATGAGAAAAGTGGTCTTTTTTCTCTTGGCCAATATTCAAAGGCAAAAAGGAGGCATTTAAGATATGACAAGCATAACATTGGAAGAACAAATAGTGATATTCCTCCACACCCTTGGCGACAATCTAAGCAATCGAAAGATTGGCCATAACTTTGGTCACTCAAAAGAGACAGTGAGTCGACACTTCCACAAGGTCCTAAATGCTATCTTAGCACTTCATAGTGATTACCTTTTACCCCTTGTTGCAACTACACCTCTAGAAATAATCAAGAAGGACCATTTTGATTTGTATTTCAAGGTAAATATCATAGTGTCATGTATTTCATTGCTAGAGAGTTATTTATATTAATTTATATTAGAAATTAATATTGCTTGTTATAGGATTGTATTGGTGCAATTGATGGAACCCATATGCTAGTTACTGTCGATGTGGACATTCAAGCAAAATATCATGAAAGAAAAGATAATTTATCACAAAATGTCTTGGGTGTATGTTCGTTCAACTAGAAGTTTCAATACATTCTTGCTAGTTGGGAAGGGTCTACAATAGATAATCGAGCATTTGCTTCAACTTTGTCTAGAGAAAATCCACTTGTGGTTCCTCTTGGTATAGTAATTCATATTTGATATGATTATATCGTCATTATATTAAATAAAAAAAATTATGCTCTATTTTGACTATATCTTTATTTCCATTTGCATAAGAAAATTCTATTTAGTTGATGTTGGATATCTAAATGTACTAGGATTTCTTGCCCCTTATTGGTGTACACATTACCACCTAAAAGAGTTTTGTAGAGAAAACCTGATCAACACTCCCCAAGAGTTATTTAATCACTAACACTCCTCTCTTAGGAATGTGATAGAGTGGACATTTGGTATTTTTAAGAAACATTTTCCTATCTTGAAACATGCAACATCCTACAGTATATTTACCCAAACAAATATTGTTTTGGCATGCGAAATACTACACAACTTCATAACCATGGAGGATGGTATTCCATCCAAACTATATATTGAAAAGGATGATGATTGTGTTGGGGTCAATGTGCCATATCTTGAGACCTATGGAATAAATCAACAAGATAAAAATGACTAGGGGAAATTTCGAGATGAAATAGCCCAAAGGATGTGGGAAGACTTCAACTCTTGAACTTAGTTGTATTGCAAAAAATAAAAGTTTATTTGCACTTTGTAGTATATTCTTATTGTACTCATTCACAAGTTTTTCATGTGGTAATATTAGTTTTAACAGTCCATAGTTTTTCTAGTATATAACTCATACTATCTAAACTTTGGTCTTGCACAACATTTTGGTTTAGTTAATTATTATATTATGATGAGCTTTTGTAATAATATGTTTAGTTTTTTGATGGATTCTTATGCTAGAATTATGATGCTTAATAATTTCTAATACAAATGAATTGACATGGGTTACTCTTTACTATTGGTCACTTAGATTTTGTTAGTACAATGCTAATGTACATTTGATGTGCTGATTGCACCATAGATCACAACTTTCTTGTTCCTTCTTTTACCAAAGCAAATTTAAAGTCAGACAGTTTAATTCAGCAATCTATAATTATGTAATTCAACTAATCATGCTACCAACAATCAAAAACTATATTCCTATATATAGTAGGGATCAATAGAAAATTACTTATAGCCTAACCAGTTGAAATATCTTAATAATCCATCTGAAAGCAAACCTGTGACAACATCATTGACCATCTATACACTCAATTCAGTAAAACAACAATGCAATGATGGATTATGAAAACTACACTTGCTTCTAACTCTATTGATCCATAGTTCAATATATAGACTTGCCATAGAGGATTAAGGGGCTCAAGCAGTAAAGCAATGACCAAGGAGGCTATAAAATTCTCCACAAAATCAACACTCTTTCTATACTCTTCATTCAACTCTACTACTTTGACGTGCTTTTCTATATCAAATTCCTTCCTCACCCATTTTTTATTCCTTCTTTCATCTTCCATCTATAACCTCTCCAATGATCAAATCTGTTGTTTATATTCTAGATCAAGCGAGAAAATGTGCAATGCCCATATCACGCAATACAATTACAATCATCCATTCATTTTATAATACAATGTACAAACTTGTATCGAAGCAAATGGTCCTCATCATAAATCTATCCATAGGATTCATATTTATTATTTCTTGGAATTTTAAATATAAAATATTTATGATATCTATGCTACTTATATAGTCATCAACAATGACAATGGACTTGTGAAATAATATCTACTCGTTGCATATTGCCAGTTCTATTTCCTTGAAAAGTTAGAAGACCATGATGGGTTATTGTGTTGCATTTTGGATTATCACTTATAATATTTTCATTTTGTCTTCTTAATTATTCAAGCATTGTTATTACATGTATGAAGAATGAATTATAATTAGTTATTTTCTAGTGAATGCTTTTCATATGCTTTAGAGTTATGTTTACATTGAGCAGTGAGAAATTTTGTTTATAATTTGTAATTATTCATTTGCTCTCATTTTGTTCATTATTTATATAGGTTGATGGCTTCAAATACTTTGTCATTATATGATTGTAGCGTTGACACTGTATCAATAAAGAACTCACACACAAAGCACAATCTTGGGTGTAAATTTTGTTGTTGTCCAAATAGTTGAAAGGTTGTTACTATTTTTTTTTTAATGTTTCTTTTTAATGTACTAAATTAGTGTGTCAAGAACTTATGTATTTTTGGAATTCAGGGGACAATGGCTATAATTACTTTTAGTGGGCCAAAGATGGCCCATCTATGTCAACGACATCTAACTATATAGAAGATGAAAGGACTAGTTGCAAGTTGTGCAATGTTCGAGATACTACTACCAGGGAGATTGTTTCAATGAAGTGTCATTTGTGTTCTAATTGTTATAATCATAATATTGGTATGGTGATTTGGGACCAAATGTGTAAATATGGTTAAAAAATAGTTATTGGAGATGTAAATTATATTATGACTTAACAAATTATAGTAATGATAGGTTCATTTTGTTTTGTTGAAATTAATTATTATTTTGGAGACTATTTATTTGATGATTTCATATATAAATGACCAATATTTTCATGATGTTATCTATTTATATAAAAAAAGTTGAAATAATTTAGATTCCTCATTAACTTCAATGAATATATATATAGATAGATAGATAGATAGATAGATACATACATACATACATACATACATACATATGTATGTATGTATGTATGTATGTATAGATACATACATACATAAATATATACATATATGTGTGTGTGTGTGTGTGTGTGTTCTTCTTTACAATTATTCAAATAAAAAACTAAAAAAATAATAAATTAAAAAATAATAATAATAATAAATAAGCATATTCCCGTTCCAATTTTGTACAACCAAACAAGAGATTAACATATTCTCAAAGTGAACCAAATGGAACTAGAATGCATATTTTCCATTCTCATTCCCCATTCTCATACCCAATCCCATTTTCAATTCTAATCTCAAATTCCTATGCAACAGGCCTTTAATTAAATCTTTGTTAGATTGCCAAAATAGAAACAAGTGTCACAGAGTGGCTAAGTACCTGCCTCTAGTTAGAACATTATATAGTATTATAACATATAGTATATAAATAAGAAATTTTCAATTTTGTATTATTGAATTTTTTTGTACAAAGGTGAAATACAAGTGTGCAAATATTTAAAGTAATGTCATGTGAATGAGAGTTTTATTAAAATAAAAATTAATATTAGATCATGCTAAATTAAATATATTTATAAAATATAGATTATTAACATTAATATTATATGTTACTTTTTGAAAATAAATTATTTTTATTTTATGAAAATATCATATCTCACAAATGCACAAATTTGCATATAAGAGCTTTAATTGATTTATCCAATTAAAGATAGAAAAAAAAATAATACAAATTATTAAGTTAAAAATTTGGCATGTATATTTTAAGAAATATAAAATTTATAATAAAGTATGTAATTAAGCTGATAGGCTTATATGTGGCAGCTTTGCTCCCGATTTTTGCACATTTTTGCCAACAAATTGTAAAAAAAACATTTCTATTCTTGTCATTTTATTTATTTCCTTAATTTTCCCTCCTCCATTGGATAAGTGTTATTTTTTTCCTTTTGTGACAGTTTTATGATTTTATAGTTTAGGTGTATTTCTTCTTAGGCATACAAGTACTTTATCTGGTTATGCTTTACATGGCAATCCTCACATAGTATTATCCTTATTTCATGGAGGAGCAACCCAGAAAATAACATAGTTTGAGAAGTTTGAGGGATGTCGAGTAAGTTCTGTGTTTATTTAATTTTTTCTATAATTAAAATCTAGGAAGATTTATTGGCTAAGATCCTTGTAAGCATAGAAATTTTAATTTATTTTCTAGAGCCTACATATCCTTTGTATTTTCATTGCATCATTGATCTCTTTGTATAACAAGGGTTATTAGGACAAAAAAATAGATCTAGTGCTTTTATTTATGGGATTTAGAAATTTAATTTTGGAAAAGAATTTTATTTTATTGAGCAATCTGAAGATTTCTTGTTTGAGTAGGTGATTTTATGATTTTGAATAAGGATTTGTGGATATTATTTTGTAACAAGGGCATTAGATTCATTTTTAGGAATATTAGTATTGAATAAAGCTTTGAGGGTTAAACAATTTATTATATTTGACAGTTCAAAATATCCATATATGGCTATGTGTAGGCCCAAAAACTAGTTTATTTTAGTGAAGATGTTGGAAATGAAATTGGAAGTGGGCACCATTGGGCTCACCATAATTGTTCACCATTATCTCTATATTCAAAAGAGTAAATTCTTGCTATACTTCCCCACCATGGCATAAAGATGAAAAAAATGGTCATTACATGTTTTCTCTGGGAGAAAATTGAATGCCTCACTATAATTACACACCTTATTCATCAATTCTCAAGTATTAATTCAGTTTGGAAGGATTTTTTTTTTTAAATCTCGGATTGGTTTTGACAAGTGAATGTTAACACACTTAAGCCATTTACTTAGTTCATATTGAACTAGTAATTCATGTTGAGGACAACATGTAAATATTAGACCATGCCGAATGATTTAGAAGCTCAGATAACAATGGATGCCAAGTAATTCATGTGTCAAGTCACAGTATACAGAACAATGCATGCCGAGCATTAGAGACTTCATATGCTGAGTGACAGAGTTTTTGACATATTTGTTTGTAATGGCACAAACAACTATGTAAATCACTTTTTATCTTACTTAAGATTATGTTTTGATATTTTGGAGATAAGGATGAATCTATATTTGGATTCCTTATTTTAGGGTGGAGATTCATTGCAGGAAGTGTATTGGTGGTATTCAAGAAATACATGCGGAGATGATGGCTCTATTGTGTTTGCTCACAAAAATTTATAGCCAAAATCAATAAAACAGAAAAGGGCTACAATGAAAATGTCCAACAAAAGGAACTTTTGTTGAATGTCCAACAACTATCCTGCTTGGATTGTGAAACCATGTACATATGCACGAGTTTGAAAAAAACACAAACTAACAAAGCAAAAAGGTAATAATTAAATCAAAAGAGGAGATTGTGCTTGACTAGTGCTAGATTGAACTCTCCCTCATGTTGTTGTGTGAGAATGGTTTGAGTGATGGCCATCCCTACATTTTTGACACCAATGACTATCATCCCAATTTTCCCTCTTCTACTTTGCCTTTCTATCTAGGGTTTCATGCTAAGAACTGAATTTTTTTAAATTCTCCATTGGACATTGGTGCATAGAGAATTTTATGCTAATTCTAGCTTTTCTAACCCAAATTGATTAAAATTGCTTTTATTAATGACGTCTTTGAAAACTACTTTAGAAGAGATGCATCTAGTTACAACTTTTAGTAATAATGCATCAAGAACAATGACAGAATAGCCATCTACAATTCATTTATTTAGTTTAAATAATTTTAGGCAGTTGGCTACAATAAGATGTTTCATCTTATATTAGTTGACTAGCCTTGAATTATTAGTCCTTGACTTATCTATAAGGCAGCAGGGAACTAATGTTCCCAGATGTGGTCCATAAATAATTTTTATAGCTGTAATCACCTTATTGCTAATGTTTCAAAAAATATTTATACATTAATTCTTAATTTTTGATTGGTTCATCCCTATTTTTCTCGGGTAATATTAATTTATTGACTCCAAAAATTATCAGAAATTGTATTCTAGAAGCTTCTTTAGAATGATCACCTCATTATCACTACCTCAAAACCATAGAGCCTGCCTCAAAACCAAAGTGCCTGCCAGAGTTAAACTTGTCCTTAAGTGTCCCTTCATTGTTGAATTTGGTTATGTAGTATTGGTCTTCAATCAAGGCTTCCAAACAAAAATCAATAGGAAGGAGGGGTCACCTAATCAGTTGTAGCAGTTGTATTAGGTGTAATAGGATGGGTAGTTCAAAATCTTCATTTCATATCACAAAATTACAATTCATCCCTTTACCATATCTGTGCTTTGCTTAGAAAATTGATATGGAGGCTCTACTCAATATTGCATTCTTGTTGAAGGAATTTTTTAAAAAAGTAATTATTTAAATCCACATGCTCTACAGCAGCAGTGTCTAGGCATGATAAACAAAAAATGCCAATCTTAAGAAAAATTTACCTTATAAAACTTAACAACAAACAAACATTCTAGAAGCAAAAGCTACAACCAATAATGATTCTATTTCCATACATAATAATCAACTCTACACTCCTCCAATCTCTCTCCACTCTCAAACAATGTCTCACCTAATTTCAATTCTCTATCTCACTTTGCTCTCCTCCTTTGTATTCATCCCACACTCCATGCAAATCCTCTGAACCAAAAAATGACCATCTCCAATCCAATAATGGCATCGCCCTACCACTCCAATTAACCCCACTTTCCTCTCTCCCACCCATATTACTTACCAAGTTCCTGTCCAATAAAAACTAAATCTAATGGCAAATATCCATATGGTTAGCCCACCATAGAGCCAAAAAAAATGGACTTTGACATGGGAAACCATCTCCCATGGCTACAATGAACACAATTCTTAAATTTGAACCTGCTTCTGCCCTCCACCTATGCCCCAGTCCTCTTCTCTTCCCTAATTTGCAACACAAAAGGCCTCCACCAATTCTTCTACTTATTGGCAAACCAAACCTCAGTCCAAAGCAATCTTGGAAAAGACACCATTCTCTCCACCCTCATAATCCCCAATTTTGCATTTAGCTACAACATTCTTCCCCCTCTTCCTCATACCACCAAATTAATGGGGTCTCAGTTGACATGATCTCTCCCTCATTTCAGAGATTTCATAGCCCAATATACACTACTTCTTGGCACCACCTATTCACCGCTTAGGGTCTGTTTGGTTGCAGGAAGTGTAGAAACCTGGATTTCTACAAACCTCGATTTAGCCAAATCAAGGTTTTGCAAATCTTAATTCCTTTTTTTCAAATTTTACTTGATCCATTTGTTTCATGCGAAAGATGAGTAGGAAGATACATTATTATGCTTTTGGTTCTTCAAAATGGAATTGGAATTTGATTTTTGAAAATAATTTTTTATTTTTAAAATAATTATTTTTATTTATTTATTTATTAATTTTTTTTAACGTACAAAAATTCTCATTTTTAATTAATTTATTGAATATTGATTAATTTATTTATTTTCATTAATATTGATTTTTTATTTATTTGTAAATAATGCTATTTTTTCCAAATTACAAATACTAGTCAAAAATAACAAATTAATAATGATATTACTATAAATTTTGCCAAATCATAAAAAATTGTGTACATATGTCAAACATTTATTAATATTTTATCATACAAAAATATGTTACAAACTCCAAAACATTCACTACAAAAAAATTGTCTTATAAATACAAATCCATCAATATGGTCAATCTTTACACAAATTCAAATTTTTATCCATTTTTTTGCGTATGGTCCCAAAAAAGAAGTCCAAACATAACACAAAGAAGGCATCGTAGAAAAGTAATTTCTGCCTTTGCCATTGCTAAATCCACCTCACGAGCCTTACAAAGCTCGGCTCTCTCCACCTCTTGAGCCTTACAAAATTTGCACTCAGTTCCTTCATCACATACTATACTTTTAGATGGAGCACCTTTGAACCAATCAAAGTATCTTCATCCATTATTCCCCTACAAAAAAAAAAATCTTTAGTTCATACTATAATGTTCAATCCATAGTAATTTATAACATAAATATATTTGTATTCTTCAACAACCTTCTTGCTATTAGAGCAACACCAAAATTGGCACCATGGATTATTCGACGTGTGCGATGTCTTTAACAAGCATGGAACACCACATTGGCACATCAAGCAAAGCCATCAACCTATTATAAATAATGCATCATCAAATATTACATTAGTAAGATGAATATTACAATAAACTATATAATTGAAATTAAATTAATAAATTTCACATGCATCCTCTTCTATTTCAAATGTCCCTAATCTCGATGGGATATACCTCAGTTGGCTAGAATGTGGCATTAAGAACAAGTATGGGGGATGTCAAATACAAATATATCAAATCAATCACAAGAAAAAACATACCAGCACAAAGAAAGTATTATTCAAATGCTAAGACCCACCATTCAACAAAAAATTCAACAACCAGTACCAAAAATAGAGGGATTACATTCTTGAAATAGTAAGAAGATAAATTATATTTTCGGACTCGATATTGTAAGTTTTTAGTTAGCATCAGCATTTTAGATCACACAATGATAAGTAGAGACTTTATCAGATTAAATTTTATTTATGGACTTGGTTGTTGATATGGGATTTCCTAATTGGGCTCCCACTCCAATTACATCAAAAAAATCCTCAGTCATATGCTTATTGAGATAAATATTAAATGTCCTCTAGTTAGACAAAGTATAATGAAACCATGTCAAATAGGTAAAATTTGCATTAACATAAAACATCGAAATCAAACTGAAGTTCACATTGACTATTCGATCAGGTGTCATTTGAAGCTCTTATAAATATTGACATGAGCTATGTATTGTGGTCAGGATCTGCACATTGAGCTTGTATATGATCCGTAGAACTACAGATGAAACAAGCTCAAATGAAGATGCAACTCCTACATAGTTAAACACAAGAAAATCTCCCATTTCCAAGCTCTAAAATTAGCAAATTCTTTCCAGCCATGTCGAATTTCTAGTGTTTTGTGTGTATTGGGTGATAATTCCACCTCCCACATATGCCCAGTTGGGCCTTGCAACATGACCACATGGTTGTCTTTCTTATTCATGAGCTGTGAAACAAACACAAGAGGAATGCACTGCACAAAACACAATACAGTTTGTTTTCATAATAGTTATAGATATAAGTACATAAGCCTTCATAAAATGAGTAGTAAATTGATAATAGAATATGTATAAAACTTACCATTCTATCTGAAAAATATCCAAGAATAAGTTTGAAGAAAGGGATAGACCCATTAGAGCACTGTTCATCATAGAATTTCCCATGAATTTTATAGCATTTTTCACTGCACGATAAAAAAAAGCTCCCCTATTTCATCTTCCATGACAAATGACAAATGATAAACGCAGATGGTTATAGAAGAGATAACCCACAAGACTCTATCTTTTGTAGTCAAAAGATGAGGAATAAAATGATAACCCAAAAATATAGAAAACTAAAGAGCATAACTTATGAAGGGAACAATTGATGCAAAAAAGTGTTGCCATGAATTAGAAAAGTGCTGCTATGAATTAGAATAGTGCTGCTATGAATTAGAAAAGTGCTTCTATGAATTTAAAGGATATTCTAGTCACAAAATAAACAAAAAAGTGCTGCTATGAATTTGAAGGATATTCTAGTCACAAAAATAAATAGAAAAGTGTTGCCACAAATTAAAAAAGTGCTGCTATGAATTTGAAAGATATTCTAGTCACAAAATAAATAGCATTCAAACAGCGATATTCAAATAGTCCCAAATGGATTCCTTCGTCTATATAAGCTTAACAAAAATTGGTAGACTTGCAAACACCAACTCGACAAAAAATATGAAATGTACTCCAAAACAATGATAATACTGGAGTTTGACAGTCAAACTATGAATGTTAAAACTCAAAAAAACCTGGTAGTGTGATAGTCAACATTGAGCTATCATGTCAAAATAATCAAGTTCTAATGGTAAAACTAAATCTCAAGAGTTTTATGATATGCTCTATCTAGAGATCATCTTCAAACCTCAATTGTATATAGTTCACTCTTTCCACTTCAGTCATTCTCAAGAACCCTTTGGCTCTTGCGCTCTCAAGAAAAAAACTATCAAATGCTTGTAGCATTGTATCTTCATTGAGGTTAGGAATGGCTTTGAGAGCATCATACACTTTATCATTAACTGAATCAATATGTCCTTCATCCATGGCTATATGTTGAGTGCTTTTAAGACCCTCATGTAACTTATTGATGGCTTCACATATGACATCCATCGAACCAGCCATGCTAGCCTTCTTCCTTTTTGGCTTTGTTGAACATGATGGTGACACTCTCTCTTTGCTAGTTGCACTAGATTGATTGGAAGTGTTCATGTCCTCATCCAAATTAGGAGTTTCAACCGGCGTAGAAAAATCTCCATCATCTAGATCAACGACATCAAACACAAGGTTCACTTCTTTAGTCTCATGCGTTGTTGCAACTATTGTACCTTCAGCTACGTCATTTCCCACAATGAAGGCTAGCTCATTGAAGTATTGGAAGGGTTGCCTCTTATACACGTTGGCACCTTTGAAATCTTTTTGTTGTATGTGGGCATCATGAATGAATTAGTTTATTATCTTTTAGTTATGACTTAATAAGATAGATTATACTTAATCAAAATAATTTAAAGATCATATTACCTTCATCAGTTCATCCCACACTCTCTCATCAGCATCCATACATTGAGTGGTCTCATTCCATGCGAACCCACTCATATTTTTCAATTCTTTCATAATCCTATAACCAATCTTCCATGTTTTGAGCTTGTTTTTAAAATTATCCCTAGACAGATTTAGTTTCAAATCAAAATTGAACTTATTTTCAATTGCTATCCATGCCTCTTTTCGAAACCCGCCCTCTCTTTTTCAACCCATCTGGACCTGCTCTGCAAGAAGGTCAAGGAACCTATGTTCCATTTCTCTAGTCCAAACTACCTTCTTTGAAGAAGAAGCTGATTGGTTTGTTTGAATTCCACTATCCATTATTCAACAAATTTGAAACTCGTCACAGTCAATTAACAACTTCAAATACTTTCAGCCTATATATGACCAAAACAAACACAATAAAAATCAAATATGTTATATATCAACCAGTTAGTAATAGAGTTGTAAACCTTTTTCAACACTATATTTAAAACCTATCAGCCATTTGAGCATACACTACTAACGAAGCCTAATAACAATGATTTTGAGTAGATACTACAACCTCTCATGACAGTCTTAAATTCAAGCTATCAAACTGAAACATCATGCATTTATGAATAGAATGTTTCAATATGAAATGATAGATATGGAAGTATTTCACATTATAACATTCCAGTATTTCACATACAACAGCAGCCATTATTTCACATTATAACAACATTCTAGTATTTCACATACAACGGCAGCCAGTATTTCACATACAACAACAGCCAATATTTCACATTATAACAGTATTCCTCCTTTTGAAACAGCTGCCAGTATTACAATAGCAACCAGTATTACAACAATAGCTACTATTTTTTCACACAGTAGCCAGTATTACAACAACATGTAGTATTTTTTAATATTGAAATGATATTATAAGATGAAGCTAGAGAGATTATAGATTTATTTGATATAGAGATTGCATGTAATGATTCCAATTGAAATCAGAAACTATTCACAGCTATCCACAGTACCATTCATAACATCATAAAATGCTCATTTCATTTCAATCATCCACAAAATGTTCACACCAAACAAAATAGGAAAATACAGCCAGGTAAATAAAGATTCACTCAAAAAAAACATATGTACATGGTAGAGAACATCAGAGGTAAGATGAATGCACCACCATTAGCCAATATGGAAGCCAGTGAGTGCAAATAGATAACATATTTAGTTTTAAAAAGTATAAACTATGTGAAAATAACTGAAAATCATCACTGCATAGTGTAGAAATGAAGTGAATAATTGCAAGAACTTTAATCAATTACATGTAGAACAATAGAGAAAACACATTTTAAGCATCTACTTGAAAAGTGAAGTCAAACATTTTGTGGGATTGCAAGGATCAAACATAAATAGAACTTAAGCATAACTTTTTCAGTTTATACAATCAAATAAAGTTATAATAAGGACATATCAATGTCACAAAATATCATATCACTACAAAGCTACAAATATATTGTTCATGTTGATTTATTAAAACTATGCATGAGATCTATAGTCTTCCCACATCCTCCTAGCTATCTTATCTCAAAACATTCCGCAATCATCCCTATCTCGTTGACTCATCCCATATGTCTCAAGTAATGGTACATTTATCCCATCATGATCATCATCCTCTGCTACTATTTCTAATGGAACACCATTCTCTATAGTTATAAAATTGTGTAATATGCAACATGCTAGAACAATTTTTGTTTGTGTCATTATTAGATAAGACATTGCATGCCTCAAGATAGGAAAATGTTGCTTCAAAATCCCAAATGTGCGCTCTATTATATTCCTAAGCAAGGAGTGTTGGTGCTTATATAACTCACGTGCACTATTTATTGGGTTTTCTCTTGAAAACTCCTTTAGGTGATAACGTGTGCATCGATAAGGGGCAAGAAATCTAGGAATATTTGGATACCCAGCATCTACTAAAAAAAAATTCTTGCAAAAAATGTATAGAAATGAATATTGTCAGAATGTTGCCTCATTTTTGATAAACTTCACTATAAAATCATTTACAAGTAGATTTGACATACCTTGGGGAACTACTAATGGATCTTGTAATAACTCTCCTCAAATCTGCCCTAAAAAAAAAACTAATGAAAGCTCAAGGAATTTCATCAAACAATTCACATGCAAGGGACGTATGACTAATATAGTATTTCAACTAGCTTCAAATGACTTTTTCTTCAATTTGCATCAATGAGAATCTTGTGCTAGAAGACTACAATGGACTACACAATGACCTAACATGAGTGTGCTACTAACTTTGACAATATTCAGTGCATATATATGATCTAAGCATGAGAAATGAACACCTACAACCAACTGACATTTTTACAAACAGTTGGTATGCAAACTAACTAGCTGATAAATAATGATATTAAATTGCTTAAATGACACCAGCAACTATTATCTTCTTAATTGCAATGAAAATTACAATGCTCATGAAATATGGCCAAGACTTTGGCATTTACATGGATTACAAAATGATAATGCTGGTATAATGCACACTTATAGCTGAAAGCTTATAACACCCTAAAAAGAAATACGAACAAAGGACCTGGTTGTAGATGGCTGTAATAATTTCCTTCAATGCTGCCCCTTCTGCTTTGCTTTTTTCGAACTGCTTTTTTGGCTCTACTTTTTTGGGTTGCTTTTTTCGTACTCGCTTTTTCAGCCAGCTTTTTCGGTTCCGCTTTTTCGGACTGCTTTTTTATATCTGTTTTTTTGAATTGCTACTATGTTGAATCTTAAGACCATATCTTTCAATGGCGTCAAGATTTCCAGCTTGAAGGGATTTCATCCTTCAAATTATAGAGACATAATCTCTAGAAAATTTCCCAATTTCTTTGATATTTCCAAGCATGAATAAATGAGAGCTATCCTCTTTCTTTAAATCCCTTCCTCACTTGCTCCACGCTTCCATCTTGTCAATGTGGGATAATACATGACTTTTAATATTACTTCCTTTTTTTCTTTTTACAAAGTCCATGTATGTACTCAAAAGGGGGACTCTTGAGTTTTATGAAGTGACTTTATGAAACATTATAATATTAAATTTAAATAGTCACTTTACCATTGTAACTTCAAACATTAAAATAATATACCAAATAAACTCGAAATCCCACATATAATAGCTCATCAGAAAGAGCCCAACAAAACGCATCTCATCCTGTCACTGAAAATTGAAGGCACTACATCCCCCTATTGGCTTACTAAAAATAGTAAGTCTTTCTGAAAACCCAAAAAATGAACTCTGTTTGGTCTGTAATTAAATTTGACTAGGCCAAATAACCTCAGGATCCCTTTTGAAGTCCTGGTTAGCCCTCGGGACCATACAAGAATGGGCTAACGACAACATACCTCCAAACTGGCTAAGTGGGGGACATTACAGTCCGCCCCTCTTGAAATTTCTTGTCCCCAAGTAATCTCAACTCAGCATGTTGAATAATCTCCTCTGCCTCCCATGTCGCATCCTCAACTGGTAGGTTCCTCCACTTTACTAGGTACTCCTTGATAGTCCGCTTGCGAAGAACCCTCTCCCTAGAGTCAAGTATAGCCTCAGGAATCAAGATAAGCTTTCCCTCATCATTGAGAGGTGGCAATACTACTGAAGGCACCACATTATGCCCCAATTCCTTCTTAAGGCGTGACACATGGAACACGTTATGCACTTTACTGTCTGCAGGTAGCTCCAACTCATAAGCTACCCCACCCACTCTCCTGATTACTTTGAATGGTCCATAGTAGCGTGGTTTCAATTTCTTTGCTCTACTCCTCTTGAGAGAGGACTGTCTATATGGCTGTAACATGAGGTACACCATGTCTCCTACCTCGAAAGATCTCTCAACCCTGTGATAATCAACATATTGATTCTGTTGATTTTGTGCCCTTTGCAAATTTTCCTTCAAGGATAGCATAATGTCCTGACACTCCTGCAATATATCCTTGGCCTTAGGCACCCTACTATCCCCAAATAACAAATCCAAAAAATTAGGAGCATCATACCCGTACAGTGCCATGAAAGGGGACATTTGAATAGACATATGGAAAGAGGTGTTATAGCAGTACTCCTCTAGATGCAGCCACTTCACCCAAGCCTTCTGCTCTCCTGCAATGTAGTTTCGAAGGTACCCCTCAACCCATTTATTCACTATCTTTGTCTGCCCATCAATTTGGGGGTGGTAATTGGTACTCAGAGTTAGCTCTGTTCCACACAACCTGAACAACTCCTGCCAAAAGTGGCTCATAAACCTACTATCCCTGTCGCTGACTATGTTTTGTGGCATCCCATGTAATCTAAATACCTCTCGAAAGAATAGCTCTACTGTCTATACTGCTGAATATGTGGATGAAATCACAAAGAAATGTGCAAATTTCGTCAATCTGTCTACCATAACAAAAATACAATCCCGACCCTGTACCTTGGGGAGGCCTATAATGAAATCCATGGAAATGCTATCCCACTTCTTCTCTGGTATGGGTAGGGGCTGTAGTAAACCACCTAGAAAGGAATGCTCCTATTTGTTCTGCTGACATACTAGGCACTCCCTAACAAACTGAAGCACCTCTGTTTTGAGTCCTTTCCAAGTGAAGCACTCTCTCACCTGTCAATATGTCTTAAAGAATCCTGGATGTCCTACCAATGGTGAATCATGAAATGCCCTCAAAATCTTCTGCTTCATAACTGACCCGAGTACTAAATAAATCCTTTCCTTGTAGATGATCAAATCATTTATAACAGTATATCGACTATCCTGAATAGTTCCTTCAATAACACTAGATGCCCAACTATCCTTGGCATACTCTACCAAGATCAACTCTCTCCAATCGTCCATGACTATCCCAAAAACAAGAAAATGAGGCCTTCTGGATAAAGCATCTGCAACGATATTTTTCCTCCCTTTGACATAGACTATGTCAAAATCATAAGCATGTAACTTACTCACCCATTTTTGTTGCCTGTCATTGAGATCCTTCTGTCCAAGGAAATGTTTCAAGCTGTTATGATCTATTTTTACTCTAAATGTGCTCCCTGCTAAGTATTGCTTGAACTTAGCTAGCGCGTGCATGATTGCTAGCTTTTCTTTGTCATAGATGTTGTAAGTTCTCTCAACACCTCGTAATTTCCTACTCTCATATGTGATGGGATGTTTGTCCTGCATGAGGACAACTCCTACGCCCTCTCCTGAGGCATCACACTGTAGCTCAAAAGGCCTAGTGAAATCTAGAATGGCTAAAATAGGGCATGTACTCATCAGCTCCTCGAACCTGTCAAAATAAGCCTGAGCCTTCTCTGACCACTTGAAACTATCTCTCCGTGTCAAATCTGTAAGTGGTGCTGCTATCTGTGAAAATCCCTTGACAAATATGTGGTAGAACCCACAAAGCCCAAGAAATCCCTTGAGTTGTGAAGTGTTCCTCAGCGGTGGCCAATCCAAAATGGCCCTAATCTTGTCCGGGTCAACCCAAACACTTCCTACACTAATAATATGCCCTAGATAGAGCAACTCTATCATCCCGAACTTACTCATCTTGGCATATAATGACTCCCTCTCTAGAATGTTGAGCATTGCATCAATATGCTTCAAATGTTCCTCCCAAGTACGGCTGTATATCAGTATATCATCAAAAAAAATCAACACAAACTTCCTCAACTGATCTTTGAATACTCTATTCATATAGGACTAAAAAGTGGCAGGGGCATTAGTCAACCCAAAGGGCATGACTAAGAACTCAAAATGTCCATAGTGGCATCTAAAAACCGTCTTCTCCACATCCACCTCTCTAACCCGTATTTGGTGGTAGCCGAATCTCAAATCAATCTTAGAGAAGTAGCAGGCATCGTGCAATTCATCAATAAGCTCATCAATGCGCGGAATAGGGTATCGATTCTTGATTGTCTTCTTGTTTAGTTCCCTATAATCAATGCACATCCTCATTGTACCATCCTTCTTCTTCACCAATACTACTAAAGAAGCAAAAGGACTCTTGCTTGGTCGTATGTGCCCCATGTCAATCAACTCCTTGATTGCCTTTTCTATTTCATCTTTATATCTCTTTGGATGGCGGTAGGGTGTGATGATGACTGGCTTAGCCCCTTCCTCTAACTCAATAACATGCTCGATTCCCCTATCCGAGGGTCTCCCTAGAGGTATCTCACCAAACACCTTAGTATGTTTGGTTATTATTTTTACATACATCAGGTGGATACTCCTATTTATGTTGCTCTGTCACCTCAGGAATTACTCTGAATTTTGTTGTCCACTACACTTGGTCATGTCTGAAGAAACTCTGCATCCGCTTGAGTGACACCACTCGTAGTCTCCCATCTAACAAACCTCTAAGTACTATCTTCTTACCATTTATCTCAAACCTCATTTCCATTTTCTGGAGGTTAAATGTAAACTCTTCCAGAGATTTCATCCAATTCATCCCAAGCACCATATCCTGATCACCAATGTTGACAACAAAGAAATCTCCCACCATGTCATAATCTCCCAAACAAAGCTGCAAGTTGGAGATTTTCTTGGTACAATCGATTTTGAAGCCGTCGGCAACCATCACCTTAAATCCCCTATGCTCTTCTGTATGTAGCCCTCTGCGTGTCACAAAATTTTCATTAATGAAGTTATGTGTTGCCCCTGTATCAATGAGTGCCACAAATCTTTGTCCATCCAAAGTGCCCCTAACTCTAAAAGTGATGGCCTCTTGCATACTAGACAACTGAGCTATCGTGCTATCACTGTGTGCTTCCTCATGTGAAGAATTATGATCTCCATCTAATTTTGATGACTGCTCTGAATCTCCATCCACTGACTCTGCGGCTGAAAAGTACTCCATCTGCTTGGCTTTTTCTTTCAATGGACACTTATGTGACAAATCCCAAGGCTCCCTGCAATGAAAACAAAGCTTCTTCTTCCTGAGATCATTAAGTGTCTCATTTTCCAACCTCTTACTTTCCTCCTTATGTGGCTGACCCTCTTTATGAAAAGGTTTACTATCCTTATCTTTCCTCGAAGGGAAACTCTTTGCCTGGAATTTATTTTTAGAAGCTAAAGAGGAATCCATGTCATGAGTTTTCTTAATGGCTTCCTGCAAAGTGGGAGGGTTGAGAGCTTTAATCCACCCTCTCAAAGGATCAGATAACCCATCCATAAATAGAACCAGTGTCCTTCGTTCGGATACATCTGTTACTAACACTGCAAGTTTTTGAAATTCTGAAATGTATGTTTCCAATGATCCCCATTGTTTAAGCTGAGCTAACTCCTTGAAATGGAGTTCTGGATCCTTCCTATCAAAATGTTTCAATCAGTCTCTTTGTAAACTCCACATATGAGGTAATGTGTGCATGACCCATAGTGACCATACCATGATGCCACCACTCGTGTGCTAACCCATCTAGATGAATTGCTGCATACTTAATAGCTTCTTCCTCAGGCATAGGGTTCAATTGAAAGTATGTATCAAGCTTTTAAACCCAAGCTCTTGCTGTAGACTTCCCCGAGCCATCATAATATGGTAACTGAAGTTTCCCTACTTTCTTCCATAGCTCATAGCTCTGGTTCTTGTCATGTCCACGTGGCATATGTTTCATCTGCACATCCATATAATCCCTAAAGGTAATTGCAACAGTAAAATCTAGACCTCCGGCTTCCCAATCTCTTCTCAACTAGTCCTTTATATCAGTGATCTAGGGCTCTGGTACGGGCTGCTCTAGGGCTCTAGGAGGAAATGTGGGAATCATGGGCCTTGAACTCACTGTCCTAACTTGCTGGGGTGCATGACCAAAATTGTTCCCAACTTGTTCACCTCCATTATGTGTCCCATCCTAATTGTTCCCATTCTGATTGTTACCATTTTGATTATTACCATTCTGATTATTTCCTCCACCCATGTTAGCATTCAACCCCATTTGATGAGCCATCATCTGCATCATAAGCTCCATTCTCTAATTTTGTTCCTGTGCCCTCTGTTCTGCTAATCATTGTCCCTATGCCAAGGTCTCTAATAACTGTAAGAATCTTTCCTCTCCAGGATCCCGAGCATTCCTGTCTCCCATATTTCTGCCTTGATCAAAGAATATCTCCTCTATGTTTGTATGACTGGATTCTATGTCCACCTGCACGGATGAACTAGACTGTTTGTTCTGCAGGTCTGAAATCCTATTTTGTCTTGCTCTGGTATTGTGGAAATTATAAGGCCCCTATCTCATGTTCAAATATAAATGCTCTGATTTTAGTGTTTTGACATTTCGTCAAACACTTTCCCCTCTATTTGGCTGTTCCAAAATACCTATAAGACCTCCATAGGATGGCAGGACTTATAGCTCTGGTACCACTGTAATAACCCTCCTCAAATCTGCCCTAAAAAAAAAATTTGATGAAAGCTCAAGGAATTTCATCAAACAATTCACATGCAAGGGACGTATGACTGATATAGTATTTCAGCTAGCTTCAAATGACTTTTTCTTCAATTTGCATCAATGAGAATCTTGTGCTAGAAGACTACAATGGACTACACAATGACCTAACATGAGTGTGCTACTAACTTTGACAATATTTAGTGCATATATATGGTTTAAGCATGAGAAATGAACACCTACAGCCAACTGACATTTTTACAAATAGTTGGTATGCAAACTAACTAGCTGATAAATAATGATATTAAATTGCTTAAATGACACCAGCAACTATTATCTTCTTAATTGCAATGAAAATTACAATGCTCATGAAATATGGCCAAGACTTTGGCATTTACATGGATTACAAAATGATAACGCTAGTATAATGCACACTTACAGCTGAAAGCTTATAACACCCTAAAAAGCAATACGAACAAAGAACTTGGTTGTAGATGGCTGTAATAATTTTCTTCAATGTTTCCTGTTCTGCTTTGCTTTTTTTGAACTACTTTTTCGGCCTGCTTTTTCGGTTCTGCTTTTTTCGGCTGCTTTTTTCGTACCTACTTTTTCAGCCTTCTTTTTCAGTTCTTCTTTTTCGGACTGCTTTTTCGTATCTACTTTTTCAGATTGCTACTATGTTGAATCTCAAGACCATATCTTTCAATGGTGTCAAGATTTCCAGCTTGAAGGGATTTCGTCCTTCAAACTATAGAGACATAATCTCCAGAAAATTTCCCAATTTCTTTGATATTTCCAAGCATGAATAAATGAGAGCTATCCTCTTTCTTTAAATCCCTTCCTCACTTGCTCCACGCTTCCGTCTTGCCAATGTGGGATAATACATGACTTTTAATATTACTTCTTTTTTTGTCTTTTTACAAAGTCCATGTATGTACTCAAAAGGGGGACTCTTGATTTTTATAAAGTGACTTTATGAAACATTATAAAATTTAATTTAAATAGTCACTTTACTGTTGTAACTTCAAACATTAAAATAATATACCAAATAAACTCGAAATCCCACATATAATAGCTCATCAAAAAGAGCCCAACAAAACGCATCTCATCCTATCACTGAAAATTGAAGGCACTGCATCCCCCTATTGGCTTACTAAAAATAGTAAGTCTTTCTGAAAACCCAACAAACGAACTCTGTTTGGCCTTTAATTAAATTTGACTAGGTCAAATAACCTCGGGATCCCTTTTGAAGTCCTGGTTAGCCCTTGGGACCATACAAGAATGGACTAATGATAACATACCTCCAAACTGGCTAAGTGGGGGACATTACAAATTTGCTCTGGAGAGAGCCGAAGTAAGAACACGACTATCCGCAGTAGACCATTCGCAACCATCAAGAACGTATTGAAACTTATGATCAAATGAGCAAACACCCATAACATTCTATGACAAGTGGCCTTTTCTGTCACGATATTTAGCTTGTATCTTGACATCCACAGTAACTGGTATATGGGATCCATCAATTGCTCCAATACAATCCTATGAGATTCAAATGTGTAGCAATATGAGTAAATGTCAACTAATATGATTAAATGTCAAGTATGTAGAGCTATGAGATATACCTTGAAGTACAGATCAAAACAATCCTTCCCAATAATCTCAATAGGAGTGTTTGGACCAGCAAGTACAAAATAATCAACATGGAGAGATAAGATAGCCTTTAGGACCTTATAAAAGTATCAGCTAACTGTCTCCCCTGAGTGACCAAAGTTGTGACCAATTTTACGATTCCTCAGATTATGGCCAAGTGTATGGAGGAACATCACTAGTTGCTCTTCCAACCCTATGTTTACTGTATCTTCAATGTTTCCTTTTTGCCTTAGAATATCAGCTAGATGAAAGAAAGACCATCTAGTCATGCAAATTTGGTCATGACAATTTGTCTCATTAGAATGGACAATTTGCTTATAAAATGGAATTTCATCTCTTTGGCGCTTACGTCTTTCTCTCCTATCTTGTTGAGCAGATATTGCTATAGATGCCGCAAGGAAAGCAAGAATAGCAGCAAGAACACAAATTACTCTGGTCTTCCTAACAATGATAGCCAAGATTCTTTTATCTCTAATAGGAGTCATCGGTAACCTTAAAAAAAAAGTTGCAATTATACATGAGAATATAGTATTCGCCAATATGAGGAATTTTTAGAAAGTTTGCAAACTATCATCCAAACATAAACAATATATGAGTTCTTTCCAATATATAATCATCTTATCTAGACAATATATGTGAGCTAGATGATGAAATGAGATGAGCTAGAAGGATATATATCCATCTCAAAGATTTAAGATTTCTTAATTAAACTATATAATTTGAGGATTTAAGAAAATCTATCAAATATCAAAGTTATACAATTCTGAAGAACCTGAAAACAGCCAAAACTGAAGGATAGATCTAACAAATAAACTCCAATTAGGCACTTAAATATCCCAACGTATATGTAGAAGGATTGACTCTCCATCTTTTCTATGGAAGGAAGGCTGCCTCTCAATCTCAACGGCCTTGACAAACTCACACAAGGGGCGAGAAAGAAGTCCTATTTCTATCATGTTATGAAGATATTATGAGTGTTAGAAAGGTTAATCTTTCCTTGGATATATTTTAATTGGGATATTCCAAGGGTCTCTGCATGTATTTTGTCCACTTGTACACATGTGGAGGACATGTCATTGTTTGTCCTTTATTCCACATGTAAGGACAACTCTTGTTTATTTCTTTATTTAGTTTATCCTCCTTAAGAGGATTGTGACACTTTGCACACACCTATTATGAATGTGGCATTCATAGAAATGGGAGTTACAAATGAAACTCCTCTCTCATCTCTATATAAGAGATGCTCCTCCTTCTTTCTTCATAACTACATACCACTCTAAGCACTTGATGTTATTGTATTGAGCTACTTTTGCTCCAACACTCTCTCTCTCTCTTCTTTAGGCATTTGCCTTCATTCATAATAACTCACAAAGGGTTTTCTTTGCTTTCCCCTTATAAATCCTTGTCTCCATTGTTGAACCATCTTGGTGTATGCTCTTGGAGTTGCTAATCTTATGGTAACATTGTTTCACACTTAACTTACTTGGATTGTTTCTCGTTCCTTGCTCAACATTATCATTTCTTACATGGTATCAGAGCTTGGTTATCTAATCCTTGTTTTAAATTTTGTGGTGAAGGTTGCCATTCATTGGAGCACACCTTATTTGGAGACGTTATTGAGAGAAGAAGTTTGTGTTGTGATTTTAGCTCTTTTTAACTAATCTTGTGCATGCAAGCTTTATTTTTTACTAACCCTCTTTGGAAGGCTTGCCGCCAAAGGGTTTTCTTGCAAAGCTTCATATTTTTACTAACCCTCTTTGGAAGGCTTGCCGCCAAAGGGTTTTCTTGTAAAGCTTCATATTTTTCACTAACCCTCTTTGGAAGGCTTGCCGCCAAAGGGTTTTCTTAGTAAATTTTAATTTTTTTTAGTAAATTTTAATTTTTTTTTTTTGGTTTTTTTTGGACGGCATGCCGCCAAAACAAAACATATTACATTGGTAAAGCTTTTTATAAAAACTCAATAGTAAAGCTTTCTATCTCTCTACTTTTTCTTACTTCATTTATAAAAAAAACTTTTTTTTTCTTTAGAAAAAAATAATATATTTTACTATATTGTTTTTTTTTTTAAAAACATAGTGCAAAGCTTTTTTTTATATATAAAATTAATTTTTTTTTTAATTCAATTGGGCGGCCGCGCCACCCGCGCGCCACCCCGTGCCTCAGCGCGTAACCGCCGCCGACGGCACTGTCCCCATTTCTCTACGCGCAAGCGCCGCTGTTGCAGACTCACGCCGCCACGCGCAAACATCGCCGCCGATCCCGACTTGCGCCACCGCGCGCAAACACCGCCGCCGCTGGTACAGCTCTGCACCTCTGCGACCCCTGCCGCGCGCAACCGCCGCGCACTCTTGCGCCGCTCCCCACTCTACTCACATTTTAAACCCCAACCACCGCTTCTGCCGCTACCTCGGCCCTCCGTTCGCCACGTGGTGACCACCGACCTTGGCCGCTCCCATTACGCGGTGACCACCGACCTCGGCCCTCCGTTCGCCACGCGGCAACCACCGACCTCCGCCCTCCTTTCGCCACGCGGCAGCCACCGACAGCTCCGCTCCACTTTCACATTTTAAAAAAAAAATCCTTCCCCCTCTTTCATAATTTTAAACCTTTTATGTTTTAAAATTTTGTTTTAACTCAAACTAATCCAACTTGTATTATATTAATTTTTTAATTGTTTAATAAATTAATTTTTAATTTTCTCTATCACAATTAGTTAAAATTAAAAATATTCTTAATCTTAAAAAAAAAACAAAAAAAACTAATTGTTTTTTCAAATAATAAAATTTAAATTTTTTTTTCTCTCATTTACCAACATTTTTTTGTTTTCAATCCATCTGATTTTCAAATTAAGGGCATTTATTTTTTATTTTTTTCAAAAAAAGCGAAGAATTTTTTTTCCTAATCATGTCAACATTAATTCCAGAAATCAAACTTAATTATTCTAATTATCATTCTTGGAAAACTCATATCTCATTTATTTTTCGCTTTAAACATCTCTTCGAAATAGCTACTGACCCTTCTCTTGAGCCCAGTTCAGCAGCTACTCAAGACGAGAAAGATACTTGGAAAGCTAAAAACGAAGAAGCTTTAGGGTTAATTGGTATTTCTATTATTCCCGATTTATATGTTTTAATTGGTCACTGTTCTAAAGCTCATGATGCATGGTCCATCTTGAAAACCAAGTATGACAGTGGCGATGAATACCGCAAAATACAATTGCAAGATCAACTTGAAGATCTCAGGTATGCAGATTTTAAAGGTATGGATGAATTCCTCTTAAAATTTGATTCTCTTAAAAGTCAAATTTTGGCCTTAGGTGTTCAATTAGAGGACATTCGTTTAATCCATCTTATTCTTAAAAAATGTCTTCCTAGACAGTTTCAACAGTTTATAACCAATATTCATGCACAGCTTGCTATTCCTACTTTAACTTCTCAGTTAACTTATGTTATTTTTCAAACTTTATTAAGACAGGAAGAAGCTAAGCTAATTCAGTTTGGTACTCTCAAATCAACTGAACATGCCTTTGTCTCTAGAAATTCAACTAATAATTTTCGTTCCAATAATAATAATAATTACAAACAATCTAATTCTAATTCAAATAACACCAACAATAAATTTCATCCCAAATATAATAATACCCATCATCCTAATAATACTCGTAATACTAATAATCAAAGGAACCATTCCAATTCCAAACCTCATTGTTCTTATTGTGGCAAAGATGGTCACCTTATCAATAACTGTTTTAAAAAACAAATTGATAAAAAACCTATGAATCATAGTACCAATCATCAAACCACAAACCATAAAAAAGGTAATTCGACTAGTTCTAATCCTCGTCATGCTTTTACTTGTAGCTTTAATCTTTGTAAACCTTTAGAATGGATTGTTGATAGCGGTGCATCACAACATGTCACTTCTCATAAAGAAATTTTTGATTCCTTACAACCTGATATTGCTAACATTCCTATTCAGTTAGCTAATAATCAGACTTGTAAAGTTGAAGGACTAGGTGATGTTACTATTCCTAATGGTAAATTGCATGATGTTTTATATGTACCTGACTTGAAAACTAATCTACTTTCTGTTTCATAGCTATGTCAGAACTATAAAGTTGAATTCTACAAAGATACATGTTATATTATAGATCCTCAAACTCTCAAAGTGATTGCTTATGCTAAAATGGATAACGAAAATTTGTTTAAATTCCATGAATTTGCTAGTTCACGATATTCTTTACATACTTCTATTGATTTCAATATATGGCATGAAAGACTTGGTCATTTAAATTCTGATTATATTACTTTCATGCAAAAGCATAATATGGTTGATGGCTTACCTAACATTATTCCTTCCAAGATTTCCTGTACAGGTTGTATGAGTGGTAAGATGCATAGGGAGCCCTTTCCAAGTGGAAAATCATGGCGAGCAACTCATAAGTTGCATCTTGTCCATAGTGATCTTTTGGGTCCCATGGAGAATACCTCCATCCAAGGTTCTCGGTATGCACTTACCTTTGTTGATGATTTTTCTAGACGAACTTGGATCTATTTTTTGCATAGCAAGGATCAAGTTCTTGATATATTTATTGAATTTCAGTTATATGTTGAAAGGCAATCTGGGTATAAACTTAAAATTCTTAGAACTGATAATGGGAAGGAATATGTGAATAATGCTTTTCATTCTTATTTGAAATCGTGTGGAATTAAGCACGAGCTTACTATTCCTTATACACCACAACAAAATGGTGTAGCGGAAAGAAAGCATCGGACCATTGTTGAAATGGCTCGAAGCATGTTGCATGCTAAGAATTTGCATTATAAATTTTGGGCTGAAGCCATGTTTTGTGCAACTTATATTCTTAATCGGACTCCTACCAAAGCTCTCAAGGCTATCACTCCAGAAGAGGCTTGGTCTGGTAGGAAACCGAATTTACATCATTTACGGATATTTGGTTCTATTGCTTATGTTCATACGCCTAGACAGAAAAGGCATAAATTAGATGCTAAGTCATCTCCTTATATGTTTGTTGGCTATGATGAAAACACTAAGGGTTATCGTGTTTATGATTCCACTACTAACAAAGTTCAAGTTGCTAGAGATGTTTGTATTGCAGAAAATGGAGTTCATGATTGCTCTACTACAACGGATGAAGAATTTAGTGGCACTAAAATTGTGCTAGTGGAGGACCAACCTCCTTCTCTTAACCCTACTCTTTCTCTTAATCAAGTACCACCGGTTATTTTTGCTCCTACATCTCATGATACTCAAATAGATACTAATGATACTTTTCTTACTCATGATTCTTCCTCTAGTGATAATTCCATTACAACTAAACGTAAACCTAAATGGGCTCAAAATCTCATCAATGAAGCTGATGATTATATTTCCAAATCTGGTGGAATTAAACATAGAAGGATTAATTATTGTAATTATGCTTTGATGACTACTATTATGAATTCTAACGATCCTAAGTCTTTTGATCAAGCTAACTCTCAACCTCATTGGCAAAAAGCCATGCAAGAGGAATATGATTCGTTACTTGCTAATCACACTTGGGACTTAGTCACATTACCTCCTGGCAAAAATCTAGTTTCATGTAAATGGTTATATAAAACAAAATTGAATACCAATAATGAAATTAGTAAGTTTAAAGCTAGACTAGTTGCTAGAGGTTTTTCCCAAATTGAAGGCTTAGACTATAATGAAACCTTTGCACCTGTTGCTAAAATGCCTACTATCAAATTAGTTCTTGCTTTAGCATCTAAAATGAATTGGCCCAATCATCAAATGGATGTTAAAAGTGCCTTCTTAAATGGTGAGTTACATGAAGAAATCTATATGGCCCAACCTCCTGGATTTGTTAAGGAAGGTAGTGAAAATCTAGTTTGCAAATTGAACAAATCTATTTATGGTCTTAAACAATCACCTAGAGAATGGTATTCTCAAATTAATTCTTTCTTCATTTCTCAAGGTTTTACTAGAAGCAAAAATGATCCTAATTTGTATATTAAACATACTAACGATGATATTATCATTGTTATTGTTTATGTAGATGATTTAATTCTCACTTCTAGTTTAGACATTTTGATTTCTGATATTAAATTCCAACTTAAACAAAAATTTCAAATGACCGACTTAGGTATCTTACATTACTTCTTAGGTATGCAAATTTTTCAAACTCCTAATGGTATCTTTGTTTCTCAAAGCAAGTATGCTTATGATCTTTTAGAAAAATTTAAGATGAATGACTCTAACCATGTTTCAATTCCATGTGAATTAGGAACTAAATTAATGAATGATATGAATACTCCTTTTGTTGATGAAACTTTGTATAGACAGTTAGTAGGAAGTTTAAATTATTTAACTCTTACTAGACCTGATATTGCTTATAGTGTTGGTTTAGTGTCTCGCTTTATGTCTAAACCTCAACAAACTCATTTTAAAGTTGCTAAACGCATCTTAAGGTATATCAAAGGAACTATTAATATAGGCTTATTTTATGATCCAAACTCTGAATTCATTTTACATGGCTATACTGATTCCGATCTAGGTGGAGATCCCAATGATGGGAAATCCACTTGTGGTTACTTTTTCTTTGTTGGTTCAAGTCCAATTTCTTGGAAAAGAAAAAAGGAACACTCTATTTCCCTATGCTCAACTGAAGCTGAATACAAATGTTGTACCAATGCAGCTAAGGAAGCCTTGTGGATTCGAAGACTTCTTGATGATTTCGGTCTACTTCAACAATTACCTACACCTATACATTGTGACAATCAAAGTGCTATTGCCTTGGCAAAGAATCCAGTGTATCATGCCCGCACCAAACATATTTCACTTCAACATCACTTCATTCGAGAACAAGTTGAAGACAATCAAATTATTCTTCTTTATTGTAAAGGAGAAGATCAAGTGGCTGATATTTTAACCAAACCACTTTCTAAAGAGAGATTTCAGTTCCATTGTAAAAATTTGGGTTTACAACCCGTTGAAGTAAACTCCCCAAGTAAAGATTAAGGGGGGGTGTTAGAAAGGTTAATCTTTCCTTGGATATATTTTAATTGGGATATTCCAAGGGTCCCTACATGTATTTTGTCCACTTGTACACATGTGGAGGACATGTCATTGTTTGTCCTTTATTCCACATGTAAGGACAACTCTTGTTTATTTCTTTATTTAGTTTATCCTCCTTAAGAGGATTGTGACACTTTGCACACACCTATTATGAATGTGGCATTCATAGAAATGGGAGTTACAAATGCAACTCCTCTCTCATCTCTATATAAGAGATGCTCCTCCTTCTTTCTTCATAACTACATACCACTCTAAGCACTTGATGTTATTGTATTGAGCTACTTTTGCTCCAACACTCTCTCTCTCTCTTCTTTAGGCATTTGCCTTCATTCATAATAACTCACAAGGGGTTTTCTTTGCTTTCCCCTTATAAATCCTTGTCTCCATTGTTGAACCATCTTGGTGTATGCTCTTGGAGTTGCTTATCTTATGGTAACATTGTTTCACACTTAACTTACTTAGATTGTTTCTCGTTCCTTGCTCAACATTATCATTTCTTACAATGAGGAACTATGTATTTTGCTTTGATGTTCTATATGACTACCTGATACAAGGGGGAAGAAGGAAGTCCTATTTCTGTTATGTATAATATCATGGATTTGGAAAAATAGCCCATCATGATTCTTCTTCTATGATTTCATAAAATCGAAGTTTTAAACATGTAACATATCAATTTCTAAGGTTTAAACATGTAACATATCAATCAATTTTCTCTCTGAAGACATGAAATTATGCATCATATTGATTAACTAATTCATTTAATTCTTGACTCACAGATTGTGGCAGGATAATAAATCAAATATGGGAAATAGAGGAAATAGGTTTTTCTACTTCATTTTGACAAGAAAGAAGAGATTGCATGCTTAAACTCAAAAATATTAAGCAAGTGTTGAAACATGTTTACTGTTGTATCAAAAGATTAATTTATTAAGGCTTGATTTCTATGCCCCAAATCTGGTGGAGGATGTTGTGATCATCATTAAAGTTTATATATAGTCAAACATAACTAAATAAGATGGTTGTCAGCTTAAGCCATAATACTTAGAAGAAAAAAAGAAAGTGTAAGAGCTTAACGTACAACCAATCTCAATTGTGAGTGTACGAATTATACACTAGATCTCTTTGTTTGGTTTCTACAACTGATGATTATCATATGCTAGCACTGCCATACGTACTCAAACTTATTTTTCTTTAGATGAAAGGTCTTGTGTATAAAAAGCATGGGAACTATCGTATACTCACCACTGTCATTCTTTGTGACATCATTTGTTGCCTTCTAAGAAACATACTGTAGGTAGTCTGACTCATCATTTTGATTTGCTGACACTATTTACCACATATATTCTGCTCATTAAAAACATGCAGAAACAATGAATGAAGCACAGAATAAAATGAATTTAATTTTAAACATGTTTGAGATAATTTAGAACATCAAAGTAAAATACATAGTTCCTCATAATATCTTCAAATATGAGCTATGTATATCCTCTTTTCTATACAAGGGGCGAGAAAGAAGTCCTACTGGCCCACTGCTTCCAAACTTCTTGTTGCCTGGCATCTTCTAGTGACAATGTTCCTAAAGTATATGTGGTTGCAGGCTGGAACGATGAACTTTTCTGATATAGATTTTTTATGATCACTAGACTCTAATGATGGATGGGGCCCGAATGGAGATAATTAGCAAACATCTGGATCTTTTTGAGTTTGTTATCTTGTGATATTATTTTTGAAATACTTTATTAACCACATTTTGGCTATATGGATTACTTTTCTGATATGTAATCAAATGTATACTACTGTTGGGTCTAGCTATTGAAGTAATTGCTTAAGTTAGGTACTCTTTGCTGTTTACTTTCAGTTGAACTTAATTGTATTTAGTCATTAATATCAAAATTCCTAAGTTTATTAAAGATTCTTATGATTCAAGAGCTTAGTATATTAAAGATATTTACTACTTGAGAATTTGGTCGGAATTAGATGAAACGTTATGCAACGCCTCTTTCCAATCCTGGAGCTTTTATGGACTATATCTATACTTATATAGCTTACTTGGTACTTACTACTACTCTCTTTATTCAAATTTTTTTCATTTTAGCTGATCAACTCTTTTTATAGAATCATCAAATAAGATAGAATGTAACCCCCACACTAATTACAGTAGCATTCATTTCTTAACGTCATTTATCATAACTGTCAAATAAAGAAATGCGAAAATGGACCACATTTTATCCTTACACTAACTTTAGCCATTCTGCAAAGCACAGAGCTATCTACCACCTAGAAAAGTTGTACAGAGCCTATTTAATGGCGAACCAATGCTACTTATATTATTCATATAATTGAAAAAAAATGTTTGCTTTCCTTATCTAAAATTAGAATTTCCCAATTTGATGTCCAAATCAAATGTACGCTGCTATGATAGTAGGAAAATGTAAATAAATTTTTATTTCTTAATAAATTATCTTGAAACGTTGGTTGAAATAATTTTTTGAATGAAGAAACTATCCACTCTAAGAGGGTGTGAGTGAGGTGTAAAGTGGCTTGTACATTGACAACTGAGTAGAATCATATATTTGTCCCTTCATATTCATATAATATGATACCTATGTTACATTGATTGCAATCCAGATTTAACATTTAAGATTAAAAATAGCAAAAGGAAAGGCAAGAACAATTTTAGATATTGGAAACTTTTACCACAAATAAATTTGTCGAACTTTTTTTAAAAGACCAATAAATTTTCTGTGCAAACGTCATTTCGAGTTTTTCTTTTTTGTGACATCTATGTCCACACATTCAAATTTACACTAGATACCCAAACAAACCAAAATCAAGTGTAACATTTATAGGGGAAAAAAAGAAAACAACAAATATATACCCACAAAATGAAAACAACAAAAATACACCCACCTTTTCGAGTATAGAATTCCTCTAAAGAAATGCCAGACAGACCCACAAAATCAAAAATCGATAAAAATATTGGGAACTAGTCCTCATAAACTAGTTCTTCCAATTGAGGCCATTAAAAAGCCCAGTCAGATAGAAAATATATGTTTAGCCTCTGAAACACTCATTTACAAAAAAAATGTTTGTTCTCCTGTCATAAGGTAGCTCCTTCAGATTCGAGTCCACGGCTAGTTTTATTTGCAGATAGAAAATTCAAGAAATCTAAACAATGGCAAAATTGTGGCTTTACATCCTACAACATGTACTGTGATAATAATGCTCAAAATTTCAAGATGGTCAGATAATGGAAACTATGTGTTTGCTACAATGACGAAGCTTTTAAAAAAAAAATTGTTCAGTCCCTTCTTTAGATTCAACAAAGACTGATGCGACACTAATGGCATGCCTAAAATAGGTACCCTGATGAAGACATTGGTAGAATGGAAGTTTCAAATAATTATATCTAAACCATACTCTAAGCAGGCCTCAGACCGTTATGGTTGATGGCAATAGAAGACATTTACAAAATATCCACCTTGAGTTTCGTTAAGTCCATGCACTCTCCCAGAAGAACTATTTTGAATGAAATCAGAACATGGCTAAAATTGTACCAGATTCTGTTAATTGTTGAACATGGGTCGAGATAGCTAGGGATAAGAAAAAAAAATTGCCAAAACAGGGAGATTGAGGGGAGGGCAAACTTACAGAAATATACAATTATTGGAAAACAAGAGTGCGGCAGGGGAAGAAGAAGGCACAAAATTTGTGGGCTTTCTGCACCAGATGCCCATGTAAATCGATTGACCACATTCTATTCAGCATATTTGATTGCATTTATTTTTTTAATTAAAAGAGGGGTAAAAGGCCAAGTGCCTACCAAAGAGAACACTCTCAGAGCTCAATCTTTTCACCCAGGTGAAATTTCAGCGCATGGGAAAACAAAACTGTGTAGAGTATGTACCATGGTATTTGCCCAAGTTTGAGGTCACCAGAAACAAAGTCGAGAATTTAAGCAAAAGCAGCCAATAGCTCCCTCTTTGATGTCTCGTCTTCTAGAAATCCTTGATCATGTTTTTCCAAGCTGCATTTTCTCACACGTAGTTACCCATGTTTAAAAATGGGCATAATAAACAGCAAAAAAAAATAGGAGAAAGCACTTTGTAAGAGACGACGGCAAAACCCTCTATTCACCCAGGAAATCGAAAAAACCCTCTATTAATCTAATGCAGACACACCTTGTTATGCAGATGCAGAGCTCCAAGCAAGAAATCCAAGAGCCAAACCAGTGTAAACGCCATGAAGTAGCCAAATCAGTATAAAAATGCAGAGTGAAGCAGCAGAGTAAGGAATATTAGGTCAAGATATAGAAAATATATTCACCCGTGGGTGCCAAAAAAAAATGCAGACACCAAAAAAATTCCAAATTCATTTTGTTTGACTCCCCAAAAAGTGAAATCGGGTTTTGAAACTCAATTCCAAGTTTTGAGAGGAAGTCACATACTCTAGTTTTGAAGCAAAATTGGAAGCCGGATATTCTACTTCCATTTTGCTAATTTTGAAACAAACACTATTTTTTAAAAAATTGGGTCATGTAAAAGCTAATTCCTGTCATCTTCCTTGCAACCAAACGAACCCTTAGGGAAGAATTTGCACAACAAAATTATGATATTTTGAGCCAGTCTCATTGAAGAATTTGTGGATCAAACACATGGGCAGTCAGCTTGCCCATAAAATAGTAGGAGAATCGATTCAAGGTAGCTCTCCTACTCCTCTAGCCGGAACTGATCAAACCTTCCCATTCCCACTATTTTAAGGGATCGGATTGAGCCATAAAAAATTCTTCATCACTACATTAACCACTCCACACCATACATAGTATGGACTGCATCACCCCTATATATAATTCTGCATTAAAGCCAAGTGGGACGGACTGCATTGCATTAAAGTCAAGCCACTACAGGCCCATAGCCCATAAAATGATAGGGATTTGAATAATATGTTGAGGGACAATTATTCTAGATAGCCCATAACATAAAATTTTAGGGCGATCTGCCCCCAAAATTCTAGGTGCCCATAGCCTAGCCATAGAGAACAATGATACATTGGCCATGTGGAACAACAACATCCATGTGGATATTGGGGTTTCACGCATACCAAAAAAATTAGATTATCTGGTTTTTGTAGATGTTTCTGTAACATCAATATACAAACATTACAAAATAGTGAATTCAAAATCAATATGTACTTGATTTAATAGTTACAAATCAAAGATTGTTTTATGGAGATGATAGTGATATTTGTTAGCGGGAGACTAATTTACTAATAGTAAAAAAAAATAACGAATAAAAAAATATGTTTTTGACTATTATATTTTTAATTTAAGTATTTTAATATTTTACTTTCTAAATGATAATTTTAACTATAAGTTTACATTTAAAATGATTTAATAAATTAAAGTATGTGTGCTTACATATTTTCCATTTGAAAAAAAAATTGTATTATAATTTATTATTTTTGTTAAAAAAGTCATACCATATATATTTCAATATTTATCTCAAATGAACTCCTTTTATGATATTAATCAATATATATATATATATATATATATATATATATATATATATATATATATATATATATATATATATATATATATATATATATATATATATATATATATATATATATATATATATATATATATATATATATATATAGAAATTTGATTTAATTAGTTGTATTAAGGTTTAATTTTATTTTTTAATCAAATCAACTTACCTGTTCATATTTAGATCAATCTATGCATTTGAAATCTATTTTTCTTTCACAATCTTCTTACAATTCTTCGAGAGACAGAGACTCCAGCTCAAGCAGAGCTCTTGTCTTGTTTAATATTGATCTCAAAAGGTGGATCCATTAGGGGAGAGGACCTGGTACTTGAACAGGTACTAATAGTTGTGAATGCCATTAAGATTATCTGGGCCAACTATAGTATCAATGTAGTTTATTAATTGAACAATAAGATAGTAACTTTGTTGAATGAAATTTATCAATATTTACTTCAAACTAAATCACTATAAAATATTCTTGGCTAGAGCATTGATTTACTATATTTGATACCACTTCTAGACAAAAACATTCATTGTGTGTTACATATATTACCCATTTAAATGTTACTTAGAATAAGTCAAACTACTATATACACAATATCAAGATACATGCAATAAATGTTATATTTAAAGTGGTACAAAATAGCTGTCTCAACTCATGGACAAGATGTCAAATCCTTGCTTAATGTCTGATTGATGACTACTGCATTGCTATTCAACTACCAATACCTATACAAATCTACATAAATAAACTTTTGTTTAACAGTCATCCCATCTCTGACAAAAGTAAAATCATCTCTGACAAGATTTGAAACCAAAATGCTGGAATTAGAGTGATCGATCAACAAAGCTGGAGCATTTTGCAAGCAAAGTTTGGAGTATTTTACAAGCAAAGCTAGAGTAGATGCAATAAATTGGAGTACCTGCAATGGTAAAGATAGATTTTTTTGAGCTCCCCAATCCATTCAAATCAAACAATTAATGCACCATTATTCAAAATTTGTTCTTGAACACCACAAAGTTAAATGCAAGCCAATCAAATTACAGAGTTTGAAAGCCATGGATCGACCATTTCAAAAGTCTTAGAAAAGGCCACAAAGTTTGTATGCCATAGATCAACTAGATTCAAATTTCAAATTCTAAGTGTTGGGAGGGAAAAAGTTCTATTTATAGGTATTAATATGACATGTATTGAAATTATTCCTTTACAAATTTGTATGCATTCTCTATGACTGCATTGTCACGTTGAACTTAGTTGCTAAGGATATCAGAGGGTCACATTGAACTTAGTTGTTGAGGATATCAGAGGGCACAATAGCATCAATTTATCATAATATCAGTAGCATAAATTTTTCACAATATCAGAGGGCCCAGTAGCATCAGTTTATCACAATATCAGAGGGCTCAATTAACCATCCAGGTATTTTAATTCTGCCATTTTTTTAAGGTATGCTCTTACAATCCATCATAGTGTAACATCATATAACGTATGTTGTTCTTCTTTTCCAATGTTATTCATATTATAGTATGTTGTTATTTATGCTATTTCTGTCATAATAGCTTACAACACTTTTCCAATGTTATTCATATTACAGTATGTTGTTATTTATACTATTTCTATCATAATAGCTTACAACATTTGAAAAAAATAATAGCATACTATACTATTTTTGTCATAATCTACTATGTAATAGCATGTTGTTATTCAAAAAATGTTTGCTTCATAGTATTATAATAGCATACTAAAATAGCATACTATAACATCATACTATAACATCATACTATAATAGCATACCATAACAACATACTATTACAACATACCATAACAGCATACCATTACAACATAACATAACAGTATACTATAACAACATACCATAACAGTATACTATTACAACATACCATAATAACATACTATTATAGCATACCATAATAGCATACTATTACAACATACTATAACAGTATTATAATAGCATTCTATAACAACATTCTATAATAGAAACAAGATCAAAGTCAGTTTCATATAATCTGTCACAATCCATCAATAACAATATTATAATAGCATTCTATAACAGAAACAAGATCAAAGTCAGTTTCATATAATCTGTCACAGTCCATCATACAATGTATGCTACTATTCTTTATGCTTACTATTCTTTCCCAATGTTTCCATCATCTAATACATGTTGTTGTTCTATTTAGGCATTATGGCAACAGGGAAGAGAAGAAGCAAAAGAATTGCCCAAAAATTTAGACCTCGTTATGCACGAGGTGTTAAATTAAATGTTATTGACTCTGAATATGGGGATAGTGCAGCCAAGCCAACTCCTGATAACACAACTCAAAACTCTGAATGCCAAAATAATAAGAAAAGGTTGCAAGGAAAGAAATGGATAGAAGAGGCTATGGAACATGCAATTGAAGATGTTGAAGACAAATATTTTTCAGTAAGAGGAGCAGCTAAGAAGTGGGGAATCCCTCTTAGTAGCTTATCTTATTGGCTAGTAGGACTCACAACAACAAAAACAAAAGGACCACCGACGATTCTCTCCTTGGAAGAAGAACTAGAAGTTGTTGAGTGGTGTAAGGATTTAGCTCAACTTGGTCGTGGATTGAAGGTGATTCAACTAAAGTCACATGTGGCTCACATTTGCCAAACAAGGCCAAATCCATTCAAAAATGGATTACCTGGTAGATCATGGTGGGTTGGATTTCGCAAACGCCATCTAGATTTGACAATAAGGACTGCAGAGGGTCTAGATAGAGATAGAGCAGTGATGCTACAACCATGTATTGTGGCAAATTTTTATAATAATTTGGCAACATTGTATGCTACTAACCATTATGAACCAACACACATTTGGAATTGTGATGAAACAGGAGTGCAAGCAGGCAGAAACTGTGGGATGAAAGTGATTGCAAAGTTGGGAAGTAGAAGTGTGCCTCAAATCTTAGCCAAAAGTAGAGAATGGATTACAGTACTATGTTGTATCAATGCTGCAGGTCACAGCATACCAAGATTTTATCTTTTTAAAGCAAAGAGAAGACTTAAAAATTACATTGCTAATTGTGAAGTTGGAGCTTGTATGGTAGCACAACAACATGCTTGGATGACAAAAAAATTATTCTTAAATTGGCTCCATCATTTTGCTAGATCTGTTTCAGGGGGTGCTTCACCCAAAAATAGGCATCTCCTTATTTTTGATGGACATGGAAGCCATGTTGCCTTTGCTACAATCCAAGAGGCAAGATCCTTAGGCATAGATCTTCTTACATTGCCTGCTCACACTAGTCATCGACTACAACCTTTGGATGTAAGTGTATTTTCTCCATTCAAGTCATATTTCAAATGTGAGAGGTCAAAATGGATGTCTAAACATCCACACATTGAAATAAGGAAAATGGAATTAGCAAAACTAGCAAGCAAAGCTTTCAAACTTGCCCTTGTACCTGATAATATTATAGTTGGCTTTTGAAGGATTGGAATTTGACCATTGAATAGTGATGCTCTTTGTAATGGAATGAAGCCAAGTGATGCATTCAATGTGTAAGATGAAAATTTTGCTGAAGGAATTGCAAGCATTTTAAGGCTAGCTAGTTATGATAATGAAGATGTCATTAAAGATTATGTGGCACAAATGGCAAAACAGCAATGAGATGATTCATTTCAAAGCCAAAATCCACCACCAAATGTTGTGCCCTCAACTCCACCAGCAGATCTTGTGCCCTCAACTCCATTTGAAACTGGCATGCATGAAGATATGAGTTTGCCAACACAATTTGATCCACCTGATTGGATTAAAGAAGGAGCAAAGGAATTGGGAGTGCAGATTGAGTTTCAAAATGAAGACATTTCATTATCCATTCCTTCTCCACCTTCAATGCCAAGAGAAGAGGTGGTTCATTATTATGCTGAAGCAAAAATTTGGGAAACTATAGATCATAATGAGGATGAAGTTGGATATGGTGAACATAATCTGGAAGCTTCAAATTTAGATAATACTGAAGATGAAGGTGGACTAGCTGAACATAATCTAGATGCATTGAAGGGATCTGTAGCTTTGGAGACAGAAGATGAAGAGATTTTATGTAGTCAGGGGTCACTAAGAAGTTTTTTGAAGCTACCAATTGAAAGGGTCACAAAGAGATCTGTGCCATCTGATAAAGCTACTCTCCAATTGGGAAGAAAATCTCAAATACTTACATCTAATGAGTACATAATGTTGCAAGAGCAACAAGAAGCAAGGAAAGTTGAACTTCAGGAGCTGAAAGAAAGGAAGAAACAACAGTTGGAGGGAAAAAAAATACTACAAATTTAGCTAAGAAAAAGGAAAGATGCGCAGAAACTTGAAAGAGAGACAATAAAGCAACAGAAGAAAGAGGAAAAGTTGCAGCAACAAAAAGAGAGGGAGTTGAAGAAGAAAGAAAAGGTAGATTGTAGCAAAGGTAGGCTGGCAAAACAGAAAGACAAAAAAGGAATTGAAAATATATGCCCTATGCAACTTGATTATAACATCAGTATTTCAGAACCAGATGCAAATAGAGTGGGCCATCACAACAATACTCCAACAACCCCCTTACCGGAGCATCATCAAATTTTGAGGGATATGTACAACATTCTATCCCCTACCTATGTTGCCCTCCACAACATCCAAGCTATTGTTAGCCAAAGCCCCCCTCATTTTCCAACCAAGCAATTCCCAATTGGTAGGTTATTGGATGAAAATATGTTTGAGTGCATGACTCCCATCACCCCACAAGTTGATTCAGCTAGTCCAGAAAATCCTACTGTAGATTGTACTGAAGGGGAACCTAAACCCTTCCCTGGCTTTATGATGAACTAATGATCCTATAGACATTTTCATATGGAGTACCTCTATATTCACAAGCTAGTCATTTTTTTTGCAGTAGAAGAATTTCTAATTCCATAAGCTAATCATTTTGTTATATATTACAGATAGGTCCTCTTCTACAACAGTAGTCCAATCTTATTTTCCAATGACAAGTTTGGTATTTTGTAATGTTCCATAGACTGGTCCTTCTCTCCTACCTCTACTGTTTCCAACTATGTAATTTCTTGTCATGCTTATGTTTCAACTTGTAGAAGCTGAAAAATATTGTAGTGCCTATATGTATAATCTGAAAGCTATTATATATTTTGTAACCTTACATATGAAGAATTAATGAAAACCTCATCATGTTTTGTCTCCTATATTATTTTCTTCATGTTATGTGATATGGTATGTCAAGGACAAATAGATACCTGTTATAGAATATGGTATAATGCATTGGTCTTCTATAGAATTGTCAAGCAATTTGCCCACTAAAGACCACCCAAACATGAGGCTAAAGCTGATTTTTAAGTAACATTTTAGTTTACTATTGTTTAAAGAAGCAGAATACAGTTGCTTCCTTAAACAACAACAAAGTACAATCTTACTTAAAACTTAGCTTATTCCTTTTAACTTTGATTCAATCAACATGAAATCCATCAAGATTCAAATGTCCCAACAATTCTATAAAATAAATGATAACATCTGTGGAAGCTTCAAAAAATTCTCATCTCAATACTTCAAAAAATGAGATTATAGTCATGATAGAAGCTTCTTTTATTGCAAATACTGCCGATTTCTAAAGGTATTTGTAAAGTAGTAAAATTTTTACAAATCAACACAAATGGCTAATATTCAGAGTGCAAAATGAAATTCATACAAAATAGAAAATGTAACAAAATTGAATGTAAAGGAAACAATAAAGAGCATATTGACACATAGATAATTGAGAAAGATTGCTCATACCTTAAAATAGTGGTTGCAACTAAGTTTATACATGTAAGTTCTCTTAAAATAATGAAGTGATAATAAAACTTCAAACATATTTGTAAACCAAAACAAGTGAACAAAGTATCATAAATATAACATAATTCATGGTGCAAAAAAAAATTGATACAAAATCCTAAAAAAAAAAAAATTAATTGTCAAGGTTATATGACATTGAGAAATCTAATCTTTCAATAGTTTTAGCCCTTGATATAGATACAATAATAAAAAGTCAGGTCTTTGTTCAAAGAATTAAAAAATGATTCGATTAATTTAATTAATTGATGACAACATGGTTATGATCAACATTGAACTTACACTATTTAACTAATCAACCTTATGTTTAAACCAGTGATTCTATTGCAGGCAATAGTATTTGAGAAATATCAGTTGCAAGTAATGGTATTGGAGAAATTCCAGTGATTCTATTGCAGGTAAAATAGTATTTGAGAAATTTTAGAATAGTGCTATTTGGGGATTGAAAGGCCAATGCTGCTGATATACTCTTGGATGCATTTATCTACTAAATCATACATATATTGGATACTACCTTGTCAAATTTGATTTGGAATGTGTGCCTTTTTCTATTGAGTATGTTAACTTACACTATCGGACTCTTACAGTTAGTGAGATTTCAACTCTGGTGAAATCTTCAGCAAAACCCCCATTATAAATGCAATTTGAACAACATTCAAAATCAAATCTAAATGGAGAATTTTTATCCAGAAAATCTGCTCAGTGGAAAATCTGCAACAAAATTCACATTACAGATGGAGTCTTCAACAAAAATCAAGCTCAAATTTGAACGGAAAGAAGCATATCCAGAGTTTTTAATAAACATGTGGAAAATTTTCTCAATGGAACAAAAACAATTCCGTCATACCACTTCCAATATTTGCATCTTGTACATGTCTTACAAAGGGCCTGGACAAGAGATTCAGAAACCCCTTATCTAAGACAACAACGAAAATAGACATGGCATATGACCTCGCCATTAATCAGATGTACAACAAACCAGACAGAATACATCCTAAAAGTAGAAAGGAATGGCTGACAGCCAAACAAGATTCAGCCTAAAAGCCAAACACAATAAGCCCAAATCCACACAAACAGAGCAAATCATAGAAAAGTAAATAAATCTATGAATACCCATTAACTATGAAACCTAGTATTAATTGTAGAAAGGAATGGCTGGGTCATTTTCCCAGTAAGGTCTGATAAAGACCTTACCTGCTCGAAATATACAAAATCCCTCAGAATTTTGTGTGTCCATAGACACATTTGTAAAACTCTCCATCCCTCTCCTCCATTTCCGTGTCGTTCCAGTCACCCGTAGACAATTTTGGTGGGACTCGTTCCAATCTCCCAAACCCTTTTGTGTGCCCCTCCACTCCACTTTCCACAATGCAAGCGACGGTGAGGAGGCCCTACAAATAATGGGCGAGCAAACTATTAGGAAGATTTAAACCGTTGCCACATTTTGCAAATGAACAAGGGTAAATAATAGAGGAAGAAAGAGGCAGCAGAAGCTAAAAAAAAATCCACAGCAAGCGAGCTTTATAAAAAAACAACTGAATTGATTCATAAAAACACCGCAAAACAAGGAATGAACATCAGTCACCTGAAAATCTTTGGAGTCATCAAGTAATCGACATCCCTTTGCTACATAACCTTCAAATTTATTAATTCTTTCAATAATATCATCTGCGAAAAGGGTATTGATCAAAAGCATGGGAAAGAATGAGAGAACTGGAACAGCCGTAGACATTAAAGAACTATTGCAAATTTCTTCCAAACTTGGTTGATAATCATTAGCAAGTGGGTTGCACCAAAATAAGACTGTTCCACTTCAAATTTAATGATAAAGACTTACACCAGTCGCATGAAATGACTTAATCATGGCAGCGACGTTGCAGAAGGGCTCAGATGGGAAGATTTGTGGCGGTCGCATTACAGGAGGTATCGCTATCTTATGACGAGTGTTGGTGGTGGTATTGTAATATGTTTTTAGGGTTAGGGCCACCGACATATAACATTTGGTTATATATACTTTAGGTTACGCATACATTAGGTTAGTTTAAAGAAGGGTAATTTATTATATTATTTGTTTAATAATTACAAAAATTGTGATTAAACAATGGATATAACCATTTAAATAGTAATTATCTAATATACTTTTAATGATAATTATATGTTCATATTAAAGTTATATATGAAAAATGTCACATCATAAAATGTACAAGTATTGGGGCAGAGCAATTCAAATGTCGAGTGTCGGAATTGACTAGGATAGGTAGGGGGTTCGAAAAATGAGATTTTGTAAACTTTTTAGTATGAGGCATACAAATGATATCATTTTTCATGGAAATGAGCCGAAACCTTAGTTATAAGTAGTTAACTAGTTAATGAAGATGTTGAAAAAAAATCAACCATTTTTTTCATCGTTACGATATGTTTTAAGAGTGTCGAAGTTAGGGTGTACGGGCCCTCTCCCCTTTGAGGGCAATGGAAACAAGAAGGAACGGAGACCATTGGCACATTGCAAAACGATTTAACTAACAAGTTACAGCTGTAAGAGCGTAGATAGTTTAGAGCATTGGCGCTAATATTTATGTAAATGGATTTAAATGCTCCAACTGTAACAGAGTAGATATTTTAGATGCCGTGGATAAAGCTCGCTCTTTGATCGTTGTGCATAAAGTGAGGAAAACATTATCTCTGTTTCTCAGGAAGACGACTCTCTCTGTGTTTCCGTCGTTATCCGGCGAACTTTTGTTGAGACAGAGTTCTGTCGCTATCTACTCGGCGTTGGCAGATTCACTGAATCGAAGTAGAAAATATAATAACACTATTCGATTCGTCTGAGTTTTAAATGGCATCTACAATTTTTAAAAAAAACCGTTTGCAACGAAAGAAGAAGAGAATTCTATTATACGATGGATGGAGCGTGATGGCAAAAAATTCAATCCACAATCTTGAATCTCACAAAAAATAATTTATATAACTCCAGTCTTCCACTATCTACACTGACATTTGCCCAGCCCACCCTTCAGGCGGGGCCCATCCTATGCACTGAATCTGGAATAACAAATGGCGATTCACAATTAGATTGGAAAAAAAATAATACCGGTAAAGATGAGCACGAAGAAATCCACCACCGTCAGATATGTGCCCGCAAACGAAGAGCGGTTTCGGTTTGGCCAGCTTGTGTCGAAACAAGCCTGTACTGTGTGCACTCAATTCTGATATCAGCTGCCCACCACTGATCGATACCGTGTGCAGTCATAACACTCGCTGAAGCGCTCACGTTAATAATAACGTTCGCACAAGGTATCAAATGCCCAGCCTTGGACTTCCTTCCCAATGCCGATAAAACAATGTCACTAATCGAATGCCGCGCCGCCAGTTTAGCGATACCGCCGGCCCCCATTTGCTGCATCACCTGCTGGTTCGAAAAATAGCCCACATAACCAGAGCTCACAATGTCCTTTCGATTTACGTACAAACAAGGAACCCAAAATCTCAGCACGGAGAACGTTCTTTGAGATTTAGCTCGGGTACGCTTGTCCTGCAACGTCATTGACAATCCGGCCGTCACCAGGCTTCGCGCAATGTGAAACCCCCGCTTTATTTTCTCATTCTGAATGCTTTCCACCGGTGGCGAAACGAAGGGTGGATTGAAGAGATGGGCCTCTAAAAACTGGTGCCTTTCCTCCGCCATTTTTCGGCCGGCTAACATTCCCATGGCGGCGCCGAGAGAATGGCCGGCGATCCACACGCCGTCACTTCCGTGCTTGCGAACGCTTACTTTGACGGCGTCCAGTGCGTGGTGAAAACGGTGGCTTCTATGGAGTTCGTTGGTGAGAATGGTGAGGTCCAGCCGGAGGTCTGTCGCCACAGTCCCCGCTTTTACGAGCGTTCCTCGCAGGGCAACTACTATTCTCGGCACTCCCGACGGCCGAAACCGCACGCGCGCCGCTCTTTTGCTCCATTTGTAAACGGCGCCGAAGATTGAGCCGTCGACTTGATCGAAGAGAGGGCGGAGAAGCTTGAAATTGAAGAAGCTCCACCACACTTCCGCCCCGTTTCTCCTACCTCCTTGTCTTTCCCTTTCCTGCGCGTTTACTCCCTGTACCAAACTGGCGGCTATGCATCGCCTGTGACCTGGATCGGACCTTACAAAACAAGGGCGCTTAGAGAAGGAAAATGTACGAAGGTAACTGTAATGTAAGGGAGGTCTTGAGCACTTACCAGTCGACGTGTGTGAGATAGCAAGGTCCCGAAAGTTTGAACACCTCTCGCTCGCTTGACATCTGCTCTTTTCCTCATCGCTCTGTTTAGGGAAAGGAGCTTCGGTGTTGTAAATTTCATAATCTTGAGCATTAATTGGAAATCGTGAAACATTGTGAGAGTATCACATTATCTTATTTTAAACATCGCATGGGGAAAATTAAGTTTTCCAAGAATAAGTTGACTTTGACTATTAACATTTTTAGTCTTAAAATGAAGTCTAGTGTGGAATGTTTAAGTCATCCCAAACATGTCTATTACATGCGCATTCTACTTTTACATTTATTTATTTTTGTGATTTATTATGGTGGCTAACTACTTCAAGCCAGGGTTCTAATGTATCCGTAATCAGAAATATTTTTTGAACACAAATACTTATCATTTCATATTACTGTGGTCTTGCATAAATAGTGTTGGTTAAAAAATGAGATTACTTGTGGTCACGTGTCCCAATAGTCACTACAAAATGTCTCAATAATGATGTACAACAGAACTGGTTACCAACCTAAAAAGCATGTGTGACGGACTATTAAGACATGTCTGATAATTTTAGGACTCCTTTAATATTAGTAATTGAGGAGTTAGTTACAGTATGACAAAAAGATCACAATTATTAGATCCCATATCAATTACTTGATACTTTCTTAATACAAACTTCTTTAACTAAAAAATTTATTTTCTATACAATTTATTAGAACATTCAATAAAAAATAAATTAAATTCATCTAATTACTAAACATCTTCGTGCATCGATAATAATAATAATAATAACAAGTTCACCTCGACATTGAATACAATATCGAAGTTACCAAATTTTCGTTCTTGTTTTCCATCATTTGAAGTTCTACATTTTTTCACAAAACAATCCATCTCGTACACATTTATACTCTAACATATATTGTATGTTATAGCATGTTCTTTAGTCATTTGTCATGGATTTTACCAACTTGGAGCCTATGTTACCAAAAAATGCGACAACTTACTGTCGTTGCATGTTTCAACGGGCAAAACTTGTGTCACGTTGCGAAACAGTTGTTTCTATGTAGCCTATTCACCTTCAACTCATAGAATTTTTTTTACAACTTCCAAGGGTTTGATTTCTGCACATCACACCTGGAATTAGTAAGTGACACTTCACCATTAGTTTGTATGAATAAACTAGGAGTATTTAATTAAACTTTCCATATTGACTGTTTGTTAGCTAGGAATTATTTCGCAATGGTTCATTTATTTATAGAGATTGATTAACTTAGATGTGATGATTATACTACTTAGTTTTATTTTTAGTAAGTCATACGTTATTTGATAGATTTTTTTAATGCTATGTAAATATTTTTATTCTTATTTATTTACAATAAAATATTTGATATTATCATTAAATTTTGAAAAATAAGTATTATAAAAATTTATAAAATATTATTAGTCCCTACCATAAGGCACGAGACTTATATTTTTTATTGCATCTTATGTATTAGTTTAGGTTTTGGAAATTGCGCATCAACCATTTAATCTAAGTTTCTTCTACACTTTCCTATTAAAGTGGATTTTCATTGTTTTATTTCTATTTTTTCATTGGCTAAGTGCATTTTTTCTAGTGGTATTTTTATTTTCTCTACTAAGAAATTAAAGAAAATCATAGAAACGAAAAATGTCTTAAAAGATTTGGACACTAAGCAACTTACAAGGGCACATGCTTTGAGAGTGTTGTGACATCCGTATGGGGAGGAACAAGTGGAGGTTTAAGAGAAAAACATCCCTTTGTACTTAATACTAGATATAGAACTCCCATGTTTTCAATCCCTAGTTAGTCAATTTATTTGCAGTCCTTTTCAAATTATAGAGAATGATAGTAGTAGTAGCTAGAATTCAAGAGAAAGCAATGAATCATTGCCAATACCGAATGACTGCTCTTTGATTTAATCACAGGAGTCAATATGCCTACAAACTCAACAAAGGACTGCTTATATGCCTTGCTTCTATCCCAAAATTGTTGTCATGGCAATTTTTTTCTAGTCTCATTTTTAATTTTTCAAATTGATTTGGTTTTGCACCAAAATACACAATTGAACTTCAATAAATCATCACAAAATTCTTTTTGTTAACAAATAATGTTTTGCAAGCCCTCTCTAACTTATAGTCTCTATCAATTTTTATAGCCATGCCTTATTAGGTCACTTTGCTTGCATCTTTTTAAGGTACACCCTTTCTCACTGTTTTATCTAAGTATTCTAATTGTTGCTCGTATGACCATATTGATTTCTAACTGCTGGTTTATAATAATATATTCTCTATAGTTCAATGTGTTCTCCTATTACTGAAATGACATGTGTAAGTCACAACTGGCCATCCACCTCCTGAAAGTCATTTAGATTTTTAGTAGAACCAAAGCATGTTTCTGGTAATGATGTTTTCAGAATGGGTTAAGTTAGCAGGCTTCTATTCATTAATATCTTATAATATTTATAGTTTATGTGTTATACTTATTTCTACTAGTGCTTTGTCAATTTTATTTTTTTTACCATGAATGTCAACGGGCTATGATAATATCTGAACATTTGCAAGCTATTCCTAGATATTAATATATGAGAGTTTTGTTTGACATATGGGTAAGTAATGAATGGTTCAGGGAGCTCGTCAAACCATTGGTAAAAAATATAATTTGATAATATATATTAATCACTTATAGGGGTGAACAATGGAAACCAAGCGATATTTTTGGACATTAATTGATGCTAGATAATATTGTAGAATGAAATCATCAATAGGGAGCTAATTTCAAATTAAACTACACATTTTTAGAATCACCTCAACATTGAATCTCATTATTATTTTTATACTGATCATTTTGAGATTGGAGGAGAAGCAAGGGCCATGTAAGCACATATACCACGCTTACTACATTTTTCCATGTCTTGTGCAACGCAATCCTCGCACTATTTTCTGCCATGAACTAGGGAGGAAGCATCTAGATGAGGGTAGAGTCAGAATGGCATTGATCCAACTTTTGAAGAGAATGGGGAGCAAATAATATGGATCTCCCTTGCAATGGTTTTGTAGTGGGTGGAGTCTCTAGCCCCTAGGGTAATCGTAGTACAACAAGTGAGTCCAGATTTCCAAAAATTTTTCTGTAATATTAAGAAGAGGGCTTTTTTCCAGATTTGGGTATTGGGGCAGAGATTCAAGCTCAAGGAAGGCACACGAATCAATTGTCTTTTTGTGGCCATTTCAATCATCAAATACCAATTTAGAGTCTTCTTTTACCAATAATTTTACCTCCTAGAAGTGTTTCAGATAAATGTGGATAAGTTTGTTTTGAATCATGATTTACACTTACATGTTGTAAAGTGCATTCTATGGAAAATTTCATTATTTGGTTTTATCAAGGAAAGCACAGATGACTGCATGAAAAATAAATGGATGAATGACCCTAATTGATCTATTGTAATTCTTATCTTTTTGACTCGTCTGTGGGTACCTAGGAACTGAGCCTTCTAGATTGGTTTACTTCTCCAACTTTTCTTGATTAATGTTTTCTTCCATTGTTGAGGTCCTTTCTTGGATTGTTACAATTCAAATCTTGAAATTCAGCCTCCTCCTTGGAAAGGTTTAGTGTCCATTTTTGTTTAGATAAATAAGAGTTCCTCATTTTCTATCCTTTTTATAAACATATTATTTATATAAGACTCCCAATTTTAAATACAAACACTTAACTTGCAAATTATCCATATTGTCGATGAGGAACTGGAAATCTTTTGAGGCTCGTCATCCATTAATTCCTGAGAATATAAATTTCCCATTGGATGGTTTATAGACACCAATTTGAAGATGTCATAGGAGGGTCTTAAGCATAAAGAGAGCTTGAGGAGGTTCGGGAGAAACAAAAATAGTTTTAGATTGTCTTTGGAATTTTTTTAAGAAATCTAAAATTAATTAGGTGTATATTATTTTTTTTAATAGCTAAATCTTTCAAAGATGTTGTTTTATATTATAATTTGAAGAAAAAATATCTTTGTTTAGTTCTAAACTACATATTCTGTTATATTTTTGTTAGTTTTCATATTTGAAATGTAGATTTTCTAAAAATTAAGTTAGCTTGTAGATTCAAAATTTCAATTAAATCATATAAATGAAGATTAATTAATTTGTAAACAATTCTTATATAAGTTTTATAAAAAAAATCTTACAAAAAATAATGAATTATGGAAAAGGGACTTAATACTATATTAAATTAATTTCATAATATATACAATTATTCAATAAATATTTCAAAACTATGAATTAATTGTGCACATATCAATGTCATGTAATATACTAGCTTATGAAAAGTACAATAAGGTGTAACAAAAATATTCTTTTAAACACCACTTAGGTACTATATGTAATCAAAGATATAATTTTAACACTTAATTGATATTAGTGTGTAATATTTTTAATCTAATTTTAACTCTATAATTGTTTTTCATTTTCAACTATCTAATTGTATACATCTAATGCAATATACTATCTTATGTAAGTACATAAAACACACTCAAACAAAACTTAAACACTAAACTAATGTAATTGTAAACATAGAGTTTCATAAATTATTGATATTAGTATGTAATATTTTTTTAATATAATTCAAACTCGATGACTTATTTTCATGCTTTATTTAAATGGTGCAAAATTTAAAAATAAAAATGTAATTTAAAAGTAAACTAAATCATAAAGTTTGATCCAAAGTCAAAAAAATAAAAAATTAGAGAGATGATATTGGGTTTAAACTTAGAGAGATGATATTGGGTTTTTCTGCCAATAATATGAATAAACATGAAATTCAAATACTTTTCTTGAGACATCTATGCACAACTCCACTCGCCCCTTCATTTGTTTGAAGTCGAACTCCATTGATAAGAGAATCCAACAATATGAAATAGGTATCATGTTGTCTAATTGGAATTAAAGATCATCTTATGCAATAAATGTGTAATGCAAAAACTTACATGGAATTCAAATGTTGGCTTTATACCTATTTCTAATGCTCTACACTTTTCTAATAAGATAACCTTTCATACAATACAAAGGACATTCAAAACTATAATTACCTACTCATGAAAACATTACAAAACAATTTAAATTTTGTGTTGTTGCACAATTTATAAATTTTTCACAATTTTATTGAAGTCTGTAGTGTTCCCAATACTAAATAATACCACAGGTAAACCTTTACTAAGACTTTATTTCCTTTCACTTGTATCTTGAGGTAGTCCTAATTTTCCACTCTCTTCATAAAAATTTAAAGTGCAAACATCAAGGTCCAGGCTAGGTGAAGCTTTTAACATTTCTTCTTGGTTTTTAATATTATTCTCCATTACAAGTTCATTATGATGTGCATGAATTTCTTCCTATTTATATGCTTAGATAAGGAACATCATCATCAAAAAAATTCTCTTACAACTATTAAAATTAGGTTGAAAATATCCACCATTCTCAAGATTAAGTTTTTGACATTTTTTTTTACTATTGCATCTTATATTCATTCCATGAGACATTTTTCCTAGCAAAAACATACCATTCATCAAGTTATGAATCTTCTTGCATTACTCTTTGGAAGAGTAGATAGCTTTATTGGTAGGAAAATATTGGACATGCTGCAACATGATCTTTTTGTATCTTTTCAATCATGAACTTTCTTTTATTTGTAAATATATTTTTATTTCTATTTTTGTTTCTAGAATGGCGAGCATGTAATCTAAATCTTTTATTTGGATGATCCTCTTCACAATTTTAATGAAATAAAATCTATTTACTCGTATTTAAACTTAACCACAATCAAATCTACATTTTCAATAATTTCCTTCTTTCAAAATCTACTCAAATAGGGATTGAAGCTCAAACAGAGCTCTTCTTAAATATATATATATATATATATATATATATATATATATATCTTGTACACAAACATTACAAATTCTCATTTCTCATTATGTTGTCGTCGTAGTTACGGTTCTAGTTTGTGATAACATTGAATGGAACCAGGCCTTGGAATTTGATGGCCGTATTGGCCATTGTTTCACTTTTGAGGCGTATATGATGGGCTGAAAAATTGTTGGACCATATTGATTGACAGAGTAAATTTTTGTAAAACCATCAATATGATACTTAATTTAATTAATAAACCATCAAAAATTGTTATAGGCAATAACAATTAAAATATTAGTATGAAAAAATATAAGCTTGGAAACTTTCTTAAGCTAACATATATTGCTAATTTATAATTGTTTTGTAGAATCTTATATTATTTTATTAAACATAAAAATTTAGAAACTTCTAAATACGAGATTTTTGTAAATATGACTAATTTATAATTTATATTGATTAAATATTTAAATTTTCAAGATTTTAATTTTTAATTTTTTTTATTGGTAAGAGGCTGAAGTCAAGATTCATTATGATTATTATGTATTGTGATTAATTATTATTATTTCTTAATCAATAGATTTGAACACAAGACCTTCCACATAAGAGGCTAACAATTTACCACTATGTTATAGGCTTGGCTAAGAATTTTTAAATTCTTAAAAATAAAACGACAACCAATATTTATTATAAAACATTAAAACAAAAGGTATTATCATGACCAAACCGTCATAAAAAATACTCACGACAGACTGGGGTGACTATCAAATTCCAGCTTGGAATAGTTGTTCGGTGTCAAAATTTTGAGCTATGTACTAAACAACAATATATATTGTTTTCCAGTAAGATAAGAGTTATATTGTTTTCCAATTAGATAAGAGTTATATTTGTTTTCCAGTTAGATAAGAGTAAAAAACATAAATTTGTGGTAGTTTGGTTTGTGTTCTAGTGGAGGTCAAGTTGTCAATGCCTTGCAGATGTTTTGTCTAGATTATCGTCATTTCCCGAGTAAAATGCATATGTTTCATAATTTTTAAGAGAGAAGATAAATCACAGGTATGTCCAAATACCGGTCCGAATATTTAAAAACCTGATGCTTCTATATATTATAAATAAATAATAATATCAATAGAAGACATGGTTACTACTATTGGTTGTTGTGCATGATGTGGGAAAAATCTCTCTGCTTTGCAGGAAAAGGTTCATGTTCATCTCTCTGTTTTCGTCGTTATCTTGCAACGACGAGTGAGACAGAGATGTTTCTGTCATCTGTATTACCGTCGTCATCTGCTCATGGCCGTCGGGCGCAGTAAATAAACCCAATGACATCGTTCAATTCGCCATGAATTTTTCCAAAAGAGGGACTGGTTATTGTTGGCTTTATTAATTCACGTCCAGCGATATTTGTAAATTCTTAGGTTTAAAGTATTTTAATTGTTATATCAGTTCTGACATCTATTAACTGTAGAAAATATATCAATACGTCCAGGTTATTTGTATACAGCGTGAGAGTTTCAGTGTTTTGACATGTCTAAAAGACCATAATCGTGGGAAGGTAGACTAAGGCATAAGTAACTTCAGCTGGAATTTGGCAGTTGATTTCACACATCACCCAGATTTTTAGAGCATGAGGATATATTGGAAATAACGTCTCTCCCACACATTGTTTTTTTGAAAGTATAAAATTTAATCCTCCAACATCTTTTAAAAAGTGTGTTTAGATATTTCTTAGATCAATGTATTAGGGACAGACCCTAGTAGGGTCTAGGTTAATTTTGGGCATCTAGAAATTCTAATGCAGCGGATTTTTTTCACCTTTCGGTGAGTGAAGAGCTTAAGGCTAACTTTTCAACGTTTTCCCATTTACAAAGCACTCTATAGAACTCGTAGAGTGCAAGGTGGCCTAAAAGTGCAATTTTAAAACATTCTCCCAAAACTTGGTATGTTCACCTCCAATAGCTGCTCACTAAAAAAATAGTAGTTTTGGTACAAGTGGACCAATCACCAACCAAGAAAGCTAAAAAGTGATCAACTATTAGTACATATGCTATCATTTTTTGGGGTTTTTCATAACCGGTGATTTGGGGATCTATAATGGTAGATGTAGTGGTCATCAAAACGCGGGTGTTGCTAGATCATCTACCCTAATGATATTTTTAATAAGATTATTTAATAGAAAAAATATGAGTATTATGATAATTCTAGTAATATGATACATAAAAGATTTTTTCCCACTTTTTTTTATTATGAGCTGTAAATTAAATATTGGTGACTATTTTTTATTATTAATTATTTGAAATATATTATAAGGTGTTATGTTTCTTGAAATTTAAAAGTATTTTTTTATAAAAATCTAATATGCATTCATATGAATGTTCAAATGTTACAACTATTAGATTTTCACAATGTATATGAGTGTTCATTAAAACTTCTAAGTTCAATTATAGTACATGATCCATCAAGAACACAAAAATAAAGAGAAACTTACTTTCATAAACATACATTAATATGATTTCTTTATTTTTAAACAATCAAACCGAATCTAATACACACAATCAAATCTAAAAGCTTTCATGAACATGTATTAATATGGTTCCTTTATTTTTAATAATTATTAATGACATCTAAATTTCCATAAAGATCATGCTAAGATTATAACATCTCATTTATAGAATTTGCAATGAGTTTGAGGGCATTAATGGTATCTAACTAGAGTGCTATGGGGATTAATTTGGATGCGCATTATGGAAAATATATACCAACAATATTATTATAAAGACAAGTGCACACAAAATAATTTAGTAAAAGGATTACATGTTTACTTCTTTTCAAATCAAAGACACTATATTATAATATATCTAAAAAATTCAATAGAAGTGCACAAATTACTTATAAACAATGTTTCCATCTATTGTCACCCTTGTTTATATGTCTCCATGAAAAATATACATGAGGTTTATAAGAGATTGTTTCTAAGAATAAAAATGTAAATACAAATTATTTTATTAATTTTTAAAATTTATTACATATAGAACAATTTTAAACATACTGTTACACTTATTGATGAAAAATTAAGATGCTCTTTTGAATTAACAAGCAAGACAACACATTTAGCTAGATCATTTCTAATGAACACAAATAGATCCTGTAAGAATTTGCCTAAAGGCAAGATTCACCCAGGAACTAAGAACTCAAACACAAGCACATAGTAGACCAGAGAGAGAGAGAGTATGATCAGAATGACAATGTATTCAATATGTCATTATTGAGAGTACACTAGGAGTGCCTGTATATAAAGGCCTCTCAAGAAGCACCTAGAATGTCTCTAGAAACAACCAGAAGATAAGACAACTAAGCACCTTATCCAAGATTTTAGATGAATGGATAAGAATGACAAAGTGTCAAAAGTGTGTAGAAGATTCTTGTGTTGTAGACACCATGTGCTTAAAAGAGGTGTAGACCCCCTGTGATGTCATCAAGACATCTCAAAAGAGTGCACAAACTCCTAAGTGTCTCACTAATAAAATAATGCAAAATAAATAAATAATGCATTAACCTAAGTAAACTTAAGTAAGTGCAATAATTAAATACTTATTTACACCAACAGATCCAAATACCTACAAGCATAATCTATTTGATCCCATTGAAGGGACCAAGCGATACCATTCTAAGGCATCTAGTTCTAAGACATAAGTTTTAGTGCATCAAGACATTACATGGTGAATCATATAGTGTAATTTTAAAAATTAGTTTTTTATATAATATAAACTTTAAAAAGAAAATTAATTATCACATTTAAATAACTAGCTCATGTTTTAAATATATTTATTTAAATATATCTTTTAAAAAGTTAAAAAAAAAATTTAAAAAGTATTAACCTTTTTTAAAATAATTTACTCACGAGTATGTGCAGGATCATGGTGTGCCAAAAAATGGAGATGTGAAAAACATGTAGATTTGAAACACCTAAAAACGTTTCAAAATGTGCTTTGACATTTTTCCTTCCCATCCTGGTACCAAACCAAAAAGGTAATACCTTGCTTAATCGGGTATTCGATTTGAGAATGGATATCCGCTTTGAGAATGGGTATCTGATTTATGTTCCCAAATTCAAATATAAAGGGAATGGGGACCAAATTTTAAGATAAATATTGATTTTTATTTACCAAACTCAAAGGGGGGCCAATTTTTATGTTGTATCAAGTCCTAGTATAATATAGTTATAGCATAATTGGGGAGGGGGGGAACCAATTATTACATATAGTTACTAAAATTTAATATATATATATATATATAGTATTAAATTATTATTATTATTTATTATATAATTATTTGATATATAGTTATTACTTATTATAAATAGAAATATTATTTATTATATAATTATTTTATAAATAGTTATTACTTATTATATATTATTATTATATTATTATTATATTACTAACCTAAGTTAATAAACTAAATGATGATATATGTTTCTACGAGTCTCACTAGGGACATAGATGTGTTCCAATGAGTCCAAATGGCTCACGGGATACCCTATGACCCCTTTTGACCCATTGTATGACAACATATCTTCCTAAGGGTCAAAGGATGCCTAGGGACATATATCTTGTGTTTTAATGGATAGAGAGGGGTTATGGAGTATCCTATGACCCCTTTCGACCTAATACATGATAACATGTCTTCCTAGGGGTCCTAGGACCCTTATAGACATATATGTTGTGTTCTAATGGATCGAAAGGGTTCATAGAGTATCCTATGACCCTTTCAAGAGGAACATATGTTGTCATGTAATAGGTCAAAAGGGGTCATAAGATATCGGATGACCCCTTTTGACCCATTAGAAAACAACATGTATGGCCCTAGGGTATTAGGACCCCTAGAAACATATGTTATCATGTAATGGGTTAGAATTTGACCCATTGGAGTACAATACACATGATGATAAGGATCCTAAGACCCCTAGCAACATATGTTCTCATGTAATATGTCAAAAGGGGTCATAGAGTACCCTATGACCCCTTTCAACCCATTGGAATATAAGAGGTATGTCCCTAGGGGTCATAAGATACCCCATTACCCCTTTCTATCCATTGGAACACAACATATATGTCCCTAGGGGCCCTAGGATCCCTAGAAACATAAGTTGTCATGCATTTGATTGAAATAGGTCATACGTTATCCTTTGACCCCTTTTAACCCTTTTCAACATAACATGCTTGTTCGTAGAGGTCTTAGGACCCACAAGAATAAATTTTGTCATGTAAAGGGTTGAAACAGGTCATAGGATATCATTTAACCCAATTCAACCCATTAGAACACAACATGTATGTCCCTAGGAGTCCTACAAACCATATGAATGTATTTTGTCATGTAATAGGTTGAAATATGTCATGGCATGCCCTATGACCTCTTTTTACCCATTATAACACATCATCTATATCCCTAGGGGTCCTAGGTCCTCTAGGAACATACATCATGTGTTTGAATGGGCTGAAAGGGGTCATAGGGTTCCCTATGACTCTTTTTGACCCATTAAATGATAACATATGTTAATAGGGGTCCTATAATATATCGTGTGTTCAAATGACTCAAAAGGGGTCATAGAGTACCCCATGACCCCTATTGATACATTATATGACAATATATGTTTGTAGGGTCCTAGGGACACAAATCATGTGTTTAAATGGATTGAAAAGGGTCATAGGGTAACCTATGACCTATTTTAACAAATTAAAAGACAAAATATGTCTCTAGGGGTTCTAGGACCCCTAGGAACATATTATAATAATTTATATGGGTCGAAAGGGGTCATAGGATAACTTATCACCCCTTTTGACACATTTCATTACAACATGTCTCTAGGGGACATATTATAATCATGTATATGGGTCGAAAGGGGTCATATGATAACCTATGACCCCTTTCAACATATTTCATTGCAAAATGTCTCTAGGGGTCATAAGACCCCTACGGACATATTACAATCATTTATATGGTTTGAAGGGGGTCATTGTATAACCTATGACCCCTTTTGACACATTTCATTACAACATATGTCTTTAGGGGTCCCAGAACCCCTAGGGATATATTATAATTGGTTATAGGGTCCAAAGGGGTCATAGGATAACCTGTGATCCCTTTTGACACATTTTATTACAATATATGTCTTTAGGGGTCTCAGGAACCCTAAGGACATATTATAATCGTTTATATGAGTCAAAAGGGGTCATAGGATAACCTATGACCCCTTTCGACACATTTCATGAAAACATATGTCTTTAGGGGTCCCAGGACCCTAAGAACATATTATAATCATTTATATGGGTCAAAAGGGGTCATAAGATAACCTATGGACCCTTTTGCCACATCTCATGAAAACATGTCTCTAGGGGTCTTAGCACCCCTAGGGACATATTATAATCATTTATATGGGTCGAAAGGGGACATAGGATAACCCATTAACCCTTTCAACACATTTCATTACAACATATGTCTCCAAGGGTCCCAAGACCCCTAGGGACATATTATAATTGTTTATATGGGTCAAAAGAGGTCTATTCTATGACCCTTTCGACACATTTCATAACAACATATGTCTCTAAGGGTCATAGGACCCCTAACCTATGACCCTTTTGACACATTTCATGACAACATATGTCTCTAGGGGTCCTATTGGGACATATTATAATCATTTTTATGGGTTGAAAAGGGTCATTAGAAAACCTATGACCCCTTTCGACACATTTCATTTCAATATATGTCTCTAAGGGTCCCAGAACCCCTAGGGACATATTATAATTGTTTATATGGGTCAAAAGGGGTCGTAGGATAACCTGTGATCCCTTTCAACACATTTCATGACAACATGTCTCTAGGTGTCCCAACACCCTAGGAACATAATGTAATCAATTCTATGGGTAAAAAAGGGCCATAGGATGACCTATGACCCCTTTTGACAAATTTCATACAAAAAATGTCTCTAGGGGTCCTAGGACCCAAAGGGACATATTATAATCATTTATATGGGTCGAAAGGGATCATAGCATAACCTATAACACCTTTCGACACATTTCATTACAACATATGTCTCTAGTGGTCCCAAGACCCCTAGAGGCATATTATAATCACTTATATGGGTTGAAAGGGGTCATAGGCCCCTTTCGACATATTTCATTACAACATATGTCTTTAGGGGTCACAGGACACCTAGGGACATATTATAATCATTTCTATGGTTTGAAAGGGGCCATAGTATAACCTATGACCCCTATCAACACATTTCATTACAACATGTCTCTAGGGGCCTTAGAACCCCTATAGACATATTACAATCATTTATATGGGTTGAAAGGAGTCATAGGATAACCTTATGACCCCTTTCAACATTTTTCATGATAATATATGTCCCTAAGGGTCCTAGGACTCTTAGAAAAATATTATAATTATTTATATGGGTTGAAAGGGGTCATAAGATAACATATGACCCCTTTTCAATACATTTCATTACAACATATGTTTCTTGGAGTCCCACGACCCCTAGGGATATATTATAATCATTTATATGAGTTGAAATGGGTCATACGAAAACCTATGACCTCTTTCGACACATTTTATTACAAAATATGTCTCTAGGGGTCTGAAGACCCCTAGGGACATATTATAATTGTTTATATAGGTCAAAAGGGGTCATAGGTTATCGACACATTTGATTACAACATATGTCTCTAAGGGTCCTAGGACCCTTGGACAATATTATAATCATTTATATGGGTTGAAATGGGTCATAGGCTAACCTATGACCCCTTTCGACACATCTCATGACAACATATGTCTCTAGCGGTCCTAAGACCCCTAGGGACATTAGGACCCCTAGAGACATATTATAATAATTTATATGGGTTGAAAGGCATCATAGGGTAACCTATGACACCTTTTGACACATTTTATTACAACATGTGTCTCTAGGGGTCCCAAGACCCCTAGGGACATATTATAATAATTTATACGGGTCGAAAGGGGTCATCGAAAAACCTATCTTCCCTTTTGACACATTTCATTGCAACATATGTCTCTAAGGGTCCCAAGACCCCTTGGGACATATTATAATCGTTTATATGGGTCAAAGGGGGTCAGAGTATAACCTATGAACAATATCAACACATTTCATGATAACAAATGTCTCTAGGGGTCCCAAGATATCATTTATATGGGTCAAAAGAGGCCATAGGATGACCTATGACCCTTTTTGACACATTTTATTATAACATATGTCTCTAAGGGTCCTAGGACCCTTAGGGACATATTATAACCATTTATATGGGTGGAAAGAGGTCATAAGATAACCTATGACCCCTTTCAACACATTTCATTACAACATATGTCTCTAGGGGTCCTAAAACCCCTAGGGACATATTAGAAACATTTATATGGGTCAAAAGGTATCATAAGATAACCCATGACCCCTTTCAACATTTTTAATTACAACATATGTCTTTAGTGATCATAGGATCCCTAGGGACATATTATAATCATTTCTATGGTTTGAAAGAAGTCATAGTATAACCTATGACCCTTTTCGACACATTTCATTACAACATATGTCTGTAAGGGTCTTAGAATCCTTAGGGACACATTATAATCATTTATATGGGTTGAAAGGAGTCATAGTATAAACTTATGACCCCTTGCGACATGTTTCATGAGGACATATTTCCCTAGGGTCCTAAGATCCCTAGGGACATATTATAATCATTTATATGGGTTGAAAGGGATCATAGGATAACCTATAACTTCTTTTGACACATTTCATTACATCATATATGTCTCTAGGGGTCCTAGGACCCCTAGGGACATATTATAATAGTTTAAAAAGGTCAAAAGGGGTCATCAGATAACCTATAACCCCCCTTCGACACATTTCATGACAACATATATCTAAAGGGGTCCTAGGAACCCTAGAAACTTATTATAATTATTTATATGGGTCCAAAAGGGTCATCAAAAAAGCTATGACCCCTTTCGACACATTTCATTAAAACATGTCTTTAGGGGTCTCAAAACTCATAAAGATATTTTATAATTGTTTATATAGGTCAAAAAGGATCATAAGATAACCTATGACCCCTTTCGACACATTTCATGACAACATATGTCTCAAGGGGTCCTAAGACCCTAGGAACATATAATAATAATTTATATGAGTCAAACGGGGCCATATGATGACCTATGAACCATTTCAACACATTTCATCACAACATATGTCTCTAGGGAGGGAAATATTATAATCATTTATATGTGTTGAAAGTGCTCATAAGATAACCTATGACCTCTTTCATCACATTTCATGAAAATATATGTCTCTAGGGGTCCTAGTACCCCTAGGGACATATTAGAATAATTTATATGGGTTGAAAGGGGTCATAGCATAACCTATGAACCCTTTCAACATATTTCATTACAACATATGTCTCTAGGGGTCATATGACCCATAGGGACATATTATAATCATTTTTATGTTTGAGAGGGGTCATAGTATAACCTATGACCCCTTTCAACACATTTTATTACAACATATGTCTGTAGGGGTCTTAAGACCCATAGGGACATATTATAATCATTTATATGGGTTGAAAGGAGTCATAGGATAACCTTATGACCCCTTTCGACATGTTTCATGACAACATATGTCTCTGGGGGTCCTAAGACTCCTAAGAACATATTATAATCATTTATATGTGTCAAAATGGTTCATAGGATAACCTATGACCCCTCTCGACACATTTTATGACAACGTATGTCATAAGGGGTCCCAGGATCCCTAGGGACATATTAGAATCATTTATTTGAGTGGAAAGGGGTCATAAGATAACCTATGACCCCTCTTGACACATTTCATGACAACATATGTCTCAAGGGGTCCCAAGACCCTAAGGACATATTATAATCATTTATGTGGGTTCAAAGGGGTCACAGTATAACGTATGACCCCTTTTGACACATTTCATTACAACATATGTCTTCAGGAGTCATAGGACACCTAAAGTCATATTATAATCATTTATATGTATCGAAATGGGCCATAGGACGTCCTATGACCCCTTTCAACACCTTTCATTACAACATATGTCTCTAGGGGTCCTAGGACCCCTAGGGACATATTATAATTGATTATATGGATTGAAACGGGTCATAAGATAACTTATGACCCCTTTTGACACATTTCATCACAACATATGTCTCTACGGGTCCTATGACTCTTAAGAACATATTATAACCATTTATAAGGGTTGAAAGGGGTCATACGATATCCTATGACACCTTTCAACACATTTCATGACAACATATGTCTCTAACAGTCTCAGGACCCATAGCGACGTATTAGAATCTTTTATATGAGTCAAAAGGGATCATAGGATAACCTATGAGCCCTTTCAACATATTTCATTACAACATATGTCTCTAGGGGTCATGGGACCCGTAGGGGCATATTATAATCATTTCTATGTTTGAAATGGGTCATAGTATAACCTATGACCCCTTTTGACACATTTTATTACAACATATGTCTCTAGGGGTCTTAGGACCCCTATGGACATATTATAATCATTTATATGGGACAAAAGGAGTTATAGGATAACCTTATGACCCCTTTAAAAATGCTTCACGACACCAAATGTTCCAAGGGTTCCTAGGACTCCTAGGAACATATTATAACCATTTATATTGGTTGAAAGGGGTCATGGGATAACCTATGACCCCTTTCGACACATATCTTTACAACATATGCTTCTAGGGGTCCTAGGACCGCTACAGACATATTATAATTATTTATATGGGTCAAAAGGGGTCATAGGAAAACCTATGACCCCTTTCAACATATTTCATCACAACATATGACTCTAGGGGTCCTAGGACCCCTAAGGACATATTATAAGCGCTTATATGGGTCAAAAGGGTTCATAGGATGACCTATGACCCCTTTCGACATATTTCAAGACAACACATGTCTCCAGGGCTATTAGGACCCTAAGAACAGATTATAATCATTTATATGGGTTGAAAGTTGTCATAGGATAACTTATGACCCCTTTCGACACATCTCATGACAACATATGTCTCTAAGGGTCACAGGACCCCTAGGGACATATTAGAACCATTTATAAAGGTCGAAAGGGGTGATAAGATAACCTCTAACCCCTTTCGACACATTTCATTACAACATATATTTTCAGGTGTCCCAAGACAACTAGAGACATATTATAATCATTTATATGGGTCAAAAGGGGTCATAGGATAACCTGTAACCCCTTTTGATACATTTCATGACAATATATGTCTCTAGGGATCCTAGGACCCCTAGGGACATATTATAATCATATATATAGGTCGAAAGGGGTCATCGAAAAACCTATGACCCTTTTCAACACATTTCATTGCAACATATGTCTCTAAGGGTCCCAGGACCCCTAGAGACATATTATAATTGTTTATATGGGTCAAAAGGCGTCATAGGATAACCTCTTTCGAAGGATTTCATGACAACATATGTCTCTAGAGCTTCCAAGACCCTAGGAATATATAATAATCATTTATATGAGTCGAAAGGGGCCATAGAATGACTAATGACCCTTTTTGACACATTTCATTACAATATGTGTCTCTAAGGGTCCTAGGACCCCTAGGGCCATATTATAATCGTTCATATGGGTTGAAAAGGGGTCATAGAATAATCTATGATCACTTTCAACACGTTTCATTAAAACATATGTCTGTAGGGGTCCCAGGACCCCTAAGAACATATTATAATCATTTATATGGTCAAAAGGGGTTATAGGTAACCTATGACCCCTTTTGACACATTTCATGACGACATATGTTTTTAGGGGTCCCAGGATCCTAAGAACATATTGTAATCATTTATATGGGTGGAAAGGGGTCATAGGATAACCTATGACCCCTTTCAACACATCTCATAACAACAAATGTCTCTAGGGGTTTTAAGTCCCCTAGGGACATATTATAATCATTTATATAGGTCGAAAGGGGTCATAGGATAACTTATGACCTCTTTCGACACATTTCATTACAACATGTCTCTAGGGGTCCCACGAACTTTAGGGACATATTATAATTGATTATATGGGTTGAAAGAGGTCATAGGATAACCTATGACCTCTTTTGACATATTTCATTATAAAATGTCTCTAGGTGTTGTAGGACCCCTAGGGACATATTATAATCATTTATATGGGTCAAAATGGGCCATAGGATGTCCTATGACCCCTTTCGACACATTTCATTACAACATATATCTTTAGGGGTCTGAGGACCTCTAGGGACATATTATATTTGTTTATATGGGTCAAAAGGGATCATAGGATAACTTATGACCTCTTTCAACACATTTCATTACAACATATGTCTCTAGAGGTCCTATGACTCCTAGGGACATATTATAATCATTTATATGGGTCAAAAGGAGTCATAGGATAACCTTATGACCCCTTTCAACATGTTTCATTACAACATATGTCCCTAGGGGTCCTAGGACTCCTAGGAACGTATTATAATCATTTATATGGGTCAAAAGGTATCATAGGAAAACTTATGACCCCTTTTGACATATTTCATTACAACATATGTCTCTAGGGGTCTTAGGACTACTAGGGACATATTATAATCATTTATATAAAGGGGTCATAGAATAACCTATGACCCCTTTCGACAAATTTTATGACAAATATGTCTCTAAGGGTCGTAAGACCTTAGGAACATATTATAATATTTTATATGGGTCTAAAGGGTTCATAGAATAACTGGTGACCTACTTCGACACATCTCATGACAACATATGTCTCTAGTAGTCCTAAGACCCCTAGTGACATATTATAATCATTTATATTGGTCAAAAGGGGTCATAGGATAACCAATGACCCCTTTTGACACATTTCATTATAAGATATGTCGCTAGGGGTCAAAGAACCTCTAGGGACATATTATAATCATTTATCTAGATTGAAAGGGGTCATAGGATAACCTATGAACCCTTTCTACACTTCTCATTACAAAATATGTCTCTAAGGTTCCCAAGACCCCTAGGGATATACTATAACTATTTATATGGGTCGAAAGGGGTCATATGATAACCTATGACCCTTTTCAACACATTTCATTACTAATATGTTTCTAGGGGTCCTAGGATGCCTAGGGACATATTCTAATTGTTTATATGGGTCAAAAGGGATCACAGGATAACTTATGACCTCTTTTGACATATTGCATCATAACATATGTCTTTAGGGATCCTAGGACCCCTAAGAACATATTATAATCATTTATATGAGTTGAAAGGGGTCATAGGATAACCTATGACCCCTTCCAACACATTTCATGACAATATATGCCTCTAGGTGTCCTATGACTCCTAGGGACATATTATAATCATTTATATGGGTCCAAAGGCATAGGACCACATATCTTCCTAATGGTCCTAGGACCCCTAGGGACATACATTATGTGTTTGAATGGGTTAAATGGGATTATAAGGTTCCCTATGACCCCTTATTAAATAAGAAAATACATTCCTAGGGGACCAAGGAATATATATTATGTGTACGAATGAGTCAAAAGGGGTAATAGAGTATCTTATGATCCCTAATCACACTTCATGCCATCCAATGGGTCAAAAAGGGTCTTAGGATATTCGAAGGCCATTTTGAGTCATTAGATCACATCATTTATGTGGTTAGGGGTCCTAGGAACCATAAGCACACATATTGTGATTGAATGGGTTAGAATGTGTCAAAAGGTACCCTATGATCGCTTTTGATCCTATGGAACTATTATATGTATGGTTAAGGGTCCTAAAGCCTTTAAAAAACATATTAAGTATCCTAAAAAGGGGTTATACTCTTATAAAAGAATTTCAAAAAAATTAAATTTAAAAAAAAAAAAAAAAAAAAAAAAAAAAACACATATCTGATTTGAGAATAGGTATCCAATTTGGGAATGCATACCCACTTTTGGAACGGGTACTCGATTAGGCTTGGTTTTTCTTTGAATGCCAACCCTCCATGGTCAATGCCAAAAATGTCCCAAAAACATGTTTTTGGTGTGTTGTGTGTTTTTGACTTTGACGATGTAGCTAACGACTTCTTAACATTCTATGCTTTGACTAGTATAAGAAAAAAAAAATTTGAATTTTTTTGAACTAGTTAAGGTGGTTAGACACGAGAGTTTTTTAATTCTGAAAATAGTATAGTAGAAAATTCATAATTAATTAATTATTTGGAATAAAAATTCTCAAAAATATGCGTCACATCCGCGCATGAGTCTACTTTTTATATCTATAATTATATTAAAAAATATTATCATTTGATTTTGGTTAAGGTGGTCAGACATACACCTACTTTTTATTTTTGCCCTAAAATTTTTGTAGTACTACATTAAAATCCAAACTTTTGGCCAATCAAATAATTCTTTCTCCAAATAAGTCCTAGTAGTTTAGAAACTAGATTCAATTTCTTATAGATTATTTTCTTATAAATTTTTGATATAAAGCCCAAAACCGCTTAAAAATTATGTGTCAAGTTAACATAACCCGAATTTGTTGATTTTTCACTACCACTTAAGGCCATAGTTTGGTTGACCATGATCTTGCACATACCCTCAAAAAAAATTCTATTTGGTAAAAAAATATTTTTTTAAATAAATTATATAGAATTACATTTAGAAATTCTAGGGAAATAATATAAATATTTAAAAAATTCCATGGGAGCCACAGTGCAGTCATCCAATTCCTCAACTAGCTTGAAGTTAGGAAAAGCCATAGACAAATCAAAATTAACTTTATGATGAAGAACCAACCCACCAACAAAGGCTGTCGGTCTGGTGGAAAAACATAGGAGGGGCAACTGCCACATGAAGGTGAAAGTCGTTGATTGGAATGCAAGAATCACACGAGACAACACCCAACCAGGTGAGTGACCTCAATTGAAATTCATGACCTGAGTATGGTCAGAATGGCCTAGAGCTTGGAGAAATTAGCAAGACAGACAAATCCAGTGAACTTTTGTTGAGACAGATTTCTGTCACTATCTACTTAGCATTGGCAGATTCAGTGAATTGAAGTAGAAAATATAATAACACTATTCTTCCTTGCATAACTTTTACTTTAGCTTTGGTGGATGTCTAGTAAATTATTAATTTTTCTATTTTTTATTTAGTAATTTAAATTCAAAAAGAATACAGATGCTTCTAAAAACATGTAAAGAAGTATAGATTCTATTAAAATCTAGATTAGAATTAAAGTCAATAATTTTTTAAAAAATTATATAAATATAAATATTCAAATTTGTAAAAAAATAGAAAGATTTTAATATGTATAAAAGTAAAGAAAGATCATATTATAATCTTAATTTTTATGGTGACACATTTTATTTTTTAAGCTTGATGATAATTATTATTTAAACATACATTTTTAAATACTATATATCTATTTATAAATCTCTTACTATTTCTATTTTCTATTTTCCAATTTTATGTTTTTAGATATGTAAAAAAAGTATAGAAAAGATCTATTAAAATCAATAATTAAAGTAACTAAAAAATGAAAAAATAATTAATCCATAAATTTAAATTGATTTGAATGGAACCAAAATATTGTTTAAATAACTTTAAAAGTATAAAGAATATATTAACCTATAGGATTTCTATTTTAAAAATTAAGTGCAACTGCTAGTATAACTCATTTTAATTGGTCAATTGTGATTCATTCAATAACTAGTTAAAATGAGTAAAAACCAAAGTGATACAATAGTACTTAGCCTTCCGACAAGTACTAATAAGCACAATGAAAAATTAATTTTTCAAAGTGGTCTACAGCTATTAAAATTTAAAATTCCAAATGATAAAGAGAAGACTAGTTTACTCAATCAAGTGGAAATTGGGTTGTGACATAACAGGCTCGTCTTTTAAATAGACAAGTTCTAAAATGTTAGATTAAACTTTGTTCCTCACGATGGGATTAAATAGATAATTATGACATAAGAGCATCTTATAAGAGATTTGTATGGACCATACATCATTAACCAGATAATCGTGACAAATTAGTGGACCAAAATGGACTATCCAAATTTGACAAGTGAAATATTCCACCATGATAATTATTAGAACTAATGTTCTCGGATGCACAATTGCATTAATTTTGGGCATTACATAAAGCTAAAAGCCTAAGGTCTAAGATGTGATTATTTTAAAATTATTTTTGGAACTGTTCATCTTATTTTTTCATTGGCTGTTGGTAATTTTGCTAGTGTTCTTCTTATTCTTTCATTGGTTGCTAGTAATTTTGCTAGGGTTTTGGGACTTTTTTGATGTAATTAAAATAAGGAAAAAATTGTATGAATGGACACATGGATGCAGAGACATTTAATGAGGATAGGGAGTGATTAAATATACTTAGTTGGAGAGTCATGAAAAGATAATAAAGCATTAAATGCATGGTGTTGTACTATAGCTCAACATGGGTAAATCCTTCCACGCCTCAGAATGATCAAGGTCAGTGAATCCACAATGCTCATCATTTTTTTCCCTCTCTTGCTCAAATCTGTATTCTTCTTTATCAGTTAACCTAGTATATGTTGTATCCTTATTTTAGAGTGGAGATTTGTTGCAGGAAGTGTATTGGTGGTATTCAAGAAACACATGGGGAGATGATGGCTCTATTGTGTTTGCTCACAAAAATTTATAGCCAAAATCAATAAAATAGAAAAGGGCTACAACCAAAATGTCCAACAATGGGAACTTCTATTGAATGTCCAACAACTATCCTGCTTGGATTGTGAAACCATGTACATATGCAGGAGTTTGAAAAAAACACAAACTAACAAAGAAAAAAAGTAATAATCAAATCAAAAGAGGAAATTGTGCTTGACTAGTGCTAGATTGAACTCTCCCTCATGTCATTGTGTGAGAATGGTTTGAGTAATGGCCATCACAACATTTTTTACACCGATGACTATCATCCCAATTTTTCCTCTTCTACTTTGCTTTTCTATCTAGGGTTTCATGCTAAGAACTAAAGTTTTTTTAATTCTCCATTGGACATTGGTGCATAGAGAATTTTATGTTAATTCTAGCTTTTGTAACCCAAATTGATTAAAATTTCTTTTACTAATGATGTCTTCGAAAACTACTTTAGAAGAGATGCATCTGGTTACAACTTTTAGTAATAATGCGTCAAGAACAATGACAGGATAGTTGTCTACAATTCATTTATTTAGTTTAAATAATTTTAGGTAGCTGGATACCATAAGATGTTTCATCTTATATTAGTTGACTAGCCTTGAATTATTAGTCCTTGACTTATCTATAAGGTAGCAGGGAACTAATGTTCCTAGATGTGGTCCATAAATAATTTTTATAGCCGTAATCACCTTATTGCTAATGTTTCAAAAAATATTTATTTTTAAATTAATTTTTATACATTAATTCTTAATTTTTTATTGGTTCATCCCTATTTTTCTCAGGTAATATTAATTTATTGACTCCAAAAATTATCGGAAATTGTATTCTAGAAGCTTCTTTAGAATGATTGCCTCATTATCACTGCCTCAAAACCACAATGCCTGCCTCAAAACCAAAGTGCCTGACCAAAGTTAAACTTATCCTTAAGTGTCCCTTCATTGCTGAATTTGGTTATGTATTATTGGTCTTCAGTCAAGGTTTCCAAACAAAAATCAATAGGAAGGAAGGGTCGCCTGATCAGTTGTAGTAGTTGTATCAGTTGTAATAGGATTGCTGGTTCAAAATCTTCATTTCATATCACAAAATTACAATTCATCCTTCCACTATATATGTGATTTGCCCAGAAAATTGATATGGAGGCTCTACTCAGTATTGCATTCTTGCTGAAGGAATTTTTTTTAAAAAGTAATTATTTAAATCCACATGCTCTGCAGCAGCAATGTCTAGGCATGATAAAAAAAATGCCAGTCTTAAGCAAAATTTACTTATAAATCTTAACAAAAAACAAACATTCTAGAAGCAAAAGCTACAACCAATAACGATTCCATTTCCATACATAATAATCAACTCTACACTCCTCCAACTCTCTCCACTCTCAAACAATGCCTCACCTAATTTCAATTCTCTATCTCACTTTGTTCTCCTCCTTTGTATTCATCCCACACTCCATGCAAATCCTCTGAACCTTAAAACAACCATCTCCAATCTAGTAATGGCATTGCCCCACCACTCCAATCAACCCCACTTTCCTCTCTCCCACCCATATTACTCATGAAGTTCCCATCCAATAAAACCTAAATCTAATGGAAAATATCCATATGCTTAGCCCACCATAGACCCCAAAAAAATGGACCTTGACACAGGAAACCATCTCCCATGGCTACAGTGAACCCAATCCTTATATTTGAACCTGCTTCTCTCCTCGACCTATGCCCCAATCCTCTTCTCTTCCCTAATTTGTAACGCAAATGGCCTCCACCAATTCTTCTACTTATTGGCAGACCAGACCTCAGTCCAAAGCAATCTTGGAAAAGACACCATTCTCTCCACCCTCATAATCCCCAATTTTGCATTTAGCTGCAACATTCTTCCCCCTCTTCCTCATACCACCAAATTAATGGGGCCTCAACCAACATGATATCTCCCTCATTTCAGAGATTTCATAGCCCAATATACACTACTTCTTGGCACCACCTATTCATTGCTTAGAGAAGAATTTGCACAACAAAATTATGATATTTTGAGCCAATCTCATTGAAGAATTTGTGGATCAAACACATGGGCAGTCAGCTAGCCCATAAAATAGTAGGAGAATCAATTCAAGGTAGCTCTCCTGCTGCTCTAGTCAGAACTGATCAAACCTTCCCATTCCCACTATTTTAAGGGATCGGATTGAGCCATAAAAAATTCTTCATCACTACATTAACCACTCCATTTCGTACGTAGTATGGACTACGTCACCCTTATATATAATTTTGCATTAAAGCCAAGTGGGATGGACTGCATTGCATTAAAGTCAAACCCCTGCAGGCCCATAGCCCATAAAATGATGGGATCTGAATAATATGTTGAGGGACAATTATTCTAGATAGCCCATAACATAAAATTTTAGGGCGATTTTGCCCCCAAAATTCTAGGCGCCCATAGCCTAGACACAGAGAACAACGATACATTGGCCATGTGGAACAACAACATCCATGTGGAAATTGGGGTTCACGCATACCAAAAAAATTAGATTATCTGGTTTTTGTAGATGTTTCTGGAACATCGATATACAAACATTACAAAATAGTGAATTCAAAATCAATATGTACTTGATTTAATAGTTACAAATCAAAGATTGTTTTATGGAGACGGTAGTGATATTTGTTAGCGGGAAACTAATTTACTAATAGTAAAAGAAAATAACGAATAAAAAAATAGGTTTTTGACTATTATATTTTTAATTTAAGTATTTTAATATTTTACTTTCTAAATGATAATTTTAACTATAAGTTTACATTTAAAATGATTTAATAAAATAAAGTCTGTGTGCTTACATATTTTCCCTTTGAAAAAAAAAATTGTATTATAAATTATTATTTTTGTATAAAAAATCATACCATATATATTTCAATATTTATCTCAAATGAACTCCTTTTATGATATTAATCAAAAATATATATAGAAATTTGATTTAATTAGTTGTATTAAGGTTTAATTTTTTTTTTTAATCAAATCAACTTACCTGTTCATATTTAGATCAATCTATAAATCTATTTTTCTTTCACAATCTTCTTACAATTCTTCGAGAGACAGAGACTCCAGCTCAAGCAGAGCTCTTGTCTTGTTTAATATTGATCTCAGAAGGTGGATCCATTATGAGGGCAATGGAATCAAGAAGGCCCGGAGACCATTGGCGCATTGCAAAACGATTTAACTAACAAGTTCCAGCTGTAAGAGCGTAGATAGTTTAGAGCATTGGCGCTAATATTTATGTAAATGGATTTAAATGCTCCAACTGTAACAGAGTGGATATTTTAGATGCCGTGGATAAAGCTCGCTCTTTGATCATTGTGCATAAAGTGAGGAAAACATTATCTCTGTTTCTCAGGAAGACGACTCTCTCTGTGTTTCCGTCGTTATCCGGCGAACTTTTGTTGAGACAGAGTTCTGTCGCTATCTACTCGGCGTTGGCAGATTCAGTGAATCGAAGTAGAAAATATAATAACACTATTCGATTCGTCTGAGTTTTAAAGACCGGAAAGTGCCGGTGTAGCTGTATTTTGACGCCCATCACGATGCCTGCGTAAAGAACAAAGGTCTTGATCTGGGAAGTGAGGACTATTAACTTTAGCTGAGATTTGGCAGCTTTATTTTACACGTCACCCAATATGGAACATAGTTTGCAGACAGGGTCGCATGATTATGAAAGTGGATTTTCATACAAGTATATGAAAATGGATTTTTGCTACAATTTTATAAGAAGAAGAATAATACTATAATTAATAAAAAAACACTAAATGTAGAATATTGATTAATTTATTAGATGTTATGATACTAACAATATAATCTAAAATTCAATCCTAGAGAGCCAGATTAAAAATAAAGTAAAATTAGTGCCACTGTTTGGACGATTGCAAATGGCATCTACAATTTTAAATAAAACGTTTGCAACGAAAGAAGAAGAGAATTCTATTATACGATGGATGGAGCGTGATGGCAAAAAATTCAATCCACAGTCTTGAATCTCACAAAAAATAATTTATATAACTCCAGTCTTCCACTATCTACACTGACATTTGCCCAGCCCACCCTTCAGGCGGGGCCCATCCTATGCACTGAATCTGGAAGAACAAATGGCGATTCACAATTAGATTGGAAAAAAAATAATACCGGTGAAGATGTGCACGAAGAAATCCACCACCGTCAGATATGTGCCCGCAAACGAAGAGCGGTTTCGGTTTTCCCAGCTTGTGTCGAAACAAGCCTGTACTGTGTGCACTCAATTCTGATATCAGCTGCCCACCACTGATCGATACCGTGTGCAGTCATAACACTCGCTGAAGCGCTCACGTTAATAATAAGGTTCGCACAAGGTATCAAATGCCCAGCCTTGGACTTCCTTCCCAATGCCGATAAAACAATGTCACTGATCGAATGCCGCGCCGCCAGTTTAGCGATACCGCCGGCCCCCATTTGCTGCATCACCTGCTGGTTCGAAAAATAGCCCACATAACCAGAGCTCACGATGTCCTTTCGATTTACGTACAAACAAGGAACCCAAAATCTCAGCACGGAGAACGTTCTTTGAGATTTAGCTCGGGTACTCTTGTCCTGCAACGTCATTGACAATCCGGCCGTCACCAGGCTTCGCGCAATGTGAAACCCCCGCTTTATTTTCTGATTCTGAATGCTTTCCACCGGTGGCGAAACGAAGGGCGGATTGAAGAGATGGGCCTCTAAAAACTGCTGCCTTTCCTCCGCCATTTTTTGGCCGGCTAACATTCCCATGGCGGCGCCGAGAGAATGGCCGGCGATCCACACGCCCTCACTTCCGTGCTTGCGAACGCTTACTTTGACGGCGTCCAGTGCGTGGTGAAAACGGTGGCTTCTATGGAGTTCGTTGGTGAGAATGGTGAGGTCCAGCCGGAGATCTGTCGCCACAGTCCCCGCTTTTACTAGCGTTCCTCGCAGGGCAACTACTATTCTCGGCACTCCCGATGGCCGAAACCGCACGCGCGCCGCCCTTTTGCTCCATTTGTAAACGGCGCCGAAGATTGAGCCGTCGACTTGATCGAAGAGAGGGCGGAGAAGCTTGAAATTGAAGAAGCTCCACCACACTTCCGCCCCGTTCCTCCTGCCTCCTCGTCTTTCCCTTTCCTGCGCGGTTACTCCTGTGACCTGGATCAGACCTTACAAAACAAGGGCGCTTAGAGAAGGAAAATGTACGAAGGTCCCAACGTCCCGAAAGTTTGAACACCTCTCGCTCGCTTGACATCTGCTCTTTTCCGCATCGCTCTGTTTAGGGAAAGGAGCTTCGGTGTTGTAAATTTCATAATCTTGAGCATTAATCGGAAATCGTGAAACATCCTGAGAATATCACATTATCTTATTTTACACATCGCATGGGGGAAATTAAGTTTTCAAAAAATAAGTCAACTTTTGACTATTAACATTTTTAGTCTTAAAATGAAGTTTAGTGTGAAATGTTTAAGTCATCTCAAACATGTCTATTACATGCACATTCTACTTTTACATTTATTTATTTTTGTGATTAATTATGGTGGCTAACTACTTCAAGCTAGGTTTCTAATGTATCCGTAATCAGAAATATTTTTTGAACACAAATACTTATTATTTCATATTACTATGGTCTTGCATAAATAGTGTTGGTTAAAAAATGAGAGTACTTGTGGTCACGTGTCCCCATAGTCATTACAAAATGTCTCAATAATGATGTACAAATGAACTGGGTACCAACCTAAAAGGCATGTGTGATGGGCTATTAAGACATGTCTGATAATTTTGAGACTCCTTTAATATTAGTAATTGAGGGGTTAGTTACAGTATGACAAAAAGATCACAATTATTAGATCCCATATCAATTACTTGATACTTTCTTAATACAAACTTCTTTAACTAAAAAATTTGTTTTCTATACAATTTATTAGAACATTCAATAAAAAGATAAATTAAATTCATCTAATTACTAAACATCTTCATGCATTGATAATAATAATAATAATAACAAGTTCACCTCGACATTGAATACAATATCGAAGTTACCAAATTTTCTTTCTTATTTTCCATCATTTGAAGTTCTACATTGTTTCACAAAACAATCCATCTCATACACGTTTATACTTGAACATATATTGTATGTTATAGCATGTTCTTTAGTCATTTGTCATGGATTTTACCAACTTGGAGCCTATGTTACCAAAAAATGCGACAACTTACTGTCGTTGCTTGTTTCAATGGGCAAAACTTGTGTCACGTTGCGAAACAGTTGTTTCTACGTAGCCTATTCACCTTCAACTCGTAGAATTTTTTTTACAACTTCCAAGGGTTTGATTTTTGCACATCACACATGGAATTAGTAAGTGACACTTCACCATTAGTTTGTATGAATAAACTAGGAATATTGAATTAAACTTTCCATAGTGACTATCTGTTAGCTAGGAATTATTTCGCAATGGTTCATTTATTTATAGAGATTGATTAACTTAGATGTGATGATTATATTACTTAAGTTTTATTTTTAGTAAGTCATACGTTATTTGATAGATTTTTTTAATGCTATGTAAATATTTTTATTCTTATTTATTCACAATAAAATATTTGATATTATCATTAAATTTTTGAAAAATAAGTATTATAAAAATTTATAAAATATTATTAGTCCCTACCGTAAGGCATGATACTTAAATTTTTGATTGCATCTTATGTATTAGTTTAGGTTTTGGAAATTGAGCATCAACCATTTAATCTAAGTTTCTTCTACACTTTCCTATTAAAGTGGATTTTCATTGTTTTATTTGTATTTTTTCATTGGCTAAGTGCTTTTTTTCTAGTGGTATTTTTATTTTCTCTACTGAGAAATTAAAGAAAATCATATAAATGACAAATGTCTTAAAAGATTTGGAACTAAGCAACTTACAAGGGCACATGCTTTGAGAGTGTTGTGACATTCGTATGGGGAGGAACAAGTGGAGGTTTAAGAAAAAACCTCCCTTTGTACTTAATACTAGATACAGAACTCCCATGTTTTCAATCCCTAGTTAGTCAATTTATTTGCAGTCCTTTTCAAATTATAGAGAATGATAGCAGTAGTAGCTAGAATTCAGGAGAAAGCAATGAATCATTGCCAATATTGAATGATTGCTCTTTGATCTAATCATGAGAGTTGATATGCCTACAAACTCAACAAAGGACTACTTATATACCTTGCTTCTATCCCAAAATTGTTTTCATGGCAATTTTTTTCTAGTCTCATTTTTAATTTTTCAAATTGATTTGGTTTTGCACCAAAATACATAATTGAATTTCAATAAATCATCACAAAATTATCTGTGTTAACAAATAACGTTTTGCAAGCCCTTTGTAACTTATAGTCTCTATCAATTTTTATAGCCATGCCTTATTAGGTCACTTTGCTTGCATCTTTTTAAGGTACATCCTTTCTCACTGTTTTATCTGAGTATTCTAATTGTTGCTCGTATGACCATATTGATTTCTAACTGCTAGCTTTTAATCATATCTTCTCTGCAGTTCAATGTGTTCTCCTATTGCTGAAATGACATGTGTAAGTCACAACTGCCCATCCACCTCTTGAAAGTCATTTAGATTTGTAGTAGAACCAAAGCATGTTTCTGGTAATGATGTTTTGAGAATGGGCTAAGTTAGCAGGCTTCTATTCATTAATATCTTATAATATTTATAGTTTATGTGTTATAATTATTTCTACTAGTGCTTTGTCAATTTTATTTGTTTTACCATGAATGTCAATGGGCTGTGATAATATCTGAACATTTGCAAGCTATTCCTAGATATCAATATATGAGAGTTTTGTTTGACATATTAATGCAGAGGCTAGTGGAATGTTATGATTCCTTCTTAGTTTAATAACTTCTTTCCTTCTTTGTTTGATAGAAACTTTCCCCTTCTCCAATCACTGATCACTCTTGGACCCACTCCGCTCTATAGACCTATCAAAGGTCAACCCTGAACAGTTTAGACTCCACTAGACTCCACATACTAATGTCTATACTGTTGGAAATCTTCCTCTCATGCAATAATGCATATTTGATCGTATGTATTGTGACTGTCCTCAGAATACTATTGATTCAACTTCTTCCAAAGACCTATCCACTAGGGTCAATATCAATGGACCCACTATTCCTTATCACAAATTAGGACTCTCTAAAGATCCCTGTACAACATCTAATCCTTTCATAAAACTCCCTTAACACATTCATGGGAAAATTCATCACAAACCGTCATGTCACTGCCCCTTAGATAGACCTGAAAACAATCATTCATAACTTTTGAACCAGACCTTATTTTCTCAATCCAACTTTTGATATTTGGCACCATTTGTCTCTCTCTAACATATCCAAAATTTGGCAAGATCCAACAGTTAACTTTTGAGAAATGACCCCTGCACTGAACTGCAATTTATTGAGACAAGCATTCCTTCCTCCTGTGACTGTCCAGTCACTTTTCTACCCTCCAACATGACCAACTTCTCTTATTCTCCTGCAAATGTAGTTCATTCCTTCATAATCATTGTTAGGAAATTGTATTACAAGTGTGGATCCATCCCCAAGAAACAATGTATACAGAAAGGGGATGGATCTCATGAATCCAGATTGGCACTAAAACAAAATTTAGAGATTTCTACAAAACAGTCAATCTTAATGATTGAATCAGTATTAAAAATTGCTTGGAACTAGATTTAATGGAATTAAAAAAAATCATTACACATCTATCTCCAAATCAATAGGTCAATACAACATCAAAAGACTTCAAATTTGTAAGAAAGCAATTGTTATTAATTCCAATATGGACACAGTCTATACAATCTAAAACTCCAAGTTCCACCCCTGTACCCCCATGCCTTTTGAGGCTTACATATACTTAAAATAACTCCCTTAACTGATCCAAAGTAGTTGGATCCTCTAACAAAGCAACTAAGCCTTATTTGGTAATTTCTTGCTAAAACACATTTGACCATTACTTTTCAAATATTTAAATTTTAAAACTTATTTAAATAACTTTCTAGACTTTAGGACTTCAAAGTTTTTCCATGACTTTGTCAGGGTGCCCTGCACCATACTCCCAAGGATCAAATCAATCCAAGTCCCTTGGATTGGGAGTTTCTTTTGTTTCCTCCAATCTCTATCCACTTCTTTTTGAGGACCTACCATACAAATGTACCTACTATACCTGCAAATAATCATCATGTGCCAAGGACCCATTCTTTCATTCTTCATATCATAGATATCTACAATATCATTACTTGTGTGATGAACAATATAGATCTCCTACAAACTTGTCAGAAATATGTTAGATAGAAAATCAAACAAATCCTTCATATGCTCCCAATCAAAGGCTTGGTGTTGCGCTCCTTCATCTATTACTTTCAGCACTTCCCCTGTCTTCTCCCAAACTTCTTGTGAGTTCCTTGTCCCTGTAGACAACCCTGACTCTAAGGTCTCTTCATGACCATATACTTCTACCTCTTCATGCCCCTGTTGTAGGCATTCTCTCATCACTCCACCTTTCTCTTGCCATTCCTCAACTATGGCATTCATCTCATCCCACAAATCTGTCTCTTTATCAAGTCCTTGTAGACTTGCTGCTCCACCATCTTCAACACAATGTTTTACCTCATAATCATCCTCTAGAACCTTTATCTCAGTAGGTTCCCTCAGCAACTTCCTCTTCTTAGTTAGCCTCTTAATGGGCCAAACAATCTTTCTTGTCATCTTCATGTGCCAACTTGTGGCATTCTTCACCATCTTTGTTTCCAAGAGTCTAAATTCTTCATCCCTTAAGGTCCCTGTCATCCTTGAGATGTCCTTCAATTTATCTTCCCTATGCCATCCTTCTTGGCACTCAAACATATCATCTATGGCTTGTTTAATAGCCCTGTCTTCTATGTTTTTCATAGCAGCATATAAGGGACACATGACTGTCCCAACTTGGATATCTCCACCCATACATTCACTCATTACCTCAGCATCTTCTAAAATATTCACCTCTATCCCTATCTTTTCATCTTTTTGAGCCTCTTCCTTTTGTGGCCCACCTATCACCATCTTCACTGTCCTATCATCTTCATACCCCGATTGCTCTTGATTCACCTTCATAGGCTTCTCTGCTTGCTTTCTTGGCTCTTCACATGAACCTTGCTCATCCACTACTCTCTCCTCTAGGATCTTTATCTGATCCACAACTCCTTGTGCTTTATCATAGGCTTGATGTACAAAATTAATTACTATCTTGCCGTCCACCTTATCGTCTTCTTGTTCCCTTTATCCTAGGAACCCAACTCTTTCAAACAAAATTTTTTTTGGCATCCTCCATGATGCTACATCTTCCTTCAAAGATCTCAGTATGACTCAACTTCCACCATGCTTGAAGGTGTAACTATTCAACTCTCCATCATATAATGTATGTTTTGCTGCTTGCCATGCCCTCCCAAGGATCAAATGGCATCCAACCAATGGAATAACATCACATAAAATAGAATCCTCATAGGTTCCAATGCTGAAAGGAACATATACTTGCCTTCTAACCTCAACTTGGTGTCTATCATGCAATCCTTGTACCATGTAAGGTCTTCTATGCACTAGTTGTTGTAGGTTCAACTTCTCAACCATCTCAACTGAAACAAAATTGAAAAATGAATCGCTGGAAATGACCATTTTGCAAACCTTACCCATACATTTGGATTGTGTTCTGAATTGTGAGTATCCATGAGTCTCAAAATCTGTATTCATGATGGCTTCAACTTATTTTACCCTTCAATCCGACTTCCTTTACAAACTAAGATCTATCCAACTTTGAACCACCACCTTGGAATACTCTTAAAGGATAATTCAACTTCAAGGTTCAACAAAGGATTCTAAGTCTTCAAAACCTTAGTTTCCCTTCTCCTCTTCTCCCAAATAATCTTCTGTACTTTGATACCAATCTGATGCAGAGGCTAGTGGAATGTTATGATTCCTTCATAGTTTAATGACTTCTTTCCTTCTTTGTTTGATAGAAGCTTTCCCCTTCTCTAATCACTGATCACTCTTGGACCCAGTCCGCTCTATAGACCTATCAAAGGTCAACCCTAAACACTTTAGACTCCACTAGACTCCACATACTAATATCTATACTGTTTGAAATCTTCCTCTCATGCAATAATGCATATTTGATCATATGTATTGTGACTGTCCTCAGAATACTATTGATTCAACTTCTTCCAAAGACCTATCCACTAGGGTCAATATCAGTGGACCCACTATTCCTTATCACAAATTAGGAATCTCTAAAGATCCTTGTACAACATCTAATCCTTTCATAAAACTCCCTTAACACATTCATGTGAAAATTCATCACAAACTGTCATGTCACTGCCCCTTAGATAGACCCGACAACAATCATTCATAACTTTTGAACCAGACCTTATTTTCTCAATCGAACCGTTGATATTTGGTGCCATTTGTCTCTCTCTAACATATCCAAAATTTGGCAAGATCCAGTGGTTAACTTTGGAGAAATGACCCCCACACTAAACTGCAATTTACTGAGACAAGCATTCCTTCCTCCTGTGACTGTCCAGTCACTTCTCTACCCTCCAACATGACCAACTTCTCTTATTCTCCTACAAATGTGGTTCATTCCTTCATAATCATTGTTAGGAAATTATATTACAAGTGTGGATCCATCCCCAAGAAACAATGTATACAGAAAGGGGATGGATCTCATGAATCCATGACTAGCACTAAAACAAAATTTAGAGATTTCTATAGAACAGTCAATCTTAATGATTGAATCAGTATTAAAAATTACTTGGAACTAGATTTAATGGAATTTAAAAAATCATTACACATCTATCTCCAAATCAATAGGTCAATACAACATCAAAAGACTTCAAATTTGTAAGAAAGCAATTGTTATTAATTCCAATATGGACACAGTCTGTACAATCTAAAACTCCAACTTCCACCCCTGTACCCCCATGCCTTTTGAGGCTTACATATACTTAAAATAACTCCCTTAACCAATCCAAAGTACTTGGATCCTCTAACAAATCAACTAATCCTTATTTGGTAATTTCCCGCTAAAACACATTTGACCATTACTTTTCAAATATTTAAATTTTAAAACTTATTTAAATAACTTTCTAGACTTTACGACTTCAAAGCTTTTCCATGACTTTGTCAGGGTGCCCTACACCACATATGGGTAAGTGATGAATGGTTCAGGGAGCTCGTCAAATCTTTGGTAAAAAATATAATTTGATAATATATATTAATCACTTATAGAGGTGAACAATGCAAACCAAGCAATATTTTTGGACATTAATTGATGCTAGATAATATTGTAGAATGAAATCATCAATAGGGAGCTAATTTCAAATTAAACTGCACATTTTTAGAAATACCTCAACATTGAATCTCATTATGTTTTTTATACCGATCAGTTTGAGATTGGAGGAGAAGCAAGGGCCATGTAAGCACATATACCATGCTTACTACATTTTTCCATGTCTTGTGCAACGCAATCCTCGCACTACTTTCCGCCATGAACTAGGGAGGAAGCATCTAGACGAGGGTAGAGTGGGAATGACATTGATCCAACTTTTGAAGAGAATGGGGAGCAAATAATATGGATCTCCCTTGCAATGGTTTTGTAGTGGGTGGAGTCTCCAGCCCCTAGGGTAATAGTAGTACAAGTGAGTCCAGAGTTCCAAAAATTCTTCTGTAATATTAAGAAGAGGGATTTTTTCCAGATTTGGGTATCAGGGCAAAGATTCAAGCTGAAGGAAGGCACAACAATAAATTATCTTTCTGTGGCCATTTCGATCATCAAATACCAATTTAGAGTCTTCTTTTACCAATAATTTTACCTCCTAGAAGTGTTCTAGATAAATGTGGATAAGTTTTTTTTGAATCATGATTTACACTTACATGTTGTAAAGTGCATTCTATGGAAAATTTCATTATTTGGTTTTTATCAAGGAAGACGCAGATGACTGCATGAAACATAAATGGATGAATAGCCCTGATTGATCTATTGTAGTTCTTATCTTTTTGACTCGTCTGTGGGTACCTAGGAATTGAGCCTTCTAGATTGGTTTACTTCTCCAACTTTTCTTGATTAATGTTTTCTTCCATTGTTGAGGTCCTTTCTTGGATTGTTACAATTCAAATCTTGAAATTCAACCTCCTCCTTGGAAAGGTTTAGTGTCCATTTTTGTTTAGATAAATAAGAGTTCCTCATTTTTTATCATTTTTATAAACATGTTATTTATATAAGATTCCCAATTTTAAATACAAACACTTAACTTGCAAATTATCCATATTGTCGATGAGGAACTGGAAATCTTTTGAGGCTCGTCATCCATTAATTCCTGAGAATATAAATTTCCCATTGGATGGTTTATAGACACCAATTTGAAGATGTCATAGGAGGGTCTTAAGCATAAAGAGAGCTTGAGGAGGTTCGGGAGAAACAAAAATAGTTTTAGATTGTCTTTGGAATTTTTTTTAGAAATCTAAAATTAATTAGGTATATATTAGTTTTTTTAATAGCTAAATCTTTCAAAGATGTTGTTTTATATTATAATTTGAAGAAAACATTTCTTTTTTTAGTTCTAAACTACATATTCTATTATATTTTTGTTAGTTTCCATATTTGAAATGTAGATTTTCTAAAAATTAAGTTAGCTTATAGATTCAAAATTTCAATTAAATCATATAAATAAAGATAAATTAATTTGTAAACAATTCATATATAAGTTTTATAAAAAAAATCTTACAAAAAATACTGAATTATGGAAGAGGGACTTATACTATATTAAATTAATTTCATAATATATACAATTATTCAATAAATATTTCAAAACTATGAATTAATTGTGCACATATCAATGTCATGTAATATACTAGCTTATGAAAAGTACAGTAAGGTGTAACAAAAATATTCTTTTAAACACCACTTAGGTACTATATGTAATCAAAGATATCATTTTAACACTTAATTGATATTAGTGTGTAATATTTTCAATTTAATTTTAACTCTATAATTGTTTTTCATTTTCAACTATCTAATTGTGTACATCTAATGCAATATACTATCTTACGTAAGTACATAAAAAACACTCAAACAAAACTTAAACACTAAACTAATGTAATTTTAAACATAGAGTTTCATAAATTATTGATATTAGTATGTAATATTTTTTTAATATAATTCAAACTCAATGACTTATTTTCATGCTTTATTTAAATGGTGCAAAATTTAAAAATAAAAATGTAATTTAAAAGTAAAGTAAATCATAAATTTTGATCCAAAGTCAAAAAAATAAAAAATTAGAGAGATGATATTGGCTTTAAACATAGAGAGATGATATTGGGTTTTGCTATCAATAATATGAATAAACATGAAATTCAAATACTTTTCTTGAGACATCTATGCACAACTCCACTCACCCCTTCATTTGTTTGAAGTCAAACTCAATTTATAAGAGAATCCAACAATATGAATTAGGGATCATCTTGTCTAATTGGAATTAAAGATCATCTTATGCAATAAATGTGTAATGCAAAAACTTACATGGAATTCAAATGTTGATTTTATACCTGTTTCTAATGCTCTACACTTTTTTAATAAGATAACCTTTCAACTTCCAATACAAAGGACATTCAAAACTATAATTACCTACTCATGAAAACATTACAAAACAATTTAAATTTTGTGTTGTTGCTCAATTTATAATTTTTTCACAATTTTACTAAACTCTGTAGTGTTCCCAATACTAAATAATACCACAGGTAAACCTTTACTAAGACTTTATTTCCTTTCATTTGTATCTTGATGTAGTCCTAATTTTGCACTCTCTTCATAAAAATTTAATGTGCAAACATCAAGGTCCAGGCTAGGTGAAGCTTTTAACATTTCTTCTTGGTTTTTTATATTATTCTCCATTACAAGTTCATTATGATGTGCATGAATTTCTTCCTATTTGTATGCTTAGATAAGGAATATCATCATCAAAAGAATTCTATTTGATAGAGGGCGCTCTGATACCACTTGATAGAGGGCGCTCTGATACCACTGACAAAGGTACGCTCGAATACCACTGACAAAGGGCCACACCACCCTTACCTACTCATAACCAAGAATGCAACAATATGAAGACAATTTTATTATACTTGAAAATCCAATAGTAATTACAATAACATTTTTGCAAGATCTCTCAAGATCCAACCCAAACCCAAGCTAGTCCAGATCCACACTCTGGTAGAAACTTCTGAGATCTCAACTTGTGCTCACAAGCCACCAAGCAACCTCCTTGTTTCTAAACTGCAGTCACTAGCTCTTCTCCAACCTTATCCAAGATCCAAGTGTAAACTACCTCACATTCGGCGCTCTGTCTATAGACTCAGGAAAACTCAGTCCTCACTTTCTCCTCTTCTTTCACACCTTGAAGCCTTCCAAGCTTTCCAAGATTCACCTTCCACAACTTCTACTTCCCAAGCTACTCCTTCTCGAGCTTCTACTCCTCTAGCTTCCACTTCTCAAGCTTCCCCTTGAGCTTCCACTCCTCGAGCTTCCCCTTGAGCTTCCACTCCTCAAGCTTCTCCTTGAGCTTCCACTTGTCAAGCTTCTCCAAGCTTAATTTGAAATGCTCATATGCCCTGCTTAAATAGGCACTTACCACCCCATGCATGGCTTATCCACAACCTTCTAGAATTCCTCCACAACTTTTTACAATATTCATAACTTTTTAGAATTCTACCCACACACCTCGATAAATGAAATGACAACCATTTATTATTATTATTTTTTTCTCCAATAATTTTCCCATGCAAGATGCTCCTGCATCAGACTCCCCCAGTAGATAGAAAAGTGTGTCCCACACTTTGATGCCAAAAAGAAAGATCTACCACCATCTTCATCCTCACCAAAGGTTTCCACCTCAATAGGGACAACAAAACCACCATGCAAATCCTCCACACCAGCATCTCAACCGTCCAATCAACATGCTCATTCCCAGGAACAAACTGAACATAATGCTTCAATAGAAAACTCTCATCCACATAAGCAACTAGTGAATTCACATCCATAGCAACAAACCCCACCTCAACAACCACATGTAGATCTCCATCAACACATGCAAAACTCTCAACACTAGCAACCTCATTGCTCACAACAAGATGCTTTGCAATACATAACTCACCTGTAACAACTGGATCATCCACGATCAAGTGCTCTGCAACAAACAGGTCACCACCAACATTAACTAGATCATCCACAACCAAATGCTCTGTAGTCTCCATTTCAGACTCAACCTACTGATCATGAAAGCCAACCTCTGTCCCAACATCAACAATGTTAGGAATATCTTCAGCAACAACCTCTAGTTGCTCTACAGGTTCTGCATCAAACTTCACAATCTGATCAACAAAACCATCCTCTTCCACCTTGACCTTCTTAGCTTGATCAGCCAATCTAGCATCCAACTAAGAAATCATCTTAGAAAAATATAAGGAAACTTGGCAAAAAAGAATATAACCGTTTCCACATAACCCATAATAAATCTGAAATAAACACGGAATTAAAATCCACATGCAAGAGAATAGACAACATACCCACAAAACGTGACACAAGATATACCCTGGGAAACCCTCATTGAAAGAAAAACCCAGCCTCCAAAAGCATCCATCACCATGTATTATTCAGCAAAAATACCATTGCCATACAACCATGGAAGCCTTCATGGCCATAGCCACAACCAAGCAAACTATGTGAACAAGCATGAATCCACACATCCCATGCCATGCTTCCAACCTTCACAAATGCTCCCTTGGCTAACCTGTTAAGCCTTGTCCTGCTCGACTCTTGCCTTTTGTCTTCTCCTTGTCACTCTCTCTCTACAACAACTACCCTTGTGGCTGCTTATATAGTAGCAAGTCCCACAAAACCACTAAGTGGTATTACATAAACCATGTGCTACCTAACCCACTAACCCCACATTTAATATTGGGCATTTAATTCATTTTTCCCCAATATTAAATAATTACATGAAATATTTTCACAATGTTACAATACAGCTCATCAAGAATATTCCATGGGAATCTTACATGTTGCACGTCCATCTAGGTACAACATTACATAATAAAATAAAATAATAAAATAACAATATTATGCAATGTGTGCAACACCCATTATCTCAACAATCTCCCACTTGTTGTATACGTTGCATAGGGTCAATCCGTAGCCACATAAATGAACAAGGGAACAATCCCTTCCAACACATCCACCATCATGGATCAAAGTACACCAAGTGCTCCATCCTGATACCCACAACAAAAATCAAAGTATCCAACATCTCGAACATGAATGATCTCACCTCCTATTATGCCACTCCCACTGGACATACATAGAAGCCATCCAAAGAGAAAAACCACCCAACCTATCGCATTAGGAGATCATAAAATCATGTACCAACTAAAATTCCAAGCACAAACAACCTGATCCAAAGTTAATCACATGTATCCGTAGTTGTCAAAATATCCATAGCTGAAATAGCACCCACAACAAGTGCCAAACCCATCCAACTATCCATACCTCAAAGGTATAACAAGTGAATCTCATATCATCAACATATCCAATCTATAACCTGCAATCAGAAGCCTCAAGAGCAATACCTGCCACATATATACCAAGAAGCTCCCACTGCAAAAGATAATGTCAAATCTATAATCAATCCACTTACAACATCTCAAAGAAGTGAATCCATGTAGTATCAAGGACATCCACAATACATAAACTGATATCCTACAAGAACAACTCTCATGACAAGTCTCCAATGCTCTCCCAAGTTCACCACAACCAACAAAGGAAAGAGAAAGAAATAACCATGTCATCTCTCATATGAAATACATGAGCACAAACCAGTGATCACAATCTCCAACCAATCTCAAATCCAATGTAAGAAAAACTGAACATCTAGGAAGATAACCAAGACAAGAGAAACCATGCAAATCAAACCTGTATCATATCCTTCTACACACACCTCTAGATGTAAACTGTGCAAGTATGATCTCCTCCATAAAACCCCAACAAGAAGCCTCAACAACACCCAAACCATACCATATAACTAATCATGGATGTAAGCCTCTCACAAGAAGATCAAACTCATAAATCCATTCCTAAATCAAGGAATAACCATTCCTAATCCAAGGAATATGCCCAAATATAAAACCATCTCCCAAAATCAACCAGCACAACACCATATGCACATGGAGATAACCAATGCTAAACCATCTCTCAAATGAACCCTCCAGAACTAACTCATGTACCATAGCTCAAGATCCATATCCATGAAAGATAAGCATAAATATAATGCAACTGAGAGAAACAATGGGCTATACCTCTCAAGTAGCAAACCGCCGAGTAGACCAAGAGTGGGGAATGAGAATGTTCATCAAGATACCCAAGTCTCCAACCAAGACTCATCTAAGAACAATCTCCTCTCAAGTCCATATCAGGTGACTGCCCCTCGAACTTCCTGCTGAAACCATCAACCGTCCCAACAAATACTTCTCTAATCCAAGAGAAATCAGCGTCACCACCATCTCTAAGTATCCATGAGCACCTATAACCAATCAATCCATGCCAACTCCAAATGCAACATAGCAATATCATGAAGTATCCAGCTTATGATCAGTGTACTCAATACCGAGAAACTAAACCAAGATCAATGTCAAAGTTCCAATCATGGCCTCAGGAACATAAACATGACAACATGATCTTATCATCTCAACTAAAGAGATAACATGGTCCATATGAACATACCATAACATGTCACAACTCTAAATGCGTATCAAGAGTATACCATGACACAATAATGAAACCATCCTCACACCAAGGATAACATGCCAAATAAAAGATATAAACCACACCTTTGCCAAGAACCCTATGAGTCCTCAAGATGCAACCATCTCCATATACCATGAAGAAAACCATCTCCACATACCAAGAAGAACCATCTCCACACACCATGAAGATAACCAAGAACTCCATGAGTCCTCAAGATCTAACCATCTTCAAACATCATGAAGATAACACGTGCACCATGCAAATGTCAAAGATGCTTCTGCAGTAACAGGATCTAAGACAAACCTCCAACATCTGCAAACACTCAATAAATATATCAATGCCAACAACTCCCACTCAATGTGGTACCAATTCACCTATGACATCATAAAATCCATCTCTTACTTGAAGATCCAAACCAAACCAGGAACTAATCCTGCACTGTCACCCCATCACTGTCACAAGCTCCCACTAAACCGTGTATCCAAGCTATCCATGACATCATGATGAAAACCCATCCTCTAACCATGAGAATCAACCAAGGCATCAAACCATCAAAGAACTCAAAATGCACATCATGAGCTCCTCAAAAGAAACTAAATAACTATGATCCTCAACCAAAAAGATATACCACCATAACCAAATCAGAAATCCAAGCTAATGAACATCAAGGATGTACCTGTATAACCAATCATGTCATGCCAAAATCCATGACACCATGATCACATCCATGAACCAAGCATCTAGCTCTCAAAGTGTCCAACCTATCAGCATAAAATAGTCAACCAAAATTCTCCACCATGACTGTACCTGGTAACAACATCTCATCCCTTCTACATGAAGATAAAATCATGTGACTTAGGGCATAGACAACCCAAATCCAAGCCACCAATCTGAATATGCATCAATAATGAAAGATCAATGGGCAAAGACAACCCATAACCAAGCTATAAATGCAACCTGTAAGTATAGACCACTTACAACACTGCACAACTTGTAGATCCAACAAGTCATCATGCATATCCAAACCCAAACACTAATAACCATATCATCATGAGATCAATCTGAAATATGAACTGAGTATACAATGACATCAAATCTTAAATCTCTAATGCCATAAACTCACAATGTTACCATAGTCAAAATATACTTATAAAATGTTCAGATCAATATATCAACAAATAAATCATGCCAAACCTACACCAAATCTGAACCAATGTATAGAGCTCTCCAAGAGCTTTCCCTTGATTACTCGAAGTCCAAAATCCGACTCCGTATGCCCAAGTTATGCCCCAATTCGTGCTCAAAATAAATAATATCTAACTTTAGAGCTTTTAAAACCTAAACAAATTTCAAAATCATAGAACCAAACCTACAACATATTGTAGTGCTCTGAATTAGCTTTCCAACGCCTATAAGAACTCTGAAATCCAATATTCTGAGAGAAAGTTATGGCCATTTTACTAAGATAGTCTTTTTACCATTTTCAGTATGATTTTTCATTTTTAATTTTTTTTTCAGTGACGAAAATTCCGACGAGATTAAATTTGATAGCCATCATGGGCTGAAACTAAAAAACTCTTTCATTTCCTCTGAACATGGCCAAACTAGGGCATATTATATATCAAAATTTATGGAAATGTTGACCCGGATCCAATGGTGAGGTCTATTTTTACCCAGGAGGTCATTTCTGCATGCTACCCCCTAAAAACCCTCATTTAAATAAAACATCCAAAAAACTCTTTTTGTCCAACAATTTCACATGCCCAAATCTTTTAACATCCCATCATAACAACAAATCCAAAACCCTCAGACCTGCAATAAATCATTCATATATCTTGCCCTTTTTTTTATCCTCTCATGCATTCCCATGGACTCAATCTAGGGTTACAAATAATAAAACCATAGCTCTGATACCACTTGTAAGGAAATTTGGCAACAAAGAATATAACCGTTTCCACATAACCCATAATAAATCTGAAATAAACACAGAATTAAAATCCACATGCAAGAGAATAGACAACATACCCACAAAACGTGACACAAGATATACCCTAGGAAACCCTCATTGAGGGAAAAACCCAGCCTCCAAAAGCATCCATCACCATGTATTATTCAGCAAAAATACCATTGCCATACAACCATGGAAGCCTTCATGGCCATAGCCACAACCGAGCAAACTATGTGAAAAAGCATGAATCCACACATCCCATGCCATGCTTCCAACTTTCACAAATGCTCCCTTGGCTAACCTGTCAAGCCTTGTACTGCTCAACTCTTGTCTTTTGTCTTCTCCTTGTCACTCTCTCTCTACAACAACTACCCTTGTGGCTGCTTATATTGTAGCAAGTCCCACAAAACCACTAAGTGGTATAACATAAACTATGTGCTAAAACCATGCGCTACCTAACCCACTGACCCCACATTTAATATTGGGCATTTAATTCTTTTTTCCCCAATATTAAATAATTACATGAAATATTTTCACAATGTTACAATACAACTCATCAAGAATATTCCATGAGAATCTTTACATGTTGCACATCCATCTAGGTACAACATTACATAATAAAATAAAATAATAAAATAACAATATTATGCAATGTGTGCAACACCCAATATCTCAACAAAAAATTCCTCTCTACTATATCATGGATTTTTGCAATCATCTTAGGGTCCAATCCTCTTGGATCCATCTCCCAAGATCTTCATAAACCCTCTGCAACAAATCCTTCCCACACTCCTTGTGACAACCAAATTGTTTGCAAGTCAGATCGCAACCTGCCACCTTGCACGAACAATCAGGAACCACATCACAAGTCTAGGACAACGGATCTGCAATCCACCAACTCTGATAAACTTTGCCCAACTAAGGTCCTGGTACAAACTGCCTCACTCTTCGACGATCTGCTTGTACACTCAGGAACTCCTGCTTTGATACCACTTGATAGAGGGTGCTCTGATACCACTTGATAGAGGGCGCTCTGATACCATTGACAAAGGTACGCTCGAATACCACTGACAAAGGGCCACACCGCCCTTACCAACTCATAACCAAGAATGCAATGATATGAAAACAATTTTATTATACTTGAAAATCCAATAGTAATTACAATAACATTTTTGCAAGATCTCTCAAGATCCAACCCAAACCCAAGCTAGTCCAGATCCACACTCTGGTAGAAACTTCCGAGATCTCAACTTGTGCTTGCAAGCCACCAAGCAACCTCCTTGTTTCTAAACTACAGTCACTAGCTCTTCTCCAACCTTATCCAAGATCCAAGTGTAAACTGCCTCACATTCAGTGCTCTGTCTACATACTCACAAGTCTATCACAATCCTGCTGTAAACTGCCTCACATTCGGCACTCTGTCTACAAACTTAGGAAAACTCACTCCTCACTTTCTCCTCTTCTTTCACACCTTGAATCCTTCCAAACTTTCCAAGCTTCACCTTCCACAGCTTCTACTTCCCAAGCTACTCCTTCTCGAGCTTGTCTTTCTCGAGCTTCTACTCGTCGAGCTTCCACTTCTCAAGCTTCCCCTTGAGCTTCCACTCCTTGAGCTTCTCCTTGAGCTTCCACTTGTCAAGCTACTCCTTGAGCTTCTCCAAGCTTAATTTGAAATGCTCATATGCCTTGCTTAAAAAGGCACTTACCACCCCATGCATGGCTTATCCACAACCTTCTAGAATTCCTCCACAACCTTCTACAACTTCCATAACCTTCTACAATATCCACAACTTTTTACCACTGACAAATATCCCTTTTGTGTAAAGGATCCATCAAAAAATAGTTTCCATGATATACTAGGGGCTATAGTCATAATGGTATCATCTGGAAAGTCTGCTACAATAGGGTGACTGCCTGGAAGAGGTGCTTCAGCTAACTGATCTGTAATGACTTGTCCCTTAATAGCTTTACGATCCTTATACACAATGTCAAATTCACTTAGGATTAAGACCCACTTTGCTGCTCGACTAGTGAGAGCGGCTCTTGACAATAGGTATTTGAGTGGATCAATTTTGGCAATGAGAAATGTAGTATGATTAAGCATATAATGACGTAGTTTCTATGTACAAAAGACCACGGCCAAACATGCTTTTTCAATAGCAGTGTAATTTAACTCATAACCAACTAGTGTTCGACTGAGGTAATATATGGCTTATTCATTTCCATTATCATCTAATTGTGCCAGGAGTGCTCCTAAGGCAACTGAAGTAGCTGAAATGTACAAGATCAATGGTCGTCCTGCTCCTGGAGGGACTAAGACTGGAGGATTAGTCAAATATGCCTTGATTTTTTCAAATGCTTTTTGGCACAAGCAATCCCATTGAAACTGATTTCCTTTACGAAGCAAATGCTGAAGGGGATGAACTTTATCAGCTAGCTGTGACACAAATCTTCTGATTGATTGTAATCTTCCTTGAAAACTACAAAGCTCTCTTAATGTGGAAGGAGGAGGCATATCCATGATGGCCTTTACTTTTGTAGGGTCTACTTCAATTCCTCTTCTGGATACAATGTAACCTAATAATTTACCAGATTTGACCCCAAATACACACTTTTTTGGGTTAAGGCGCACTTTGTACTTTTCCAATCTTTCGAAAATAGTAGTAAGGACATCAATGTGGGCTTCTCTAGTTTTGGATTTTCCTAAGATGTCATCAACATAGTCCTCCATTATGATGTGTAGAAGATCATGGAATATGGTAGTCATCGCGCGTTGATATGTGGCACCAGCATTTTTCAAACCAAAGGGCATGACTTGATAACAAAAGGTTCCCCAAGGCGTGATAAATGCCGTCTTATGTTGATCTTCTTCTGCAATCCTGATTTGGTTATAACTAGAAAATCCATCCATCAAAGACAACATCTCATGTCCAGCTATCAAATCCACTATAATGTCTATGTTGGGTAGTGGAAAAACATCCTTAGGACATGCGAGATTTAAATCTCAAAAATCGAAACAAACACGAATGCACCCAGACGCTTTTCCTACAGGAACAATATTAGAGATCCACTCAGGATAGTCAATGGGTCGAATGAACTTTGCTTCTAGCATCTTTTGTAATTCTGCCTTGACTAGAAGTGCTACCTTAGGATGCATTTTACGCAACTTTTGTTTTACTGGCTTGATTTTGGGATATTGGCGTACTTTGTCAGTGGTATCAGGAACTCCTTCTCTGATACCACTTGATGGAGGGCCACACCACTCTACCCACTCACAATCAAGAATGAAACAATATGAAGATAGAGATGACAAAAATGCTTCATAAAGCATCCATTAATACTTGAAAATTCACTACAAGAGCTTACACTTGAAGAGCTTCTATTTTTCGAACTTCTCCTTGAGCTTCCACTTCTCAAGCTACTCCTTGAGCTTCTACTTCTCAAGCTACTCCTTCAGCTTGATTTAGAAATGCTCATATGCCTTGCTTAAATAGGCACTTACCACCCCATGCATGACTTATCCACAACCTTTTAGAATTCCTCCACAATCTTCTACAACTTTCATAACCTTCTACAATATCCACAACTTTCTACAATATTCATAACTTTCTAGAATTCTACCCACACACCTCGATAAATGGAATGACAATCATTTATTTTTTATTTTTCTATTATGCCACCTATGCACCTCGAAAATAGAAATCCTCTTTTTCTTTCTTTTCTCCTTTTTTTTTTTTTTTTAATTTTTTTTATTTCTCCTTTAATTTTTGTCACTTTCTCTCTCCTCCACAATTTTTTTTTTTTTTTGTCCAAAATTTTTTTTTTCTTGCATGGAAAAATTATTGAAAAAAAAACAAACAAAATTAAAAAAAAAAAAAAAAAATTATGGAGAGAGAAAAATGACGAAAATTAGAGGAGAAATAATAAAAAAATAAAAAGGAGAAAGGAAAAGGAGAAATTTCTATTTTCGAGGTGCATAGGTGGCATAATAGAAAAAAATAAAAAATAAAAAATAGTTGTTATTACATTTATCAAGGTGTGAGGGTAGAATTCTAGAAAGTTATGAATAATGTAGAAAGTTGTGGATATTGTAGAAAGTTATGGAAGTTGTAGAAGGTTGTGGAGGAATTCTAGAAGGTTGTGGATAGGTCATGCATGGGGTGGTAAGTGCCTATTTAAGCAAGGCATATGAGCATTTCTAAATCAAGCTCAAGGAGTAGCTTGAGAGGTGGAAGCTCAAAGAGAAGCTTGAGAAGTGGAAGTTCGGAAAATAGAAGCTCTTCAAGTGTAAGCTCTTGTAGTGAATTTTCAAGTATTAATGGATGCTTTATGAAGCATTTTTGTCATCTCTATCTTCATATTGTTTCATTCTTGATTGTGAGTGGGTAGAGTGGTGTGGCCCTCCATCAAGTGGTATCAGAGCATACCTTCATCAAGTGGTATCATAGTGGTATCAGAGCAGGAGTTCTTGAGTGTACAAGCAGATCACCGAAGAGTGAGGCAGTTTGTACCAGGACCTTGGTTGGGCAAAGTTTATCAGAGTTGGTGGATTGCAGATCCGTTGTCCTAGACTTGTGATGTGGTTCCTGATTGTTCATGCAAGGTGGCAGGTTGCAATCTGACTTGCAAACAATTTGGTTGTCACAAGGAGCGTGGGAAGCATTTGTTGCAGAGGGTTTACGAAGATCTTGGGAGATGGCTCCAAGAGGATTGGACCCTAATATGATTGCAAAAATCCATGATATAGTAAAGAGGAATTTTTCTAAGATGATTTCTCGGTCGGATGCTAGATTGGCTGATCAAGCTAAGAAGGTCAAGGTGGAAGACGATGGTTTTGTTGATCAGATTGTGAAGTCTGATGCAGAACCTGTAGAGCAACTAGAGGTTGTTGCTGAAGATATTCCTAACATTGTTGATGTTGGGACAGAGGTTGGTTTTCATGATCAGTTGGTTGAGTCTGACATGGAGACTACAGAGCATTTTGTTGTGGATGATCTAGTTAATGTTGGTGGTGACCTGTTTGTTGCAGAGCACTTGATCGTGGATGATCCAGTTGTTGGAGGTGAGTTAAGTATTGCAGAGCATCTTGTTGTGAGCAATGAGGTTGCTGGTGTTGAGAGTTTGGCATGTGTTGATGGAGATCTACATGTGGCTATTGAGGTGGGGTTTGTTGCTATGGATGTGAATTCACTAGTTGCTTATGTGGATGAGTGTTTTCTATTGAAGCATTATGTTCAGTTTTTTCCTGGGAATGAGCATGTTGATTGGACGGTTGAGATGCTGGTGTGGAAGATTTGCATGGTGGTTTTTTTGTCCTTGTTGAGGCGGAAACCTTTGGTAAAGATGAAGATGGTGGTAGATCTTTCTTTTTGGTGTCAAAGTGTGGGACTGTCATGTCCCCTATTCAAATAATTAAAAATAAAATAAACTTTGTTAAGGCAGGCAGGCTCCAAAAAGGTGAAATTTCAAAAAAAGGGGCTAATCTTTGGAAACCAATGGACTAATAAATAAAAATTATTATTAAATTATATTTTATTAACCCCTCTTGGACGTGAGTTAGGGTTATGCCCTCTTTAAAAGGGGTTTGGAGGCATTTTGGGCTCATTCTACATCTTGATTCTTGCTAATTTTCTTGTTGTTCTTCAGAGGCTGCCAAACCTGTGGAGAAGGAGACCCAAGAATAGGAGTTTGTAGGTTTCCAAGAAGGCTAAGGAAGGGATTTTGAAGCCATTCCATGTGCATGCTCATACAGAGTTTTCCTTTGTACTGAATAGTGCCGATTTGGGTGTTTTCGAGGTTATTTTTGGTTTGAGTTTGGGTTTTCAGTTGAGTGTTTCATATCAATTTGGTTTGCTGCTGTATTTCAGAATTTATGATATTAAAATAGAGCTGAATATATGTATTGGGTCGTGATTAAACTTCTGAGATAATTTATGAGTATTTTGTGGTGTTTCCAGGCATTTTTTGTGTTAATTTCGAGAGCCCGATTGAGCATAGTTTTGCCCTACATTTGTGAGCTGTTGTGTAAAGGCTATAAAAATCTGGAAATGTCATTTTGTAGGCTGTTATGCTGCTGAAATTTCTGTAAAAATGTTCATTTTCAGATTTATTAATAATTTGTGAAGTTGTGAAGTTTTTGGCACTAATTTGGACATACCCGATTTGGGTTTTATTGGGAAATTGGCAGATCTTTGTGATATTGGTTGTTTAATTTTAAAGTTCTGATTTGAGGCTGGAAATATCATAAAAAAATCAGTAAAGGGACATTACAGTGGTATCAGAGCCGTGATCTTGCCAGCCTGAGGGTTTGTAGAAGTTGCATGTCAGTTTTAACAACTACCCAGATCTTGCATGTCAAGTTTTGATAACTACCCAGATCTTGCATGTCATATTTTATGATTAGATGCAGCTAAGTGAAAGAGAAAAAAGATATTTGCAGCGAGAAAAGAATAAAGAAATTTTGATCAAACCCCCAGTTGAAAGCAAAAGTACAAAATCCAAGGAAGAAAAAAGTATGGCTGATCCAAATGAGATGGCAAAGAAATTCTTCCAAGACATCCAAAATACTCAGAAGCAAACAGTGGATGGTTTGACGAAAACTAGAGAGGCTTTGCGAATATTGACAGAAAAATTACAAGGAATTGCATCTATTAATGAGAAAGGGAGCACTTCAGAGGAGCCAAGAAATGGGAGATCCACACCATCTAAATCAACCAAATCTATTTTCTTGCCTGCAGATGAGCCACCAGTACCAAATCCAGCCATTAATCTAGTGGAAGAGGTTATAGGTAATTTGATTACATTAAGAGCTACTTACAATGGCTTAGATGATGACTTTCGTAGTTCAGTTCCTTTTAGAGAATATGTGGATATGATGAACGCTTTGATGCCCAAGAAAGAGAATAGGAGGGAGCATGACACAAGTGGAAGAGAGCTCAAAAATAAAATAAGCAAGTTTACAACACCTACTTTTGATGGAACAAATAAAATTTCAGCTAGAGCATGGCTACAAAAATTACAAACTTTCTTCACACTTAACCCCATGAAAGAGAGTGATGCTATTCAATTTGCAAGTCTACACTTGGAAAATGTAGCCTATGATTGGTGGTATCATGGAATGACTACTCAAGGTCACGATCAGGTAACTACATTTGAAGATTTCAGTCAAAGGGTGATAGATAGATTTGACCTCAAGGATGATGAAGAGTACTTTAAAGAATTGTCAAAGTTGAAGCAAACCAAATCAGTTAATGAGTATATAGAAGAATTTCAAAAAGTGGCTGTTATGGTACCTGATATGAGTGAAAAGAGGATCGTTTATCTTTTTCTTGATGGTTTAGAAGATTTTGTTAAGGGTTTGGTTAAGGCTTTCTCACCCTCAACCTTACAGGAAGCTATCAAAAGAAGCTTGCAACTTGAAACTTGCGTGCCTATGAAATCAATCACTAATCAAAAACCCCCAAATCTTTGGCAACATAAGGGAAATTTTCAGAAAAAGACTTTCCCAACACTACCACCAAAAGATGTGACAAATGTGGCAAAAAAGAAAGTAGATGAAGAGACTAGGAGTGAATTACGAAGGAAAAAGCTTTGTTTTACTTGTAGAGAACCATGGGTTCCAGGACACAGATGTTTGGGGAAAGGTCAAGTGCACTATATTGAAGTTGCTTCAGAATCTGATTCAGATGAGCATGAGGAATTTCATGATACTAAGGAGGAGGTAGAAGAAGAGAAAGTAAAAGAAATCAGCAAGGATGACACTTTAGCAGCATTATCAGGAGTCCCAAGATACCATCCCTTCCGAATTCGAGGGGTACTAGCAGGGCAAAGGTTGACTGTTCTTCTTGATAGTGGGGCAACTCACAATTTTATTGATGAGGGATTTGTCATGAAAAGAGGGCTTAAAGCAGAAGATTTTGAGGGATTCAATGTTACTGTAGCTGATGGATTCACTATGTCTTGCACACGGGTGGTGAAACAACTCAAGATGACCTTAGGAGATTATGAGTTATGTGATGACTTCTATGTGGTTGGTATTGGGGAGACAGATCTTGTATTGGGTGTTCAATGGTTGCACTCTATCGGAGGCTATTACATGAACCATCAAACTATGGAGTTTAAATTTCATTCCAATGGGAAAGAAGTCATATTGAGAGGGTTATCGAATGGAGCACCTAAGGCGGTCTCTGCAAAGAGGATGGAGAGGACTTTTCGAAGAGGACAAGTAACATGGGCAGCAGGAGTCATAATCCAACCAACAAGCTCTCCAAAGAATCAAGGTAATTTCCATTTTGAAATTCAAAATATTCTTGATAAGAATAGTATAGTTTTCAATGATTTGCCTCCAGGATTACCACCAGATAGAGGTTTTGAGCATGTTATAGAGTTAGAACAGGGTGCCAAACCAGTTATAACAACCCCATACCGCCATCCAAGAGGTTATAAGGAAGAAATTGAAAAAACTATTAAAGAACTCCTGGACATGGGATTCATAAGGCCTAGCTCTAGTCCATTTGCATCATCTGTGGTACTTGTCAAGAAAAAGGATGGTACAATGAGAATGTGTATAGACTACAGGGCTCTAAAAAAGAAGACCATAAAAAATAGGTATCCCATACCACGCATAGATGAACTCATTGATGAGTTACATGGTGCTGTATACTTCTCAAAAATTGACTTAAGATCAGGCTACCATCAAATCCGAATGAGGAGTGAAGATGTGGAAAAGACTGCTTTCAGATGTCACTATGGGCACTTTGAATTTCTTGTTATGCCATTTGGACTCACTAATGCACCTGCAACATTCCAATCTTGTATGAATAAGGTATTCAGTCAGCATCTTCGAAAATTTGTTTTGGTATTTTTTGATGATATCTTGATATATAGTAAAACATGGGAAGAGCATCTAAAGCACATAGACACTGTTTTGGGAATCTTGGAGCAGCAATCCTTCTATGCTAAGCTATCTAAATGTGAGTTTGGTTTGACAGAGATCCTATATTTGGGACATATTATAAGCTCTAAAGGAGTACAGGTTGATCAACAAAAAATCCAGGCAATTTTGGATTGGCCTCCACCTACTAATCTTACACAGTTGAGAGGTTTTTTCGGGTTGTGTAGCTACTATAGGAGATTTGCCAAGAGATTTTCTTAGCTTGCTGCCCCCTTGACTGATTTGACAAAGAAAGGAGCTTTTGTTTGGACAGAAGAGGCACAAAAAACATTTGATAAGCTTAAGGAGGTAATGAGTTCATGCCCTGTGCTTGCAATTCCAGATTTCTCTTTACCTTTTGTTGTTGAATGTGATGCTTCGGGAGAAGGTATAGGGGCTGTCCTAACTCAAAGGGGACATCCAATAGCATTTGAGAGTCAAAAATTAAATCAATCAGAGAAAGGGTACTCCATCTATGATAAGGAAATGTTGGCAATCATGCATGCACTTCATAAGTTTAGACAATATTTGGTATGTGGGAGATTCATTGTAAAGACAGACCATAATAGCCTCAGGTTCTTCTTGAACCAAAGGGATTTGAATGATCATCAACAAAAATGGGTAAGTAAATTGCAAGCTTATGATTTTGATATTGAATACATGAAAGGAAAGAATAATGTGGTTGCTGATGCTCTCTCAAGAAAGCCCACTTTGTGTTCCTTATCATCTATCTCTGCTGATTGGAAAGTCTCCATAATTTTAGAGTATGCTAAAGATTCATTTGCCACCAAGATTTTGGATAAGTTAGTGGATGATAACAGGTACAAGGTTGTTGATGAATTGATTTATTACAAGAACAAAATCTTCTTAGTGCCAGGGTCAAAAACTAAGGAGAGGATATTGAGGGCCTTTCATGACACACCTTTGGCTGGTCACCAGGGATACTTCAAGACATACAGGCAAATTCGAGAGCGGTTTTCATGGAAGGGTATGAAGGAGGATGTCCTTAAACACATTAAGGAATGTATGGTATGCCAACAAAGCAAGAGTGAGCAAAATTTTCCTGCAGGGATGTTGCAGCCACTTCCTATTCCCGAACAAAAATGGGAAAGTATTTCCATGGATTTCATCACTGGGTTGCCCAAGGTTCAAGGTAAGGATTGCATATATGTGGTGGTAGATAGACTAACTAAGTATGCACATTTCTTTCCTATCACATCGGATTTCAAGGCATCACAAGTGGCCGAATTCTTCTTCAAGGAAATTTTTAGATTACATGGTTTGCCTAGAAACATTGTTAGTGACCGGGACAGTAGATTCCTTAGCTCTTTTTGGAAGGAGCTCTTTCATTTGGTAGGAACTGAACTCACTCCCAGTACTAGCTATCACCCTCAAATAGATGGAAAAACAGAGATAGTTAATAAATGGATAGAAGGATATTTGAGGAACTATGTTTCAAATCAACAACATGCTTGGGTGAAATGGTTACACCTAGGGGAGTATTGTTACAATACATCTCATCACATGTCTATTGGTATGCCTCCTTTTCATGCTCTTTATGGTTATGATGCCCTTTCCTTTATTGATCTAATACTTTCTAATAGCAGAGTACCCGCAGCAAGTGATTTTATCAAGCAAAGCCAAGACATAATAAGGTCCCTCAAGGATAATCTACAACATGCACAAAACCAACAAAAGATATATGCTGACAGGAAAAGGATTGAAAGATCTTTTGAGGTGGGAGATTTGGTATTTGTTAGGTTGCAGCCATATAAGCAAAGCACCTTGAAGAGAAGTGGGGCAGAGAAACTCAAGCCAAGGTTCTATGGGCCTTATAAAATCATCAAGAAGGTAGGAGAGGTAGCTTATGAATTGGAGCTCCCACCAAACAACAAAATACATAATATTTTTCATGTATCTTGCTTAAAGAAGGTTTTAGGCTAGCAAACCATAGTATCTACAGAATTACCACCTCTTGATGATGAAGGCAAATTAGTTTTGATACCAGAAGAGATTTTGGATACAAGAGAGAAAAGGTTGAGAAATAGGAGCATCATAGAGCATTTGGTCAAATGGAAAGGATTACCACTAGAGGATGCAACTTGGGAAGGAGCACATATTCTTGAGAATTCCAACCTTCATTGCTTGAGGACAAGCAATATTTGGGAGGGGAGGACTTGTCATGTCCCCTATTCAAATAATTAAAAATAAAATAAACTTTGTTAAGGCAGGCAGGCTCCAAAAAGGTGAAATTTCGAAAAAAGGGGCTAATCTTGTTAGATTGTGGTGACTGATCAGGAAAGTACTGTACATACTTCATAAATAGTGGGGTTCGGGGCATCGCCCCGAAAAAATTTTTTTTTGGAAGTAGCCGACATCGACATGGTAGCCGACATATTATGGCCGACATATGGCCGACATGTTATAACCCTAAAGCGGTTTAATACTTGTATAAAAAGGGCTTAGGGTTGGGTATTTTTTGATGTGTGGTGATACGAAATTGGTTCTTGCGGCGGTATTGAGCTGTAAGGGATTACAGATTGTAATCAGGTTGTAATCACTGGATTGTAATAAGATCGGACTTGCTATTTGGTGGACGTAGCCCAGGGATTGGGTGAACCACGTTAAATCTTGGTGCCTTGTGTTCATTTCTGTGTGTTCTATTATTTTCTGTTATTGGTTATATTTTGCATGTAGTTTTTATTTCTGTCCGTGGTTTATCCTAACAAGTGGTATCAGAGCCTAGTTGTTTCTCAGTTATCCTCTGCAGGAAAGTCTCACGATTAAGTGGGAGTCTCACGGTTGAGTGGGAGCAATGGCAGATGATGGTAAGCTGAGGGTTGATAGGTTTAATGGGCAGAACTTCCAGTTATGGAAGATGCAAATGGAAGACTATTTATATCAGAAGGATTTGTGGAAGCCGTTGGAAGGAAAAGCCAAGAATCAGGGAACTATGTCAGAGGCTGAATGGGATCTTTTGGACAGAAAGGCACTTGGAAGCATTCGGTTATGCTTGGCACCATCGGTGGCATTTAATATTACAAAAGCAAAGACGACAGAAGATTTGATGAAAACCCTAGCGACACTGTATGAAAAGCCCTCCGCTTCAAATAAGGTATTTCTCATGAAGCGTTTATTTAATATGAAAATGGCAGAAGGTGGATCTGTTGCAGATCATTTAAATGAGTTTAATACTATTACTAGTCAATTATCTTCTGTGGGTATCAATTTTGATGAAGAAATTAGGGCTCTCTTGATTTTGTGTTCTTTGCCTGAAAGCTGGAATGGCTTGGTAATGGCGGTGAGTAATTCTGTTCCTGGATCTAGTACCCTAAAATATGATGATGTGATCGGTGTTATTTTAAGTGAGGAAACTCGTAGAAAATCCTCAGGTGGATCTACATCAGGAAGTGCTTTAAATGCACAAAGCAGGGGCAGAACGACTGAAAGAGGAAGTAACTCTGGAAATCGTGGGAAATCAAGAGGAAAGTCAAAGGGGAGGAGGTCTCAATCGAGAGGACCAAATGATTGCTGGTACTGTGGGAAACCAGGGCACAAAAAGAAAGATTGCTGGACTCGAAAGAAAAATGAAGGAGATAAATCAGATGGAGACAAAGAGGCAAATGTGGTAAGTAACAAATCCGAAGAGGATGCTTTGCTTCTGTCTTTAGAGAGTGTTGATGATTCATGGGTTTTAGATTCTGGTGCTTCTTTTCATGCTACACCTCATAGAGGTTATTTCATTGATTATGTCCAAGGGGATTTTGGGCTTGTTTATTTGGGGGATAATGAACCCTGTCAGATTGTTGGAAAGGGAAAAATTAAGATTAAGTTGCAGAATGGGAATCATTGGCTACTACATGAGGTAAGACATGTTCCAAAGCTGAGTAGGAATTTAATTTCAGCAGGGCAACTCGGTGATGAGGGTTGTGTAATTACTTTTAATGATAAAAATTGGAAGGTTTCAAAAGGTTCCCTTGTAGTAGCAAAAGGTGTGAAAGTAGGCACCTTATATCTTTGTACAGGTCATATTGTTCCTTCTACTTTGATTGTTTCAGAGAAAAATGAATATTCAGGAACAATTACTGCAGATGAGCAGGGAGAACAAATAGCTGCTGTGGATTCTGATACAGCGCTGTGGCACAATAGACTTGGGCACATGAGTGAGAAAGGTATGAAAGTACTTCATTCAAGGAAAGTTTTACCAGGTCTAAAATGTGTGAATATGGATTTCTGTGAAAGTTGTGTGTATGGAAAACAAAAGAGAGTGAGTTTTGTAAAGACAGGGAAGGAAAACAAAAAGGAGAAATTAGAACTTGTGCATACAGATGTATGGGGACCGGCTCAGGTATCTTCCCTTGGTGGCTCTCATTATTATGTTACATTTATTGATGACGCAACTAGAAAAGTATGGGTTTATTTCCTTAAACAGAAATCTGATGTATTTCAAACTTTTAAGAAATGGAAATGCTTGGTTGAAAATGAGACTGGTAAGAAATTAAAATGTCTCAGATCTGATAATGGTGGTGAGTATTGCAGTCATGAATTTGAAGATTATTGCTCCACTAATGGTATTTGTAGACAAAAAACTGTTCCAAGGACTCCACAGGAAAATGGAGTGGCTGAACGCATGAACAGGACTATAATGGAGCGCGCAAGGAGCATGAGGTTGCATGCTGGGTTGCCCTTACACATGTGGGCAGAGGCTGTCAATACTGCAGTATATTTAATTAATAGAGGTCCCTCTACTCCTTTGGGCTGTGGTATTCCAGAGGAAGCATGGACTGGCAAGAAGGTGAGTTATTCTTTTCTCAAGACCTTCGGTTGTGAAGCTTTTGCTCATATAGACTCTGAAAATAGAACCAAGCTAGAAGCTAAATCAAAGAAATGTGTCTTCGTTGGATATGGCATTAATGAATTTGGTTATAGGCTTTGGGATTTTGAAACTCATAAAATTATAAGAAGCCGGGATGTCATATTCAATGAAAAAGTGTTGTACAAAGATCTATTGCAGCAACATGAGAAGAAAGAAGATGATTATGTAGTGCTGGATGATACTCCAAAAGCTGATGTTCCAGCCATTCCTCATGATGTGCAACAACTGCAACAACAAATACCACATACACCAGTGAATGTTAGACGGTCAACACGGCCAATTAGACCTCCACAAAGGTTTTCTCCCTCTTTGTATTCTATTTTACTTACTGATGCTGGTGAACCTGAAAGTTATGATGAAGCTGTGCAAGTGGATACTAAGATTCAGTGGGAGTCTGCAATGAAAGATGAAATGGACTCTTTGCTGAAAAATAAGACATGGGATTTGTGCAAGTTGCCTGCAGGTAAAAAGGTTTTACAGAATAAATGGGTTTACAGGTTGAAAGAAGAGGAAGGAGGTAAGAAAAGATTTAAGGCCAGGTTAGTTGTAAAAGGATTTGCACAGGAAAAAGGAATTGATTTTGATGAAATATTTTCTCCTGTTGTTAAAATGACTTCTATTCGTACTGTTTTAAGTCTTGTGGCTACTGAAGATTTGCATTTAGAGCAGATGGATGTTAAAACAGCCTTTCTTCATGGTGATTTGGATGAAGAAATATATATGGCTCAGCCACAGGGTTTTGAGGTCCAAGGTAAGAAGAACTTAGTGTGCAAATTGAAGAAAAGTTTATATGGCCTGAAGCAAGCACCTCGGCAATGGTATCTGAAATTTGACAGTTTTATGCATGAGCATGGATATAATAGGTGTCATTCAGATTACTGTGTTTATTTTAAGAGGTTGGATGATGATAGCTACATTATTTTATGTTTATATGTTGATGATATGCTTATAGCTGGGTCTAACATGGATCATATTAAGGGGCTGAAACGCCAATTAGCACATGCATTTGCTATGAAGGATTTGGGGGCAGCAAAACAAATCCTTGGTATGAAGATTTGCAGAGATAGGAAGAACAGAACATTGACGCTATCTCAAGCTGATTATGTTGAGAAGGTGTTGCAACGTTTCTCTATGGAGAATGCTAAAGCTGTCAGCACACCTTTACCTAGTCATTTGAAATTGACTAAGGAGATGTGTCCCAAGACACAGGAAGAGGAGGATAAGATGTCCAAGGTACCCTATGCTTCAGCTGTAGGAAGTTTGATGTATGCTATGGTATGCACTAGGCCAGATATTGCACACGCAGTGGGAGTCGTTAGCAGGTATATGAGTCATCCAGGTTTCGAGCATTGGAATGCTGTCAAGTGGATTCTCAGATATTTGAGAGGAACATCCAATAAGTGTTTACACTTTGGGGGCTCTACTACTGATTTACAGGGCTATGTTGACTCAGATTTGGCTGGGGATATTGATACCAGGCGGAGTACTACAGGTTATGTCTTTACTGTTGGTGGGGCAGCTGTGAGCTGGGTTTCTAGGCTACAGAAGATTAATGCTCTCTCCACTACAGAGGCAGAGTATGTTGCTGCTACAGAGGCCGCCAAAGAGATGATATGGCTTCAGTTCTTCTTGGAAGAATTGGGACATCCTCAGAAGGATAATTTTTTTGTTCACAGATAGTCAGAGTGCCATTCATCTTGCTAAGAATTCAGCTCTGCATTCTAAGACCAAACACATACAGTTGCGGTACCATTTCATTCGGTCAGTTTTGGAGGATGGACAGTTAAAGCTGGAGAAGATACATACCAATGCAAATCCAGCAGATATGTTGACAAAGGTTGTCACAAGGGAGAAGCTGAACTCCTCTTCAGCTTCAGTTGGTCTTTTAGACTAAATGTGAATAAAAGAACAGCAGAGTCCAGGGTGGTTTGATCCAGTGGGAGCCCCATGCGGTCGTTGTATTGCTACAGGATCAGTCTCCAAGTGGGAGATTGTTGTTTAGTGTGGAGCCTGATCAGTCCCCAAGTGGGAGATTGTTAGATTGTGGTGACTGATCAGGAAAGTACTGTACATACTTCATAAATAGTGGGGTTCGGGGCATCGCCCCGAAAAAAATTTTTTTTGGAAGTAGCCGACATCGACATGGTAGCCGACATATTATGGCCGACATATGGCCGACATGTTATAACCCTAAAGCGGTTTAATACTTGTATAAAAAGGGCTTAGGGTTGGGTATTTTTTGATGTGTGGTGATACGAAATTGGTTCTTGCGGCGGTATTGAGCTGTAAGGGATTACAGATTGTAATCAGGTTGTAATCACTGGATTGTAATAAGATCGGACTTGCTGTTTGGTGGACGTAGCCCAGGGATTGGGTGAACCACGTTAAATCTTGGTGCCTTGTGTTCATTTCTGTGTGTTCTATTATTTTCTGTTATTGGTTATATTTTGCATGTAGTTTTTATTTCTGTCCGTGGTTTATCCTAACAAATCTTTGGAAACCAATGGACTAATAAATAAAAATTATTATTAAATTATATTTTATTAACCCCTCTTGGACGTGAGTTAGGTTTATGCCCTCTTTAAAAGGGGTTTGGAGGCATTTTGGGCTCATTCTACATCTTGATTCTTGCTAATTTTCTTGTTGTTCTTCAGAGGCTGCCAAACCTGTGGAGAAGGAGACCCAAGAACGGGAGTTTGCAGGTTTCTAGGAAGGCTAAGGATGGGAGTTTTAAGCCATTCCATGTGCATGCTCATACAGAGTTTGCCTTTGTGCTGAATAGTGCCGATTTGGGTGTTTTCGGGGTTATTTTTGGTTTGAGTTTGGGTTTTCAGTTGAGTGTTTCATATCAGTTTGGTTTGCTGCTGTATTTCAGACTTTATGATGTTAAAATAGAGTTGAATATATTTATTGGGTCATGATTAAACTTCTGAGATAGTTTATGAGTGTTTTGTGGTGTTTCCGGGCATTTTTTGTGTTAATTTCAGGAGCCCGATTGAGCATAGTTTTGCCCTACATTTGTGAGCTGTTGTGTAAAGGCTATACAAATCTGGAAATGTCATTTTATAGGCTGCTATGCTGCTGAAATTTTTGTAAAATTGTCCATTTTCATATTTATTAATAATTTGTGAAGTTGTGAAGTTTTTGGCACTAATTTGGACATACCCGATTTGGGTTTTATTGGGAAATTGGCAGATCTTTGTGATATTGGTTGTTTGATTTTAAAGTTCTGATTTGAGGCTGAAAATATCATAAAAAAATCAGTAAAGGGACATTACAGGGACACACTTTTTTATCTACCGGGGGAGTCTGATGCAGGAGCATCTTGCATGGGAAAATTATTGGAGAAAAAAAATAATAATAATAAATGGTTGTCATTTCATTTATCGAGGTGTGTGGGTAGAATTCTAAAAAGTTATGAATATTGTAAAAAGTTGTGGATATTGTAGAAGGTTATGGAAGTTGTAGAAGGTTGTGGAGGAATTCTAGAAGGTTGTGGATAAGCCATGCATGGGGTGGTAAGTGCCTATTTAAGCAGGGCATATGAGCATTTCAAATCAAGCTTGGAGAAGCTCAAGGAGTAGCTTGAGAAGTGGAAGCTTGAGGAGGAGAAGCTTGAGAAGGAGAAACTTGAGTAGTGGAAGCTTGAAAAGCTTGGAAAGCTTCAAGGTGTGAAAGAGAAGGACAAAGTGAAGAGTGAGTTTTCCTGAGTCTGTGGACAGAGCGTCGAATGTGAGGCAGTTTACAGTAGGATTATTGTGGAGTTGTGAGTGTGTAGACAGAGCGCCGAATGTGAGGCAGTTTACACTTGGATCTTGGATAAGGTTGGAGAAGAGCTAGTGACTGCAATTTAGAAACAAGGAGGTTTCTTGGTGGCTTGCGAGCACAAGTTGAGATCTCGAAAGTTTCTACCAGAGTGTGGATCTGGACTAGCTTGGGTTTGGGTTGGATCTTGAGAGATCTTGCAAAAATGTTATTGTAATTACTATCGGATTTTCAAGTATAATAAAATTGTCTTCATATTGTTGCATTCTTGATTATGAGTTGGTAAGGGTGGTGTGGCCCTCTGTTAGTGGTATTCGAGCGTACTTTTGTCAGTGGTATAAGAGCGCCACACCACTATTATCCACCATTCTCAAGATTACGTTTTTGACATTTTTTTTACTATTGCATCTTATATTCATTCCATGAGACATTTTTCCTAGCAAAAACATACCATTCATCAAGTTATGAATCTTCTTGCATTACTCTTTGGAAGAGTAGATAACTTTATTGGTGGGAAAATATTGGACATGCTACAACATGATCTTTTTGTATCTTTTTGATCATGAAGTTTCTTTTATTTGTAAATATATTTTTATTTCTATTTTTGTTTTTAGAATGGGGAACATGTGGTCTAAATCTTTTATTTGGATGACCCTCTTCACAATTTTAATCAAATAAAATCTATTTACTCATATTTAAACTTAACCACAATCAAATATACATTTTCAATAATTTCCTTCTTTCAAAATCTACTCAAATAGGGATTGAAGCTCAAACAGAGCTCTTCTTAAATAAATATTTTTAATATATATATATATATATATATATATATATATATATATATATATATATATATATATATATATATATATATATATATATATATATACATATACATATACATATACATATATATATATACATATACATATATATATATATATATATATATATATATACATATACATATATATATATACATATACATATATATATATATATATATATATATATATATATATATATACATATACATATATATATATATATATATATATATAGATATGTATATGTATATATATATATATATATATATATATATATGTATATGTATATATATATATGTATATGTATATATATATATATATATATATCTTGTACACAAACATTACAAATTCTCATTTCTCGTTATGTTGTCGTCATAGTTACGGTTCTAGTTTGTGATAACATTGCTTGGAACCAGGCCCTGGAATTTGATGGCCGTATTGGCCATTGTTTCACTTTTGAGGTGTATATGATGGGCTGAAAAATTGTTGGACCATATTGATTGATAGGGTAATTTTTTGTAAAACCGTCAATATGATACTTAATTTAATTAATAAACCATCAAAAATTGTTATAGGCAATAACAATTAAAATATTAGTATGAAAAAATATAAGCTTGGAAACTTTCTTAAGTTAACATAAATTGCTAATTTATAATTGTTTTGTAGAATCTTATATTATTTTATTAAACATAGAAATTTAGAAACTTCTAAATACGAGATTTTTGTAAATATTACTAATTTATAATTTATATTGATTAAATATTTAAATTTTCAAGATTTAAATTTTTAATTTTTTTCATTTGTAAGAGGCCGAAGTCAAGATTCATTATGATTATTATGTATTGTGATTAATTATTATTATTTCCTAATTAGTAGATTTGAACACAAGGCATTCCACATAAGAGGCTAACAATTTACCACTGTGTTATAGGCTCTTGGCTAAGAATTTTTAAATTATTAAAAATAAAAGGACAACCAATATTTATTATAAAACATTAAAATGAAAGGTATTATCATGACCAAATCGTCATAACACGACAGACTGGGGTGACTATCAAATTCTAGCTTGGAACAGTTGTTCAGTGTCAAAATTTTGACCTATTTACTAAACAACAATATATATTATTTTCCAGTAAGATAAGAGTTATATTGTTTTCCAGTTAGATAAGAGTTATATTGTTTTCCAGTTAGATAAGAGTAAAAAACATAAATTTGCGGTAGTTTGGTTTGTCTTCTAGTGGAGGTCAAGTTGTGAATGCATTGCAGATGTTTTGTCTAGATTATCATCATTTTCCTGAGTAAAATGCATATGTTTCATAATTTTTAAGAGACAAGATAAATCACATGTATGTCCAAATACCGGTTCGAATATTAAAAAACCTGATGCTTCTATATATTATAAATAAATAATAATATTAATAGAAGACATGGTTACTACTATTGGTTGTTGTGCATGATGTGGGAAAAATCTCTCTGCTTTGCAGGAAAAGGTTCCTGTTCATCTCTCTATTTTTGTCGTTATCCAGCAACAACAGGTGAGACAAAGATGTTTGTGTCATCTATATACCATCATCATCTGCTCATGGCCGTCGGGTGCAATAAATAAACCCAATGACATCATTCAGATCGACATAAAGTTTTCCAAAAGGGGGACTGGTTATTATTGGCTTTATTCATTCACGTCCAGCCATATTTGTAAATTCTTAAGTTTAAAGTATTTAATTGTTATATCAGATCTGACATCTATTAACTATAGAAAATACATCAATATGTCCAGGTTATTTGTATACAGCGTGAGAGGTTCAGCGTTTTGACATGTCTAAAAGACCATAATCGTGGGAAGGTAGACTAAGGCATAAGTAACCTGAGCTGGAATTTGGCAATTGATTTCACACGTCACCCAGATTTTTAGAGCATGAGGATATGTTGGAGATAACATTTCTCCCACACATTTTTTTTTTGAAAGTATAAAATTTAATCCTCCAACATCTTTTAAAAAGTGTGTTTAGATATTTCTTAGATCAATGTATTAGGGAGAGACCCTAGTAGGGTCTAGGTTAATTTTGGGCATCTAAAAATTCTAATGCAGTGGATTTTTTTGACCTTTAGGTGAGTGAAGAGCTTAAGGCTAACCTTTCAACTTTTTTCCATTTACAAAGCACTCTATAGAACTCGTAAAGTGCAAGGTGGCCTAAAAGTGCAATTTTAAAACATTCTCCCAAAACTTGGTATGTTCACCTCCAATAGCCGCTCACTAAAAAAATAGTATTTTTGGTACAAGTGGACCAATGTGTAATGCCCCGCCCGGAGATCCTTGGAAACAAGGATTCAAATCAAACCAAGATATTTTTTTTTAAAAGTATGAATGCACATGACAACATCATACAGGGGTCACAACGATCGCAATGGAAGACTTCAACACAATCCTGGCAACCAACGAATCTCCGAATGCCACTACCAAACTGACACACCCAAACAAAACCAACAACCACCACAACCAAGATGAGGGCACAAGAAACAACCAGTCATCAACAAAACACCAAGCTGGGGTAAAAAGCAGAAAATCGAAATTTGGCTAAGCCTGAAATCCTGAAGCCCTAAAAATTGGCTAAGTCTGGATTTCTGAAGCCCTGAAATTTCCTAGAATCCATAACTTATCTCTGAGAAGTTTGAAACCTATCTCAAATGATTTGTCGCATATATTAAAATATATCTTAAGACGTCAAATTATACTTAAACGATATATTTTAAACCCCGAAGGACTACAACAGAAACCCAAAAACTGAATTTCAAAAGAGACCTCCTGAATTCAAAATGCAACAACATAGGCTCGAAGAACGCCCAAAAGGGTATCCAAAACCACTCTCAAAAAGATCGGATCACAAAGAAAATTTCCTGTTGATGGCACGCGCAAGTTTTTCACAAAAATCGTTAAACACTTTTTACTAAGGGAGGGCGATACTTCTCCCTTATTGAGTGCGACACTTCTCAAGAAGGCGTGCGATACTGGAAAAGTATCGCGCGACATTTCTCATAAAGTCGTACGACACTCTTCTAGTGTCATACGACACTTCTCCAGTAATGCGTGCGACACTTTATAGTATCTTACGACATTCTTTCTATGGGCGTGCGATACTTTATCAGTGTCACACAATGCTGAACAAATGTTGCCCATAGAAAGTAAAAACACTTCTAGAACTTAAAAACGGGGAAAAACCAACAAAAGAACCTCCACAACGGGGAGTAACAGATCCACAAAGGCTCGAGGAATGAACACTCGAGTGCAAGAACAACACAGAAAGGAGAACATCCATCCATCTAAACTACAACAACAAAGAACACACTGAAATAAACATCGCAAGGAACAAAAAGACATTCCAGAACTAAACAACCAAATAATTGTGTGGTTCCTCCCAACCGTCAATAGCATCATAAGACCATCGTGGGTCCTAGCCATCCCCCACGCGTAACATCCCAAGTCACCGACCAGATCGTTGGTACTGTTGTAATAGGGATATCACTATTAAAACATGCATAATAATAGCATAAAAAAATCTAACATGCTAGTGATAACGCATAAGATAATCCTACAGTAGATAACATCACCTATCACATGCTAAACAATAGTAAGCAACAGATATACTACTAAATCAAATAACATCATCTAATCATATGCTAAACATCATGATAAGGGAATGCATCAAGTAAAATAACATCATCTAAACATGATATCCAAGCATTCCAATGAAAGCATAAATCACAGGAAAGCATACACCGAAACTCGAAGTACTAAGTGAAGACATCCAACAACGGTCGCACTAGGACAAAAGATCATCTCTGTACACCGATTCCTAGCAGTGGTGAAGGTAGCTACACCTCTCAACCATGTGGCACTCGTAGGTCCACACCTGTCATGCTGATGGAGATAATGATCCAACCAAAAAAACACAAAAGAACATCCATGGCTAACACTCATGCCAGATAGTATGATGGCTGCAACCAAGAACCTAAGACAATGCAAGGAGTACAGGTCCTGGTCAGACACTCAATAGGCTACTATGTAGGGGCTAACATCCTGGAGAGTCGCTTGGCATCAAAAAGCCCAAGCTCGGATCGTGTGTCCTCAAACTTAAACAGGTGCTCACACATTGTGTCCTCAAACTTAATCGGGTGCTCACACATTGTGTCCTCGAACTTAATAGGGTGCTCACACATTTTACTTATCTTAAGTTTTATTAACAATCACACATTTTATTTAGTTATCACTTGCTTAAAACTTCTTATCCTCTGTCAACCTCTGGCGCCATGAACGCCAAGCTGCGAGATAGAAGCCCCCTCCAGATGCTACCCTACCCTACCCATGCTCATCCTACAACAAGTACCCGTGGGCATGCATACTCCCATCCCAACCCCAATGATCATAACTTTCGGCAAATTCATGGAAGATCGGGCCTCGCAAGTCACCCAAAAAATGTATGTGCACATACTCGTGTGTGGCGCACCACCATCACAAAGATCATAACACAAGGACAGGAATGAGAACACAATGCAAAGAAAACACCCAACTGAAAGCAACACGGGAAGGATGGATTCTACATGAATCCCAAAGCCATTAAAATCATACATCATGAAATCACTCAATCGGCCTAAATCCAAGAGTATGGATTCTACACGAATCCCAATGATGCAACAAGACCAAACATCATGAACTCACTCAACCAGCCTCAATCCGAGAGTATGGATTCTACACGAATCCTAGCATTCATGAAACAAAAGCAAAGGCCTAAACGAAACCATAATAGGTATAAAATCACTCAACCGAACACAACGTCGGGAGTACGGATGCAACACGTGTCCCAATGCAACATAAAAGTGCAATAGTGGTTTGACTAATATCCAAATGGATCATCCAAGTCTACGACCCACATTGTGCCAAGAAAACTCGAGAAAACAGGGTGGCACGCAAAACGAGGTAAAAACTCTAAAAATTTGGAAAACTTCAAAATTAAAACCCATTTGGCCTTTGGGTTCAAAAACCCCAAAAATCCAAAAATAAATAGAATCGGACACCATATGCAAAAATGGCTAGCATAACAGCGTAAAATCCCAAATTCTCATCCCAAAAAATAGAGAAATGTTCATACCTGCCCAACTGGGTAGAACTAGCATAGAAAAACGGAGGGGAACACTAGTTCTCAGCCTCCAAACAAACGGCTACCAAAAACAGAAGCAGAAACAGTAAAACAGGAAAGCCCTACCTCACAACCAAAAGGGAAAAATGAGAATTTGAACCATAAAATAAATATCTCGCAGAAGTAGCTGAAAATTGCAGCAATCCAAGGTTTCCCCGAGATGGATCCAACGAGCTCAACCTTGTGACGATCCCGCACCCATAGCTCCCACAACGAACAAAATAGTAAATCCTCATGAAGAGGATTTTGGGTTTTACTCTCCAACTTTCCAATTTGAAAGTGAGAAGTGAGGAATTAAATTCCTCTTTGGATACTTATTCACTTTTTGGGTGAAAAATCGATTAGGGCGTTTAACCAGCCAATCTAGTCAAACCCTGAATCGACCCAAACGAAAATAGGTTATTCCTATAAATAGGAATTCATCTATGGCAAAGCTGTTAGAAATTAAAATAAATCAGTTAAAAAATCCAAAAACCCAAAAACACATAAATCTCCTAAACAACTTTCACGACAATGCGAACCTCTAAATGCACAAACACGCTTACGAGTCTAATCACATAATGCAATGAGTTCGGATTTAATAATCACCGAAAGGTTTAAATTAAACATTTTAATAAAGGATACATCGACCATACAAGGACAACATTGGTAAAATATGAAAGGCTGAATCACTAACTCCATGTGCCACTGCTAGGGATATAAATCCTGTACACTAAACAACACGATCAAGTGTAATTGCATATAATAACATAGCCGAAGCAATAAATGAATTAAATCACCTAATTTAACCATTTATTTAATTATATTAAAATAATCTATTTACATCACTCACGTTCGCATAAAGCATAACAACGTAGGAATGAAGTAAATAACCATAGCATTAAATCCATCACATAACATAATCAGAGGTATGTCCAAATACCAGATAACCAGATATCATCATAAAACACACTATCTTCTCAAAATGGCATCATAATGCAATATGATTAACTGAACAGCATAGTAGTCTAATATCTATGACACTGGAATCAAAGAGTAACATTTGACCCTCAGGTCATCTCAAATGTAAAACATCACATAAGAACAGATATCTCTCAAATCAAAATAAAACAAGGTAAATGTCCGCAGCACATAACCAAATAATCCAACAAGAACAATCCATTCTAATTACTTATGCATTTAATAATGATTGTTTACTCTGCATTAAAAAAGCATTTAAAACACATAAGCAAACACAGTAAAAACATGACTAACCACTACTATAGGAACCTAGTCCAATGTAGCATGGTAAAAAGTACACAGTGCAATCTCTGCACACATCTCAGGGTAATCATGGAACAACCTCATGATACCACATCAATCTTGGTAACCATTGGCACAAACCTCAGTGAACCAAAAATCACATCATAATCTCAAAGATCAGTCAAAAGCATAATCAAAGCAACTGATAAGGAAACATAAACCCAAACACCTCAATGGTGTAGACCACTCAGGGTCACAATCATGATCCATTACAACAAAAGATCAGCAAGGTTGCATCCATCGGGACGCCTTACAAAAGTCAGATGGGAGAGGCACTACACAATCACCAACCAAGAAAGCTAAAAAGTGATCAACTATTAGTACATATGCTATCATTTTTTGGGGTTTTTCATAACTGATGATTGGGGGATCTATAATGGTAGATGTAGTGGTCATCAAAATGTGGGTGTTGTTAGATTATCTACCCTAATGATATTTTTAATAAGATTATTTAATAGAAAAAATATGAGTATTTTGATAATTCTAGTAATATGATGCATAAAAGGATTTTTCCCACTTTTTTTTATTATGAGTTGTAAATTAAATATTGGTAACTATTTTTTATTATTAATTATTTGAAATATATTATAAGGTGTTATGTTTCTTGAAATTTAAAAGTATTTTTTTATAAAAATCTAATATGCATTCATATGAATGTTCAAATGTTACAACTATTAGATTTCCACAATGTATATGAGTGTTCATTAAAACTTCTAAGTTCGATTACAATACATGATCCATCAAGAACACAAAAATAAAGAGAAACTCTCATGAACATACATTAATATGATTTCTTTATTTTTAAACAATCAAACCGAATCTAATACACACAATCAAATCTAAAAGCTTTCATGAACATGTATTAATTTGGTTCATTTATTTTTAATAATTATTAATGACATCTAAATTTCCATAAAGATCATGCTAAGATTATAACATCTCATCTATAGAATTTGCAATGAGTTTGAGGGCATTAATGGTATCTAACTAGAGTGCTATGGGGATTAATTTGGATGCGCATTATGGAAAGTATATACCAACAAGATTATTATAAAGACAAGTGCACTCAAAATAATTTAGTAAAAGGATTACATGTTTACTTCTTTTCAAATCAAACACACTATATTATAATATATCTAAAAAATTCAATAGAAGTGCACAAATTACTTATAAACAATGTTTCCATCTATTGTCACCCTTGTTTATATGCCTACATGAAAAATATACATGAGGTTTATAAGAGATTGTTTCTAAGAATAAAAATGTAAATACAAATTATTTTATTAATTTTTAAAATTTATTACATATATAATAATTTTAAACATACTGTTACACTTATTGATGAAAAATTAAGACGCTCTTTTGAATTAACAAGCAAGACAACACATTTAGCTAGATCATTTCTAATGAACACAAAATAGATCCTGTAAGAATTTGCCTAAAGGCAAGATTCACCCAGGAACTAAGAACTCAAACACAAGCACATAGTATACCAAAGAGAGAGAGAGAGAGAGAGAGAGAGAGAGAGAGAGAGAGAGAGAGAGAGAGAGAGAGAGAGAGAGAGAGAGAGAGAGAGAGTGTGTGATCAAAATGACAATGCATTCAATATGTCATTATTGAGAGTACACTAGGAGTGCCTATATATAAAGGCCTCTCAAGAAGCACCTAGAATGTCTCTAGAAACAACCAGAAGATAAGACAACTAAGCACCTTATCCAAGATTCTAGATGAATGGATAAGAATGAAAAAGTGTCACAAGTGTGTAGAAGATTCTTGTGTTGTAGACACCATGTGCTTAAAAGAGATGCGGAACCCCTGTGATGTCATCAAGACAACTCACGAGAGTGCACAAACTCCTAAGTGTCTCACTAATAAAATAATGCAAAATAAATAAATAATGCATTAACCTAAGTAAACTTAAGTAAGTGCAATAAGTAAATACTTATTTACACCAACAGATCCAAATACCTACAAGCATAATCTATTTGATCCCATTGAAGGGACCAAGCGATACCATTCTAAGGCATCTAGTTCTAAGACATAAGTTTTAGTGCATCACGACATTACATGGTGAATCATATAGTGTAATTTTAAAAATTAATTTTTTATATAATATAAACTTAAAAAGAAAATTAATTATCACATTTAAATAACTAGCTCATGCTTTAAATATATTTATTTAAATATATCTTTTAAAAAGTTTTAAAAAAATATTTAAAAAGTATTAACCTTTTTTAAAATAATTTCCTCATGATAATGTGCAGGATCATGGTGTGCCAAAAAGTGGAGATGTGAAAAACATGTAGATTTGAAATGCCTAAAAACGTTTCAAAATGTGCTTTGACATTTTTCCTACCCATCTTGGTACCAAACCAAAAATGTAATACCTTGCTTAATCGGGTATTCGATTTGAGAATGGATATCCAATTTGAGAACGGGTATATGATTTATGTTCCCAAATGATGGTGCCAAATTCAAATATAAAGGGAATGGGGACCAAATTTTAAGATAAATATTGATTTTTATTTACCAAACTCAAAGGGGGGCCAATTTTTATGTTGTATCAAGTAGTAGTATAATATAGTTATAGCATAATTTGGGAGGGGGGAACCAATTATTACATATAGTTACTAAAATTTAATATATTTAGTATTAAATTATTATTATTATTTATTATATAATTATTTGATATATAGTTATTACTTATTATATATAAAAATATTATTTATTATATAATTATTTTATAAATAGTTATTACTTATTATATATTATTATTATATTATTATTATATTACTAACCTAAGTTAATAAACTATATGATGATGTATGTTCCTAGGGGTCCCCCTAGGGACATACATGTGTTCCAATGAGTCCAAATGGGTCATGGGATACCCTAATTATATATCATATATATTATTATTATATATTATATATATTAGTAACCTAAGTTAATAAACTAAATGATGATATATGTTTCTACGGGTCTCACTAGGGACATACATGTGTTCCAATGAGTCCAAATGGCTCATGGGATACCCTATGATCCCTTTTGACCCATTATATGACAACATATCTTCCTAAGGGTCAAAAGATTCCTAGGGACATATCTCTTGTGTTTTAATGGATAGAAAGGGGTTATCAAGTATCCTATGACCCCTTTCGACCTAATACATGATAACATATGTTCCTAGAGGTCCTAGGACCCTTATAGACATATATGTTGTGTTCCAATGGGTCAAAAGGGTTCATAGAGTATCCTATGACCCTTTCAAGAGGAACATATGTTGTCATGTAATAGGCCGAAAGGGGTCATAAGATATCGGATGACCCCTTTTGACCCACTGGAACACAACATGTATGGCCCTATGGTATTAGGACCCCTAGGAACATATGTTATCATGTAATGGGTCAAAATTTGACCCATTGGAGTACAAAACACATGATGATAAGGGTCCTAGGACCCCTAGCAACATATGTTCTCGTGTAATATGTCAAAAGGGGTCATAGAATACCCTATGATCCCTTTCTACCCATTGGAATATAAGAGGTATGTCCCTAGGGGTCATAGGATACCCTATTACCCCTTTGTATCTGTTGGAACACAACATATATGTCCCCAGGGGCCCTAGGATCCCTAGAAACATAAGTTGTCATGTATTTGATTGAAATGGGTCATAGGTTATCCTATGACCCCTTTCAACCCATTTCAATACAACATGCTTGTTCGTAGAGGTCTTAGGACCCACAAGAATAAATTTTGTCATGTAAAAGGTTGAAACGGGTCATAGGATATCATATAACCCTATTCAACCCATTAGAACACAACATGTATGTCCCTAGGGGTCCTACAAACCATATGAATGTATTTTGTCATGCAATAGGTTGAAATATGTCATGGTATGCCCTATGACCCCTTTTTACTCATTATAACACATCATCTAGGTCCTTAGGGGTCCTAGGTCCTCTAGGAACATACATCATGTGTTTGAATGGGCCGAAAGGGGTCATAGGGTTCCCTATGACCCATTTTGACCCATTAAATGATAACATATGTTAATAGAGGTCCTATAATATATCATGTGTTCAAATGACTCAAAAGGGGTCATAGAGTACCCCATGACCCCTATCAATACATTATATGACAATATATGTTCGTAGGGTCCTACGGACACAAATCATGTGTTTAAATGGGTTGAAAGGTGTTATAGGGTAACCTATGACCTATTTTGATCCATTAAAAGACAAAATATGTCTCTAGGGGTTCTAGGACCCCTAGGAACATATTATAATAATTTATATGGGTCGAAAGGGATCATAGGATAACTTATCACCCCTTTTGACACATTTCATTACAACATGTCTCTAGGGGTCCTAGGACCCCTAGAAACATTTATAATCATGTATATGGGTCGAAAGGGGTCATATGATAACCTATGACCCCTTTCAACATATTTCATTGCAAGATGTCTCTAGGGGTCATAAGACCCCTACAGACATATTACAATCATTTATATCAGGGGGTCATTGTATAACCTATGACCCCTTTTGACACATTTTATTACAACATATGTCTTTAGGGGTCCCAGAACCCCTAGTGATATATTATAATTAGTTATAGGGTCAAAAGGGGTCATAGGATAACCTGTGATCCCTTTTGACATATTTCATCACAACATATGTCTTTAGGGATCTCAGGAACCCTAAAGACATATTAGAATCATTTATATGGGTCAAAAGGGGTCATAGGATAACCTATGACCCCTTTCGACACATTTCATGACAACATATGTCTTTAGGGGTCCCAGGACCCTAAGAACATATTATAATCATTTATATGGGTCAAAAGGGGTCATAAGATAACCTATCGACCCTTTTGACACATCTTATGAAAACATATGTCTCTAGGGGTCTTAGCACCCCTAAGGACATATTATAATCATTTATATGGGTCGAAAGGGGACATAGGATAACCCATTAACCCTTTCAACACATTTCATTACAACATATGTCTCTAAGGGTCCCAAGACTCCTAGGGACATATTATAATTGTTTATATGGGTCAAAAGAGGTCTATTCTATGACCCTTTCGACACATTTCATAACAACATATGTCTCTAGGGGTCATAGGACCCGTAACCTATGACCCTTTCGACACATTTAATTGCAACATATGTCTCTAAGGGTCCTAGAACCCCTACGGACATATTATAATTGTTTATATGGGTCAAAAGGGGTCATAGGATAACCTGTGATCCCTTTCGACACATTTAATGATAATATATGTTTCTAGGGGTCCCAAGATTCTAGGAACATAATATAATCAATTCTATAGGTAAAAAAGGGCCATAGGATGACCTATGACCCCTTTTCACAAATTTCATACAACAAATGTCTCTAGGGGTCCTAGGACCCAAAGGGACATATTATAATCATTTATATGGGTCGAAAGGGATCATAGCATAACCTATAACACCTTTCGACACATTTCATTACAACATATGTCTCTAGGGGTCCCAAGACCCATAGAGGCATATTAGAATCACTTATATGGGTTGAAAGGGGTCATAGGCCCCTTTCGACATATTTCATTACAACATATGTCTTTAGGGGTCACAGGACACCTAGGGACATATTATAATCATTTCTATGGTTTGAAAAGGGCCATACTATAACCTATGACCCTTATCGACACATTTCATTACAACATATGTCTCTAGGGGTCTTAGAACCCCTCGGGACATATTACAATCATTTATATGGGTTGAAAGGAGCCATAGGATAACCTTATGACCCCTTTCAACATTTTTCATGATAATATATGTCTCTAAGGGTCCCATGACTCTTAGGAACATATTATAATTATTTATATGGGTCCAAAGGGGTCATAAGATAACCTATGACCCCATTTCGATACATTTCATTACAACATATGTTTCTAGGAGTCCCAGGACCCCTAGGGACATATTATAATCATTTATATGAGTTGAAATGGGTCGTAAGAAAACCTATGACCTCCTTCGACATATTTTATTACAACATATGTCTCTAGGGGTCTGAGGACCCCTAGGGATATATTATAATTGTTTATATAGGTCAAAAAGGGTCATAGGTTATCGACACATTTATTTACAACATATGTCTCTAAGGGTCCCAAGACCCTTGGACAATATTATAATCATTTATATGGGTTGAAATGGGTCATACGATAACCTATGACCCCTTTCGACACATCTCATGACAACATATGTCTCTAGCGGTCCTAAGACCCCTAGGGACATTAGGACCCCTAGGGACATATTATAATCATTTATATGGGTTGAAAGGCAGATCATAGGGTAACCTATGACACCTTTCGACACATTTCATTACAACATGTGTCTCTAGGGGTCCCAGAACCCCTAGGGACATATTATAACAATTTATACGAGTCGAAAGGGGTCATCGAAAAACCTATCTTCCCTTTCGACACATTTCATTGCAACATATGTCTCTAAGGGTCCCAAGTCCCCTTGGGACATATTATAATCATTTATATGGGTCAACGGGGGTCATAGTATGACCTATGAACCCTATCAACACATTTCATGATAACAAATGTCTCTAGGGGTCCTAAGACCCTAGGAACATATTATAATAATTTATATGGGTCAAAAGAGGCCATAGGATGACCTATGACCCCTTTTGACACATTTCATTACAACATATGTCTCTAGGGGTCCTAGGACCCCTAGGGACATATTATAACTGTTTATATGGGTGGAAAGAGCTCATAGGATAACCTATGATCCCTTTCAACACATTTCATTACAACATATGTCTCTAGGGGTCCTAAAACCCCTAGGGACATATTAGAAACATTTATATGGGTCAAAAGGTATCATAAGATAACCCATGACCCCTTTTGACATATTTAATTACAACATATGTCTCTAGCGATCATAGGATCCCTAGGAACATATTATAATCATTTCTATGGTTTAAAAGCGGTCATAGTATAACCTATGACCCTTTTCGACACATTTCATTACAACATATGTCTGTAAGAGTCTTAGAATCCTTAGGGACACATTATAATCATTTATATGGGTTGAAAGGAGTCATAGTATAAACTTATGACCCCTTGTGACATGTTTCATGACAACACATTTTCCTAGGGTCCTAAGATCCCTAGGGACATATTATAATCATTTATATGGGTTGAAAGGGATCATAGGATAACCTGTAACTTATTTTGACACATTTTATTACATCATATATGTCTCTAGGGGTCCTAGGACTCCTAGGGACATATTATAATAGTTTATATGGGTCAAAAGGGGTCATTAGATAACCTATGACCCCCTTTCGACACATTTCATGACAACATATGTTTAAAGGCGTCCCAGGAACCCTAGGGACATATTATAATTATTTATATGGGTCCAAAAGGGTCATCAAAAAAGCTATGACCCCTTTCGACACATTTTATTAAAACATATGTCTCTACAGGTCCCAGGACTCATAAAGATATATTATAATTGTTTATATAGGTCAAAAGGGATGATAGGATAACCTATGACCCCTTTCGACACATTTCATGAGAACATATGTCTCTAAGGGTCCCAAGACCCTAGGAACATATAATAATCATTTATATGAGTCAAACGGGGCCATATGATGACCTATGACCCATTTCAACACATTTCATCACAACATATGTCTCTAGGGAGGGAAATATTATAATCATTTATATGTGTTGAAAGTGCTCATAGGATAACCTATGACCTCTTTCATCACATTTGATGAAAACATATGTCTCTAGGGGTCCTAGTACCCCTAGGGACATATTAGAATAATTTATATATGCGTTGGAAGGGGTCATAGCATAACCTATGAACCCTTTCAACATATTTCATTACAACGTATGTCTTTAGGGGTCATATGACCCATAAGTACATACTATAATCATTTTTATGGTTTGAGAGGGGTCATAGTAAAGCCTATGACCCCTTTCAACACATTTCATTACAACATATGTCTGTAGGGGTCTTAGGACCCATAGGGACATATTATAATCATTTATATGGGTTGAAAGGAGTCATAGGATAACCTTATGACCCCTTTCGACATGTTTCATGACAACATGTCCCTGGGGGTCCTAAGACTCCTAAGAACATATTATAATCATTTATATGTGTCAAAATGGTTCATAGGATAACCTATGACCCCTCTCGACACATTTTATGACAACATATGTCATAAGGGGTCCCAGGACCCCTAGGGACATATTAGAATCATTTATTTGAGTGGAAAGGGGTCATAGGATAACTTATGACCCCTCTCGACACATTTCATAACAACATATGTCTCAAGGGGTCCCAAGACCCTAAGGACATATTATAATCGTTTATATGGGTTCAAAGGGGTCACAATATAACCTATGACCCCTTTTGACACATTTCGTTACAACATATGTCTCTAGGAGTCATAGGACACCTAGGGACATATTATAATCATTTATATGTGTCGAAATGGGCCATAGGATGTCCTATGACCCCTTTCGACACATTTCATTACAACATATGTCTCTAGGGGTCCTAGGACCCCTAGGGACATATTATAATTAATTATATGCATTGAAATGGGTCATAGGATAACTTATGACCCCTTTTGACATATTTCATCACAACATATGTCTTTAGGGGTCCTAAGACTCTTAGGAACATATTATAACCATTTATAAGGGTCAAAAGGGGTCATACGATATCCTATGACCCCTTTCAACACATTTCATGACAACATATGTCTCTAATGGTCCCAGGACCCATAGGGACATATTAGAATCTTTTATATGAGTCGAAAGGGATCATAGGATAACCTATGAGCCCTTTCAACATATTTCATTACAACATATGTCTCTAGGGGTCATGGGACCCATAGGGGCATATTATAATCATTTTTATATTTTAAATGGGTCATAGTATAACCTATGACCCCTTTTGACATATTTTATTACAACATATGTCTCTAGGGGTCTTAGGATCCCTATGGACATATTATAATCGTTTATATAAGACAAAAGGAGTTATAGGATAACCTTATGACCCCTTTCAAAATGCTTCACGACACCAAATGTTTCTAAGACTCCTAAGAACATATTATAACCATTTATATTGGTTGAAAGGGGTCATGGGATAACCTATGATCCCTTTCGACACATTTCATTACAACATAAGTTTCTAGGGGTCCTAGGACCGCTACAAACATATTATAATCATTTATATGGGTCAAAAGGGGTCATAGAAAAACCTATGACCCCTTTCAACATATTTCATCACAACATATGACTCTAGGGGTCTTGAGACCCCTAGGGACATATTATAATCGCTTATATGTATCAAAAGGGTTCATAGGATGACTTATGACCCCTTTCGACATATTTCAAGACAACACATGTCTCCAGGGCTATTAGGACCCTAGGAGCATATTATAATCATTTATATGGGTCAAAAGTTTTCATACGATAACCTATGACCCCTTTTGACACATCTCATGACAACATAGGTCTCTAAGGGTCCCAGGACCCCTAGGGACATATTAGAACCAATTATAAAGGTCGAAAGGGGTCATAGGATAACCTCTATCCGCTTTTGACACATTTAATTACAACATATGTTTTTAGGTGTCCCAAGACTGCTAGAGACATATTATAATCATTTATATGGGTCAAAAGGGGTCATAGGATAACCTGTAACCCCTTTCAATACATTTCATGACAACATATGTCTCTAGGGATCCTAAGAACCCTAGGGACATATTATAATCATATATACGGGTCAAAAGGGGTCATCAAAAAACCTATGACCCCTTTCAACACATTTCATTGCAACATATGTCTCTAAGGGTCCCAGGACACTTAAAGACATATTATAATTGTTTATATGGGTAGAAAGGCGTCATAGGATTATCTCTTTCGAAAGATTTCGTGACAACACATGTCTCTAGAGGTTCCAGGACCCTAGCAATATATAATAATCATTTATATGGGTCGAAAGGGGCCATAGAATGACTTATGACCCCTTTTGACACATTTCATTAAGATATGTGTCTCTAAGGGTCCTAGGACCCCTACGGACATATTATAATCGATCATATGGGTTGAAAAGGGGTCATAGAATAATCTATGATCATTGTTATCATTTGTTCGCCCCGCCAAGTTTCAAATTTTGAAGGTCCAACTCATCCAATGGCTAACTCCAAAGATAATACTATTTTAATACCGAGTCTTATGATAAATTTTGCGGCCCACTGGTTCGTAATCATCAGATTCGATGAGGATCTATGGGTGGCGCTATCTCGCCATCGAAAGCTGTGCGAGTTTTATGTTTTGCGACATGGCACCCTTTCGCCACGTGTCCGGTGGGTCCAACGGGCCAGGCAACAAGTTCGATGGATCAGAAAGGTTGGTGGCGGGTCAGAAAAAGTTCTTCGGCGCTGTAGGCGCTATGACACTATCGTGTGTTGGTCGAGAAATCTTCATGGTTGCGTCATCGGAAAAGTTTTGTGGCGGGCGATTAGTTTTACGATGGGCCGAAAAGTCCAAAAGGAGGTAAGGCGCCATGTCGCCATTGGAAAACTCATGAGTTTTCTGATAGTCACATAGCGCCTGGCCGGCTGAAGGTTATTTCTACGGTGAGTCCTAGTGTCGGTGGCAAGGTTGGCGGCAACGAAAGAGATCAATGGCGAGAGCTTCAGGCAAGTGGTTGGGTCCCATTTCATACCTCATCTACCTGGTTGGCGGAGTCTGGTACCTTGGTGGCGAATCAAAAGGAGCCACGTGCAAGAGAGAGGACATGTCATCAGTTGGGCGCTATGGCGCTATGGGAATTTGACCTTGATTTTCTCATAGCGACATGGCACCTAGTCGACACGTGGTTGCTCCGTGGGGTCAAGTCTTGAGTCTACCAAGGTGGTGCTTCGTTGGACCAATGAGGAACCGCCACCTATGCCAAGTCAAAACACAGATGTGTCATGGGACCAGATCTTCAACGTGGCCAGCACAGTCAAGGGTTAAGTCCTCCACCGTAAGATCTGCAGAGATCAACGGAAGGCGCCATTGTGCTATGAGAAACTTCTCAGGAGATAACATTGGCGACATAGCACCTGGGCACCACGTGTCTCGGTGGGACCATATTTTCATGCAGTTAGCACAGTAAAGAGGGGCAGATCGTTCATGGCCGTTAGATCAAGTCAGATCGACGGTAGGCACCATCGCGCTATGGAGAAGTTGCATGGGATTTACAATAGTGAGTTGGCGCCTGGTGGACACGTGTCCTTGTGGGACCAGGTCTCACCAAAGAATGTACGCTAAAGATGGCCAGGTGTCATTCAAGCATGGTGCGGTAGCTAAGGTGGCGCCAGGTATGAGGGGCCCAGGGTAAGAAGCGAGTACGACACATGACGAGTCTTCACGATCGTCAAATTTGCAGAGATCAACGGACGGCGCTGTATCGCTATGAAGAAGCTGCACGATGTATATGTTGGTGACATAGTGCCCTGATGACACGTGTCTCACTGGCCCAATCGAGATCGACGGTCGGGGACTGACAGTTAGTGTAACCGTCATAGTTAGTATTAATATTTGAAGGGTGGCGCGACTAGTCCAATAAAAGAAGGTCAACCGCCGAAGGACTTCCAGGGTGGCAAAAAAAACTGAATAGTATCATTGGCCCACATGGCCCAGCTGGCTTGTATAGCCTGGTTGACTATTTGACTTTGATGGATTCATGAGACCAGGAATGATAAGAGATCAAAGTTTTGCCGTGAATCTGATCGTGTGATTAATTGCCACCAACTCAGAATGAATACATGGTGCAGAAAGGCACTCCATCCATCCAGTTGATCTATTTATTATGTTAGGAATGTTGGGGCGTCGTTTCTGTCTTCTCCAAGCTCTTTCTCAGAGAAATATTAAATTTTTTGGTATGCAAACCATTTTTCAAATCAGATCTTTGATTGGATTCCTAGGGTGAGAAGTTAATGCCAGTAGGTGAGAAGCAAATGTAATGCAAAAAATCCTCAGTTATGCCTGAACTATAAAGGCAATTTTGTGATCTTTTTCTAGGGGACTCTTTTTCTAATTTCTCTGCTACTGCTCGCAGGTCTGCAGTGTAAAATTTCCTTTGTCTCTGAGCTGTATAATATTCTGTATCATTTCCTTCAGCCATCAATGTGTATGTGCATTCATCTTGCCTCTGATTGGTGTATTGTTGAGATCTGTGACTGGCATACTGTATCTATTTTTGGCCTACTGGATAATATATAAGTGAAATCCTTTCCTTGTGTTATTCAGTTTGGTTTCCTAATCTGTATGTGGTTACTGATTGATATAAGTTTGGGCGTGTATGTCTTTTGAATGTTATCTTGGTTCAGTAGTGCATATATGGGCAGAAAAGAAGTTTGAATGCTCTATTTTGGTGCAACACCTCCATAGTTTAGGTAGGGTAGAGTTATTTTCTACATCTCCTTCTTCCCCTTTTTCCTTCCGAGAGTAGTTAGGTGCACCCTGATAGTAAGAGGAAGCTGACCTTCTCCGGAGACTCAACCTCGCAATTCAAGTCCCACAACTTGGATGTTGTTTCCATGTTTCACTAGGTTTTCCTCGTGCATAGGCCTCAGACAAGGGTGCAAACCTAAGTGACAACAGTTTTTGGCACGCCCGGTGGGACACTTTTCAAAAAAAATTTAAGGTCTACTGGTGTCAAGAAGAAAGAGTTTTAGAGATTAATGTTGAAGAGGTAGTGTTGGCTTCTGTATTCAAGCCTTTAAGAGGCTGACCCTTCAAAGTACTTGGTGACTCTGAACATCAACAAATCTGGTTCTAGGCCAAAGTTGCAGTGATTCATGCCCAAAGCTTAAACAAGGGCGTCTTCTAGAGGTAAATTTTGATATCGAGAGCTTTCTCTTTCAAATCCTAGAAGAAGGAGGACTAGAACTTCATTATCACCAGTTAGGGGTGTAATAACAGTTAATATACCTGTAAGATCTTTCTCTACTCCTCCTATTGCTCGAACTCAGCCTAGATTGCCATCAACACTCATCAATAGAACACTTGTTTACATGGCACAACCAAGAGTTCATGCTTTTGCCACCTTTAATGGTGGAAGTCCTCTGTTGTTAGCTCAAAGGCATGATATACCAGTATCTGCACTGAAAAGTATACCTGATTTTACTGGTGAAACTTCCATCTCCCCTTTAGAGCATATCCAAGAAGTAGCAAATGTTTGTAATATTCATGGTATTACAGAGGATGATGTTGCTGTCAAACTTCTAGCCTCATCTTTAAAAGGAAAAGCATTACAGTGGTATAGAGGCTTAGCTCATGGTTCTATATGTTGAGATAATGGGTGTTGCACACATTGCATAATATTGTTATGTAATGTTGTGCCTAGATGGACGTGCAACATGTAAAGATTCCCATGGAATATTATTGATTAGTTGTATTGTAACATTGTGAAAATATTTCATGTAATTATTTAATACTGGGGAAAAGAATTAAATGCCCAATATTAAATTTGGGGTCAGTGGGTTAGGTAGCACATGGTTTATGTAATACCACTTAGTGGTTTTGTGGGACTTGCTACTATATAAGCAACCACAAGGGTAGTTGTTAGAGAGAGAGAGAGAGTGACAAGGAGAAGACAAAAGGCAAGAGTCGAGCGGGACAATTCTTGACAGGTTAGCCAAGGGAGCATTTGTGAAGGTTGAAAGCATGGCATGGGATGTGTGGATTCATGCTTGTTCACATAGTTTGCTCGGTTGTGGCTATGGCCATGAAGGCTTCCATGGTTGTATGGCAATGGTATTTTTGCTGAATAATACATGGTGATGGATGCTTTTGGAGGCTGGGTTTTTCCCTCAATGAGGGTTTCCCAAGGTATATCTTGTGTCACATTTTATGGGTATGTTGTCTATTCTCTTGCATGTGGATTTTAATTCCGTGTTTATTTCAGATCTATTATGGGTAATATGGAAATGGTTATATTCTTTGTTGCCAAGTTTCCTTACAAGTGGTATCAGAGCTATGGTTTTATTATTTGTAACCCTAGATTGAATCCATGGGAATGCATGAGAGGATAAAAAAGAAAGGGCAAGATATATGAATGATTTATTGCAGATCTAAGGGTTTTGGGTTTGCTGTTATGATGGGATGTTAATAGATTTGGGCATGTGAAATTGTTGGACAAAAATATTTTTGGGATGTTTCATTTAAAATGAGGGTTTTGGGGGGTAGCTTGCAAAAATGACCTCCTGGGTAAAAACAGACCTCACCATTGGATCTGGGTCGACATTTCCATAAAATTTGATATATAATATGCCCTAGTTTGGCCATGTTCAAAGGAAATGAAAGAGTTTTTTAGTTTCAGCCCATGATGGCCGTCAAATTTAATCCCGTCAGAATTTTCGTCACTGAAAAAAATTAAAAATGAAAAATTGTACTCAAAATGGTAAAAAGACTGTTTTAGTAAAATGGCCATAACTTTCTCTCAGAATATTGGATTTCAGAGTTCTTATAGGCGTTGGAAAGCTAATTCAGAGCACTACAACATGGTGTAGGTTTGGTTCAATGATTTTAAAATTTTGTCAGATTTTCAGAGCCCTAAAGTCAGATGTTGTTTATTTTGAGCATGGATTGGGGCATAACTTGGGCATACGGAGTCGGATTTTGGACTTCGAGTAGTCAACGGAAAGCTCTTGGAGAGCTCTACACATTGGTTCAGATTTGGTGTAGGTTTGGTATGATTTATTTATTGATATATTGATCTGAACAATTTATAGGTATATTTTGACTATGGTAACATTGTGAGTTTATGGCATTGGAGATTTAAGATTTGATGTCATTGTATACTCAGATTGGTCTCATGATGATATGGTTATCAGTGTTTAGTTTGGATATGCATGATGACTTGTTGGGTCTACAAGTTGTGCTGTGTTGTAAGCGGTCTATACTTACAGGTTGCATTTATAGCTTGGTTATGGGTTGTCTTTGCCCATTGATCTTTCATTATTGATGCTAATTCAGATTGGTGGCTTGGATTTGGGTTGTCTATGACCTAAGTCACATGATTTACTATTTTCTTCATATAGAAGGGATGAGATGTTGTTACCAGGTACAATCATGGTGGAGGATTGTGGTTGACTATTTTATACTAACAGGTTGGACACTTTGAGAGACAAATGCTCGGTTCATGGATGTGATCATGGTGTCATGGATTTTGGCATGACATAATTAGATATACAGGTACATCCTTGATGTTCATTAGCTTGGATTTTTCTAATTCAGTTATGGTGGTATATCTTCTTGGTTGAGGATCATGGTTATTTGGTTTTCTTTGGAGGAGCTCATGATGTGCACTTTGAGTTCTTTGATGGTTTGATGCCTTGGTTGATTCTCATGGTTAGAAGATGGTTTATCATCATGATGTCATGGATAGCTTGGATACACGGTTTAGTGGGAGCTTGTGACAGTGATGGGGTGACAGTGCAGGATTAGTTCTTGGTTTGATTTGGATCTTCATATAGAAGATAGATTTTATGATGCCATAGGTGACTTGGTACCACGGTTGAGTGGAAGTTGTTGGAATTGATATATTTATTGAGTGTTTACAGATGTTGGAGGTTTGTCTTAGATCCTGTTGCTGCAGAAGCGTCTTTGACATTTGCATGGTGCACTTGTTATCTTCATGGTGTTTGAAGATGGTTAGATCTTGAGGACTCATAGAGTTCTTGGTTATCTTCATGGTGTGTGGAGATGGTTCTTCTTGGTATGTGGAGATGATTTTCTTCATGGTGTGTGGAGATGGTTGCATCTTGAAGACTCACAGGGTTCTTGGCAAAGGTGTGGTTTATACTTTTATTTGGCATGTTATCCTTAGTATGAGGATGGTTTCATTATTATGTCATGGTATACTCTTGATACGCGTTTAGAGTTGTGACATTTTATGGTGTGTTCATGTGAAGCATGTTATCTCTTTAGTTGAGATGGTTAGATCATGTTGTCATGTTTATGTTCCTGAGGCCATGGTTGGAACTTTGACATTGATCTTGGTTTAGTTTCTTGGTATTGAGTACACTGATCATAAGCTAGATACTTCATGATATTGCTATGTTGCATTTGGAGTTGGCATGGATTTATTGGTTATAAGTGCTCATGGATACTTAGAGATGGTGGTGACACTGATTTCTCTTAGATTAGAGAAGTATTTGTTGGGATAGTTGATGGTTTCAGCAGGAAGTCCGAGGGGCAGTCACCTGATATGGACTTGAGAGGAGATTGTTCTTAGATGAGTCTTGGTTGTAGACTTGGGTATCTTGATGAGCATTCTCATTCCCCACTCTTGGTCTACTCGGCGGTTTGCTACTTGAGAGGTATAGCCCATTATTTTCTCTCAGTTGCATTATATTTTTTGCTTTTCTTTCATGGATATGGATCTTGAGCTATGGTACATGAGCTAGTTCTAGAGGGTTCATTTGAGAGATGGTTTAGCATTGGTTATCTCCATGTGCATATGTTGTTATGCTGGTTGAGTTTAGGAGATGGTTTTATATTGGGCATATTCCTTGGATTAGGAATGATTATTCCTTGGTTTAGGAATGGTTTTATTGAGTTTGATCTTCTTGTGAGAGGCTTACATCCATGATTAGTTATATGACATGGTTTGAGTGTTGTTGAGGCTTCTTGTTGGGGTTTTATGGAGGAGATCATACTTGCACAGTTTACATCTAGAGGTGTGTGTAGAAGGACATAATACAGGTTATGATTTGCATGGTTTCTCTGGTCTTGGTTATCTTCTTGGATGTTCAGTTTTACCTACATTGGATTTGAGATTGGTTGGAGATTGTGATCACTGGTTTGTGCTCATGTATGTCATGTGAGAGATGACATGGTTATTTCTTTATCTCTTTCCTCTGTTGGTTGTGGAGAACTTGGGAGAACATTGGAGACTTGTTATGAGAGTTTTTTCTTGCAGGATATTAGTTTATGTATTGTGGATGTCCTTTATACTACATGGATTCACTTCTTTGAGATGTTGTGAGTGGATTGGTTATAGATTTGACATTATCATTTGCAGTGAGAGCTTCTTGGTATATATGTGGTAGGTATTGCTCTTGAGGCTTGTGATTGCAGGTTGTAGATTGGATATGTCAGTGAAATGAGATTCACTTGTTATACCTTTGAGGTATGGATAGTTGGATGGGTTTGACACTTGCTGTGGGTGCTATTTCAGCTATGGATATTTTGACAACTACAGATACATGTGATTACCTTTGGATCAAGTTATTTGTGCTTGGAATTTCAGTTGGTATAGGATTTTATGATCTTCTAATGTGACAGGTTGGGTGGCTTTCTCTTTGGATGGCTTCTATGTATGTCCAGTGGGAGTGGCATAATAGGAGGTGAGATCATTCATGTTCGAGATGCTGGATACTTTGATTTTGTTGCGGCTACCAGGATGGAGTACTTGGTGTATTTTGATCCATGATGGTGAATGTGCTAGGAGGGATTGTTCCCTTGTTCATTTATGTGGCTACAGATTGACCCTATGCAATGTATACAACAAGTGGGAGATTGTCGAGATAATGGGTGTTGCACACATTGCATAATATTGTTATGTAATGTTGTGCCTAGATGGACGTGCAACATGTAAAGATTCCCATGGAATATTCTTGATTAGTTGTATTGTAACATTGTGAAAATATTTCATGTAATTATTTAATATTGGGGAAAAGAATTAAATGCCCAATATTAAATGTGGGGTCAGTGGGTTAGGTAGCACATGGTTTATGTAATACCACTTAGTGGTTTTGTGGGACTTGCTACTATATAAGCAACCACAAGGGTAGTTGTTAGAGAGAGAGAGAGTGACAAGGAGAAGACAACAGGCAAGAGTCGAGCGGGAAAAGGCTTGACAGGTTAGCCAAGGGAGCATTTGTGAAGGTTGAAAGCATGGCATGGGATGTGTGGGTTCATGCTTGTTCACATAGTTTGCTCGGTTGTGGCTATGGCCATGAAGGCTTCCATGGTTGTATGGCAATGGTATTTTTGCTGAATAATACATGGTGATGGATGCTTTTGGAGGCTGGGTTTTTCCCTCAATGAGGGTTTCCCAGGGTATATCTTGTGTCACATTTTATGGGTATGTTGTCTATTCTCTTGCATGTGGATTTTAATTCCGTGTTTATTTCAGATCTATTATGGGTTATGTGGAAATGGTTATATTCTTTGTTGCCAAGTTTCCTTACACTATAACTGATTGGGATGGACTAGGAGCAGGATTATGGAAACATTTTGAGGATAAGAGTGACCATTTGTCACTTTTAGAGCAGCTGACTACAATAAAAAGAGCCCCCCATGAGTGTATGACTGATTTTAACTATAGATTTCAAAAGACATGGGATAGAATACCCACTATAGTGAAACCTACCCTTGGTAATGCCTTCTTGCATTACCTTAGAGCTTTTAACAGTGATATTGCCACTACAATCCAAACGATGGGAGGAGATACCTTGCCTAATGCTTATGAGATAGCCATAAAAGCTAAGAACATCCTAATACAAGGAGGAAAGTTGGCTCCAAGGCCCCCTATGCCTTTCTTTCCTGATGTTCCCAACCACCAACCAGCAATAGTCCCTCTTCCTACAACTTCTACATCACAAGCCCTTACTCCAATTCCCCAAGCTTCCACATCCTCGAATGGGATAGATGAACTCAAAGAAATGCTCCAAGGTCTAGTGTTGAATACAGATAAAAGAGAGAACACCTTGGATAAAAAATTGCAAGGGCAGGGGAAGGAGTTGAAGGACCAAGGGATGAGATTAGAGGATAGTTTTTCTATAATACAAAAAATGAGTAACAAGGTGGTGGCCTTAGAAAGGTAGCAAGCTCAAGGTGGCAAGCCTCCCCAATTGCAAGATCAAGCTCGAAATGGTGGTAGGCCTCCTAATCAGTGGAATAGCTCTTTTGATCAGGGTAGGCAAAATAGTCATGCTTCTGCTTCAAGCTCAAATTAGAATAGAGCTATAGTCCCTCAAAATAACTTGGCCCAAGATCAAGATTTATGTCCTTCCTGCAACTATTCTTATACCTATTGCATGTGCCAAAAGGCAGAATCTTATTTGGCCCTGACTGACCAAGAACCTGCAGCAAAGCAATCATACAAGGAAGATCATCCCAAGGAGGCCTCATATATTCAAGGACGTGATGATTTCTCTTTCATGAATCATCAGATTGGGGAGCATTGTAATGTAAACCAGGATTCCGTTGCTCATAACACAAGAAGTAAGAAGAGAGCTGTGGAACATGCTGCCCCTTCTTCTCCTAAGCAGGCCTCAACTTCAAGTGCTACACCGCATGCACATGCAGCAAATGAACAAACAAGTACTTAACAATAGCAAAAGAAAGATTCTAGAAAGAAAGATGCAAGTGATCCTTATGTTGCTCCATCTCAACCTCTTATAAGTGCAGCTCCCAAAGTCTCTACCAAAGTTCCTAATACACCTTTCAGTGTGGTAGAGCAAATGAAGAAGACCAATGTGAATATTTCTATGTGGGATGTTGTTGCTACCATACCAATGCAGAAGAGGATGCTACAGCAAGAGTTAGAGAAGATTGAACCCAAGGATCAACCATCTATCATAGAGAGTGCCACAAGTCTAGTACAACCAGTAGGAGATGTGGAGACAAATAAAAGGGTTAGACCTCCTCCATTCTATGTTTCTCTAATTATAGGGGCCAAATGATTCCACAATTGCATGATAGATTTAGGGGCTAGTAGCTCAGTAATGCCCAGGTGTGTTGCTGATGCTTTAGGAATGAAATATGAGCCCATTGTTAGGGATGTGTTACAATTAGATGGTAGTACTATCAAAACTGTAGGTATCCTTAGGAATGTGGAAATGGCCCTACATGCATGCCCTGGTTGCACTATGGTTCAAGACATATCTGTTGCTGAAGTCAAGCCTTATTTTTCCATCTGTCTTTCAAGAGACTTCACTACTCAAATTGGTGGATTCATATCTACTGATTGGTCATATATGTCATTTAAGACCAGATATGGAGCCAATGCCTCAATCAGAGTAGAACCTCAAGCCCTTCATCACACTGAATCTTACACCCCCAATCCCATCAACATGAATTACCCTATTCTAGAGATGGATGAAACTGACCTAGTAAATGAGCCTATCACTTCCATAGTAGAGATGCTTGATTTCTTCTTGGATGAGTGGGAAAATGCATATCAGTTTGAGCCTATGTCAGAGACTCTTGAGACAGGTATTAGTACATATTGAATAATAGAGAAAGATGCTCAAGTTCCTGATCTTGTTGGGACTAATGATGATATGAATGGAATATGGAGTGTGTGCTTTGACGGTTCAAAGAATAGAAATGGAGCAGGGGCTGGTGTGATGTTGATCTCTCCTACACAAATAAGATACTACTTCTCCTTTAGACTCCAATTTAGTTGCACCTCAATAATGTGGCCGAGTATGAATCCTTGATTCAAGGTCTCCTACTTGCCCAAAAGAGAGGAATTCAAGCCTTGAGAGTATATGGGGATAGTGAGTTGGTAGTTAATCAAGTGAGAAATCAAAATATCACCAAAAATGGCCTACTCAAGTCTTACAAACACAGAGTCTGGGATTTTCTTGAGGGCTTCAATGCATTTAATATTCAGAGCATCCCTAGAAAAGAAAATAAACATGCTAATAGACTTGCAGCAGTGGGTGCAGCTTATGATGTACTAGGGAATCTTGAGGAAAAGAAGAAGCAACACATAAAGGTGGTAGTGAGGCCTGCCATCCCTGACAACGACACTCATTGGCAAGTGTTTGATTCTGATGAGTAAATTGTGAGTTTCTTGCAGAATGAGACATAATTCTCAAATAGAAACCAGTCAAGAGTGCAAGATCAGTATGATGATTAGATCATTCATCTCAGTTCTAACAAGTTGCCCAAGGGTCTCATTACCTTGGAGAGTGTCTTTAATCCTGATGATCAAACAAGGGGCAAAGGAATGAATCTAGCTGCAGAAAAGGATGATTATGCCCCAGTTATAATTGCTGATGGAAAATCTTTGAATATGGAGAAGATATGTTTTGAAATTGAGCAAGAAAACTTCATTCATTTATGTCAAGAATTTAATGACTTATTTGCTTGGACATATGATGACTTAAAAGGGTTTGACCCTAGTTTGTTTCAGCATACCATAGATTTAATTGATAAGGCCAAACCAGTAAGGCAAAAATAGAGGCCAGTGAATCCTAAGATTGAGCCCCTAATGAGAAAAGAACTATCCAAGTTGATAGAAGCTAATATAATATTTCCTATCAAACACTCATCATGGGTAGCTAACCTTGTCCCTGTAAGGAAGAAAAATGGAGAAATCAAACTGTGTGTGGACTTTAGAGACCTCAATCAGGCTTCTCTTAAAGATCACCATCCTCTCCCTTCCATGGAGCAGATTTTGTCCAAGGTCAGTGGTTCAAGGAGATTCTCTTTTCTTGATGGATTCTCTAGTTATAATCAAGTGTTGGTTAAAGAATCTGACAGATATGACAACATTCACTACTAAATGGGGCACCTATGCTTATTGCAAGATGCCATTTGGACTAACAAATGCAGGTGCCACATTTCAGAAGGCAATGGAGATAGCCTTCAAAAAATTAATTGAAAAGTTTGTCTTAGTATACCTTGATGATATAACTGTATATTCAAAGAATGTATAAGATCATTTTGATCATCTAAGACAGGTATTTCTAAGATGTAGAGAGTTTGGGGTTTCCCTCAACCCAGCCAAGTGTGTCTTTGCTACAAGTCAAGGAAAACTATTGGGACACATTGTCTCTAAGGATGGGTTGACCATTGATCCAGAAAGAACAAAGGAGATACTTGGCCTTCCTCTTCCTAAACACAAGAAGGGGCTACAAAGTTTCCTTGGTACGATAAATTTTTTAAGAAGGTTCATTCCTAATCTTGCTACCATGGTGAAACCTCTTACAGCTATGCTTAAGAAAGGTATGGTCTTCTCATGGACCAAGGAAGGGAAGGAGAGTTTTGAAGGAATCAAGGTAGCCATAGCCTCGGCCCCTACTCTCATGAATCCAAATTTTGAGAAAGATTTCATCCTCTACACTCTAGGTGGTGAGTCAAGTATCTCTGTTGTCTTGACTCAAACAAATGACAAGGATGAGGAACAACCCATAGCTTTCTTTAGTGAAGGGCTCAAGGAATATGAAGATAAGTACAACTTTTTAGAGAAGCAAGCCCTTGCAGTCATCAGAGCCTTGAACAAATGCAAGCACCTCTTATCCCACAATAGGATCCATTTGTTGGTGCCCCATGCTAGTGTAAAAGACTTCCTGTTAAGCAAAGATATCAGTAAGAAGAGAGCTAGATGGATCACTAGGGTAATGGAATATGATGTTGATATTCAGATTACCAAGCTAGTAAGAGGAAGAGGATTGTGCAAAGAAATGTTATCAGGTCAGGATTCAGATGAAGAGGCTGCTATGGTAATAACAGAGCAGGAGGAGGAAGGAAGTGTTAATGGTCCAAGGAACTGGATAAATGATATGAAGAGCTTCTTATTAGGGAATGGATACCCTCAGGGATTGGACAGAACCAAAAGGAGGCAATATAGACTGCAGTCCATTCCCTATGTTGTAATCGATGGTATCCTATTCAGGAAGGATTTTAATGGGATCCTATTGAGATGCATTGAAGTGGATCAGGCTGAGAGGATGATTAAGGAACTTCATGATGGCCCTGATGGTGGCCATTTCTCTGCAAGAACAACTACCGTGAAGATCATGAGGGCTGGTTATTATTGGTCATCTCTGTTCCATGATTGTTATAGATATGTGAGAAAATGTGAGAAATGTGCTTTCTTTTTAGGAAACCAAAGGCTTGCAGCTCTCCCCCTTCATCCTATTCAGGTGGATCAGCCCTTTACCCAGTGGGCGTTGGATTTTATAGGCCCCATTAATCCTCCATCTAGTGTAGGTCATAAATGGATTTTGGCTGCTACGGATTATTTCACTGGATGGATAGAGGCAGTTGCCTTGAAGGATGCCACAGAACCATCAGTTGTTGAATTCCTTGATGGAATTGTATCTAGATTTAGCGCTCCTTCTACTATCATTTCAGACAATGCCAAGTCTTTTGTTGGAACCCAGATTTGTGCATGGGCAATGAATCACAATATCTACCTGAGTACATCATCAAATTACTATCCCCAGGGTAATGGTTTGGCTGAGTCTTCCAACAAGAATCTGATCAGAATCATGAAGAGGACAATGGAAGCCAATCAAAGGATCTGGCATAAGAAATTAAGAACTGCTCTGTGGGCTGATAGGATAACACCCAAGAGATCTATTGGGAATTCACCTTTTTTGCTGGTATATGGTAGGGAGGCCAGACTCCCAATTTCATTGGAATTCCCATCCTTGGAGTTGGCTCATCAGCTGGAACTGATTGAAGATAATGCCATGTCAGTAAGAATGGCAAAGCTAATTGAACTAGAAGAAAAGAGAAATAAGGCTATGCAAACCCTAGAGATACATTAACAACAGACGAAGAGGAGTTTTGACAAGAAGGCTAGGGTTAGGATCTTTAGAGAAGGAGATTTAGTTCTAAAGTGGGATTCTGACAGAGCAAAACCAGGAAGACATTCCAAGTTTGACCTGCTATGGAGTGGCCCCTATCTGATTGCCAGTTGCAAACAGGCTAATGCATTCCAGCTAAGCTGGCCCAATGGAGAGATTTTGCCCATTCCAGTCAATGGGATCTATCTGAAACCCTATTTCTGAAAATTTGAGAATTCCTGTATATAGGTAGTCTAGTTTCTTTTCTGTTGTTTCTTGCTTTTCAAGAAGTGCGCAGGCACAGCCATCTCCCTGTGAGGTAGCGGATTTTGAGGTGTCTCAGGTTGCAGAGGAAGTTTTGTTTTTTTGTGTCCATTTGTAGTTGCAGAGCTAGGATTTTCAATGTTTTAATCTCTCACAGGATGGGTTATGGTTTCACAGTACGCACAAACCCATTTTCACTCCATAGCCCAATGGATTGTTCATAGGCACTGGTCATACACATAGCAGGCTTGTGCCCCCTATGAGTCACCAGAAATGTTATCATTTGTTCGCCCTGCCAAGTTTCAAATTTTAAATGTCCAGCCCGTCCAACGGCTAACTCCAAAGATAATACTATTTTAATACTGAGCCTTATGATAAATTTTGCAGCCTGCAGGTTCGTAATTGTCAGGTCCGATAAGGATCTATGGGTGGCGCTATCTCGCCATCAAAAGCTGCGCAAGTTTTATGTTCGTGACATGGTACCCTTTCGCCACGTGTCTGGTGGGTCCAATGGGTCAGGCAACAAGTTTGGCAGATCGAAAAGGTTGGCGGCGAGTCAAAAAAAGTTCTACGGCGCCATAGGCACTATGTCGCTATCGTGTGTGGGCTAGGAAATCTTCATGGTGACATAGCGCCCGACAGAAAGTCCAAACGGTGGGGAGGTCGCGTCATTGAAAAAGTTTTGCGGTGGGCAGTTAGTTTTACGATGGGCCAAAAAGTCCAAAAGGTGGCAAGGCGCCATGTCGCCATCGAAAAAATCATGAGTTTTTCGATATCAACATAGTGCTCGACCGGCCATAGGTTATTTCTACGGTGAGTCCTAGTGTCGACGGCAACGGAAGAGATCAACGGCAGGAGCTTCAAGCAAGTGGTTGGGTCCCATTTCATACCTCATCTGCCCAGTTGGTGGAGTCTGGTGCCATGGTGGAAAATCAGAAGGAGCCACGTGAAAGAGAGAGGACATGTCATCAGTTGGGCGCTATGGCGCTATGAGAATTTGACCTCGATTTTCTCATAGCGACATGGCCCTAGTCGACACGTGGCCGCTCCGTGGGGTCAAGTCTTGAGTCTGCCAGGGTGGTGCTTCGTTGGACCAATGAGGAACTGCCACCTATGCTAAGTCAGAACACAGATGTGTCATGGGACCAGATCTTCAACACGGCTAGCACAATCAAGGGTTAAGTCCTCCATCGTCAGATTTGCAGAGATCAAGGGCAGGCACCATCGCACTATGAGAAACTGCCTCAGGAGATAACATTGGCGACATAGCACCCGGGCGCCACATGTCTTGGTGGGACCATATTTTCATGTAGCCAACACAGTAAAGAGGGGCAGATGGTTCATGGCCATTAGATCAAGTCAAATCGACGGCAGGTGCCATCGCACTATAGAGAAGTTGCATGAGATTTACAATAGCGAGTTGGCGCCTGTGGACACATATACTCGTGGGACTAGGTCTCACCAAAGAATGTACGCTAAAGATGGCCAGGTGTCGTTCGAGCATGGTGCGGTTGCTGAGGTGGCACCAAGTATGAGGGGCCCAAGGTAAGAAGCAAGTACAAAACATGACGAGTCTTCACGATCGTCAAATCTATAGAGATCAACGGATAGCGTTGTATCGCTATGAAGAAGCTGCACGATGCATATGTTGGCGACATAGTGCCCCGATGACACATGTCTCACTGGCCCGGTCGAGATTGATGGTCGGCAACTAACAGTTAGTGTAACCATAATGTTCAGTTAGTATTAATATTTGAAGGGTGGAGTGGCTAGTCCAATAAAAGAAGGTCAACCGCTGAAGGACTTCTAGCATGGCAAAAAAAAATTTAAAAATGAATAGTATCATTGGCCCGCATGGCCCAGCTAGCTTGTATAGCCTGGTTGACTGTTTGACTTCGACGGATTCATGCGACTAGGAACGATAAGAGATCAAATTTTTGTCGTGAATCTGATCATGTGATTAATTGCCACCAACTCAGAATGAATACCAGGTGTAGAAAGACACTCCATCCATCCTGTCGATCTATTTACTATGTCTAGAATGTTGGGGCACCATTTCTATCTTCTCCAGGCTCTTTCTTAGAGAAATATCAGATTTTTTGGTATGCAAACCATTTTTCAAATCAGATCTTTGATTGGACTCCCAGGGCGATAAGTTAATGCCAGTAGGTGAGAAGTAAATGCAATGCAAAAAAATCCTCAGTTATGCCTGAACTATAAATGCAATTTTGTGATCTTTTTCTAGGGGACTATTTTTCTGATTTCTCTGCTACTGCTCGCAGGTCTGCAGTGTAAAATTCCCTTTATCTCTGAGTTGTATAACATTCTGTATCATTTTCTTCAGCCATCAATGTGTATGTGCATTCATCTTTCCTCTGATTGGTGTATTGTTGAGATCTGTGACTGGCATACTGTATCTATTTTTGGCCTACTGGATAATATATAAGTGAAATCCTTTCCTTGTGTTATTCAGTTTGGTTTCCTGATCTGTATGTGGTTACTGATTGATATAAGACTGGGCGTGTATGTCTTTTGAATGTTATCTTGGTTCAGTAGTTCATATATTGGCAGAAAAGAAGTCCGAACGCTCTATTTTGGTGCATCACCTCCATAGTTTAGGTAGGGTAGAGTTGTTTTCTGCATCTCCTTCTTCCCCTTTTCCTTCCAAGAGTAGTTAGGTGCACCCTGATAGTAAGAGGAAGTCGGCCTTCTCCGAAGACTCAACCTTGTAGTTCAAGTCCCACAACTTGGACGTTGTTTCCATGTTTCACTAGGTTGTCCTCATGCATAGGCCTTGGACAAGGGTGCAAACCTAAGTGACAACAATCACTTTCAACACATTTCATTAAAACATATATCTCTAGGGGTCTCAGGACCCCTAAGAACATATTATAATCATTTATATGGTCAAAAGGGGTTATAGGTAACCTATGACCCCTTTCGACACATTTCATGACAACATATGTTTTTAGGGGTCTCAAGATCCTAAGAACATATTGTAATCATTTATATGGGTGGAAAGGGGTCATAGGATAACCTATGACCCCTTTCGACACATCTCATGACAACAAATGTCTCTAGGGGTCTTAAGTCCCCTAGGGACATATTATAATCATTTATATGGGTTGAAAGGGGTCATAGGATAACTTATGACCTCTTTCGACACATTTTATTACAACATATGTCTTTATGGGTACCACAAACCCTAAGGACATATTATAATCGATTATATGGGTTGAAAGGGGTCATAGGATAACCTATGACCCCTTTTGACATATTTCATTATAACATGTCTCTAGGTGTTGTAGGACCCCTAGGGACATATTATAATCATTTATATGGGTCAAAATGGACCATAGGATGTCCTATGACCCCTTTTGAGATATTTCATTACAACATATATCTCTAGGGGTCTAAGGACCTCTAGGGACATATTATATTTGTTTATATGGGTCAAAAGGGGTCATAGGATAACTTATGACCCCTTTCAACAAATTTCATTACAACATATGTCTCTAGGGGTCCTAGGACTCCTAGGGACATATTATAATCATTTATATGGGTCGAAAGGAGTCATAGGATAACCTTATGACCCCTTTCAACATATTTCATTAAAACATATGTCCCTAGGGGTCCTAGGACTCCTAGGAACATATTATAATCATTTATATGGGTCAAAAGGCATCATACGAAAACCTATGACCCCTTTTGACACATTTCATTACAACATATGTCTCTAGGGGTCTTAGGACTACTAGGGACATATTATAATCATTTATATAAAGGAGTCATAGAATAACCTATGACCCCTTTCGACAAATTTTATGACAAATATGTCTCTAGCGGTCGTAAGACCTTAGGAAGATATTATAATATTTTATATGGGTCTAAAGGGGTCATAGAATAATTGGTGACCTACTTCGACACATCTCATGACAACATATGTCTCTAGTAGTCCTAGGACCCCTAGGTACATATTATAATCATTTATATTGGTCAAAAGATATGTTGCTAGGGGTCAAAGGACCTCTAGGGACATATTATAATCATTTATATGGATTGAAAGGGGTCATAGGATAACCTATGAACCCTTTCGACACTTTTCATTACAAAATATGTCTCTAAGGTTCCCAAAACCCCTAGGGATATATTATAACCATTTATATGGGTCGAAAGGGGTCATATGATAACCTATGACCCCTTTCAACACATTTCATTACAAAATATGTTTCTAGGGGTCCTAGGATGCCTAGGGACATATTCTAATTATTTATATGGGTCAAAAGGGATCACATGATAACCTATGACCTTTTTTGACATATTTCATCATAACATATGTCTCTAGGGATCCTAGGACCCCTAAGAACATATTATAATCATTTATATGAGTTGAAAGGGGTCATAGGATAACCTATGACCCCTTTCAACACATTTCATGACAATATATGCCTCTAGGTGTCCTATGACTCCTAGGGACATATTATAATCATTTATATGGGTACAAAGGCATAGGACCACATATGTTCCTAGTGGTCCTAGGACCCCTAGGGACATACATTATGTGTTTGACTGGGTCAAATGGGATTATAAAGTTCCCTATGACCCCTTATTAAATAAGAAAATACATTCCTAGGGGACCTAGGAATATATGTTATGTGTACGAATGAGTCAAAAGGGGTAATAGAGTATCTTATGATCCCTAATCACACTTCATGCCATCGAATGGGTCAAAAAGTGTCTTAGGATATTCGAAGGCCATTTTGAGTCATTAGATCACATCATTTATGTGGTTAGGGGTCCTAGGAACCATAAGCACACATATTGTGATTGAATGGGTTAGAATGTGTCAAAAGGTACCCTATGATCACTTTTGATCTTATGGAACTATTATATGTATGGTTAAGGGTCCTAAAGCCTTTAAAAAACATATTAAGTATCCTAAAAAGGGGTCATACTCTTATAAAAGAATTTCAAAAAATTTAAATTAAAAAAAAAAAAAAAAAAAACACATATCTGATTTGAGAATAGGTATCCGATTTGGGAATGCATACCTAATTTTGGAACGGGTACTCAATTAGGCTTGGTTTTTCTTTGAATGCACGCCCTCCATGGTTAATGCCAAAAATGTCCCAAAAACATGTTTTTGGTGTGTTGTGTGTTTTTTACTTTGACAATGTAGCTAACTACTTTTTTTCATCCAAATTTGATTTAACGAAAAGGGTTTCTTGAGAATGTTCTTAGTTTTCCATCATATAATGTTTATCAAATTATGTGTTAAGTAATTATTACTTATTTTCTAATGGAGTTAGCTACAAAGTTCTGATTGACATACTGATTGAAAAATAGTTATAACTTTCAAACTGTATAAGATTTGTGAAATACAAAGATATGTCACATTCTATGCTTTCGCTAGTATAAGAAAAAAAAAGATTGAATTTTTTTGAACTAGTTAAGGTGGTTAGACATGGGAGTTTTTTAATTCTGAAAATAGTATAGTAGAAAATTCATAATTAATTATTTATTTGCAATAAAAATTCCCAAAAATATGTGTCACATCCGGGCATGAGTCTACTTTTTATATCTATAATTATATTAAAAAATATTATCATTTGATTTTGGTTAAGGTGGTCAGACATACACCTACTTTTTATTTTTGCCCTGAAATTATTGTAGTACTACATTAAAATCCAAACTTTTGGCCAATCAAATAATTCTTTCTCCAAATAAGTCCTAGTAGTTTAGAAACTAGATTCAATTTCTTATAGATTATTTTCTTATAAATTTTTGATATAAAGTCCAGAACCACTTTAAAATTATGTGTCAAGATAACATAACCCTGATTTGTTGATTTTTCACTGCCACTTAAGGCCATAGTTTGGTTGACCATGATCTTGCACATACCCTCACTTTAAAAAAATATTCTATTTGGTAAAAAAATATTTTTTAAATTAAATTATACAGAATTACATTTAGAAATTCTAGGGAAATAATATAAATATTAAAAAAATTTCATGGAAGCCACAGTGCAGTCATCCAATTCCTCAACTAGTTTGAAGTTGGGAAAAGCCATAGACAAATCAAAATTAACTTTATGATGAAGAACCAACCCACCAAAAAAGGCTGTCGGTCTGGTGGACAAACACAGGAGGAGCAACTACCACATGAAGGTGAAAGTCGTTGGTTGGAATGCAAGAATCACACGAGACAACACCCAACTAGGTGAATGACCTCAATTAAAATTCATGACCTGAGTATGGTCAGAATGGCCTAGAGCTCGGAGAAAGTAGTAAGACAGACGAATCCGGAAAACTTTTGTTGAGACAGAGTTCTGTCGCTATCTACTCGGCATTGGCAGATTCAGTGAATTGAAGTAGAAAATATAATAACACTATTCGATTCGTCTGAGTTTTCATAGTATATATATACAAATTGTTGGCCATATAGCGAATAGTTCCTTGCATAACTTTTACTTTAGCTTTGGTGGGTGTCTAGTAAATTATTAATGTTTCTAATTTTTATTTAGTAATTTAAATTCAAAAAGAATACAGATGCTTCTAAAAACATGTACAGAAGTATAGATTCTATTAAAATCTAGATTAGAATTAAAGTCAATAGTTTTTAAAAAAATTATATAAATATAAATAGTCAAATTTGTAAAAAAAATAGAAAGATTTTAATATGTATAAAAGTAAAGAAAGATTATATTATAATCTTAATTTTTATGGTGACACATTTTATTTTTTAATCTTGATGGTAATTATTATTTAAACATACATTTTTAAATACTATATATCTATTTATAAATCTCTCACTATTTTTATTTTCTATTTTCCAATTTTATGTTTTTAGATATGTTAAAAAAGTATAGAAAAGATCTATTAAAATCAATAATTAAAGTAACTAAAAAATGAAAAAATAATTAATCCATAAATTTAAATTGATTTGAATGGAACCAAAATATTGTTTAAATAACTTTAAAAGTATAAAGAATATATTAACCTATAGGATTTCTATTTTAAAAATTAAGTGCAACTACTAGTAGAACTCATTTTAATTGGTCAATTGTGATTCATTCAATAACTAGTTAAAATGAGTAAGACACAAAGTGATACAATAGTACTTAGCCTTCCGACAAGTACTAATAAGAACAATGAAAAATTAATTTGTCAAAGTGGTCTACAGCTATTAAAATTTAAAATTCTAAATGATAAAGAGAAGACTAGTTTACTCAATCAAGTGGAAATTGGGTTGTGACATAACAAGCTCGTCTTTTAAATAGACAAGTTCTAAAATGTTAGATTAAACTTTGTTCCTCTCGATGGGATTAAATAGATAATTATGACATAAGAGCATCTTATAAGAGATTTGTATGGACCATACATCATTAACCAGATAATCGTGACAAATTAGTGGACCAAAATGGACTGTCCAAATTTGACAAGTGAAATATTCCACCATGATAATTATTAGAACTAATGTTCCCGGATGCACAATTGTATTAATTTTGGGCATTACATAAAGCTAAAAGCCTAAGGTCTAAGATGTGATAATTTTAAAATTATTTTTGGAACTGTTCATCTTTTTTTTTCATTGGTTGTTGGTAATTTTGCTAGTGTTCTTCTTATTCTTTCATTGGCCGCTAGTAATTTTGCTAGGGTTTTGGGAATTTTTTGATGTAATTAAAATAAGGAAAAAATTGTATGAATGGACACATGGATGCAAAGACATTTAATGAGGATAGGGAGTGATTAAATATACTCAGTTGGAGAGTCATGAAAAGATAATAAAGCATTAAATGCATGGTGTTGTACTATAGCTCAACATGGGTAAATCCTTCCACGCCTTGGAATGATCAAGGCAGTGAATCCACGATGCTCATCATTTTTTTCCCTCTCTTGCTCAAATATGTATTCTTCTTTATCAGTTAACCTAGTATATGTTGTATCCTTATTTTAGGGTGGAGATTCGTTGCAGGAAGTGTATTGGTGGTATTCAAGAAACACATGGGGAGATGATGGCTCTATTGTGTTTGCTCACAAAAATTTATAGCCAAAATCAATAAAATAGAAAAGGGCTACAACCAAAATGTCCAACAAAAGGAACTTCTATTGAATGTCCAACAACTATCCTGCTTGGATTGTGAAACAATGTACATATGCAGGAGTTTGAAAAAAACACAAACTAACAAAGTAAAAAAGTAATAATCAAATCAAAAGAGGAGATTGTGCTTGACTAGTGCTAGATTGAACTCTCCCTCATGTCATTGTGTGAGAATGGTTTGAGTGATGGCCATCCCTACATTTTTTACACCGATCACTATCATCCCAATTTTTTCTCTTCTACTTTGCCTTTCTATCTAGGGTTTCATGCTAAGAACTAAAGTTTTTTTAATTCTCCATTGGACATTGATGCATAGAGAATTTTTTCCTAATTCTAGCTTTTGTAACCCAAATTGATTAAAATTTCTTTTACTAATGATGTCTTCGAAAACTACTTTAGAAGAGATGCATCTGGTTACAACTTTTAGTAATAATGCGTTAAGAACAATCACAGGATAGTCGTCTACAATTCATTTATTTAGTTTAAATAATTTTAGGCAGCTGGCTACCATAAGATGTTTCATCTTATATTAGTTGACTAGCCTTGAATTATCTATAAGGTAGCAGGGAACTAATGTTCCCAGATGTGGTCCATAAATAATTTTTATAGCCGTAATCACCTTATTGCTAATGTTTCAAAAAATATTTATTTTTAAATTAATTTTTATACATTAATTCTTAATTTTTGATTGGTTCATCCCTATTTTTCTCGAGTAATATTAATTTATTGACTCCAAAAATTATCAGAAATTGTATTCTAGAAGCTTCTTTAGAATGATCGCCTCATTATCACTGCCTCAAAACCACAATGCCTGCCTCAAAACCAAAGTGCCTAACCAAATTTAAACTTGTCCTTAAGTGTCCCTTCATTGCTGAATTTGGTTATGTAGTATTGGTCTTCAGTCAAGGCTTCCAAACAAAAATCAATAGGAAGGAGGGGTCACCTGATCAGTTGTAGCAGTTGTATCAGTTGTAATAGGATGGCTGGTTCAAAATCTTCATTTCATATCACAAAATTACAATTCATCCTTCCACCATATATGTGCTTTGCCCAAAAAATTGATATGGAGGCTCTACTCAATATTGCATTCTTGTTGAAGGAATTTTTTTTTAAAAAGTAATTATTTAGATCCACATGCTCTACAGCAGCAATGTCTAGGCATGATCAAAAAAATGCGAGTCTTAAGCAAAATTTACCTTGTAAATCTTAACAACAAACAAACATTGCAAAAGCAAAAGCTACAACCAATAACGATTCCATTTCCATACATAATAATCAACTCTACACTCCTCCAATCTCTCTCCACTCTCAAACAATGCCTCACCTAATTTCAATTCTCTATCTCACTTTTCTCTCCTCCTTTGTATTCATCCCACACTCCATGCAAATCCTTTGAACCCAAAAACGGCCATCTCCTATCCAATAATGGCATCGCCCTACCACTCCAATCAACCCCACTTTCCTCTCTCCCACCCATATTACTCACCAAGTTCCTGTCCAATAAAACCTAATTCTAATGGCAAATATCCAAATGGTTAGCCCACCATAGACCCAAAAAAAATGGACCTTGACATGGGAAACCATCTCCCATGGCTACAATTAACCCAATCCTTAAATTTGAGCCTGCTTCTCTCCTCCACCTCTGCCCCAATCCCCTTCTCTTCCCTAATTTGCAACGCAAATGACCTCCACCAATTCTTCTACTTATTGGTAGACCAAACCTCAGTCCAAAACAATCTTGGAAAAGACACCATTCTCTCCACCCTCATAATCCCTAATTTTGCATTCAACTACAACATTCTTCCCCCTCTTCCTCATACCACCAAATTAATGGGGCCTCAGCCGACATGATCTCTCCCTCATTTCAAAGATTTCATAGCCCAATATACACTACTTCTTGGCACCACCTATTCACCGCTTAGGGAAGAATTTGCACAACAAAATTATGAGATTTTGAGCCAATCTTATTGAAGAATTTCTGGATCAAACACATGGGCAGTCAGCTATCCCATAAAATAGTAGGAGAATCGATTCAATTTAGCTCTCCTGCTCCTCTAGCCAGAACTGATCAAACCTTCCCATTCCCACTATTTTAAGGGATTGGATTGAGACATAAAAAAATCTTCATCACTACATTAACCACTCCACTCCGTACATAGTATGGACTGTGTCACCCCTATATATAATTTTGCATTAAAGCCAAGTGGGACGGACTGCGTTGCATTAAAGTCAAGCCCTTGTAGGCCCATAGCCCATAAAATGAAAGGGATTTGAATAATATGTTGAGGGACAATTATTCTAGATAGCCCATAACATAAAATTTTAGGGCGATCTGCCCCCAAAATTCTAGGCGCCCATAGCCTAGCCACAAAGAACAACGATACATTGGCCATGTGGAACAACAACATCCATGTGGATATTGGGGTTTCACGCATACCAAAAAAAATAGACTATCTGGTTTTTGTAGATGTTTCTGGAACATCGATATACAAAAATTACAAAATAGTGAATTCAAAATCAATATGTACTTGATTTAATAGTTACAAATCAAAGATTGTTTTATGGAGACGGTAGTGATATTTGTTAGTGGGAGACTAATTTACTAATAGTAAAAGAAAATAACGAATAAAAAAATATGTTTTTGACTATTATATTTTTAATTTAAGTATTTTAATATTTTACTTTCTAAATGATAATTTTAACTATAAGTTTACATTTAAAATGATTTAATAAATTAAAGTATGTGTGCTTACATATTTTTGCTTTGAAAAAAAAATTGTATTATAAATTATTATTTTTGTAAAAAAAATATACCATTTATATTTCAATATTTATCTCAAATGAACTCCTTTTATGATATTAATAAAAAATATATATAGAAATTTGATTTAATTAGTTGTATTAAGGTTTTATTTTATTTTTTGATCAAATGAACTTACCTGTTCATATCTAGATCAGTCTATGCATTTGTAATCTATTTTTCTTTCACAATCTTCTTACAATTCTTTGAGAGACAGAGACTCCAGCTCAAGCAGAGCTCTTGTCTTGTTTAATATTGATCTCAAAAGGTGGATAATTAGGCGGAGAAAGATACGAAAGTTTAAAAATGCAAAAAGAGGGAAGTTAGCAGCTTTACTTCCGAAACCAATTCCACATACCTTAGACAGCTCAAGGGAGGGAGAAATAAATCTGAGGTCGACTAAAATCTCTAAAACAATTAAGCGGTTTGATAATATTAGAGATATTAACGACAAAGAGAAGACAAATAATTCTCAGGTGATAGACACAGTGGAAGATGGGCTGCCAAATAGTTACAGCCCCACAAGGACACCTATGATGTGGTATCTAGACATCTTTGTGAACGACTTGATAGCTATGAAAGAAAGGGTGTGGGCACTTGAAGAGAGGAGCCAGATAGAAAGTATCACAATGAAAAGAGTTACTAAGGATAACTGAAAATTGGCAGCAGAGGTCAAGTCACTTAGAGAACAAATTCAAAAATTGCTATTTAATATGGAAAAAGGAGAGTATGAATTAATATTGTTAAAGAAAGAAGTAGGAGAAAAGAGGACAGAAGCAAGTACTATGGGAGAAGGAGAGGCTATAGAAGGAGATAAAAATTTGCAAATGAAAAATATACAAGATGCCATGGCCAATATGGAAATAAAAGAGAATCAACTCAGAGAACAAATTGAAGAAGTTAGATCATGGGCTAACATAGTAAAGGGACCAGCAAACACTCCTATTGACAACATAGAAAAGCAAGTTCGAAGATAGATTAGAGAGGAAAAAGAAAGAAATGAGAAAGCAGCAAATATCGTCATCAAAGGCTACGAGACTATGGAGAACAGGAGAAAACAACGGATTTAGTTAAAGACTTCTTTAAAGACCAATTAGACTAGCATGGAACAATCATACAAGCAAAAAGAATCAGAAAATGGATTAGAGGAGGCAAAGACAGACATGTTAGAGTGACAATGAGGAATACAGGAGATAAAAACAACATTTTCAGCAAGAGGAAGTTTCTTAGAGGCACACACATATATCTTGATGATGACCTCGTCGTAACTCAGTAAGAAGAAAGGAGGCAGGAATGGGAAAAAGTGAAAACAGCAAGAGATAACGGCAAGTGGGCGTGGCTACAAAATGGCAAAGCCCAAATTAGCGACAAAATCACACGCAATAAATAGGAACTCGGGCCCACCATGGAACATTTAACTATAGTTAGCTGGAACTGTAGAGGTTATCCTTGGAGAAGAGGACCTGGGTTAGGGCCGATAGCTAAAGATAATGACATTATTATGCTTATCGAGACACATGAGCATGATGGATGTAGGGTTCCAAATTTTGAAGGGTATAAGAAGGTATCACTGTGGAATGAGAAGATAGATAATGGTAAGGGGCATGGAGGCATTACCGTTCTAATAAAAGAAACTTGGAGCAGATTTGTAAACTTAGAGAAAGAAGATGTAAACGAGCAATATATTTGGATTAAAATAATAGAGAATTAGATTTCTACAAGGGTGGTTGTCTGTTACTTCACCCGAAAAGGCTCAAAAATGTATAAAAAGCATAGATTGGATCGAGAAGACCCATTTGCTGCACTCAAAAAAGACATAGCAGCCTTTAGCTCTCTAGGGGAAGTAATGATAATAGGGGATTTCAATGCTAGAACAACAAACAACCAAACTCTCAATCTTAAGGAGACTTACAATGAAAGCAGAGACCCAATTTGGCTTGAAGAAGAAGGGGCACAAAAATGGGAAAGATCTTCATAGGATAGCATGGGAAAGATTAATCATTTTGGTGCGGAATTACTAGGTTTATGTTGCCTATATAAGATGGTCATATGTAATGGTTTGGAAAAGTGGCCTAAATTAGGTGGAATCACATGCAAAAGATACAATGGACAAAGTGTTGTTGACTATGTAATATGCTCGCAAGATTATGTCGCAAAGATAATTAACTTTGAGATAGAGGACTGCCCCATGGAGCTAAAATCTGATCATAACCCCATCTTGATAAGGGTGGCCACTCACTTTAAAGATCAACATATTGTCCCAAAACCTTTACAAAAGAGGAAGATGATTCTGATTGGAAAAGTTTTAATGACACAAGAAAACCATGCTACCTTCCAAAACTCTCTTTTGCGGCTGTTTAGGTTTCCAGGAAACCATCTTGAGTCTGATAAACATCATTTCATGGACAAGGATAATCTTGTTCTTACTATCATTAAAGCACTGGAGGAGTGTAAAAGATCTAGGGCCACAAGAGAAGCCAAGAACACTTTTCCGGCCAATCCATGGTTTGATGAGGAATGCAAAACAACAAAAAGAAATTGGAAAAAGAACATAAATAAAGAAAGTAGAAAGGAGTATGATCAGCTAATTAAAAAGAAGAAAGGAGAGTATGTAAACAAGAGAAGAATTGAGTTGATTAATCTTGGTAAAAACAACCCCAAAAAGTTTTGAAAAGAACTTCAACAGAGGAAAACTCAGATAGAGAACAACATAATAGGAACCAAATGGTTGGAATATGCCAAGACTCTCTACGAGTGTGATCTAGGAGAATGTAGAAGTATGGAAACAGAGACTATAGGGGAGTTATTTAGTGAAAAGGATATTATCCAAGGCATAAGGAGGTTAGCTGCCGATAAAGCGCAAGATATAGATGGGCTTCAAGCTAAATATTTAAAATGGGGTGCTGAAACCCTCACACCACACATCACTAAAATTTTCAACAATGTCAATAGAGAAGGTTTCCCTGTAAAATAGACAACAAGTGTGGTGATCCCACTCCACAAAAGTGGAGATATAAATAATCCTTCTAATTACCGAATCATCATGATCAATCCACTATTTGGCAAGTTATTTGGTAGCTTGGTAGAACAAAAAATCAGCAACTGGGCTGAAATGGAAGGCAAACGTGCAATAGGGCAAGTAGGCTTTAGACCAAAACACTCTACTATAGATCATGGCATCACACTTAGACACTTGATTGAGAAAGTTTGGGACACTCTGAGGAACGAGGCTTTTTTTTGTTTCGTGGACTTTAAAAAAGCATTCGACACAGTGCCACGTAATAAATTATGGGATAGAATGGAAGAGTTGGAAGTTCCTAAAGAACTTAGGTCAGCGATTTACAGATTATATGAGCAGGTCAAAGCTAAAATTAGAACGATAGAAGGGCTATCAGAAAATTTTGACAGCAAGATCAGGGTTAAGCAAGGGTGTCTGCTATCTCCAACATTGTTCGTGCTCTATATTGACAAGTTAGAAGAGTGGATAAACAAGACCAATGGTGAGGAGGTGCAACTGGCCCACTTTGTGATAAGATTGCTCTTATATGTAGATGATCTCATAATTCTTGCTAGAAGAGCTAAAGGTTTGAAAGAGCACTTGACAGCACTAGAAAGTTTTTGTCATGAAGTAGGAATGCAAGTTAACACTAGCAAAACCAAAATTATGATCTTCTCGCTGAAGAAGAATAGGAGCATACAAGACGAGTTTCTATTTGAAAATAGACCACTTGAGATTGTGAAAGAGTACAAATACTTGGGCATCGATTTTCATAACAAACTCAATTGGGATACTTGCAGATCAAAAAGGATCCAAGGGGGCTGGAAGGCGTTATACTCTTTACAAAACAAGTGTAGGAACGCAAAATTATGGGATTGGATGACCATGAAAACTCTTTTTGGTTTGCTGGTCACTTCGGTTATTCTATACGGATGTGAGGTGTGGGGAGGTAGTATGTCCGAACAGAAATGGCGGCAAGTAGAAAGAATTCAAAAACACTTCATCACATGCAATCTTAAAGTCAAGACCACAGTTCTGTATGAGATCCTTTTGGCGGAGGTGGGTTCCTTTCCATTAGAGGTCGTTGCTTTGGTCTGGATTATAAGCTACTTAAAGAAAACCCAAGGGCTGGAAACACATCGTTGGCCCAAGTTGATCGTAGAGGAAAAACTTGTGAGGCGGAAAAGCACATGGATGAAGCAAAATGACAAATGGATGCAAAAATGGGATATCAACATCCAAACTTGCCCGGATAACATTATAGAAATAAAAAAGTTTGTCAATGAAATATTTCGCAATATTCTGTGGACAAGACGCATAGGGCGGAAATTTTTTTATTACATTAAAGAATTTAATCCCACTTCTAGTCATGATGAAAAGGCCTATATAAGAGCACCTATTAACTGGAAAGCAAAAATGTTGATGGCACAACTTCGAACTAGTTCACATTAGTTGCGATGTGAAACTGGTCGGTGGCAAGTTCCAAAGGAAGAGTGGGCAAATAGAACATGTTTATTTTGTAATATGGGAATAGTTGAGACAGAGCAGCACTTTGTCAAAGACTGCCTGACTTACAATGACATCAGATCTGGTTATACAAAAATACTGCAGAACAAGGACTTCAACTATTTATTCGAGGAAGATCAAGTGAAGAGAGCAACGGATTTGATTACCAAACTTCAGAGAAGGAGAGACAAGTTGACCGAAACTTTACAACTGACTAGTTCTGCTCCTGACTCGGGAGGGTGATTGCATGGGTCCCATAGACTACTTTAGTCTCGTGAATGTCATTAAAATCTATCATATCATATCATATCATTATGAGAACAATGGAATCAAGAAGGCCTGGAGACCATTGGCGCATTGCAAAACGATATAACTAACAAGTTCCAGCTGTAAGAGCGTAGATAGTTTAGAGCATTGGTGCTAATATTTATGTAAATGGATTTAAATGCTCCAACTGTAACAGAGTAGATATTTTAGATGCTGTGGATAAAGCTCGCTCTTTGATCGTTGTGCATAAAGTGAGGAAAACATTATCTGTGTTTCTCAGGAAGACGACTCTCTCTGTGTTTCCGTCGTTATCCGGCGAACTTTTGTTGAGACAGAGTTCTGTCGCTATCTACTCGGCGTTGGCAGATTCAGTGACTCGAAGTAGAAAATATAATAACACTATTCGATTCGTCTGAGTTTCAAAGACCGGAAAGTGCCGGTGTAGCTGTATTTTGACGCCCATCACGATGCCTGCGTAAAGAACAAAGGTCTTGATCTGGGAAGTGAGGACTATTAACTTTAGCTGAGATTTGGCAGCTTTATTTTACACGTCACCCAATATGGAACATAGTTTGCAGACAGGGTCGCATGATTATGAAAATGGATTTTCATACAAGTATATGAAAATGGATTTTTGCTACAATTTTATAAGAAGAAGAATAATACTATAATTAATAAAAAACACTAAATGTAGAATATTGATTGATTTATTAGATGTTAAGATACTAACAATATAATCTAAAATTCAATCCTAGAGAGCCAGATTAAAAATAAAGTAAAATTAGTGCCACTGTTTGGACGATTGCAAATGGCATCTACAATTTTAAATAAAACGTTTGCAACGAAAGAAGAAGAGAATTCTATTATACGATGGATGGAGCGTGATGGCAAAAAATTCAATCCACAGTCTTGAATCTCACAAAAAATAATTTATATAACTCCAGTCTTCCACTATCTACACTGACATTTGCCCAGCCCACCCTTCAGGGGGGGGCCATCCTATGCACTGAATCTGGAAGAACAAATGGCGATTCACAATTAGATTGGAAAAAAAATAATAACGGTAAAGATGTGCACGAAGAAATCCACCACCGTCAGATATGTGCCCGCAAACGAAGAGCGGTTTCGGTTTGGCCAGCTTGTGTCGAAACAAGCCTGTACTGTGTGCACTCAATTCTGATATCAGCTGCCCACCACTGATCGATACCGTGTGCAGTCATAACACTCGGAGAAGCGCTCACGTTAATAATAAGGTTCGCACAAGGTATCAAATGCCCAGCCTTGGACTTCCTTCCCAATGCCGATAAAACAATGTCACTGATCGAATGCCGCGCCGCCAGTTTAGCGATACCGCCGGCCCCCATTTGCTGCATCACCTGCTGGTTCGAAAAATAGCCCACATAACCAGAGCTCACGATGTCCTTTCGATTTACGTACAAACAAGGAACCCAAAATCTCAGTACGGAGAACGTTCTTTGAGATTTAGCTCGGGTACGCTTGTCCTGCAACGTCATTGACAATCCGGCCGTCACCAGGCTTCGCGCAATGTGAAACCCCCGCTTTATTTTCTGATTCTGAATGCTTTCCACCGGTGGCGAAACGAAGGGCGGATTGAAGAGATGGACCTCTAAAAACTGGTGCCTTTCCTCCGCCATTTTTCGGCCGGCTAACATTCCCATGGCGGCGCCGAGAGAATGGCCGGCGATCCACACGCCCTCACTTCCGTGCTTGCGAACGCTTACTTTGACGGCGTCCAGTGCGTGGTGAAAACGGTGGCTTCTATGGAGTTCGTTGGTGAGAATGGTGAGGTCCAGCCGGAGATCTGTCGCAACAGTCCCCGCTTTTACTAGCGTTCCTCGCAGGGCAACTACTATTCTCGGCACTCCCGACGGCCGAAACCGCACACGCGCCGCCCTTTTGCTCCATTTGTAAACGGCGCCGAAGATTGAGCCGTCGACTTGATCGAAGAGAGGGCGGAGAAGCTTGAAATTGAAGAAGCTCCACCACACTTCCGCCCCGTTTCTCCTACCTCCTTGTCTTTCCCTTTCCTGCGCGTTTACTCCCTGTACCAAACTGGCGGCTATGCATCGCCTGTGACCTGGATCAGACCTTACAAAACAAGGGCGCTTAGAGAAGGAAAATGTACGAAGGTAGCTGTAATGTAAGGGAGGTTTTGAGCACTTACCAGTCGACGTGTGTGAGATAGCAAGGTCCCGAAAGTTTGAACACCTCTTGCTCGCTTGACATCTGCTCCTTTCCCCATCGCTCTGTTTAGGGGAAGGAGCTCCGGTGTTGTAAATTTCAAAATTTTGAGCATTAATCGGAAATCGTGAAACATCGTTAGATTATTACAACCTCTTATTTTAATCACACATTAACAAGAAAATTAAGCTTTCAAAAAATAAGTCAACTTTGACTATTAAATACTTTTAGTCTTACAATGAAGTCTAGTGTAGAATGTTTAAGCCATTGGAAAATGTCTATTACATGCACATTCTACTTTTACATTTAATTATTTTTGTGATTTATTAGTCCCTGCCTTAGGGAACTATTGTTTTTGTTTGACCTCCTACTATTTCCTTTTTTGAAGCAACTATTATACTTCCAAAGTTTGCTGTTGTATTATTTTTTAATTTATTTATGACAACCAAAATCTATTTTTCTGATTGGCTGAAGGGTATTTTCTTGGGCATATTTCTTATTTTTTTTCAAATTGAAAAATGTAGAAAAAACTTAGAAAGATAAGAGCGCAATAAATACACTATCAGAATTCATTTATACCAGAGCATAATGTGCAGTTAGCGGATGGCTGTAACGCAAACCCTGCAGTTGAACTCACATTCAAAACTTTTGCTTGCATAAAAGTCAAAGATTACATTCTACGAGTATTTTTCTCTTTTTATGCTTTTGTTACGTCTCATTTATTTCTTTTTTAGCATGGATTAAACAAAATTTGAGTGGTTCTGCCTATTTGTTACATTATGAATATTATAGCTTTTCAACTATTCGTTAACCTAATTGATGCAAATCGTAACAATTCGCTACCACAAATCTCAGTAGTAAGAATTCCATTGACGATTTGGACAAACATAAACCGGCCCACCGACTTGGGCTCATGCAAAATATTTTTAATAGCATTTTGAAGTGTGCAAACGGTCCATTCTCTTCATGTGATTTTTATTTTATTATAGATTTACTTTATGCGTTATTATACTATAATAATTTTCTTATAGTTCAGAGAAGATGAAAAGTGGAAAACTATGCGTTATTATGTAAAATTTGATTAGTTGATTTTAAATATTTAATAAATAAAGTTTAAAGAATAATAATATTCATAATTATTAGAATATAAAAAATATATAATTCTTAATTTAATTTTATTCGTTGTTATATTTAAGTTAGAACATAAAATTGAATATATTTTTCTTGTTAAGTTTTTTAGTGAATTTGGTATTGAGATTTTGACAATTAACTCATGTTAACCTTCGTGAAAATGAAATCTTTGTGTGACTAAAACAAACATAATACCTAAAAATAAATTTCTCATTTCTAAGTTGCACAAGGCAAGGACTTAGGCTCTCCAAAGCTCTTGTTATGTTGGCTAACTAGTGTCAAGCCAAGTTTCTAAGGTATCAGAAATATTTTTTGAATACTCAAAAGGTAAAACACTGGTCATTTCATATTACTTAGGTCTTGCATAAATAGTGTTGGTTAAAAAATGAGAGTACTTGTGATCATATGTCCTAATAGTCATTACAAAATGTCTCAATAATAGTGTACAAATGAATTGGTTGCCAACCAATAAAACATGTGCGATGGGCTATTAAGAAATGTCTGATAATTTTGAGACTCCTTAAATATTAGTAATTGAGGGGTTAGTTACCACTATGACAAAAAGATCACAATTATTAGATCCTGTATCAATTACTTCATACTTTCTGAACACAAACTTCTTTTTCAAATAAATTGTTTTCTACACAATTTATTAGAACATTATAAATATATATTCAATAAAAAGATAAATTAAATCCATCAACTTACTAAACATCTTAGTGCATCGATAATAATAAGTTCACCTCAGCATTGAATACAATATCGAAGTTATCAAATTTTCCTTCTTTTCCATCATTCAAAGTTATACATTTTTTACAAAACAATCAATCTTGTATAGGCTTATACTCTAAAATCTATTATATGTTATAGCATGTTCTTTAGTCATTTGTCATGGATTTTACCTACTTGGAACCTATGTTACCAAAAACGCAACAACTTACCGTCATTGTGTGTTTCGACGGACAAAAATCGTGGCACATTGCGAAATGGTTGTTTCTACATAGCCCATTCACCTTCAACCGATAGAATTTTTTTACAACTTCCAAGGGTTTGATTTCCGCACATGGCACCTGGGATTAGTAAGTGACACTTCACGATTAGTTTGTAATGAATAAAGTGGGAATATTTAATTAAACTTTCCATATTGACTGTTAGCTAGGAATTATTTCTCAATGGTTCACTTATTTATAGAGAATGATTAACTTAGATGCAGCCCTGATGGTCAGTCATTTTTGCACTTTTCAATCGTATATGACAGGTTAAAAAATTATAAGATCATATGATTTGATAATATGTATAATATATATGACAAGTAAATTTATTACTATTAGTATTATATTTAATATTATACCTAAATGTGATTTCATAATATGTATAATATATATGTATGATAAATATATATTATTTTATATTATAGATGTTTCCATTTTTTTTCTTTAGTTTAGTTATATTTCTATTTTGGTGAATGAATATTTATATTAATTTAGAATATTATTGAAATACAATATAATAATTTTTAAAAACATAAAATTAAAAAATTTCATAAAGTAACATACATGAACTTAGAATCTTGTTCTTTCATCATATATTACTAATTAATATTATTATTTTCTAATTTATAGAATATTTAAATTTAAAATAAAAAGTAATGATCAATTTTTTTATTAAAATGTAGAATGAAGACATGAAAAGTTTTTAGCCGTCATAAAAAAATCATATGATAGGCAAGGAGACTGTCAAATTCCAAGCCGGCTTAGATGTGACGATTATATTACTTAAGTTTTATTTTGAATTTGATAGATTTTTTTTAATGTTATGTAAAGATTTTTATTCTTATTTATTCACAATAAATTATTTTTTATTTGATATTATCATTAAATTTTGAAAAATAAGTGTTATAAAAATTTATTAAATATTATTAAATAAATATTTTAAAAGATATATATATATATATATATATCTTGTACGCAACCTTCACAAATTCCCGTTTCTTGTTATGTTGCCGTCGTAGTTACGGTTCTGGTTTGTGATAACATCGCTTGGAACAGTTGTTCGGTGCCAAAATTTTGAGCTATGTACTAAACAACAATATATATTGTTTTCCAGTATAAGAGTAAAAAACATAAATTTGCGGTAATTTGGTTTTTCTTCTAGTCCAGATCAAGTTGTTAATACCTTGCAGATGTTTTGTCTAGATTATCGTCATTTTCCCAAGTAAAATGCATATGTTTCATAAATTTTAAGAGACAAGATAAATCACAGGTATGTCCAGACACATTTTTTGAATATTAAAAACCTGATGCTTCTATATATTATAAATAAATAATAATATCTATAGATGACATCGTTACTGCTATTGGTTGTTGTGCATTATGTGGGAAAAATCTCTCTGCTTTTCAGGAAAAGGTTCTTGTTCATCTCCCTGTTTTCGTCATTATCCAGCGACGGCAGGTGAGACAGAGATGTTTTTGTCATCTGTATTACCGTCGTTATCTGCTCAGGGCCATCGGGCACAGTAAATAAACCCAATGGCATCGTTCAATTCGCCATGAAGTTTTCCAAAAGGGGAACTGGTTATTGGCTTTATTCATTCACGTCCAGCGATATTTGTAAATTCTTAGGTTTAAAGTATTTTATTGTTATATCAGTTCTGACATCTATTAACTCTAAAAAATACATCAATACGTCCAGGTTATTTGTATACAGCGTGAGAGCTTCAGTGTTTGGACATGTATAAAAGACCATTATCGTGGGAAGGTAGACTAAGGCTGGGGTCTTATGGAAGGAGGCTTCCTACAAAATAGAGCAGTCGCTTGCTATATTTTAGGGAATATTTTAAAGCTACCGGTCCTATGATTTATGATACTCGATATTTTAGCTCCTAAATTTAAGGAAGATGTGCATTAAAAATAAGCTAAAATTTAAAATTCCTTCTAAAACTATATTTTAATTAAAAAAAACTAAAATTTAGATTATTGACAAGTGGAAAAAACATTCCTAAGCTGGTGGGGCTATTTCCAGCCTCACCCCTTTTTCACCTGCTTCCTAAAAATGAGGAGCTTCTACTTTTTAGGAGAAGATTCTAAGTAATCCCATAGCACAACTATATTTTGCTCATGAGACCACTTGCTTCCTAGAAAATAGAGCTTAAGCTCCCCTCATGGGACTGTACCCTAAGGCATAAGTAACGTGAGCTGGAATTTGGCAGTTGATTTCACACGTCAACCAGATTTTTAGACCATGAGGACATTTTGGAGATAACATCTCTCCCACACATCATTTTTTGAAAGTATAAAATTCAATCCTCTAACATCTTTTAAAAAGTGTGTTTAGATATTTCTTAGATCAATGTATTAGGGAGAGGACCTAGTAGGGTCTTAGGTTAATTTTGGGTATCTAGAAATTCTAATGCAGTTGATTTTTTTGACCAGTAGGTGAGTGAAGAGCTTAAGGCTAACCTTTCAACTTTTTCCCATTAATGAAGCACTCTATAGAACTCGTAGAGTGTGAGGTGACCTAAAAGTGCAATTTTCAAACATTCTCCCAAAACTTGGTAAATTCACCTCCAATAGCTGCTCACCAAAAAAATAGTATTTTTGGTACAAGTGGACCAATCACCAACGAAGAAAGCTAAAAAATGATCAACTATTAATACATATGCAATCAACTATTAGTACATATGCTATCATTTTTTGGGGCTTTTCATAACCGGTAATTGGGGGGATCTATAATTGTAGATGTAGTGGTCATCAAAACGTGGGTGTTTGCTAGATCATCTCCCCTAATGATATTTGTAATAAGATTATTTAATAGAAGAAATACAAGTATTTTGATAATTCTAGTAATATGATATATAAAAGATTTTTTCCCACTTTTTTTTATTATGAGTTGTAAAATTAAATACTAGTAACTATTATTTTTATTATTAATTATTTGAAATATATTATAAGGTGTTATGTTTCATAAAATTTAAAAGTAATTTTTTATAAAAATCTAATATGCATTCATATGAATGTTCAAATGTTGCAACTATTAGATTTCCACAATGTATATGAGTGTTCATTAAAACTTCTAAGTTCACTTATAGTAGTGATCCATCAAGAGCACAAAAATAAAGAGAAACTTTCATGAACATAAATTAATATGATTTATTTATTTTTAAACAATCAAACCGAATCTAGTACACACAATCAAATCTAAAAGCTTTCATGAACATGTATTAATATGGTTCCTTTATTTTTTATAATTATTAATGACATCTAAATTTCCATAAAGATCATGCTAAGATTATAACATCTCATCTGTAGAATTTGCAATGAGTTTGAGGGCATTAATGATATCTAACTAGAGTGCTATGCCGGTAAATTTGGATGTGCATTATGGAAAATATATATCAACAAGATTATTATAAAGACAAGTGCACACAAAACAAGAGCTCAGATAGTTGACTCCATGCCTATTGAAAAAAATGGATGATACTTTTGTTCTTATATGGTTAAAACATTATGACTAGATTGGAAGCAATAGGTTCTTTTATAATTTATTTTAAAATGTAACCTTAGATGAAAAGAATATTTGATAATGAAAATTTGAAACCATTTGAAATAAGGTGCCTATATAGTATAGTTGTGTGAATAGAATTCTTAACTCTTTAATAGTTGTATGATGGTGATCTTTAGTGTTTTTAGATTTTTCTTTGTAAAAATATAAAACTTCTCAACTATTTTGACCATGTGCTTTCAAAAGCTACAAATTTTTTAATGATTTTAAGACCGTGTTTTCAAAACCCTACAAAATTAGCAAAATCGGGACAAGTTACTAAGTACAATGCATTGCAAGAAACAAAAAAGATGATGTTCTTTTGCGACATTTTATTCATGTTGAAACCTCCTAAAATAAAATAAGAAGATGAATTTTTATTAGTAAAAGATAAATATTAAACATCAATTATTGTTTCCTATCAAAAGTATATGTGTTTGAGTTTCTATTGAAAAGCACAACCGATAATTTATTTCATGATAGTTATTAAAGAAGGCAAATTCAAAGTTAAATAAGTTAGCAAATATATTACAACTATGGTATCGATTACCATTGGATGTCATGACAGTAAAGAAAGCTTTATGCCTCATTTTATTTTTCATCATTGGAAGCAACTTGTTTTATAGTCAATGAAATATGCTACATGGTTATAAATTAGTTTTATTCCAACTAGCTTGAAATAATATTAGGAGTTAGGACCTTTAGTGGGGAATGTTGAAACCTAAGGTGTTAGGCCCTAGCTTGTAACCTATGATTATTTTTGTGAGGGAGATATAATCCTAGGAAAACCTAATAAAATTGCAACCATTAGAACATTGGACCTCCAATTTGAAAATTTATGCATTATAGATGATGCATTAACAAATAGTTCTAAAAAATGAAAGGTGACAAGTTAAATGTTCATCAACTTAAGTGACAAAGCTAATTCCAATAGTCCTATATATAGGATTCAAACATTAAGTTTGATAAGTAGGAGATAATTTCCACAGCACGTCAAATTGTGATATTGCTATCGGGATTTAACCATGGAGGAAACTTTGTAGTTAAGCGCACTCAGGCTGGAGTAGTACTAGGATGGATGACCTCCCAGGAAGTCCCAGTGCTTCACCCTTGTGAGCATCACCTAGATCTAATGAGTGATATTGTAGTGTCTGCCCCTAAATTACATTTTTGCTATCATTTCCAAACTCTTTTAGGCTAGTTTTATGTTTGATGATTAGTAATATTATTTTGGAGATTATCAAATATTGTTTTACACTCGGTTTATTATATGATGAGATTACTTGGTACTCTATATTTCATGTATGTATGATGATTATTTGGTGTTTTCAGTTATCAATGATGATTAGTTAGATGGTTTATTATCACATTCTTATGGATACTTACCCCATACTGCATGTGTATGGTGCACGTGTTTCTTTTAATTTATGTATGGCATTTCTAATGTCGTTAAGGAAGGGAGTCATAGTCACCTGCTAGTTGGGATCTATAGGATGCACCACTTCCTACCATTGCCTATTTAGCTTAGTATTTATTGTGTTTGTACATGCATGGATTTTATGCAGGTTGCAGGTACTGGGTATCGACTTCCCTGAATTGCCAGGATGAGCGTACCCTATCGCATTATCTCAATGGTAAGAGAGGTGAGATAAATTCTCAAGTCCAAATCCTAAAATTTTAAGCCATTTTCCTAATTAAAAATTAGGACAAGTATCTGAGTCAAGTACCCTCTGAATGCGTCGAATGACGTTAATTCATGATTATAACCCTTTTGTTTGATTTTGTATGTGTTCTTCTATGATGGGTTCTCGTATGTTGTTTATGAGTCCTTAATGATTTTCTATTAATTAAGTCTAATTAAAAAAGATTAAATTAATGATTTAATTTAATGAAAAATTATTATGAGATTTTAATGTTTAATTATATTTAATTAATTGAGAAATTAATTAAATAAAGAGAATTAAATTTAGAGATTAAAGTTATAAGGATAAATTTAGAACATGATAATATTTATTTAATTTAATAATAATATATTTAAAGTTCATTTTCAAATAAATGCTAAATATTATTGTTATTTAAGTTAATAAATATTTTATCAAATTAAATGTTCCAAAATAAATTAAAAGTGGAAAAGATATTAAATTATTAAAAGGATTCTAGATCGTATGATGTGTGCATGAGATTAAATAAAAAGAAATTAATTAAAAGATAAAATAAGTGAATATAATAATGTAAAGTGCATATGGGACTAAAAGTATTTAAAAATAGAAGTCAAGTGAAAATGAAATAAAGTAATTTAATAATTCACTTAACGTGCATGGAAATATAAAAGAAAGATTAATAAAAGTTAATTTTAGAGTTAACTATGGTGGGCAAGGAGTCCTCTCGGATGATTGCACAATTAGTGCCTCAATTTGAGGAAAGAACTCCTTATTATCACTTGAGGGTTCATTTTTGAAAACATAAATTTTTGGGACACAAATTTGAAAGAGGAATTTTGGAGACAAATTTTAGAGATGAATTTTGGGAATGAATTTTGGAGACAAATTTTGGATGCAAAATTTGGAAGCGAATTTCAGAAGGAGAATTTTGGGAAAACTATTAGAGAGAAGTTCTTGGATAGAAGTGAATTCTCTCGTAATTCTTTTGGGCATTGTGATTTAGCATCAGGACCAGGTAGATTCTTGAGTTTTATGAACCCAATTAAAAGTACGTTATTTAGATAATCCTATCTTCTTTATGATTGTTGAGATCAAATTCTTTGGATTTTGTTGTATGATTCTTTCATTCTCTTGTCTGAATCTTATGATATTCGTATTGTATCTCATCTCTCATATGTACACTAAGATTGAAAGAAAAGGAAATTTCAATTAAATCAGGTTTTGGGTTGAATTAAAATTGTACTGAGAAATTTAATCTGGGTAGGGTTTGAAGTTGGAAAAAGAAAATTCTAAGTTGAAAAATTCGAATGGTTAATAATACTTTCCCTATCAGATTATATTTGTAAATGTTTATTAAAAAAAATTGATAATAATAAAATTTATATATATAAGAAAGGGAGTTTTTTTTTATTATAATTTATAAATTTATATCTAATTTTATAAAAACTAATTTATTAAGAAACAAATTTTATTAAAAAGATTTTTTTTTAAAAAATAATAATAATAAATTTTATTGGGGAGGGATTATCCCATCCCCCTTACCTTAGTACTGGCAGCCAAACTATCGTACGACAGGCTCTGCTATCATGCTAGTAGGGGTACTGCCATGGCAGTCCCTGCTGTCACGACAGCAGGCACTGTCGGCGGCAGGTACACCTGCATATAGGAATCGCAGGTAAGGGTTATTTGATGGTTTTTTTTTTTTTAATTATTATTATTATTTAAAAATTAATTTAGTTTTTATAGTATTACATGTTATTTAATACGGATTAAATATTAAATTTGTAATTGATATTAATTTTATTTAAATAATTTTTATAAACATTAAATATTAAGTTTATAATTAATTTTATCAAATAATATTTATAAATGTTAAATATTAAATGTATAATTATTATTAATTGTATTAAATATAATCTCTTAGATATTTAATAGATAATTAAATATTAAATTTATTAATTATTAATAGTTTTATTAATAATTGTAAATTTAATAAACAATTGATAGATGTATATTTATAATTTTTATTGATAATTATTAATTAATTTAATTAAATATTATTTAATTAAGTTAATTGAAAATGAAAGTAAGTTAAAGAATTGTGAATTCTAATTGATTATTATTAATAATCTTTAATAGAATTGTAAATTATTTTATCAATAAGAATTATTTGAATGAATTAAATAAATAGATTATCCTTGGATTATTTTAGAAAAAATTGATTATAACTAATAGGGGTAAATTCTATTTCCTCGTCGAATATTGAAATGGGTTAATTGGTGGGGAAAACCAGAAATTTTATCTACCTGATATATTTATTGAAACGAAAACTGAAACTTTACTTTTAACTCAACAATATGTTTTCTAGATTAAACCCAACTGTGAGATTATCTTGTTTATGTGTGATGTCTATGTTTTGGGTTTGGGTGTTCCTAGTGTTGACCAGTTTAGGATGTTTACAAGAGGCTTGGGAGTTATGTGTTTGAGATGTTTGGCAGATGTTGATCTCGATCTCAATTATTTTTGCTCATCCATGTATGTGTTGATATGCTCTATGCTGAGTGTGTTTATATTGTTGAGTACTATTTTTTAGTGCCTTGTGGGATGGTGAGATTTATGTTATGGGTTATTTCACTTAACCATTTTTGAATCATTGATCAGTTATATTTGATTTGCTTTCCAATCACTTTGAGAGGACTGAGGTGTTTTGAGTGATTTGTTCTTGATGATGTCATGTTGTGACATGTTTTGACTTGACCATTTTGGAGTCTTCGGTCAGTATTGTGATTTATTTTGGGATATTTTTCAGCTGCTCATTGAGAACCATTGGATATTGTAATTTATCATTGATGCCTTCAGTTGCTGATAGAGAACTGTTGTGATCATTATGATTATTATTTGATGCTTTTCAGTTGCTCATGAGAACTGATGTGATTATTGTGGGTTATCTTTTGATGCTTTCCAGTCGCTTGTATAGGGCTAAGGTGATTTTGTGATTTCTGATTTCGTGAGCTTAAGGTAGGTTATCTATGTGTAGTGTCGGGAAGTGACTTGCAATGGGGGATAGGGGCCAAAAGAGGCCCTGGGGATGACTCGTTATAAGTTTTTTTTTATAAGTGATAACATTATACTAAATACTAACTTAAATGAGCCTAATAAGATTAATTGTATGTTCTCACCCATGCCTCGAGTGCTAGTACAGACTAGGATGGGAGTTGAGAGAACGCTTGGTTACGACCTTGCATTCCATAGTATGCCTCGTTAGTACGAGAGGATACTAGTGGCCGTAGGATCACTACGGACCCGAGATTTCTAAGGGATTGCTCAGGTAACTTACAACGTGATTTGTGCGATGACACTTTCTTTCTTGCATAATAGGTTTCCTACGTGTCTAGTGTGCCTCTGGGTCTAGATGTCGATCTATGTTGGAACCTTTGAGTTTGTATACTTTTAGGATTCCTAGACTTAGAGAGTGTCTATGTTATGTGATTTGATATCCTATTTGGGACTTGAGACCATCTCCTTAGCATAGTGGGAGTGGACCATTTAGGTTCCATGTGGTTGGGTGGTAGTGCTTTTTCACTCTTACCATTGAGATCCGTCCATAGTCACTATGGTTGGAGCATTCTTTGTTGGAATTTACCTTCATTCTGTTCATGGATTATTATGATGGATGGTTATATTTTATGATGGATGTTATATCTTTTTGATGTATGGATGTATCATGTATGGTGGATGATTTCATTTATTTTATTGTATTGCATTTGCATCATGGATCCGAAGAGGATGATGTATTTCTATTCTTACATATGTATATTCTTTTAAACCTTTCATACCCTGTGACATGTATAGTGGATGAATGAGCATTCCAAATTAATTTGCCAAGAGGCATTTGGAACAAATGTATATTTAATGGACTTTGGACTTTCTAATTATTCTTTCATGTGGATATGGTATTTGTTAGACTTAGAATTAATTAAATTTAAATGTGACTCAACGTCATGGGATCCTTAAGGAATGTAACCTATTATGTATGCTTTTAGTTGAATGTATGTTATTGCTTCCGATACTATTGTGTTTGATGTGCATGTTATACTTTCTTACTTTAAAAAAAAAAAGTTTAGCAAACTTAGTAAACTTTAGGTTAATTCTTTTGGTCCCTTGGCGGGGGTGTTACAGATATGTGTTCAATTTATTCTCATGAGAGATGGAATCATGTTGAATCACTACTCATGAAACATGGGTCAATGAGTTTGACTCAAAATCACACAGTTAAATCCTGATAGCAATATCACAAAGTAAAAACATGACAAAAATATTGCCAATGGTCCTATATATAGGATTCAAACATGATGTTTCATAAGTAAGCACAATGTTAAGAGATTTCTCTCGAGAAAGAGTGCAATTTAGAATATTATAAGAGGCACAAGTCTTCATGTCAAGGTAGAGCCTTTAGAGCCTTAAGAATCAACAACTGTTAGAATGGAATCACATTGTGGTGACTGATTAGCAATATGCGCAATGCAATTCATGAAACATTATAGAGGGTGAATAACAAGTGACACTATTTTTTATAAAAGTGACTCAACATAGGCATATATGGAATTCAAATTAGATGTCAATGAAGGGGCCTCACCATTGTTTGTGCTACACAAATTCCTTATTTTCATATGTGAACCTATTTAGTAGTTTAATCTTCTTTTATAATCTTAGTTTTCATCAATATGCTAAGAGAGGCAATTTTATATCACAACTTTAGCAATATGCCTAGTATCTCTAGTTGACTATGAAGTGTTCATCTTAGAATCTATTATATACACATTAAAAAAATCAAGTGCATTTATTCGTAATTTTTTAGCTAAAATAACTCTTATTGTTATCTAGATTTTCCTCACAAATAATTATGCCAAATTTTTAGATCTAATTTGAATAAAGAATAAGCTAGAGGTGGGTATCATGTCCATCTCTTTTTGTCTCATTATAAGAAACCTACATTACTATTAGTATAATTTTTTTGTTGTTCTAGATAAGAAAACAAAAATAAATATAAGATTCAAGTATCCAAAAATATTAATATTTATAATCTTTCTAATAAGCAATTATTCTTCTTAAATAATTTTAAAATTAAAACCAATGAAATATAAAATACCAAATAAAAATTTTAAAAAGAAAATTTTATCTAAAATAGATTCAAATAGAATTATAAAGTTAAAGAATAATAAAATAAGGATCTGAGATTTAAAAATGTCCTTTTTGACTTGCTAATTTGGCATCTTCTTCTGTTAGTTTATTTATGTTTGAGATTTTTATAAAACTATTTGAATATCTATATATACAAAAAAAAATTGCATATCACTTTGTACACACTTCCATTGAAAAAAGTCTACCAGATAGAGAAAAAGATGCAAACATTTTTTATGGCAAGAACACGACACGTTTTGTATCTTATTAAAAAGAAATATAAAAGAAGTTCTAAATCTATTTGGAGGCTAACATTTTTTTTTTGGCTATGGAGGGGCTAAAATGCACCTCCACAATCAATTTATTTGTATTTTTTAATAAATTAAAATCCATAAAACTCTTATACAAAATTTTTAAATTAATTAGTAAAAGTGCATTTTGGTCCTTGTATAGACAGTGCCTACATTTTTTATGGCAAGAACATGAAACTTTTTGTATTTTATTAAAAATAAATATAAAGAAGCTCTAAATCCATTTGGAGACATTTAAAACTCAACAAATAGTAGAAAAATAGATTAAGAAAAAATTGAGAAATATTTATATTTATTACAAGAAATATGTCAAACTGTATGGTTCAATAACCACTCCAAATTAATCTATTGGGAAAACAAACCAAAGCCAACCAAAGAAGAAAGTATTTCACATTTATCACAAATAACTTTTCTATTGTAGAACTATAATAAATTAGTGCTCATGATTAGTATGCCAATTTTTCATAGTGAAGAAAAGTTAAGCTTTCCATTTACCATGGTATATTCACTATTAAATATACATTTGAAAATTTTAAAAAAACCTTAAAAATCCAAACTTACAAATTTTTCAGTAAAAAAAAATGTAAATTATTAAAATTCAAATAACAACCCTATAAAATACTCAATATTGCTCATTATTTCCTTTCTATCTCTACAAAAAATATAATAAAAATGCAGGTGTACATTATTGTTGTAATTTACCTAATCCATTTAAGATATATACATACATATGGTATTTGGTTTTACAACCCGCAAATCATATAACATCCTCTATGGGCAATTAAGAATCATTGTTACAAGTGCATGCCCTAAATGTTCCCTCGTGTATCTCTTATTGAATAACATGTAGAATGTAGTACTACATTATTATAAATAAAATAAGGTGAATTATTTTATAGAATCTATTTACTAAAATAGTTTTGAGAAAGAAAACCCTAAGACAAAAATCAAAAGGGAGCTTATAGTGAGCCAGAAACTTCCCTGCAACGTAAGTATCATCACAAATTGATATGGTCACAAAAATAATCAATGCATAGATAAATATTAAATGTATTTTAGGGTCATGGATTGTGTCTGGCCATTCTTTTGCCTCAAATTGATTAAGTGTGATTCAATTTACAAATGGAAATCTGCAACAACAGTAGCACATTAGAGATGCCTTCGGTGCAAATAGCTGAGCTTTGCTCATTTTTATCTACAATTTGTGCAGTGATAAACATTTGTAGTTTAAGTAGAGAAATAATTGATTCAAATTGAATCGGACTAGATTTGTTTCAGGCAAAATAATGACTTTAACTCGCATTATGAGAGAGGCAGACCGACCACAATCTTGAAAAAATGAATAAGATTGAAAAGATTTACATTTTATGTAGTAAAAATATGACTCAAATTGAATCATATTTATCAATATGAGGCAAAGGAATGACCAAACACAACCCATGACAATGATACTTTGTTTACCCTACATCTTTTACTCCAAAAATAAAGTCAATAGACAAATTCTTTAGAGTTAAGAGATTGGTGATGTCCAAAATATCCATTTGCACATTGCCCTGTAAACACCAAATCTTCAATGGGCAATATATAAAAAAGTGAAAGAGAGTACTAAAGTGTTATGTAAATCCTAAATCATTAATGCCTCATTTTAAAAAATTGAAACAAAGTTTGATGCTCAATACACAAAAAAGGTCAAATAGATCTGTCATAAGGCAAAACTTTTTACAATGTTGAATTTGAACATACCTTTGTCTGAATAGAGACGACGACGACTCCTCTAATAAAAGAACATGCAAGAGTATCCTTATTAAATTACAAGGATTCCACCTAATAACTTAATCTTGCTTGGTCATAAAGCAATGGCACGGACAAGACATGAAAGCAGAGATAGATGGAAGTAAGTGCTCATTTTCATGGTCACATTCACCACATCTTCCCTCAACATAATGAGTCAAAATACATGGAATACATTGTTTAGGGAGGCTTGATCTTTCTCAGAATCATCATCTCCCACGTGTCTTTGTATATATGCAAAATGTGGAAGCATACATGCACGTGAACCATTTTCTCAATGCCATATGTAAAGCACATGCATTTTTAGGAAATTTGTTGATTGACAAAAGAAAAGACTACCAAAAAAATTAGCTTCCTTTAATCAGAAAATAGAAATAATAAAATAAAAATCAACTAGTATAATGAAACAACCAAAACTATAGGTTAATTTTTGTGTGCATAGTTTTTGAGGATTAATTAATTGAAAGAAAATCACCTGAAAACTAGTCTTGGCCTTAACTGCTACAAAACCATAAACCCTAATGATTAAATGATTAAAGATGGTACTAAACTTTAAAACCTATTTTATCATCTAAAATTCAATGATTTTAGATGATAATAAACCATTTAAGATGATAATAAACCCTAAACCATAATATTGGATTAAGGTAATTATTCAGAGAGCAAAGAAATAAATTTACAAAACTAATAACTCTTGTACTGTACGGTATCCCTGAGTTCCAAGTGTTTTGCAATAAATCTCTACCTTAGATTGCTACATTGAACTGGCTTAGATTATTTTGTGCATTGGTATTGTATGCATTTGAATCATTGGGTACATTATTCCAATTTAATCAAAATTCATAAGTGTGAGTACATGTTACCAAAACTTGACCAGGTGCAAAACTGCTAAATAATTCAAAATCCAAATTGAATGCATGAGTTGATTATATATAATAATAATAATGGATGCTTTAAAGCAAAAATACGTTGGAAGACCAAACTCGACAAACATGTCGTTCTTATCATAGATTCGCACCAAATTGAATACTAATCGGTGGCATGTCTATTTGAAAAATAACAAAACTGCATATGTTTTCAATTTGACAATTTGACGTAGAAATAGCTATCGTTCTATCCCCCTCTAGCTCTCTGTACCTCTGTAGATAGATCTTGAGAGGCTCCACACAGTCTTCGAAACCAAGAGAGGTAATTCCATAGAGCAGATCATCTCTAGTAATGGTCTTTTGCTTCTCATGGTGGCACTTCTCAGAGGCTTCACCTGTGATGAAGCTAATGAACTCATAAATGCATTCTTGCATAGTTTCCTTCGCTTCCTTGGAGATCTTTGCCTTGGCCGGCAATGCATGCTTCATTATTCTCCCAACATTGGCTATGGGTAGGAGCCTGTCCTGCTCATAGACTCAACCCTAAAATAACAAAACTTCATACGACACAGAGCCAAAGTGATGCTTTATGTTATAATGTTCTTAGATGTTACCATTTTTTGACTAGCACATAGATTTAGGTACCAAACTATTTAAAATGTCTACACCTCATTGCATGCAAAGGATGCCTATTCAACAAGTTTTGTTCTCTGCAGCTATTATGTGTTTGAGAAATCACAACAACGGACACTTAGATCTCTTGTTAAATTGATAGTTGCCATGTTCAAATATTTTACATAATATTTGTACAGAAAAAGGAAAAGACCACCGGCAAAAATAACAATAGCCAATAGAAAATTTCTAATTTCCATATATGACGTCAAATAATTCCATTACATCTTATAAACTATAGTCTTAAATGTTATAATCTAAAAAAGTACTACTTCCAATCAATGAACTAATACATTGAAAGATGTCAAAAACTTTAGTCTCCTGCCTTATGGCAGGGACTAATAATTTAGTAAAAGGATTGCCTGTTTACTTCCTTTCAAATCAAAGACACTATATTATAATATATCTGAAAAATCCAATAGAAGTGCACAAATTACTTATAAACAATGTTTCCATCTATTGTCACCCTTGTTTATATGCCTCCATGAAAAATATACATGAGGTTTATAAGATATTGTTTCTAAGAATGAAAATTTAAATACAAATTATTTTATTAATTTTTAAAATTTATTACATATAGAATAGTTTTAAACATACTTTTACACCTATTGATTAAAAATTAAGATGTTCTTTTGAATTAACAAGCAAGAGAACACATTTAGCTAGATCATTTCTAATGAACACAAAATAGATCCAAATACCTACAACCACAATTTATTTGATCCCATTGAAGGACCAAGTGATACCATTCTAAGACATCTAGTTCTAAGACATAAGTTTTAGTGCATCAAGACATTACATGGTGAATCATATAGTGTAATTTTAAAAATCAGTTTTTTTATATAATATAAACTTTAAAAAGAAAATTAATTATCACATTCAAATAACTAGCTCATGGTTTAAATATATTTATTTAAATATATCTTTAAAAAAGTTTTTAAAAAAATTAAAAAGTATTAACCTTTTTTCAAATAATTTCCTCACTTGAAAAAAAATTCTATTTGGTAAAAAAATATTTATATTATTAAATTGTATAGAAGTACATTTAAAAATTCTAGCGAAATAATATAAATTAAAATTATTTTTATTTAATTTTTTTAAAATGATATATTAATAAATATATTATTTTATAACATATAATAAAGTTGTATTTTCATTATTTGACAAAATTTTACAATATAATATTAAAAAATAAAAAGAATATATATATATTCTATTATTAGTAAGATTAATTTTTAATTTAAAATTGATTTGAACTATGTCAACATTCTTGTCTTACAATTACATTAGAAAAATATTTACAAAGTAAAATTTGTAATATTTATACTATCTAATCTTATATTTCTCTATACAATTTTTTTAAAAATGAAATAAATAAATAAATTTGTTATTTGAAAATGAAGTCATAGAAAGATATAATGATATTAAATATTTAACTGATTATTAAACCAAAATGTTTAATATTATATATTTTCTTATTTATAATAAAATAATTAGTTAATGTTGTCACTTAGGTTTGCACCCTTGTCCAAGGCCTATGCGCGAGGACAACCTAGTGAAACATGGAAACAACCTCCAAGCTGTGGGACTTGAACTGCGAGGTTGAGTCTCCGGAGAAGGCCGACTTCCTCTTACTATCAGGGCGCACCTATCTACTCTTGGAAAGGAAAAGGGAGAAGAAGTGCACAAAAGAAAATCTACCTAGTCTAATCTAAGGAGGTGATGCACCAAAATAGAGTGTTCAGACTTCGTTTCTGCCCATATATGCACTACAAAACCAAGATAACATTCAAAAGACATATACATTCAGACTTATATCAATCAGTAACCACATACAGATCAGGAAACCAAACTGAATAACACAAGGAAAAATATTTCACTTATATATTATCCAACAGGCCGAAAAGAGACACAATATTCAAGCCATAGATCTCACAATACACCAATGAGAGGCAAGACGGATGCACATACACATTGATGGCTGAAGGAGATGATACAGAATGTTATATAGCTCAGAGACAAAGGGAATTTTACACTGCAGACCTGTGAGCAGTAACAGAGAAATCAGAAAAGGAGTCTCCTCAGAAAAGATCACAAAATTGCCTTTATAGCCCAGGCATAACTGAAGATTTTTTGCATTACATTTACTTCTCAACTATTGGCAATAACTTCTCACCCTGAAAATGCAATCAAAGACTTGGTGGTCTCGAGTACCAAAATCTGATATTCCTCTGAGAAAGAGCCTGGAGAAGACAAAACGGCGCCATAACTGTGCTCTGACCAGGTAGATGGATCGACTGAGATGGTGGAGTGTCTCCCTATGTTTCGCATTCATTTTTGGTAGATCGGGATTGATCATGAAGATCAAATTGCAAGATAAAATCGATCACCTTCGCCCCTTAGGTTCATGAATCAGCGGGGGTCAGAGAGTCAACCTAGTTCCACAAGCCAACTGGGCCACGCGGGCCAATTGCTTCTTTTGGTTCTGCCACCTGGGAAGTCCTCTATGGTTGACCTTTCGTTATTGAACTAACCGCGCCACCCTCGAACTGTTATCCTTAACTGCACCGATTACAAACCTGACCGTGACATTAACTGTCGGCCACTAACCGTCAACCCTGGTCTGCCAGTGGGACATGTGTCAGCAGGACACTATGTCGCTATGGTAAAGATCGCACAACTTCACCATAGCGAGATAACACCTTCCGTTGATCTGACGATCGTGAAGACTCGTCATGCTCCGCGCTATCCTTAGCCCGGGCCCATCATATCTGGCGCCACCTCAGCAATCGCACTACGCCCAAACGATACCTGGCAATATCTGACTAACGTACCCTAGCGAGACCTGGCCCTGCTAACATGTGGCGAAAGGGCGCCATGTTGCTATGGTAAAGATTGTGCAACTTCACCATGGCGACATGGTGCCTTCCATCGATCTAACTTAATCTGACGGCAAGCAAGATACTGTTGTCCCCTGCCCCTCAGTGTATCAGTCAATGGGAACCGACCACGCACCAACCATCTGTATTTTCTGCGCCTCCAAACTTGGACCCACTGGACATGTGTCCTCCAAGCGCCATGTCGTTAACATAAAACTCGTGCAGCTTATCTATAGCGCAATGGTGCCTGCCATTGATCTTTGCAGATCTAACGGTGGAGATCTTAACCCTTTCATGCACTGGCGACACTGACTATATTCTGACTTGGCATACGTGGTTGCTCCCCATTGGCCTAACGAAGCACCACCTTGGTTTGACAAAGCACCAACCTAGAGGGTTCATACCGCCTTGACCCTACTGAGGGACACATGTCAACCAGGCGCTATGTCACTAACGAAAAACTCATGAGTTTTTCATTGGCGCCATGGTGCCTTGCCGTATTTTGAAACTTTTTGGCCCGTGAAACTGACTGCCTGCCGCTAACTTTTCCGGTGACGCAACCTGCCCGCCATCAGACCTTTCCGTCGAGCACTATGTCACTATGCAGATTTTTCGGCCAACACACGATAGCGACATAGCGCCCACGGTGCCATGAAACTTTTTTGACCCACCAAACTTGTTGCCTAGCCCGTTGGACCCACCAGACACGTGGCGAGAGGGCGCCATGTCGCAAACATAAATCTCACGCAGCTTCTGATGGCGAGATAGCGCCAGTCGTAGATCTGACTTAGATCTGACGGTAGAGAACCTGCGGGACGTAGAAATTTTACAAGGCTTGATCGCTTAGATTTTTTCGATGTCTCTTAGGCATTTAAAATAATATTAATTCTGGGACTAGCCGTTGGACGGGCTAGACATTTGAAATTTGAATCTTTGGCGGGTGAACAAATGATAACATTTCTAGCGACTCACAGGGGGCATGAGCCTGCTTGATGCATGACCAGTGCCTGTAAACAATCCATTGGGCCACAGGGTCTAAAAGGTATGAGCCTGAGAACTGCAAAACCATAACTTGTCTGCGAGGAGATCAAAACATTGAAAACCCTAGCTCTATGACTGCAACTGGAAACAAAAACAAAACTTCCTCTGCAACCTGAGACACCTCAAAATCTGCTACCTCATAGGGAGACGGCTGTGCCCGCGCACTTCTTGAAAAGCAGGAAATAACAGAAAAGAAACTAAACTACTTATGTACAGGAATTCCCAAAATTTCAGAAACAGGGTTTCAGATAGATCCCATTGACTGGAATGGGAAAAATCTCTCCATTTGGCCTGCTCAACTGAAATGCATTAGCCTGTTTGCAACTGGCAATCAGATAGGGGCCACTCCATAATGGGTCAAACTTGGAATGTCTTCTTGGTTTTGCTCTGTTAGAATCCCACTTTAGAACTAAATCTCCTTCTCTGAAGGTTTTGACCCTAGCTCTCTTGTCAAAATTCCTCTTCATCTATTGTTGATGTGTCTCTAGGGTTTGCATAGCCTTGTTTCTCTTTTCTTCTAGTTCAATCAGCTCTGCCATTCTTACTGACATGGCACTATCCTCCATCAATTCCAGCTGATGAGCCAATTCCAAGGATGGGAATTCCAATGAAATTGGGAGTCTGGCCTCCCTACCATATACCAGCACAAAAGGTGAATTCCCAATAGATCTCTTGGGTGTTATCCTATCAGCCCACAGAGCAGTTCTTAATTTCTTATGCCAGACCCTCTGATTGTCTTATATTGTCCTCTTCATGATTCTGATCAGATTCTTGTTGGAAGACTCAGCCAAACCATTACCCTGGGGATAATAATTTGATGATGTGCTCAGGTAGATATTGTGATTCATTGCCCATGCACAAATCTGGGTTCCAACAAAAGACTTAGCATTGTTTGAGATAATAGTAGAAGGAGCACCAAACCTAGATACAATCCCATCAAGGAACTCAACAAGTGATGGTTCTGTGGCATCCTTCAAGGCAACTGCCTCTGTCCATCTAGTGAAATAATCAGTAGCAGCCAAAATCCATTTATGACTTGCACTAGATGGAGGATTGATGGGGCCTATAAAATCCAACCCCCACTTGGTAAAGGGCTGATCCACCTTAATAGGATGAAGGGGGAGAGCTGCAAGCCTCTGTTTTCCTAAGAAGAAAGCACACTTCTCACATTTCCTCACATATCCATAACAATCATGGAACAGAGATGGCCAATAATAACCAGCCCTCATGGTCTTCATGGCAGTTGTTCTTGCAGAGAAATGGCCACCATCAGGGCCATCATGAAGTTCCTTAATCATCCTCTTAGCCTGATATTCTTCAATGCATCTCAACAGGGTCCCATTAAAATCCCTCCTGAATAGGATACTATCAATTACAACATAGGGAATGGACTACAGTCTATATTTTCTTCTTTTAGCTCTGTCCAATCCCTGAGGGTATCCATCCCCTGATAAGAAGCTCTTCATATCATTTATCCAGCTCCTTGGACCATTACCATTTCCTTCCTGCTGCTGCTTTGTTATTACCATAGCAGCCTCTCTATCTGAATCCTGGCCTGATAACATTTCTTTGCACAACCCCTTCCCTCTTACCAACTTGGTAATCTGAATATCAACATCATACTCCATTACCCTAGTGATCCATCCAGCTCTCTTTTCACTGATATCCTTGCTTAACAGGAAGTCTTTTACACTGGCATGGGGCACCAACAAATGGATCCTATTGTGGGATAAGAGGTGCTTGAATTTCTTCAAGGCTCTGATGACTGCAAGGGCTTGCTTCTCTACATAATTGTACTTATCTTCATATTCCTTGAGCCCTTCACTGAAGAAGGCTATGGGCTGCTCCTCATCCTTGTCATTTGTTTGAGTCAAGACAGCAGAAGTACTTGACTCACCACCTAGAGTGTAGAGGATGAAATCTTTCTCAAAATTTTGGTTCATGAGAGTAGGGGCTGAGGCTATGGCTGCCTTGATCTCTTCAAAATTCTCCTTCCCTTCCTTGGTCCATGAGAAGACCATATCTTTCTTAAGCATAGCTGTAAGAGGTTTCAACATGGTAGCAAGGTTAGGAATAAACCTTCTTACAAAATTTATCCTACCAAGGAAACTTTGCAGCCCCTTCTTGTGTTTAGGAAGAGGAAGGGCAAGTATTGCCTTTGTTCTTTCTAGATCAATGGTTAGCCCATCCTTAGATACAATGTGTCCCAATAATTTTCCTTGGCTTGTAGCAAAGACACACTTGGCTGGGTTAAGGGAGACCCCAAACTCTCTACATCTTAGAAATACCTGTCTTAGATGATCAAAATGATCTTCTACATTCTTTGAATATACAGTTATATCATCAAGGTATACTAAGACAAACTTGTCAATTAATTTTTTGAAGGCCATCTCCATTGCCTTCTGAAATGTGGCACCTGCGTTTGTTAGCCCAAATGGCATCTTGCAATAAGCATAGGTGCCCCACTTAGTAGTAAATGCAGTCTTATATCTGTCAGATTCCTTAACTAACACTTGGTTATAACCAGAGAATCCATCAAGAAAAGAGAATCTCCTTGAACCACTGACCTTGGACAGAATCTGCTCCATGGAAGGGAGAGGATGGTGATCTTTAAGAGAAGCCTGATTAAGGTCTCTAAAGTCCACACACAGTCTGATTTCTCCATTCTTATTCCTTACAAGGACAAGGTTAGCTACCCATGATGAGTGTTTGATAGGAAATATTATATTAGGCTCTATCAACTTGGATAGTTCTTTTCTCATTAGGGGCTCAATCTTAGGATTCACTGGTCTCTGTTTTTGCCTTACTGGTTTGGCCTTATCAATTAAATCTATGGTATGCTGAAACAAACTAGGGTCAGGTTCTATTTCAGTCTTATAGTCTTATATACCTAGTCAGGTTCTATTTCAGTGGAGGTTCTTTAGATCAAAAATTACTTTTGATAGAGCTTTGTAGCTTCTACATGCTTCATTGATGTTCTTCATGATCATATTCTATTCCTATCTTTTGGGAAATTCCTTAGTTTGGGGGATTCGTCCTTCCTTCACTAGTTCTTTTCAGCATTATTTCTATCTCTTTTTGAAGTATTTTTTTTCCCATGTATTTTTCTCTATTTCTCCTCTTTTAAGAGATTTAGTTATGTTTGGGTACCTCATTAGGCCTTGTTGCCAGGACCCAAATATACTTTTAGTAGTAGTTTCTAAGATTTTAACCACACCCTAAGTTTATCTTAAGGGGGAGGGGGGTGTTAGAGTAATAAAGTATTTTTTTATTAATTAAATTATATTTAAAAAATAAATTGAACCACATATTATCTCTAGTTTACTTAAGCTAAACTTTGGGCAAATAATAATTAATTCTTTTATTAATTATTATCATGCAACCTAGGTTTTACCTTTTAGGATTTTGATCTCCTTTATAAGGATTGATCTCTTTGTAATAACTTATTCACTTTTGATTATAACAATTTCTCTTTTTGCTCATCAAGAATGTCTCATCTATGGATCAGGGAATTTCAACCCCCATAGCTTTCCTTCTTTCTTTCTATGACAAGTTTTGCATGCAGATGATCCTTGGGAGTTGTGGGGTTGATCTTTCATCAACTTCAACAATAAGTTGTGAATGAGTTAAGGTGGTAAAAAATGATAATTTTTAAATTCATAAAACATTGTAGTAGAAAATTCACAATTAATTAATAATTTGGAATAAAATTACTAAAAAATATGTGTTGCATCCAAGCATGATTCTACTTGTTATATCTAGAATCTTATACAAAATATTATTATCTGATTGTGATTAAGGTGGTCTATCATACACTTTCTTCTTAATTTTCTCCTAAATTGTTTGTACCAGTGCACTGAAATCCAAAAATTTTGACCAATCAAATTAGTTCTTTTTTTCAAAAAAGGGCTAGTAGTTTAGAAACTACATTCAATTTCCTATAGATTGTACTTTTACAACTTTTTTATAAAAGGTTCATAACTACTTCAAAATATCACATCAAACTGACTAACCCTGATTTGTTGATTTTTCATTAGCACTTAAAGTCCTAGTTTGGTATACCATGATCTTGTGCATACCCTCTCCTTCCCCCCGTCATCTCTCTCTATCTCACTCTCAACCTCTCTCATTACTTTTGGTTTTGCTTATCCCAGTGGGGTTATGGAGAACTAGCTACGATGTTTCTTATTCTTCATAATGTGGTCGTGGTTCATTAAGCATAATATGGCCGCACTTAAAACATGATCATGTTATATCTAAGATCCAAATTTTAAATTTTATTTTCTTTGCTTGTTAACCAACCAAGACCCATTTAAAAATCTGATGAAAAGTGTACATAACGCGATTGTGTTATGTGTAGTTTTGACCTTCTTTTTCATGGTGTCCACTTTTTACACACCATCTTGGTGCATATGCCCAACTAAGTGTAACATTTCTACAAACAAGCATCATTCACTATACCCATTGAATGTATATACAAAATAAAGAGCAATCATTGCTTGGGAGTTGAGCCTATTATTCTTATTTTTTCCTTGTCAAACCAATTTTTTTGCCATTTATCTAATGTCAATAATTCCATCCTACTTGAACCACGTAGCTAGTTAGATAGGAAAAAAACTTAGTAAAATTTAGTGGTTAAATGTTTAATGATTTGGCAATGGATAAATAGCACATATGCAATGATACAACAGTTTTATATTTGATGGTGCATGTAATGTAGTCTAATGGATGTTTCCACAATCTACAAATCTACCATAAGGAAACTAAACAAAGTCTTCAATTGACCATATGTGATCTTAGAATAAGAGTCTTATGACAAATAGATCATCTACAAGGTATTTTAATATATTTTTCCATTGAAACAAGTTCATTGCAAAAGAATATAAGAAATTGTCCTTCAAATCATAATATAGCAGTCACAAACTTACATAATCCATCGAAAGTTATCAATACATAAGATATAAGTTAATTATTCTCTTGCATAAGATTAAAATCACTCAAATTTTCTCCCCACCTTTCAATATATAATCTGAAAATATATTCCAATCAACACAATCATTGCACTATGTTGAAGGGCAATTGCTAGTTGTAATTTTTTTTTTGGTATTGTAGGAGTTATGTATAACATCCCTTATAAGGGGAAACATTTTAAGCTAAGCAGTGATTTTGGCATATGTCCTTTGCAAATGGACTTGAGGGAGACTACACCTCACGACCTCATGTTTTACCACAAGAAGCTCTAGCCAATTGACCTAGGCCCCCAACCTATATACTTTGAAATGTTTCATTGTTTTGTTTATTTATTTATAAATTTAATCATCTTGTTTCTTTATTTTCTATAATAGATTTTAACAAATCAAATTGTAAGCTATAAAGTTGTTAGTTAAAAAGATGGTTGGCATATTCTAAAGATTAATAAATTTTATTTTATTTTTACAAAATTGACTCCTCATTAATTTTTGTTTTGTTTTGGTTGATTCCTTCTTTTCAATTATTCTATTTTTTTTAGTGTCTACTACTTTTTAATAAATTGTCATCCTATTGCTAGCAAGTTTAGTGGTTTATTTTGTATTACTTAAGCATGCATATCTTATCTTTCAAGTCAATTCTATGCTTGGGTGATCTCACAATAGTGAGTTATAACTTCATTCAAGACTAAAAATGATGACCTTTCTCACTAATCAAACTAAGCCCCATCATATTTACTTTGACATGTTTTATTGTTTTATTTCTAATTTTTTTTATTTATATAAAGTTTATTAACTTTTTAAAAAAAATTTCTAACATAGATTTTAACAAATCAAATTATAAAGTATATATAACTATTAATTAAAACGATGTTTAGCATATTGTAGAGATTAAGAACTTTTATTTACAAAATTGAATTACATTTCTTCTTTTCATTTCAGTTATTTTCTTCTTTTCAAATGTTCTATTTTTTTCTTAATGTTTACGAATTTTTCATATTTTGTCTCTCATATATGAAAATATGCCTAAATAAAAACGAGTGATATTAGGTATGGATAATACAAAGCACACTACATATTATGGTAATCAAGACATTGCACTAAGCTAAAATCTAGACTAAATAGAAATTGACACATGAATGTAAATTTAACCATTATTATGCATACAATGTGCATAGGCCCAGGATACAATGACATATAATATACATAACTATAAGATACGTGGACATCAAATTATGCCAATTTATATATGTGGCTGGAATATATAGAATGAGCCACTTTCACGTGTTAGGCTCACAAACATTGTATGAAGCAGCGCACGTTTACTCCGAGCTATCTGGAAATACGTTCCAATCTCTCTGGACTGAGTCTGCACCTTTCGCCTTAACTGTTCTTTTGTGAACGCGTATTATCCTACCTCGGGAGATTCCAGAAGAAACGCCCCAAATGCTTGCAAATTTAATCTCTATTAAATAACAGAAGGGGTCAAAATAGGCGGCAATCAGCAAGTGGAGGGAAACAAAACGCAGCAGAGGGAATGGCAAGCAAACGTGAAATCTTCAATCTTTCTGGGCCTCGCCGCCTCATTAATCCCAACTGGTAAGTACAAAATCACAATTTCCCCCACTTTGATCAGCAATCGATGAAAATTTCCCCAATTAAACAGCATTTAATGAAAGATTCCCCCAATTTTCACAGCAATACTTCAGAATAATGTTTAACCCCTTTCTTCAGGTTGGATGCGGATTATGAAAATTTCCTTAATTTAACAGCAATTCATCAGAAATTCCCCCAATTTGAACAGCAATTCATGAAAATTTCTCCCAATTTTAACAGCAATCCTTTAGAATAATGTTTACCCCCTTTCTTCAGGTTGAATGAAGATGACAGAAGATGCATAGCCGCCAGTTTAGTTCAGGGCGTGTATGTCCACGAACGAGATCGGCAACAATGGAGGCTCGGCATGGACGCCCAAGCTCAAATCTGGTGGCGCTTCTTCAATTTCAAGCTCATCGACACTTTAATCGACAGAACGGACGGTTCAATCTTCGGCGCCGTTTACAAATGGAACCAAAAATTCACGCGGCCGCCGGGCGCCCCAAACGTAGTGGTGGCCTTCAGAGGGACCCTGCCACAATTGGGATCTGTGGCCGGAGATTTGAGTATGAATTACAGTCTCCTCACAAATCGACTCCACACAACCCACCGCTTAAATACAGCAATGGAATCGGTGAAAGAAAGCGTTCAAAAGCACGGCTCTGAAAATGTTTGGCTCGCCGGGCATTCTCTCGGGGCAGCTGTGGCGATGTCAGCGGGCAGGAAATTGGCAGAGGAGGAGCGCGTATTTTTACAGGTTCATTTATTCAACCCGCCCTTCATTTCTCCGGTGGAGAGAATTGGGGATGATAATTTAAAGCGCGGGATTCATGTCGCCAGTAGTCTGGTTACGGCGGGTCTGGCTATGGCGCTTCAGAACAGCCGCGTCCGGGATGAATCCTTCAGATATTTCTGCAATTTGCAGTCTTGGGTTCCTTGTCTGTATGTTAATCCGAACGACGATGTTTGCTCGGGTTATTTGGGGTACTTTGAGAACCAGAAGATGATGAATCTGATTGGAGCCGAGGGTATTGCAAGATTTGCGGCCCAGCATTCAATTGCCGATGTTGTTTTGAAGGCCATGGGAAGAGAGTCGAAAACAGGGCATTTGATTCCCTGTGCAAAAATTACAGTGAATTTGAACCCGGCGGAAGATTTTAGAATAGCGCATGGGATGCATCAATGGTGGGCACCTGATATTAGAATAAAGTGTAGGGAGTTCAGGCTTAATCCGGTGCGGGCTTTTCATTCGGTGCAGGCTTCGGCAGGGGCATTTACAGGGCACCGGAAATCTGCCATGGTATTCAAGTGCCAGAGCCTTTGCAGGGCAGCCTAGTGGCCTCACCGGGTGGAATACAATTTTGTTTTAGCAGAATTGTGGACGTTTCTAGGGTTGGATGGGGATGAATATTGAAGCAAACAAATTGGAATCTTCAATTTAAGTGCAGGAGAGTTTCGAAGGTTTATGCTAGAGACCCATTTGGCGATTATTTATTGTTGTGATTTTTTAAATTATAAATTAAATGTATAAGAAAGTTTTGGTATTGTTATATTTTATATTGAATAAATTTATATTATATAAAGATTTAGCAGTACAAAAAAGGAAGGGAGAGCAACATTACTAAACTCAAAATTAATACTAATTACTAACTCATGATATACAACATATATATATATATATTAATGATAAGCAAGTGAAAAAAATATAAAGTCAAAGCTTGCAAAATATAAAAATATAAGTAGTTAAATTGCAAATCAATTAGAGTTACAAATCTTATAAATGTTAAGAGGTAATCACTTCTGGAGTAAACTCAAACCCAAGACCTCACAAATAAGAGGCTCATAATTCACCATTGTGTTGTAGGCTCTTGCTAATTTTGGTAAAATTTTGAATCTAAGTATTAGAACAAATAAAAATCATTAAGCAACTAAAGTTACCAATTTAACTAGTAGGGGGGAATCATGAACATTTAGCTTGATCTAGCTGAGGAAAGGCTATGATCAAAGAGATCAGATTTCCACAATCCAAAAAATTGTTAGTATTGCTTCTGGATTAGATCGTGTTGAAATTTTTTTATCATCAACGTTTTGAATCACACTACGTGATTCATCATCAGGATGAGAGAGCAAGAGCTGCAAAAAATAAAGTGATTTCATCATGATTGTCAACACCAGACTTCTAGCTCATGATGGCTTCTTCGTCATATTATTCATTAGTGCTATTGGGAGACATGTTTAAAGCCAAGTTTAATTTTGTCACTGTATGACCAACCACAAGTACTCAGTATCATAGTGTTGCGAGGTAATAGAAAACAAGCAAGCATGTTGAAAAGCCAAAAACATTATGATCCTAATCTTTGCATTAAAGTGTTGCATAATCATGGAACTACGAAACTCATTTCTACAAGCATGGTGACTATGTACATGACAATACCATCAAGAAAGAGACTAATCTTTATGAGAGGGGTTGGTTAATTAGACTCTGGCAAGGATTACAAGGTGCATTGACCTAGTGGCCACAAACGACTTGTAGACCAACTTCGCTAGTTCTCATTTGTATCAACATCGGTATATTAAAACAAAAAAATACATATTTGGTATACAAATAAATAAATATATAACTAATAGACTAGTCCAAATATTTATTTATATATCTTGTTAAATACTCAATTTTCGTTACTAAACCAATTTAATTTAATAAATCTTAAACAAATAACTCTTAAAAGTATAACTCATTCAACTCTAATTTTTTTGAAAATATTTTCTTATTTGAAAAGTTGAATCCTAAATAATAATGGGAGGAGTTAGAAATAATTGAGTTAAATGGGAGAAAGTCATTACCTCCCACTCAACATGGTTCGAGGAAGCTTATTAAGAAATAATAATAAAGATAGAAAAAAGCATGGTAGTGTATTAAAGGAGAGGAGAACACGGAATGATTGACAATTATATTATCTAATTTTACCTAACATTTTTATTACATATGGTTAAAAAATGATTCATATGTAAATATTATTTTTCACAAATGTTGATAAAAAAAGGTCAATACATGCTTAAGAACTTATAAATATTATATTAAAAAACATATATAAATTGGTTTATCTTAAGCATCCAAAGTCGCCAAAGATGAACCACACTTGAATTTGAGAGTAGCTAACTCCTTTGGTCTTAGATTCTGAATCCAAAGCCAGTGGGCAAGGAATATGTAACACCTTTAAAAAGTGGTAGATGTAATTGAGGAATCTCTTTTTGCATAAACATTTATATAAACCCCTTCGTTATCATGAGAAACAAGTGCCATTGTGTAGAAATGGGACCCGCAAGCAGAAATTTGATCATCATTTCTACTGATTTATCATGACAAACAAAAGGCATCTAGGGAGAAATAGTAAAAATTACAGACCCGACTACTACTGAAATCATCATGCAATGGCAAGTTTCTTATGTCCTGCAATCAATCCTCCTGGTGTTTTCTCTGTCCCAAGCCTATACTCAGTGCATTCAATCCTGATATCCGGCGCCCACCACTGATGAATCCCATGCACCGCTTGAAAATCAGACGCCGAAGTGAAATTCACAGTTAGCCTAGCAGAAGGAATCAAATGTCCCGCCTTGACCTCTTTCCCAAATGCAGAAACCACCATTAACCACACAGATTGCTGCGGTGCAAGCCCCACAATATCACAAGCCCCGCTCTGCTGAAGAGCCGCCTGGTTATGGAAATACCCCAAATAACCGGAGCACAAATCGTCCTTGGCATTAACATAAAGACAAGGAACCCACCTCTGAAGAACAGAAAAAGTTCTCTGGACTTCCATCTGGGCCTGCTTGTCCTGGATCGTCATAGCCAGTCCAGCCCTAACCAAGTTACCAGCGAAATTCAACCCGCGCTTAATCCTCTCGTTGTTGATCTTCTCCACGGGCGAAGAAATGAATGGCGGGTTGAAAAGATGGGCTTCCAGAAAACGCCCCTCTTCTTCCACCATTTTCCGTCCGGCCAACATTCCAATGGCGGCGCCCAGAGAATGCCCTGCGATCCACACGTTCTCGCAGCCGTACTTTTCAACATTCGCTTTCACTGCATCGAAACCGATCTGGAAGCGTACCGTGGTGTGCAGCCGGTTCGTGACAATGTGGAGATCGTGGAGGAGGTCTCTGCCCAGCGATCCCCGCGTTCTCACCGTTCCTCGGAAAGCCACCACTATTTTTGGGGCGCCCGCGGGAGGCGAAGAAACACCCGCGGCTTTTTTGTTCCATTTGTAAACCGATCCGAAGATGGAACCCTCGGAGGTGTCATCTTTGAGGGGTTTGAGTAGCTTGAAATTGAAGAAGCTCCACCAAATTTCAGCCTGGGCGTCCAGGCCGTGCCTCTTCTCTTGCCGATCTCGCTCTTGCACCACCACGCCCTGCACCAGACTCGCCGCTACGCTTCGCCTGTGTTCCGGATCCGACCTGAAATTTCATCAAAACAGGGGAAACCCGCCGCCGGTTTCAGACCAGTCAGTCGTCAAAATAAGCCTCTGTTTCAACAGCAAGCAGGTTTGGACGCCAAATTGGTAGCTATGAATTGGATTGTTACTAATTCATCATGTAGAGTTGTGAGATTTTACTTACCAGTCGACGGTCGTGAGATGACGAGGCCCAGAAAGCTTGAAGATCTGGCGCTCGCTCGGCATTTCAGTTCTTGAGCTCTCTTTTCTGCAATCTTCGTGGCTTTCTTAACTGGGTTAGAAGAAGATAAAATATTCTGCGCAGTTTGGCTTCCGTCGCCATCAGAAAAAGGATTCAAGCCGTTGGGATGCTGTGCAGAGGCCTACACGGAATCCCTTTGAGAATGTCTTAAACTGAAGTCAAATAGTTTTAACTGGAGTCAAACAACTTATGTTCCACCAAGCTTTGTGCTATCCTCTCCAAGCTCAGCGCAATGAGATGCACCTTATCCGTTAGGCGAGCTTCCTCATATTCCAAGGAGGCCTAGCTTAGATTAAAGGCAAGTCATTGATGCCATGGTTCGATGTTGCGTGAGAATTATATGATATGCTCTATCTAAATTAATATAATATTCGATCTCTTTATAATTATAATCAAATTTGTAATGGACTATCACATGTAATAGGCGAGAGGATCCATAATTTGGGAATTTTAATTTTATGCTTCTTTCAAATCATTTCTAACTTTTAAGAACACTTTTTTTTAAGAACACTTTTTTCACGAGTTGTCTCTTTATAAGAAAGTTTTCAATTCTACATCATCAATTATGATGTCATATCAACATGTTTTTTTGAATGTTCAAAATAGTCCAAATAAAAATGATAAACAAATGGTAGTGAAAAAAGAGTACCCATACTTATTCACTTAATGTGGCATAAGGTCATTGATTACTTTTTGTATCTAAGAATATGTTTCATTCAATTATGGGCACTCATCAATGTATTAACAATTTTATAGTCACAAACATCGGTGCAATGTCAAAAAATCTGGACATTAAGTCAATAAGTATGAATATTAAATTGCCAAATATAGTTAGCAAATCATCAACTCCTATCACAACCATTAGAAGAGTTCATTTAATTTTTTCTTGATTTATTAATTGTACACATTTATAGAATACATGAGTTGTAGGAAAAAAAAAATTGTTTGTGGTAATAATGAGCTTTCCCATCATTAGTAAAATGTTCAGCTTTGTGCCACAATACTTAATGCATTAATATGGAATTTGTAATGTATAAATATACCATGTAACCAGTGTAACGAAGTGACTAGTAGTTATCCTAATGAATTATTAAATAGTTATTACATAAATATTATCCAATCTTCATTTTACTTTTATCAAAATAATAACTAATAATTATTATATCAAATTCACATAAAATAAATTACTTTTAATTAATAATACATAAAAACATATTAATTATTTATAATTATAATAATATTTAATAATAATTTATTGGTTAAATTATTTTTAGCAAATAAAATAGCTAGTCAAACTATGGTCATAATGTAATTAATAATAATATTTTAATAATTTTAGAATAGAAAGTTAGAAATATATATCTTACATAAAATTGTTTATATCTGAAACACAATATTAACATATTTATTATAATTTAAAATTTAAAATTATTATAATATAATTATAAATATTGTAACTCTTAATTAATATTTTTCTATTTAAAATTACAAAAACAATTAATTATTCTACTATAAAAGAATTTTAATACCCTACAAATATTTTAAAATGAACTTATAATATCTAAAAATATTTTGTATATATTATTTTATTATATTATTTATAAAATATAATATAACATAATATTAAAATTTATTCTAACATTAAAAATGATGTTACACATATTACTTTACTAATAACATATAATAACTAAGTTCATTTGCATACATGAGAAAATGGCTCTGCCTAAGACTTGCAACTTAACAAAAAAGTAGAAGGCAAATTTATTATGTCCAAAAAAGAAGATTGCCCTCAACATGTCAAATCATTTCGAAGCTTTGAATTAGATCCAAGGCAACAATGAACCAAGAAGCCCTAAGTCAAGATCATCCCAAAGCAACCCCTTCAAGAAACACAAGCAACTTCCATGCATATACGCGATTACACTAAGAAAGAAATAAAGAGATCCATAAGTGAAAAATGGCCAAATCCATCTTAAACTTGCTACCAAACAAAACCAAAAAGAGTAAAGATTAGAGCCCAGGATGGAAGATTGTACAAAATAAGAAAAGTAGAAAATCACTGATAACACAAAAAATTAGAACATTAGGGCTCAAGGAAAAATAGCTAAGAAGGAAACCAACCAATGACAACTACAAAATATTCCCATGGGAAAAGGAAGAATGGATCTAAATGCATAAGATTAGACACTCCAAAAGAGGCAAGGTAACATTTGTCATTTCAAATCTATAGGAAATAAAAAACAAAAAGAGATTTTTTCCAAATCGAGAAAAACCCTTAGTCACAATGAGTTGAGCAAGAAACCCTCACTCCATTCCCTCCCTAATATCCACCCAAACTGTCAAGAAAATAGGTCTAGCCTCCTACATAAATCAACCTTGGATCATCCAAAACCTGAATTATTATCTGAAGAAAACAATATACCTATTGGTAAGAACCCTAAGTTGTAGCAGATCTCACCACCACAATATCAAACCTCAAATAAAATCTCATCTCCAACCAAGTCTACTTAAGATTGAAATTAATTTCAAAACCCTATTATAAAAAAATTAGTAGAAACCCCCAAACCTATGACTACATCTTCCAATCTATATATTTCCCCTCACTAGGAAAATCTAATCCCTGCCCACCGAAACTTTCGACAGGTATACTCAAACTTTAACAAATTAGAACCTAGGGAAAATATCATCATCAATAATGACATTACGGAAGAAAGATGGCATGAGTGCCAAAATAAAGGAATTTATGAGTACTAGGACCCTTCGAAAAATAGAGAAGGAAGACTAGGGTACTAGTTTTGATCCTTCAAATTGGAACAGGTATGTATGCTTCCCCTTTCTCATAGATTGGTTTATATTCACTATGATAATGAATTAGTTATAAATGAAATTTTGTTAGCTCCTTCCTATTTATTTAAAGGATTTTTGATTAATTTTATCAAATAGAAACCTAATTTCTTGGAGGTTTCAATTCAATCTCTCAAATTGGGATGAAATAGGTGATCATAAACTAGAAGATTACCTCAAGCTTCTAAGCTCCAAGCATGAGGATGGAATAAATAAGATTTGACTCTATGAAAAATGTGTAGTACACAACATTTCAATTGAAGACATAAAAGAGAATCTGCAAAAATACAATCAACTAATAAATGAATTCCTCCTTATCCATAATGATATAGTAGACCAAGTTGTGTTATGGGAAAAAGCTCACACACTCCACCATGAAAAAGGTGAGGAGTATCCAGATCCCTTAAATAGCAGCGAGGATAAAATAATAGAAAATAGATCAAGATTAAGGAATACACATCCACCTTTGAATGGTCAGTATATATAGAACACATTTCAAGAAAAAGAACAAGTCTCATTTCAGGTTAAAGATGAAGAATTACAAGAATCTCTCAAACCAGTGATCATAGAACCAAACAAAGAATTTAAGGAAACTGATCAAGATAATCTACAATCAAATAGTGAAAAGGAACCTTTAAGAGCAGTACATGCTCGATACCATTCTATTGATATCAATAAGAGTCTACATCCTCAATAAGGAAAAGTAACTATTATTCAAGACACAATCAATGTACTCAATGAATCTTTGACACATCTAAATGAATTACAAAGAAAACTTTTAGAAACATAAAAAACACCTGAGAAGGAGAAAGAATATCAACAAAATAGCCCTAAAAGTGTTTACAAATACAATCATAAATTTTGGCAGACCTTGGAAAGTGGAATAAATCCATTTGCATTAATAGATAAGAGTCAACAAGAAGATCAAGAAACATCATCATCTAAATTAATCATTCCATTAGAAACTAAAACCTCTGTATCCAATTTATATATATGCAATAATGTATGTAGCAAAGCTAAGGAAATAATAAATTGGGAAGAATTCAGATTTGAAGAGTATCAAGATAATTGTCAAGAAAATAGAAAAGAATTTCCCATTCAAGCACAAGAAGAAGAAAAATAAGAGGAAAAATGAAGAGATAAAATTATAAATGAACTCTTAAAAGAGGCAGAAGACCCTTCCTTCATTGACTCAAACCAAGATAATAAGGTAAAAGCATTAGTTGAATTTAAATTCCTCAATAAACTTGGAATTGAAGAAACTAAGGAAGGTTTGAGTGTCCCTAATTGTAGCAAAAAACTCAAAAAAGAGGAAGGAAATCATTGGCACAACTAATGGTAGCAATAGCTAAAGATGACAATCAAGGGAAAATTAAGGATATACTAAACATAGGGAAGGGGAAGAACCTTCTCATCCCGCATTGAAAATAACCACATGGAATGTTAGGGGCCTCAACACCCCTAACAAGAAGTGCTTGTTCAAGCGCAATCTAAGTCTATTTAGCTTAGAACTAATACTAATCCAAGAAACTAAATTAAGGAAAGTGAAAGACACTAAGCTAAGAAAATCCTTAAGTATTTGGAAAACTAGTCTCATAGAATCTACTGGAGCATCTAAAGGAATTGGTATAATATGGGATCCAAGGAAATTAGATTATCAAAAATTAACAGCAACTGAGAGATGGATGGGAGGCAAGGTTCTAAACTTCAAAAGAAACATCTAGATAATAATAATTAATGTCTATGGCCCTATTCCCACAAAAGAAAAAAAATTAATGTGGGAAGAAATCAACAACTTTATGAGGAATTTCTAGGAAAGCAATATATGTATTGGAGGGGATTTCAATGCAATCCTAAATCTGGAAGAAGAATTTAGAGGCAAATAACCAATTTTCCAATCTAAGAAGGACTTTAAAGACTAGTTCAATAAAGAGAAGCTAATAGATATCCTAACAACAAATGGGAAATACACATGGAATAATAGGAGTTTAGACTTTAGTTCCACAACTGAGTTATTGGACAGATTTATGTTTAAAGGAGATTTAAGTAATCTTAATTTAACAATCCAATCTTTGATCCTCCCCTATGTAGGCTTAGACCATTATCTAGTGCAACTGGAAACTTCAGAACATACCAAACCTTCAAGAAATCCCTTTAAATGTGAAAAAATGTGGTTTCTAGACAGGACCTTCATGTAAAATATTAAGATATGGTGGGAAGAAAATGAGTTCGAAGGATCCAAAATGTTTTTCTTTGTATCTAAACTTAAAATTTTAAAAGAAAAAATCCTTAAATGGAATAAAATACACTACAAAAATATTTTCCAAGACAAACTGGAAAATGAAGCTGAACTAGAGAAACTGAATGAAGAAATTATAAAATTTGGTATGAGTAATGAAAGATACCTAAAACATAAATAATTACTAGCTAAACAATAATTTATCCAATCCAAAGAAGATATTTATTGGAAACAAAAATCAAGACACAAATGGTTAACATAAAGGGAGAAAAAATACAAAATTCTTCCATAAAAACACCTTAAATAATAGAAATATTGACATAATACCTAGAGTAAAAAATGAGATAGGAGCTTCAATAGAAGACCCTAACCAAATAGCAAAAGTTTTTGTTAATTTTTTATAAACACATTGAACAATTATGAACATTCAAACCTTAAAGCACAAAACACAATGTTAAGATCAATTCCAAAATTGATAACCAACTAGGACAACAAACTTCTCAATGGACCCTTTTCCATAGAAGAAATTAAAGTAGCTCTTTTTAGCATGAATCTTGATAAATTTCCTAATTCTGATAAATCCCCTGGTCCAGATGGATTCCAAGCTTTCTTCTTCAAAAAATGTAGGATATTCTAGGATCATATATTTCGAAAGCAATAGAAGTAACAAGAAATTCAGGTTTTATTCTAACAGAAATTAATAAAACCTTCCCTATGTTGATTCTAAAGAAAGAAGTAAATGAAGAACTAGGGGATTATAGACCCATTTCCCTTTGCAAATATATATAAAATCCTCTCTAAATCCTTAGCAAACAAACAAAAAAAGGTCCTACCAATAATCATCTCATAAGAGCAACTAGATTCATCCCAGGAAGATCAATTCTAGACAGTATTACCATTATCCAAGAAACAATCCACTCAATTCAACTTAAAAAAGAAGCTTGCATGTTAATAAAATTACACATCCAAAAAGCATATGACAAGGTTGATTGGAGATTCCTATATAAAACTCTTGAAGCCTTTGGTTTTTCACACCAATGGATAAACTTAATTTTAATTGTATATCCACACCAAAATCTCAATCTTAATCAATGGAACCCTAGAAGGTTTTTTTAACATTTCCAGGGGAATGCTAAATAATGTAGAGACTGCTAATCACCTTCTTTACTAGGGCCCCTTTGCCAAAGCATGCTAGCAGGATTTATGTCAAAAGCTCAATTGGAAACGAGCACTCCCATAAAACTTGGGAGACTTCCTAATGAGTTGGCCCAAAAACTAAAGTCCAAAATCGACGAAAACCTTTGAAATACATCCCCTTTGATTCTAATGTGGAAGATTTGGGAAGAAAGAAACAAGTGAATCTTCCTCAATAAATAATTGTCAAAAGATTCCCTTATGAACAAAGTAGAAGTTAGCATAATAGAAATAATGAATAACAATTTAAGAAATGTATATAAGGAAGAAGGGACATTTGGAGATTGGGATGCAAAAATGAAAAATAATTGGTCAAACCTCATTAATACCCCCCTCCTCCATAGGAAAGCTAGTGAGAAAGACAAGAAAGAATTTTAATGGTCCAAACCTACCCTAGGATGGGCAAAGTTAAATTTTGATGGCATCACAAGAGGTAACTCTAGAAATGCAGGTTTGGGTTGCATTATAAATTCAGCTCAAGGAACTTGGCTTTCCAAAAGCTCAAAATATATAGGGGTAAATTCTAATAATATAGCGGAGTTAGAGGCTTTGATTTATTGTTTAAAACTAGGATTGCATCTATGCATCAAGAAACTAGTTATAGAAGGTGATTCCCAAATAATCCTAAATGTAATTAATAAAAGGAATGCCCCAATTTGGAAACTTAACTCACTTGTTGAGATTTACATTCCCTCTTAGATAAATATGATGATATTAAAATCCAACATATTTACCAAGAAGGTAATAAACTATAGCCTATCTCCTAGCGAATAAAGGAGTAGAAGGAGACAACAACATCGTATTTAATGATGAAACAATGCAAATAATCACAATGGGTAAGTAGAGAAAGGAACCCCCTAAAAATTATGAATTCCTTGAGAAAAAGGAAGATCCCAATCTAAAGTTATAACTCTAAACTTGAAGGCTAAACTAGGAGGAATCAAATTAGTAGATTGTATATGTGTGTGTGTGTGTGTGTGTGTGTGTGTGTGTGTGTGTGTGTGTGTGTGTGTGTGTGTATATGTATATATGTGTGTATATATATATATACATATACATATATATATACACACACACATATATATATACATATATATATGTATATGCATATATACATGCATATGCATATATACATATATATATATGTATGTATATATATACATATGCATATATGCATATGCATATATATACATATGCATATATGCATATGCATATATATATATATGTATATATATATATATATATATGTATGTATGTATGTATGTATGTATGTATGTATGTATGTATGTATGTATGTGTATGTATGTATGTATGTATGTATGTATATCATGACATGAATGGCTAATGTTACCACTATCCATATTCATATTACTAATCATCTTCACAAAATTATTTGACATCATGATTATAAGACTAGTACCTTTTGTAAGACATCATTGCCCTTGTCACCTACTCATTAACTTAACACTAGTATGAATCACCTAGAAAGACATCATGACTAAAACAAGTCATTTATAATTGATGGATAAGTAATACATCAAAAATCTAGAACCTTCTAGGTTTTTCTTGAAGGTGTAGTGCTCTATTTATTTGAAGTCTCTCCTACCAACCTTGCCTTTCATGCTTGTCATTTCTACTTAGTATCCCTTGTTCAGTGTGGTCTAGTATGGAATTGGTGCAGGAGCACCTACACAAAGATTTTTTTTTAATTTTTAATTTCATTTCCACATGTACATATATCCATCATGCATTAGGATAGATCATGCTATTCATTTTTGATAGGTTGTGTTCATGTCATCTAGTCTTTTAATTGCATTTAGTTATAATAAAGGCTTATTTTGTAAGGCACTTATATGATTTGGCACACCTATAAACCATCATGTTCAAGTTTTCAACTAGCCTATAAGAATTCAATTAGTTCATCTAATTCAATATTAGGATCATCTATGTGTTTCATAGGGGTCGCACAAATAGAAATGCATGGTAGTTTAATAATGTTTGCATAATACAAAGTTGCACTTTTAAAACTATTAAATTCTAGAAATTTTAGAAGTCTAAGAGTCTTTTAAATATACAAGAGCTAAAAAGGTCAAGAGTCACATTTATATATTCTTTTTTGGTCAAATTATATCATAGGGAAAATCTATGAATATCAAAAAGGGTTTTTTTGACAAGTTTGGATATAGAAACAAGAAAGATTTTCTGATTTTTGAAAAAGTGTTTTTTGTTGTTTGGTTTCCATTTGTATATGTGACTTGGTAAAGGTATGAAACTTATATGGTTGCATAGATAATCAAATTATCTTTCCAAAAAATCCAATTGGAGGTTCTAACTCTTCTGTATAAGGGAGAAAACCAAAATTTACTGAACAATGATTAAAATTTTGGGTATTGTTCTTCATTTTTTTTCCCCTTGTTTCTAGCTTTTTCATGTGTTTGTGTGGAAGGATAAGGGTTTGAATCCTTCATAAATGTTTAGGGGGTTGAAATATCTTTCAAATGAATTAGGTTTGAAGTCTTCACATGCCAATATGTGTGAGATATGATAAAATCTTTGACAGAAGGTCTAAATTTGCTTGAAAACCAAGGGTTTTACAAAGAAATTTGTTGTTTTTGATATTGGGCTACCTCTCAACATATTTTCAGATAGGGATGTGAAGTTTGTGGGACACTTTTGGAGGACTTTATGGTGAAAAATTGGAACCAATTTATCATTCTCATCAGCCTATCACCCTCAAACTGATGGGCAAAGAGAGGTAGTTAATAGAACATTGGGAAATTTGTTGAGATTACTCATAAGGCAACATGGAGAAAAGTGGGATGAAATCATAACCCAAGCTAAATTTTCATATAATGAATCCATCAATAGCTGTACAGGAAAGTCACTATTTCAAGTGGTGTATGGAATTCATCCTAGAGGGATCTTGGAGTTAAGAGATATGAGTTCACAAGAACAAGTTAGTGCACAAGGAGAGGAGTTTACTACATCTATGAAAGAGATCCATGATGAAGTCAAAGCACAACACCAAAAAACCTCTGAAAAGTATGAGAAGCATGTAGATTAGAAAATGAGACACTTAGAATTTGAAGTTGGAGACTTAGTGTGGGCTAATCTCAAGAAGGAGAGGCTACTAAAAGGTAAACATACCAAGCTCATGTTTAGAAAACTAGGTCCTTCCCAAATAATGAAGAAGTTTGGAACCAATGATTATGAGATTCAATTACCACCTGAGATTGGAATCTGTCCCCTTCAACATAACAGACCCCACACCATTCAAAGCAGCTAATGAAGGAGTTGATACAGGGAAAATTGTTGATGTAGAAGACATTAAAGATCTACCATTGAAGGAGGCACCAAATCTAGAAAAGATACTTGACACCAAAGTAGTGAAGAAGACAAGAGTAAAGGAGTATAAGTAGTACTTGCTAAAAATTAGAGGCTATTTTGATGTAGATGTTGTGTGGATGACAGAGGAAGATATAAAGAAGAAGGGTACCACTCTACCCTTTGAAAGAAAATAATATAAACTAAAACATTAATGTCATTCCTAAAGCTTTTCCAAAGAGGGGTCATGTGACCCTTGGGGAATACATACATGTCCCTTTCAAAAAAAAAAAAAAAAAAAAACAAATTGCATATCTAACTACCTAATTATCCTAAGGCATTGACTCTCATACAATGAGGAGTTTCATGTCAAATGAAAAAGTATACACCTATGTTAGAACATAGCCCCCACAAAAATAAATAAAGTACATTTAAATTTACCCTAAACCAACATACTTGCATACTATATAAAGTTGAAGCAAAACCAAAAAATAAAATAAAATCATTAGTAAATATTTAAGAAAGAGAGAGAGATAAGAAACCCTCCACCAAGGCCGACCAACCTCTACACACCACTCACCTCCCTCTCCTCACACATGGGAAGGGTCCCATCCTCCCAAGGAATTCATAGGGAATGATAAAGGTGGATAAGACAATAAACAAATAAAAAAGAAGTTTGAAAAATGTCCAATCATTTGCCTAGATCAATGTAGACTTGACCCTCCCTTAGAATCTAGTGGGGGGTGCTCCAAAAAGAGGCCATATTAAAATTAGATGCTTCGCGATGTAAATCATGTGAGCCATGGGAGAGCCATGTTGGAAATAAGGGGGAAAGGATTAGGTAAGTTAGTATGTATAATTAGGGAGTGATGGGTTAAGGGGAAAAGTGTTTGGAAAAAAGGTGTAGAAATTATAGTATTTAGGTTTTTTCTTGGGCATCAACTATGGTACAACATATTTGTAGCAGGTCTAGTAGCTTGTGTCGCTAAACATAATAGTTTTGTCTTTGCTGTTTCATCTGAGACATGCACAATCCCATCTTACCATACTCGTCAGTATATTTATATATTCAAATTAAGTTTGTATTGTAATAAATTGTTAATACATTTAAAATATTTTCTATAATATAAATTTTCTAATTGATTATTGTAATAGGTGATTATTAATATTAGTATTACTATTAAATGTTAAATTCTTATGATCATTTTAATTTTAATTTTAAAAAAATTATAACTATAACTAAAATAATGATCTTTGATTAGAAATTTTAAATTTTATTTATTTAGGAGGTAGGTTTTTTGAAATTATCATTTGAATTGTAAATTTTGAAATTAAGTGTAGTTTAGTTGTTTTTCTCTGAATCATTAGAAAAGTATATATTTATAAGTATTTAAAAAATCTAAATGCTCAGCACATGAGAACTTTGTTAAACTATTGAGATAAATGATGTAGTGTATTTATCTTTTATTTTGAAATTAGTATTTATCCTATTATTTATTAATAGAAATAAAGCTATTTTTAATAAGTCAATAAAAGCTATTATCTATAAATTCATAAGCTCAATTAATTTGCTAATTTTTAAAAATGAATATTTCAATATTACTAATTTAATATTTTTTTAAAAAATAATCCAAATAAATCATGTATGTTCATTATAACAATAAACATTTTCTTAAAAAGATATTTGAGTTAGATACATTAGAATAATATATTTTAATTTAATTATTAATATCAATATTATTTTAATTTTTAAAAAAAAATATTATTTTATAAAGAAAAAATAACTTAATGATTAGAATAATATTAATATGAAAAATAAATAAATATAATTATTGAAAATTGATATAGATCCAAAAAAACTAGTATCTATAGTAACTTATTAATAAAATTAATGATATCTTTAAAACTTTGCAAACTTTGTTAGAGTTTCATTGGTGAGAATTTAATTTTTTAAAATACTTATAAGTATATACTTTTCTAATGATTTAGAGAAAAACAATTACACTACAATTAATTTCAAAATTTACAATTCAAATGATAATTTCAAATAACCTACCTCTTATAATTGAAATTTCTAATTTCTAATAAAAAATCAATATTTTAGTTTTAGTCATAAATTTTTAAAAATAAAAATAAAAATAATCATAAGAATTTAACATTTAATAATAATACTAATATTAATAATCATTTATTACAATAATCATAATAATTAATATTTAATATTAATACTAATATTAATAATCGTTTATTACAATAATCATAAGAATTTAACATTTAATAGTGTACCTATTACAATAATTAATTAGACAATTTATATTATAGGAAATATTTTAAATGTATTAACAATTTATTACAATACGAACTTAATTTAAATATATAAATATATTGATGAGTACAGTAAAATGGGATCATGCATGTATTAGATGAAACGACGAAGACAAAACTGTTATGTTTAATAGCACAAGCTACTGGGCTCGGTGCAAATATGTTGCACCATAGCCAATGCCATTTTTTTGTGGGTCTTGGGTAATGGTTAGAAATTAGTTAATAATGTCAAGTAGAGAGTGTTTGGGATAGTGGTAATAATTGGTAGTTGTTAGCTATTTTGTTCGAAATTAGTGCTTGGAATGGAAGTAGATAAGAGTGTTGTGGGATGATTAGTATGTTTTAGGGTAGAAAGCATTAACAAATAAATAGGTTGTTAGTAGCTAATGGAAATAAATTGGTTAACTAAGTAATAGGTGTTTATTATTATTATTATTTTTAATTATTGTTAATTAGATAGTAAGTATTGGTAGGCTAGTTAAAATATAATCAATTGATAAAATTCTTATTAATAAGTTAGTAGTTTATTAATGATATAGACTAGTGTAGCTTCATGCTAATAGATGTTTAAAAATGATTATATAACTTGTCTTATGGTAACCAAGAAGTGGTAGAGTATGGAGTTATATATATGTTGGAGATTGGTTTAATAAGTAGTGTAGATTAGATTATATATGGGACATTTTTGAATAATATTTGTGTAATGTGAATCATTAATTAATGCTTATATTAATTATATCAAATTGTAGCAACTAAATATTTATTGAGTGGGGAAAGAAGATTATTATGTATAAATATTTATTGTTGGTACTGCGAGTAGCTACTGGAGTCTTCTATTGTTGATGTTGAACTTGCATTGCAAGTGTATTGTAACCTCGTGTTGAAGATAACACATTGTGCAGGTTCTGAAGGGGTGGGGTTGTTTTACCGAAAGGTTTTTCCCCACCGGAAAATCCTTGTGTTATGTGTTCCTTTCTCTGTCTATTTTATGTATGCATGTTTTGGCTACAATATTGTTGTTTACATGATATTGAATCTGTAAGTGTAGAAGATTTTAATAGGATTTGCATCATACTTTCCTTATGAGATTAGTGTAGGAAGCTATTTCTGCACCTGAGTTTCCTTACAAATCAGAGGTGCACTGAATGTTAACTACTAGTTCTAAATTTAGAGCTTTCCATGCATCAAAAACACATTCTGACGATAGTTTAACTCATACAAACACCTAATGAAGATGGAGCTTATACTTTTAGCATCTCCAGAGACTCCTACATCATCTAATGGACTTCTTTTTCTTATTTTTTCATGGTTTCTTTGTTTTAAGAGATGTAAAGGCTCATGCATCCATTTAATAATATAAATAAGGATGGAGTCCTATGAAGCACTAGTTAGAGAACTAGTTTGTACATAAATAGATTTGTTTTATTAGTTTAGAAGCATATGTTTGCATAAAGAGATCTCTCACTCTCAACACAAATTAAGGACAAGATTTCCTATAATTTTAGAAATGTAATATGTATTCTAGGATGTTATTTTGATGTAATAATATATGATATTGGTACTCTCATTCGAAGTGTAGTTATTCTTGCTTGAGTGTGTTATATTTTGTGAATGTATGTTCATGGAATGTAATGCAGCCAACAATTTTATTATGTCTTTTTGATTGAGCAATATTTTAGTTCTAGTGTTTTCTATGGGTTTAAAAATTATGCTGACATACTTAGTTTGAGAATAGATCACCTTATTATTCCTATATTGATTTTTGTCTCGCATGAGCACACTTTCCTTGGCCTTGTGATCTGATGAAAAGTGAAATATCTTATGATTACTAAATTCCTGTTGAAGATTGCATCATTGGAATTGAGGAAGCACTACTCCTATTTTCATTAGTTACCTACCAATCTTTTCAAAGGCTTATTTTGCAAACATGTTTCAGTAGTTTATCTCCATTAGGAATTTACTTTTCAAGTCATTTGTTTAAACTCATTGTTACCCTATCTTTGTTATTTTTTTTGCTAACCCTTGGTTGATTTAGGAATTCATATAGTTGCATATTTAGATTGCATTCATTAAAAAAATAGAAAATACTAAAAACATATTCTTTTTGTGGTTAATTTTGACATAGCAAGCACGTTGATCATCTTATCTAAAATTGGTTCAAACCAGCAAAGGCCTCCTCATGAACACTCACATTTATCTTCTACTGAGTAGATTCTAGTAGGTTGTAAGATCACCTGAAACTTTGGAGTTGATCCTAGATAAGCTTTTCAAGAGATGAGTTTCAAAGGATTCCTGTCATTAAGCATCGTGCAAAATGAGAGCTCAACTATATGAAATAATGTCTTCAAATTTTATTTCTTGTTTTTTTGTAAAGAGTGGTAAACGCTTTGACCTGGAGCTATGAACCAGTGAAGCCACAAATAGGGGACCCCATCCCCATTAGATTTGAACCTTTATGGCAAGAATAACAACTCAAAAACTTAACCACCACAACATGCCACTATTGGCATAATCTCTTCACATTTTGATATATACTTCCTTCTACTTAATTTACATTCTCCATTAATGTTGTGTACTCATGTAGGTGGAAGTCAGCTATCTTAGTCAATATTATGCCTTTGAACTAGGTCTCCGCTATTAAGCTCGGTCTCTTCCATCTAACTTGACCTATACACCAATTTATCTTCTAAAGTACTTAGTTCATATTATGATGCTCAATTTATATAGACAATTTTACTAATGTTCGATACGGTCTGTATACATGATTATTTTGTTCTAGTCCTTTCATAAGTCTATTCTTATGCATCTTTACTTATGCAAATATGTACTTTAGCACATTTTATGTTAGAAACTAATGTAAGATTTATCATTGAATATATAGCTCCTTGCATACCTTTCTTTTTTAGTTTGAAGTGATGTGATCACCTTCTTCATTAGATTGGGTGATCTCAACTCCATTTGTTCCACTACTTCCATCTTCTTCCTTTTTCTTTTTCCATGTTGAATTCATCTCTTTCCTTATTTGTTCAATATCCACTTTTCCTTTATCCATGGTGTTGTTATGATTTTTTGTTGGTACTTGAGTCCTACAATATTTTCTTGAATGTCCAAATTTGTGACATTTAGAACATATATTGTTAGGTGCATTGTTCTGCTTTTGATCAATCCAATAGGATTTTGTCTGTGATCTACATTCATGTGCTCTATGTCCATACTTTTGACAATTGGAACAATAGCCTTCAAATCTAGGTGTAGTATATACATTATTCATTCTTGGTCTACACTCATGTATTTGATGTTCTTTCTTTTTGCAGTAAAAATAATAATCAATAAACTTAGGTTTAGGATTTTGCATACCATTTTTTCTTCTGCAAATGTTTGCAATATGATGAAGTTTTCCATAGTGATAACATGTTGTTTTTCCTTTTGATTTTACATTTCCCAATTCTCTATTCCTAGATGATTCTCCTTGCTTAGTAGATGAATGTCTTGATCCAAAAGTGTTGCTAGATGACCTCATCATTTATTCAAAATATTTCATTACTTCATTTGTCTTTTTGAATCTTTCCACATATTCTTTCTCAATTTTCAATTCATTCTTCAGTAAATCCTTTTTGTGATTTCAAATTTTCTACATTTGTAGCCTTTCTGTTCAACTCTTGATTTGCAAGCATTTGTTGACTCATCATGTCAAGCTAAGTGTTTGTGATATATTACACATCAGATATCCTTTCTTCAAGTCTAGTTTAAAATTAGCCTTTTTTCTTCCTTAGTGATAACCTTGTCTTCCCCAGCTTTCTTCTTTTGCCCAATTACTTCACATAGCCTTATTGGTTGAATCTGATGTTCCCTTTGTAGTCCTCTAACTTCTTCCTAAAGGATTCTATTCTTATCTAGTAGTTTTATAGATGTTGAATCATTCTCACCTAAACTTCAAATTCCAAATAGTTCTTCAATTTGAATTTCATCATAATCAAATTCGTTAGTCCGAATAGCCAACTCCTTTCTCCTTTTTAGGGATTTCTTCAGGTCTTATCTTGTTGTCTCAAGTTGTTGTATTATGAGCTAGATGTCAATCACCTATTTCCCAATAACTTTGTCCAATTTAAAAGCCTCCATCTCCAAGATCTAAACTCCAATTTTTTAAACTTCTCCAAGAGAACCACGCTCTAATACCAATTGTTGGAAGTCTTAATTGGAAACCTAAATACTTGGGGGCGGGGGTGTTGAATTAGGATCTATAACACTTTTAACCTTTCTAATAATTCATAGTGCATTGACCATATTTACCATCTCATATCCAATTTATTATACATTCATAACTTATAAAATCAAAATATAATAGCATATAAATCTATTATATCAATCACATGCAAGAAAAGTTATCACATGACACAAAGATTTTGGTTACCCAGAAACTCTTCAAGGTGAAGATAAAACTTGCATGGAGATGACGCCCAAAAATCTTCAATATTGTAGTAATAAAGTTAACCTATTAGGGTTATAATATTTGACCATATCCAATGATCTACCCTATGAGGGGTCTACCCTGTTAAAATATTTTGAGACTATTAGATCTCACCTTGTTAGAGGATTTCACACTTACAAAAAAGTAAGGAATGTGTTAGGAGATTTACAAAGATATGTTAAGACCACTATGTTACGAGATTTTCCCTATCTCAATCTATTAAAACTAATTCAATACTCAATCCTCAATCTGCTTTGATGAGCTATTCTTGGATCTTCTCTTTCTAATTTGATCTTTGATCTGATATAGCTTTATTGTCCTTCACTACTTGACTAGGTCGCTTGCTCTATTATGATCAAACTCTTTGCCTCTTCTACAATGTTCACACATTCACACTTCAATTGCATTAATATCATATTCTCTCCTTCTCATCTATATCTCCTCATATCAAAATAGGTCTAAATCTACTATAAATAAAGATTTCTTAAAGAGTATTCTAGATGCTTCCCTATTTTGCCTCTCCATTTGATTCGTTCATCACAAAACGTAGGGATCTGTGATCCATGTCATAAAATGTGTAATGATCTCTATAATATACTCTAAAAGTATTAAATATCTTTTCTATGTCAGCCTGAAATGGTTTACCTTAAAGTTTGTATTATTCCTGATTTGAATGTTAATTCTGTGTTTCTTGGCATTCACTATATATATTTCTGACACTTGGTCTCTACTATGCTTGGCACCTTCTTTGTAACTCAACATCAATATGCTCAAATTTCTTGGTAAACATTTAGACTTAGCATACATTGAGAATACTCAACAACTAAAGACTTGCTCGGCTCCTATAGAGCTCAGTATATATACATGTTTATATATGTCTTTACATGACTCGACCTATGTGGAGAATCTTGGTCACAGTGATGATCATCGCAATCTACTTAGTATATGAATGATCATGGCAATCTACTTAGTATATGACTAAGTGTTTGACACTAATAGAAAATAGTAGTTAAAGATGTCAACACTATTTTGGTTGATGTTATGGAGGAACCCTGATCCATATGCAAGTTATGTATAATGAAAGTGAGAAAGAACAACAAGATGGGTGCCATATCTTCCATAACTCCATCTATTTTATTGGTTGAAGATATCCAATCATGTATTCACTATGAACTTGATAAGCTTGGAGTGGATTCCATCAACATTTAAAATGTAAAACTGTATCAGAATAATGATTTGAAGGATGTGTACAGGCATTTGAGGAAAAAGGGTTTAGTGTACGTAGTTGATATTCCTAATGACTTTCATCATGCATGGGTTAAATATGTGTTGAGCCATGTTCATGATCAACTTCTAAGGTTATCTATGCCACACAAGATCACAAAGGAGATTATTCATAGAGTTACAATATTTTGTGCAATCGGTGAGACACCTATCCTAAGTATGATAGCTACAAACTTGGTTCTATGGTTAACCAAATATAAACAAGATTACAGAGCCATGACCATCAATTATATAGTACACCAAGAAGTATGATTCACATCTATGGTTATAGGATAGAAAATTTATTAATTGAGTCATATAAACAATGTTCCTGGCAAAGTTATTCATGTAGCCTATCCAATGGTGATGGAGGATGCAACATATGACTTGTGTGAGATGTTATTTAGTCAATTTATGGTAAATATGAACAAGATATAGTGAGACAAGAAATGATGATTTAATTATGGAGCCATTATGTTATGTATATTCTTCTATATGAAAAAAGTATTTCTAGGTAGAAGAGTAGTATAATGGGAAATAGATAAATTGGTGGTTGTGCAAATAAGTGAGTTAATTGAAGAGTTAGGCGAAACTTTAATAATTTTATGTGGGGTTACTTTGAAGATTTTTAGTCAAGAATGTGTAAAATAGAAATAATCTTAGGTATTATTATAAAGGAATATAAAGTTGATATGTGTTTTCTTGTTAATATTAGCACTTGCATTTTGTAATTTTTGCAACCAAGAACCTTTTGGCTACTTGCCATGGGTTATGAGGTAGATGATGACATAGTAAAGATCTATGTAGATATACTTTTGTCTGAACCTATAGATGCTACCACACCAAGGTTTGGTACCTATAAAGAATCTTATTCAAATATTTAGATGGAATTGAAGAAAATAGTTATATAGAAAAAAAAAAAAAAAAGGATAGCAATATGTACTTTGATAGAGAAATTTGGAAGTGAAGTTGTTGGTACTTCCACTATAGTCCTTTAAGAACCAACACATATTATTCCCATTTTGTTTGAAAAATAAAAGGAGATATCATAAGCAAAGAAAACCTATAAGAGGAAAGAGAAGTATAATGAGTAAAGTGATAAAAAAAATGATTCAAAAGAAGAAGAGGAAGCTAGAATAGAATCAAACAAGGAAGTGAATTGGTTGAAAATGAGTGGTAACAAGAAAGCCACTTCTATTGAATTCGTAGTCAAATATATATTGGAGAGTGGAAGAGTAGATAGTGTTGCAAGAAGATATGAATTTTGTAATGATGAAGAAAAGAATAAGCTAGAAGATGTAATTGTGTGGAGTCTACACAATTTTTGCAAAAATCCAACTAGACTATTTGAATTTCTACATCAAGAACGTTAGTAGTCAATTGATGTGAGATGGATAATAGCACTCCAAATGGACATATTCATTATGGAGAGATCACTTATGCAAGTACCTCCTAGTTTGGATCTTGATTAAGTGAGGATAATGGTGGATGCTTATAGACAAGATTTCAAAATTAGAAGCAAAGCTTCAAAAATTATTTTTGGTGATATACAAAGTATACATGATAAGACTATAAAGACATGGAAGAATATAAAACAAATGTGGAAGGAAGTAGAACAAGAGAAAAATGAATAAGAAGTGATTATTGAACAAAAGAAAGTTAAAAAACCAATAGATGTATAAGTTGATGATACAACTACCACTGAACAAGTAAGTGGCGAGGTTACGTTAGATATGGCCAAGAAAGTTCATGACATAAAAAGGATGCTGGAAAAATTGGTGGTGATGAATTAATAATTTAAAACATTCCTTACCAATATGTTCCCATATGTTGATGTAGAAGCATCCTTGGGTTGTTGGCAATCTTGCATCCCCAAAATATACTTGCTTTCCTTACTATTTTCCATTTATTAGTCTGATAGTTTGATTTGGAAATCACTTGATTTCCCTTTCAAAATTCTGCAAGATTGACTTCTTATTGTGTATTTATCTTGGATCACTATACTATGTTCATATAATTTAATGTTACAATTGGTTGAATTTGTGCTTCATCTTCTCAAGTGTTGATTTCATATGTGGTTCTTCATTTGATGCATGGCATTTGTTTTGGTGAGGTTCTATATTTGGGAGTTATCTTATGCACTCTTAGATCTAGATAGTTGGATGTTTTGTGGACCTATAAGATTGTCAAAGTTCTTATAATATAATATGTATTTGGTTATTAATTCATTTTTGGTTAGTCCTACATTGTGTAACACATTTCCTTTCCTTGGGAAATGTAACTCAAAGTCATGTCATGTGTCCTGATGGCTATATTTGTAATGTAGTCATGTATTGTAGAGGTGCTGAGAGGAAGCATGGTGAATAGAGAAAGATGATATCTCAAGAGATAAGAGTTTGGTCAATAATCTAGAATGTATTAGCCATAACCAGAAAGAACTTATAGCTTTGCATATATGATGTTCATTTGATGTAACTCAATATCTATTATTAATAAAAAAATTGTTTTCAAGTGTATCTTCTTATACTTATGTTGTGTTTCCTCTCATTTCATTAGATGACATCAAATCAAAGGTTGATTTGGTTGGTGACTTATTAGAGCATGGTTGAACTTGGTTGACTTGTCAAGACCTGGACTTCTTTGTTTTGATGCAATAGATTATGGTTATGGCTTGCAATTGCAGAGGACTTCCTCAAGTTGGTAACCTATTACACACATGTTGACTTCTTGTTGGTGGATAGATTGCCAAAGATATAGATGGTTACACCTTGATTTGATTCAATATGCTACTTAGAAGGATGATTCCTAGGAGGTTGGAACATATGTTTAAAGAATTTAAGGTAGAAATGATGAATAAAATCCATAATGTCCTGAATGGCTTCAAAAGGAATCCTAAAATAGAAGATGAATATGTGGAAGTTGTTGAAGATCTTGAAGTTCTTGAAGTAGAAATACCTACAAAATAAGAGGGATTGCTAAAAGATTTTTCACAAGTTGGTAAGAGTCATAGAATGGAGGTATCAAATTATTCTAGTTTGAATTATAGCTTAAGGAATTAATATATTGGTTATTGAATTTGTAGATTATCTCGAGCTTAAGAATCCAATAGATCCATAGAGAGTTAGGTTAGAAAAAACTAAATTGAAGGGCCACATTTCCTTATGGTGGAAAGTATTACAAAGAGATACATAAGATGCCAATGAACCTAAGGTTAGTAGATAGATACATATGGTTTCTAGATTGAAGGCTAAATTCATTCCTAAAGACTATGAACATGAATTGTTTAAGAAGTTGCAGAACTTGAGGCATAAGGATATCTCTATGAAGGAATATATTGAAGCATTTTGCAAGGTACAGATCAAATTTGGAGATTGTGAATCTTCCAAGGAAAATATTGCAGGGTATGTTAATAGTTTAAAATTTAATATTTTGGATGAATTGAGTATGTTGAAACTTAGTTCAAGATGCTTATCAATATGTATTAAAGGTGGAAGATAAGTTAGGAAGAAAACAAGGTAAATAATTGACAAAATTGGATAAGGGTAAGCAAGTAATTTATGATAAGAAATTTGTGCTTAAAGATACTTTTTTTAAATGTCATAAAGAGGGACACTGAGATTTTGAATATCTTGGTTAACATATTGATAAAAAAAACTTGCTAGTATAGGAAGATCTAAAAGAGGAAACATCTGATGTTGATTTGGCTTTTCTTGAAGTAGGAGAATCTCTTTTGACAAGAAGGGTCATTTTGGCTAAGCATGATGAGGAACTAGTGTAAAGAAGAAACTTGTTTAAAAATATCTTCAAGTCTAGAGGTAAATGTTTCAAGGTTATTATGGATGGAGGTAGTACTGATAATCTTGTATCCAAGGAAATGGGTAGGAAGCTTTGATTGAAGAGAAAAAACCATCCTACTCCTTATGGTATCATTTGTTTTCAGAATGATCATTTGGTGTAGGTTAGAGACAAAATCTTGGTTAATTTTAGTATTGGACCTTTTAAGGATGAAGTATTATGTGATTTGGTTAGCATGAGTGCTTGTCATGTTTTACTTAGAAGACCTTGGTAGTTTGATAGAGGAGTTATTCATGATTCCCAAAAGAATATGATTATAGTTAGGAGGAATTGTAGGAATTTTTGTTTTATTCCTTTGAAGGATAAGGAAGGAGGGAAAGAGAACAACATGAATATTTTCAAATCTTTTAGCTTGAGAAAAGTAGAACCTATGGTTAAAGTTATTACTATTGAAAGACAGTCTGATTTGAGAAAGTTATCTAATCCTATGGTCAAGAATAAAGGAAAAGGAAAGAAGACTTATAATAAGATGAAGGAATAAAATAGGTGAAATTCATTTGATTTTGGAAGAAGTAGAAGACTTGAGATAACTAAAGGACCAATTGGTTATAGTAGCAAGTTTGGAAAAAAAATTGTGTTGATTGATGAAGAGGATTTATGAGTTAGGAATAAGCATGGGATTTATGTTTTGAATTCTTTCAAATGTTCATAATTCCTTATGGAAATATCTTGGATCACTATCTTATTAAGTTTGGATAAAAAATTGTGTTGATTGATGAAGAGGATTTATGAGTTAGGAATAAGCATGGGATTTATGTTTTGAATTCTTTCAAATGTTCATAATTCCTTATGGAAATATCTTGGATCACTATCTTATTTTAAATAATTTAATGTTATAGTTGGTTGGAGTTATGCTTCATCTTCTTGAATGATGATTTCCTATGTGGTTCTTCATTTAATGCATGATATTTGTTTCACTGAGGTTCTATATTTGGGAGTTAGCTTATGCACTCTTAAATCTATATAGTTTGATGATGTATGGACATATATCTAAGGCCATCAAAGTTCTTATATTGTATTATGTATCTAGTCATTAAATCTTTGTGAGCTAGTCTTGTATTGTATAACATATTTCCTTTCCTTATGGAATGTAACTCAAAGCCAACTTATGTGTCATGATGGCTATATATGTAATATACTCAAGTATTCTAGAGGAAGGGAGAGGTAACATGGTCAGTAGAGAAAGAGAATAGCTTGAGAGAGGAGAGTTTTTTGTGTAATATGGAATGTATTGGTTGTAACTAGGAAGGCCTTATAGCTTGACATGTATAATGTTCATTTGATGATGATAAAAGAGTTTTTTTTCAATTGTATCTTGGTATAATTTTATTGATGTAGGAGAATCGTTGGACTATTGAAAATCTTGCAACACCCAATTTTTTTTGTTTTTTTTGTTTTAATGTTACATGTTTGACGATTTACATTGGCAAACACTTGTTTGACATTATTTCCAAATTCTACAAATTTGTCTTCATATTGTGGACATATCTTGTATCATTATGCTAAGTGTACATAATCCTATGTGATGACTAGTGGAAGTTATGCATCATCTTCTCAAGTGTTGATTTCCTTTGTTTCTCTTCATGTGATGTTTGGTATTTAATTTGGTGTGGTTCTATATTTAAGAGTCAGCTTATGCACTCTTGGATCTAGGGAGTTGATTAACATATGGATCTATAATTGAGGAAACATAATGTTATTTCATGTATTATGTATTTGCTCATTAACTATTGGAAGGTTAGTCATATATTGTAATGCATGTTTCCTACTATTGGAGATTATGAGCTCAAATTTGACTTAAGTGTCCTAATGGCTATATGTGTTATGTCCTTGAGTTTTAAGAGGTCTTATTCAAGTAGTATCATTCAATAGGATACTTAGAGGAAGCTCGCATAGAAAACTTTGGTATGCAATCTATAATGTACATTCATCATGACTAGGGAGACCTTATAACTTGACATATAGTATATTTTATCATGTGAGAAGTCTTATGAATCAATGGAGTCTATGGTAAAAAATTGATGTAATTGAAGATTTGTTGATAATAAAAAATTTCTTGCAATTTATGCTGTGTAATTTTTTTGCGTTGTAATTGATGGGAGCTTGGTGATCTTTTTTAGGGATTCACTTACCTTGTACTACATTAGAATCATATCAAAGCTGGTTGTTGATCTTGTTGTTTTATCTATGATCTTAAGTGAGTGTAATGTTGATCTTGTTGGTGACTTGTAAGAGATTGAGTGAACCTGATAGTTTCTAATCTAATCTTGGTTAAGCTTGGAGAGATTGTGAATAATTGAATCCTTGATTATAAGGTGGTAGATTGAAGTTCTAGCTCATAATTGTAGAGTGTAAGGAAACTTGCAACAAAGTATATAATCATTTCCACTTAACCCATAATAGATCTGAAATAAATATGAAATTAAAATCCACATGCAAGAGAATAGACAACATACCCACAAAAATTGTGACATAAGATATACCTTGGGAAACCCTCATTGAGGGAAAATCTAGCCTCCAAAAGCATCCATCACCATGTATTATTCAGCAAAAAACATGATTGCAATACAACCATGGAAGCATTCAAAGTCATAGCCACAATTGAGCAATCAATGTGAACAAGCATGAATCCACACATCCCATGCCATGCTTTCAACCTTCACAAATACTCCCTTGGCTAACTTGTCAAGCCTTGTCCTGCTTAACTATTTCCTTTTTTGCCTTCTTCTTCTCTTCAACAACTACCCTTATGGCTACTTATATAGTAGCATGTCCCACAAAACCACCAAGTGGTATTACATAAACCATGAGCTACCTAAACCCTTGACCCTACATTTAATATTAGAATTTTAATTCCTTTCCCCCAATATTAAATAATTACATCAAATATTATTACAACTCATCAAGTATATCCCCTAGAAATCTTTACATGTTGCATGTCCATCATGGTGAAAAATTACATAATAAAATAAAAATAATATAATATAACAATATTATGCAATGTGTACAACACCCATTATATCAACAATCTCCCACTTGTATACATTGCATAGGGTCAATCTGTAGCCACATAAATGAACAAGGGAACAATCCCTCCTAGCACATCCACCATCATGGTACCCACAAGAAAATCAAAGTATCTAGCATCTCAAACATGAATGATCTCACCCCCTATTATGCCATTTCCATTGGACATACATAGAAGCCATCCAAAGAGAAATCCACCCAACCTATTGCATTAGAAGATCATAAAATCCTGTACCAACTGAAAATGCCAAGCACAAAAAAAACCTAATCCAAAGGTAATCACATGTATCTATAGTTGTTAAAATATCCATAGCTGAAATAGTACCCACAACAAGTGCTAAACCCATTCAACTATACATACCTCCAAAGGTATACCAAGTAGAAACAATGGGTTATACCTCTGAAGTAGAAAACCACATAGTAGACCAAGATTGGGGAATGAGAATGCTCATCAAGATATCCAAATCTCCACCCAAGACTCATCTATGAATGATCTCTTTTCAAGTCCATATCAAGTGAATGCCCCTCGGACTCTCCTATTGAAACCATCAAATGTCCCAACAAACACTTCTCTAATCAACGAGAAATCAGCATCACCAGCATCTCTAAGTTTTTATGAGCATCTATAACCAATAAATCCATGCAAACTCCAAATGCAACATAGAAATATCATGAAGTATCTAGCTAATGATCAATGTACTCAATACCAAGAAACTAAACCAAGATCATTGTCAAAGTTCTAACCATGGCCTTAGGAATATAAACATGAAAACATGATCTAAACCATCTCAAGCAAAGAGATAACATGCTCCATATGAAAAAATCATAACATTTCACAACTCTAAATGTGTATCAAGAGTATACCATGACAAAAAAAATGAAACCATCCTAACACCAAGGATAACATGTCAAATATTCAACCATAAACCACACCTTTACCACGAACCTCTCTAGTCCTCAAGATGCAACAATCTCCACACACCATGAAGAAAAAGCCATCTCCACATACCATGAAGAACCATCTCCACACACCATTAAGACAACCAAGAACTCCATGAGTCCTCAAGATCTAACCATCTTCACATACCATGAAGATAACCAAGTGCACCATGCAAATGTCAAAGACGCTTTTGCAACAATAGGATCTAAGAAAAATCTCCAACATCTGCAAACACTCAATAAATATATCAATGAATTTTTTTTTTACTCAACCATGGTACCAAGGCATCATGATGCAGTAGCATCCTAGTTTGTACTGCTATCCTATATGCTTTTGAGTTTTGAGTCATTTTTACCTTGCTGCTGCAACTGTGTTTTTCAATTTCTAGGTGCCTATTGTGAGTTGTGTAACTAATTTTCCACAATTATTTAAAGGATAAAAATTTTAGGGATTGAATAGGGCCTAGAGTTATATCTTTGGTTAAAGTTACAAGTCATCAATCATTATAAGTTGGGAGACATGGCAATTCTCCTGGAGTATTAATTTTTAGCAGTTTGTGTGACAGGTTTCTATGCATGACTTCCAAGATAAACCTGAAGATATCTTTAATGAATCAGCCTTAGCAAGATTAATGAGTTTTAGAGGACCTAAATTAATACTTTTGGTTTAAAGAAAAAGTTCTAATTCAATAAAAGCTATGAGATATCACAATTTTTCTCAAGTGTCAATTTTTAGACATTTAATTTCTATTAAAGGACAACGTGTGGCTCTTAAATTATTTAATGTTGGGTTTATTTAGTTTTTAGAATTATGGGAAAAATTGTGGCTTAGATTAGTTTAAGTAGGGGATCTTGGATAGATTCTTAAGCATAATTTTTGGTAGAGGAGTCTTAAGTGGAGCAGAACTGGAAAGTGTGAATTTGCAGTTGGATCTTAGATCTTGAATGCATTTTGTATCTAGTTGTAACCCAGAAGGCCTTACAACTGGACATGTATGATGATATTTTCATGAATCAATAAAGAATATTGTTCTATCTCTATGTTGTTGTTATCTTTTGTGTTTTATTTCATTGTGTTAACTCTTGCATGGTGGTTTGGGTAGCTAAGTGTGCCAATTGACCTTAGTTACTCTCAACCTCCCTTTGTTAGGTGGTATTAGAGCTTGAGTTTCATCCTTGTGGTGATTGGATCATGTAGAACCCTGAGTGAATTGGGTTGTAGGGTTGTGGACCTATAGATTTGACCTATAACTTCTACAGGGTTATGATCTTATAGGCACCTAATTTGTAAATATGGTTTGTGGTAGAGGAAATGTTGGTAATGCTAAATTGGATCAATTGAGATAAATTGCAGCCAAATTAGATGTTATGTAGCTAGCCCAGAGGAGAGGAGCACATCTTGATGATGTAAGTAATGATTAATTCATAGCACCAAACCATAATCCATAACCTGAAGAAGACTAAGATGAAGCAATGTTGTTGAGAGTGTTGTCTAGGGAAAATTCAAAGCTTGTTGTAGAAGTAGTTCCTTATGATGGAAAATTGGATACCAATGATGTGCTAGATTGGATCTTGGATATGGAGAAGTTATTTGAGTATGCAAAAAATTCTGATAATAAGAAGGTGAAGATTATAGTTACTAGCTTGAAAGGTCATGCCTCACTATGGTGGGAGCATTTGTAAACTGATAGACAAAGGAGAGAAAAGGAGAAGATCATAACTTGGCTGAAGATGGTGAACAAGGTAAAGAAAAAATTCCTTTATGCTAATTACCAAGTTAGCTTGTTGAGAAAGATGCAAAATTTGAGACAAAAGGACATGACTATGAAAGAGTATAACAAGGAGTTCTATAGATTGGACATTAGATTTGGATATGTGGAAGATGATGTTGAGAAAATTGAAAGATACATAAATGGATTGAAATATAGAATTCAAGATGAAATAAGTTTTGTGAAGTTGGAAAGTGTGGAAGAAGAATATCAATATGCCTTGAAAGCTGAGGAGATCTTGACAACAAAGCATGAACAAAGACAAAGAGGTAGAGGTGGTAGATTCTAGAGAGGTAAAGGAAGATCTTATGGTGAAAGTAGCAGATCTAATAGTTTTGTGCCTAATAGAGGAAAATTTGAATTGAAGAATGATGAAAAAGACAAGACTGAATGGAAAGGTGGTAGTTCTTACCAAGGAGTAACTATTTCTTACTAAGGAAGAGGTAATTCATATTCTAGATGTAGTTTTCATGGTAATTTTTTTAGATGTGGTAAAGAAGGGCATAGATCTTTTAAATGTAGATCTTCTAAAAGTGGGCAAAATAATAGAAATTTTATGATTCAACGAGACATTGAGAGTTCACCAAGTGGACCTAAGGCTAGAGAAAATCTGATGGTAAGAAGAACCTTATGTAATAAGGGAAGTGATGAGGTACTTATTTTGAGAAGAAGTCTTTTCAAGACCAGATATAAGATGGATGGAAAATGTTGCAAGGTGATCATTAATAGTAGAAGTTCTACAAATTTTGCATCACAAGAGTTGGTTACAAAGTTTTATTTGTAGAGGCTAAAGCATCCTAACCCCTATCATGTTTCGTGGATCAAAGATGAGCATAAGATATTGGTAAGTGAGCAATGTATTATGAAGTTCAAGATTGGACATTACTTTGATGAAGTGTTGTGTGATATTGTGCCAATGGATTTTTGTCATTTTTTTGGGTAGACCTTGGCAATATGATAGATATGTTGTACATGATGGAAGATTGAATCAATATACTCTTTGGGTAAATGGGAAAAGAAAATATTACTACCTTTGATTGAAAGTTTAGATGAGGTTAGTTTTACTACAATCAAAGTTTGCATGGTTAATGGAAAGTAATTTGAAAAGGAAATAAAGAAAAATCGAGTTTGTTTTGTTATAGTTCCTAGAGGATCGAGTGTTGGTAGTAATGACTCAGTAGTAGAAGTTGGTAATGATAGAGTGATAGCTGATAGTGGTAGTTGAGTACTAGAAGAAATTGTAGAATTTCTAAATGAGTATAAAGATATTGTTGTTGAGTATATTCCTAATGGTTTACTACTAGTGAGAAGCATAAATCATTGTATGGATTTGATTCCTAGAGCTAGTTTACCAAACAAAGAAACATATAGATTGACAACTACAAAGAATGAAGAACTTAAGAGACAAGTACATGAATTGTTGAAAAAGGTTTGATCAGAGAAAGTTTGAGTCCATGTGTTGTACCTAATGTATTAGCACCTAAAAAGAATGGAGAATGGAGAATGTGTACTAATTCTAGAGCTATTAACAAGATCACAATGAAATATAGGTTTCCTATGCTGAGGATGGATGACATAATGGATTGTTTGAGTGGAGCAAAGTATTTTACCAAGATTGACTTAAAGAGTGGCTATAATTAGATTAGAATTAGAGAAGATGATGAATAGAAGATTGCTTTAAAGGAAAAAATGGTTTTTATGAATGGTTGATTATGTCTTTTGGCTTGACTAATGCACCTAGTACTTTCATGAGGTTGATGAATGAAGTTCTAAAAAGATTCTTGTGTAATTTTTTGATTGTTTATTTGGATCACATTTTGACATTTAGTAAGACTTAGGAATAACATCTTGAGCATATCAAACAAGTATTGCAGAGATTGAGGGAGGAGAAATTGATGATTAATCTAAAAAAGTGTTCTTTTACATAAAAAGACATTGTGTATTTGGTATTTTTGATTTCATCTAATCATTTAAAGATGGATCCTAAGAAGGTTAAAGCTATTTTGGAATGGCTTGTATCTAATAATGTGGGTGAGGTAAGATATTTTCATGGTTTGGTTAGTTTCTATAGAAAGTTCATAAGAAATTTCATTTCTATTTTTAATGCTATGACAGAGACAATGAGAGGAGATAGAAAGGAATTCAAGTGGACACATGGAGCTGGTAAGAGTTTTGAGACTTTGAAAAAAAAAGGTTGCTGAGTTACCTATATTGGCTTTGTTTGATCTCAATAAAGTATTTCAAGTTGAATGTGATGTAAGTGGTAGTGCAATAGGAGTTGTATTAAGTCAAGAAGGTAAATGTATTGCTTTCTTTAGTGAGAAGTTGAATAATGCTAAAAGGAAGTATTTTGTATATGATCAAAAGTTTTATGCTATTGTCCAAGCATTGAAAAAGTGGAGATATTATTTGATTCCTAAAGAGTTTGTGTTGTATACTGATCATAAAGCTTTACAATACTTGGGAAGCCAATATAAATTCAATTAAAGACATATGAAATGGGTTGACTATTTGCAAAGTTTCACATTTGTAATCAAGCATAAGAATGGAGTTACTAATAGAGTTGTTAATGCATTAAGTAGAAGATTTTTTTTATTGACTGAGATGAATGTTGAAGTTCTTGGTTTTGATGAAATGAAAGAGTTGTATGATACTGAACCTAATTTTATTGAGGTGTGGAGAGAGTGTAGAGCACCAAATTTGATAGATCACATCAGTAAGTCTGATGAGTATTTCATTAGAGAAGGTATGTTATTTAAAGGAATTCACTTGTGTATTCTTAAAAGTTCTATGAAGTTGAATCTAATTAAGGAAAATCATAGTGGTGGATTGGTTGGACATTTTGGAATTGATAAGACACTGAGTTTGCTAAAAGAGAAGTATTATTGGCCACAAATGTATAAGGATGTTTAGAAATTTATGAAGAGTTGTGGAGTTTGTCAAGTTGTAAAAGGATTAAGTCAAAATGCTAGTTTGTATACACCTATTACTATTCTTGAGAAACCTTGGACTGACAGTAGTATGGATTTTGTTCTTAGATTACCTAAGACAGTGAAGGGATATGATTCCATATTTGTTGGTGTCGATAGATTTTCCAAGATGGCTCATTGCATACCATGTAAGAAGACATCAGATGTTGAGCATGTTGCTAAAATTTTCTTTAAAGAGATTGTGAGATTGTATGGATTGCCAAGAAGTATTATTTTTTGATAGAGATAGTAAGTTTGTAGGTTATTTTTGGAAAACTTTGTGGAAGAAGATGGGTATTGAGTTGAAGTTTAGTTCTACATTCCATCCATAGATAGAGGTAGTGAATGGAAGCTAGGGTAATTTGTTGAGATGTTGAGTTGGGAATAAGCCAAGTAATTGGGAGATGGTATTGGAACAAGTTGAATTTTCATATAATAATTTTGTAAATAGGAGTACAGGGAAGACACCTTTTGAGATTGTTACTAGAATCTAGCCTAGAGGTATATCAAATTTGAGAGATATTGTTGGTGAAGAAAAGAGAAGTGTTGCAGGAGAAGAATTTGCTAATTTTATGGAATATTTACATAAGGAAGTGAAGTTGAGGATAGAACAAAGTAATCGGTAGTATAAGGAGAATGTTGATCAGTCTAGGAGACATCATGATTTTCAAGTTGGTGATGAGGTGATGGTTCATCTAGAGAAAGGAAGATTTTTGGTTGGAACATATAGTAAGCTAAAGATGAAGAAGTTTGGACCTTGTAAGATCTTGAAGAAGTTTGATAAATGCTTATGAAGTTGAGTTACCTAATGACATGGATATATCTCCTATATTCAATGTTGTTGATCTATATAAGTATCATGAGTTAGATGATGAAGTTTTTGTACTTGATGATTATCCTAAGAAGAAAATTAAAAAGGTTGAATAGATATTGGATTAGAGAGTTGGTAAAAACACAAGAGGAAATGAATACTATGAATATTTGGTGAAGTGGAAGAACAAACTAGTTGAAGATTCTATATGGATTTCTTAGTCTTATTTGTATTCAGCTTAGGTTGTGACACTTGCATGATTCAAGAGAATCCTTTGTTTCAACCCTGGTTGTATGATGTAGGAGCATCCTTGGTTGCACTACTATCCTACATGTTTTTTAGTTTTAAGCCATTTTTAAGAATTAAAGAGGGCCTAGAGTAATATCTCTAGTTAAGGTTTCAAGTCTTAATTTATAATAAGTTGGGAGATATGGCAATTCTCCTGGAGTATCAATTTCTAGCAATTTGTGTGATGGGTTTTTGTGTGTTACTTCCAAGATGAATCCAAATATATTCTTAATGAATCAGCCTTAGCAAGCTGAAGGATTTGTAGAGGACCTAAAGTAATACTTTTGATTCAAAGCACAAGTTGTAATTCAATCGGAGCTATGAGATATCATGATTTTTTTGAGTATCAATTTTTAGACTTTTAATTTCTTTTGGAGGTTGACTTGTGGCTCTTCAAGTATTTAATGTTGGGTTTATTTAATTTTTAGCATTCTAGGCTAGCTTGTGGCTTAGATTGGTATAAGTAGGGGATCTTGGGTAGATTCTTGAGCATAATTTTTGGTAGAGGAGTCTTAGGTGCAGCAAAATTGGAAAGTGTGAATTTGCAGCTGGATCTTAGATCTTGAATATATTTTGTATCTAGTCATAACCTAGAAGGTCTTATAGCTAGACATGTATGATGATATTCTCATTAATAAATAAATAATATTTCTCTCTCTCTCTCTCTCTCTCTCTCTCTCTCTCTCTCTCTCTCTCTCTCTCTCTCTCTCTCTCTCTCTCTCTCTCTCTGGTGTTGTTCTCTTTTATGTTTTCTTATGTTGTGTTAAATCTTGCATGGTGGTTTGGGTAGCTGAGTGTGCCAATTGGCCTTAGTTACTCTCACCCTCCCTGTATCACATCATAAAATCCATCTCCTTCATGAAGATCCTCTAGGTCTACACTCACACAACCAAAGTGTCAATACCAAGTGAAACCAAGATCTCCAAACCAATAAGATACAAACCAAACTAAGAACTAATTATGCATTGTCACCTCATCACGGTCACAAGCTCTCACTAAACTGTGTATTCAATAAATCCATGATATCATGATGAAAAAAAATCCTCTAACCATGAGAATCAACCAAGGCATCAAACCAAAAAAGAACTCAAAGTGCACATCATGAGCTCCTCAAAAGAAACCAAATAACCATGATCCTCAACCAAGAAGATATACCACCATAACCAAATCAAGAATCCAAACCAATGAACATCAAAGATGTAGTTGTATATCCAATCATGTCATGCCAAAAATCTATGGCACCATGATCACATCCCTCAACCTATCAGCATAAAATAGTCAACCACAATCTTTTTCCATAACTATACATGGTAACAATATCTTATCCCTTCTACATGAAGAAAAAATTAGCAAATCATGTGACCTAGGGCACAAGCAACCCAAATTCAAGATACCAATCTAAATATATTGTATCAATAATGAAAGACCAATGGGCAAAGACAACCCATAACCAAGCTATAAATGCAACCTGTAAACATAGACTTCTTATAATACTACACAACTTGTAGAACCAACAAGTCATCATACATATCCAAATCAAATACTGATAACCATATCATCATGAAACCAATCTGAAATATGAATTGAGTATACAATGACATCAAATCTTAAATCTCCAAACATACAATGTCATAAACTTACAATGTTTTCATAGTCAATATATATCATAAATTTTTTAGATTAATATATCACTAAATAAATCATGCCAAATCTACACAAAATCTGAACCAATATGTAGAGCTCTCCAAGAACTATCTGTTGACTACTCGAAGTCTAAAATTAACTCCATAAGCCCAAGTTATGCCCTAATATGTGCTCAAAATAAATAACATCCACATTTCAAGTACTTAAAACCTAAAAAATGTCAAAATCACAAAACCAAAAACTACACCAACTTGTAGTTCTCTAAATTAGCTTTCCAATGCCTATAAGAAGTCTAAAATCCGATATCTTGAGAGAATGTTATGGCTATTTTATTAAGACATTCTTTTTACCATTTTCACTGCAATTTTTTTTTGTTTGTGATGAAAATTCTAACAGAATTAAATTTGATGCCCATCACGGGCTAAAACTAAAAAGAAAAATTATTTCCTCTGAACATGGCAAAACTATGGCATATTATCTATCAAAACTTATGGAAATGTCAATTTGGAAGCAATAATGAGGTTTGGTTTTACCCACGAGGTCATTTATGCAAGCTCCCCCTAAAACCCTCATTTAAATGAAACATCCAAAAAATCCTTTTATCCAACAATTTCACATGCCCAAAATCTACCCACATCCCATCATAAAAACAAACCCAAAACCCTTAGATATGCAATAAATAACTTATATATCTTGTCATTTCTTTTATCCTCTCATGCATTCCCATGGATTCAATCTGGGGTTACAATAATAAAGCCATAGCTCTGATACCACTTGTAGGGAAACTTACAACAAAGAATATACCTATTTCCACATAACCCATAATAAATTTGAAATAAATATGAAATTAAAATCCACATGCAAGAGAATAGACAACATACCCACAAAAATTGTGACACAAGATATAACTTGGGAAACCCTCATTGAGGGAAAAACTCAGCTTCCAAAAGCATCCATCACCATGTATTATTCAGCAAAAAACACCATTGAAATACAACTATGGAAGCCTTCAAAGTCATGGCCACAACTGAGCAATCCATGTGAGCAAGCATGAATCTACACATCCCATGTCATGCTTCCAACCTTCACAAATGTTCCCTTGGCTAACCTGTCACACTTTGTCTTGCTTGACTCCTTCCTTTTTTCCTTCTTCTCTCTCTCTTTCTCACACAACAACTACCCTTGTGGTTACTTATATAGTAGAAAGTCCCACAAAACAACCAATTGGTATTACATAAACCATGTGCTACCTAACCCATTGACTCCACATTTAATATTGGAAATTTAATTCCTTTTTCCCAATGTTAAATAATTACATCAAATATTATCACAATGTTACAATACAACTCATCAAGTATATCCCATGGGAATCTTTACATGTTGCACATCCATCTAGGTGCAACATTATATAATAAAATAAAAATAATACAATATAACAATAATATGCAATGTGTGGAACACCCATTATATCAACTCAGAGGTCTTGTTCAAGTTTTGTTTGGAGTCCTATTGATCCTTGTGGTGTACAGATCACTAAAGTTTGGGGTAGTAGAAACTATTTGTAGTCAAGTATGCTACCTAGAATAGTGAATCCTAGGAGTTGAAGAATATGTTTTAAGAACTCAAGGCTAGGATGAGGAATGGGATCAAAAATTTCTTAAATGGCTTGAGAAGCAACCCTGAAGTTGGAGAAGAATATGTTAAAATATTGAAATATTGAAGTGCCTAAAGTACAGATCCTTTTGGAAGAAGAAATATTGGTGAGAGCTATGGCACAATTTGGTAAGAGTCATAGAATGGAAGTTTTAAATTATTCTGGCTTTTTAGATCTAGAGGAATTGATAGATTGGATTAATGAACTTGAAGATTTTTCTGAGCTCGACAATATTGTAGATCCACAAAGAATTAGGTTGGCACAAACTAGGTTGAAAGGTCATGCTATCTTATGAAGAAAATAATTGTATAAGGATGGAAAAGATAATTATTAACCTAATATTCCTAGATGGACTCATAGTTTCTAGGTTGAAGGCTAAATTCATCCCTGAAGACTATGAACTTGAATTGTTTAAAAAGATGCAGAATCTAAAGTAGAAAGATATTTCTATGAAAACTTATACTGAAGAATTTTACAAGATACAAATCAGATCTAGACATCAAGAATATTCTAAGGAGAAAGTTGCAAGATATGTTAATGGTTTGAAATTCAATGTTTAGGATGGATTAAGTATGTGGAAACGTAGTTCAATTGAAGATGTTTATCAGTATTCATTAAAAGATTAATAAAATTTGGGAAGAAAGAAAGTTAAGAAAGTTATTAAAGTTGATAAGGGCAAGTAACTTGTTTCTAAAAAGAAGATTTTTTATAGAGGTACTTGTTTTAAATGTGGTAAGGATGGACATCAAGATTTTGAATGTCCTTGTGTAAAAATTGACAAATAAAAAATGGTAGTATGGGAAGAATAGAAAGTAGAATCTTCTTATGTTGATTTGGCTTCACCTGAAGTTGGAGAATCTCTTTTGATGAGGAGAAATATTTTGGTTAAGCATGATGCTGAACCAATGCAAAGAAAGAATTTTTTCCAAACTAATTGTCAGTCTGGAGGTAAATGATATAAAGCTATTATGGGGGGAGGTAGTACTAATAATCTTATTTATGAAGAGATGGTAAGGAAACCTAGTTTGCAAAGATTGAAACATCAATCTCCTTATGGTATCAGTTGGTTTCAAGATGATCATTAGGTACAGGTTAGAGAATAATGTCTGGTTAATTTCAGTATTGGACATTTTAAGGATGAAGATTTATGTGATGTATTAGACATGAGTGTTTGTCATGTTTTACTTGGAAGACCTTGGCAATTTGATACAGGAGAAATACATGATTAAAAAAAGAATTTTTTTATAGTTCAAAAGAATGGTAATAATTTTTTTTTTTGCTTTGAAGAATGAATAATTTTTCAAAGAAAAGAACCTAAGTGTTTTTAGGACTTTTAGTTTGAAGATAGAAGAACCTGTGGTTGAGATTCCTATTATTGAAAGTTATTTGATCTTGTGATTTAGAGCAAAGGTAAAAGAAATTAATTTCCTAATCAAATGAGGGTATGTAGTAGGTATGATTCATTTGATTCTGGTGATTGCAGTAACAGTATCAAAGCTGAAATTTTTGATGATACAATTAGTTGTAGTAGTAAGTTTGAATAGCTATGTGTGTTGATTGATGAAGAGAATTTTTGGATTAGCTTTGAGCATGGGATTTATGTTATGAATTATTTAAAATGTTTATAAGTCCTTATGGAACATCTTTTGTCACCTTGGTTGTTTGATGCAGGAGCATCCTTGGGTTGTTGGCAATCTTGCATCACCTAAAGATATATTTGTTGTTTTCTATTTTACAATTACCTGTATGATAGTTTGTATTGACAAACACTTTTTTATTATTTCATATTCCACAAGACTAGCATCATATTGTGTACATATCTTAGATCATTACGCTAAGTGCACAAAATCCTATGTGATAACTGGTAGAATTTATCCTTCACCTTCTCTAGTGTTGATTTCCTATATTACTTTTCATGTGATGCCTATTATTTAATTTAGCATATTTCTATATTTAAGAGTTAGCTTACATGGTCTTGGATCTAGGTAGTTGGTTAACATATGGACCTATACATGAGGCCACATAATTTTATCTCATGTATTATGTATTTGGTCATTATTATTTGACGATCAATCCTATATTGTAATGCACATTTCCTACTATTGGAGATTATAAACTCAAAGCTAACATGTGTTTTCTAATGGCTATATATGAAATATTTTCTTTGAGTCTTAGGAGGTATGGTTTAGGTAATATTATTCAAGAGTATACTTAGAGGAAGATTGGATAGAAAAATTTGGTATGTAATTTGGAATGTACATTGGTCGTAACCAAGAAGACCTTACAAGCTAGCATATTGTATATTTAATCATATAAGTTGTCTTATGAATTAGTGGAGTGTATGGTGAACATTTGACATAATTTAAGATTTATTTATAATAAATTATTTCTTGCAATTATGTCTTGTGTACTTCTATTATTTTGTAATTTCTATGGGCTTGGTCATCTCTTTTAGGGATTTGTCTTCCTTGTACTACATCATCTATTGTGTTATCTTTGTTGGGGGCTTTAGTCATCTTCTTTGGGGATAAAAAGGATTTGCACTATATCATATACATAAGATAGAAAGTGAACAACTAATGATAGGACAACATGAAGAAAGTCATAAGGCAGTTCAAGAGACACTTGGTGTGAAAAGGAAACTGATCCTAGTAGTAATGAGTGAAAAGAAGAAGAGAAAATTCATTATTGAGCCTTGTCCAGTAGAAGAAGAGAAATAATAAGGACAAAAGGGGACTCAAACTATAGTTGATATTATGAAGGTGAGCCCTAATAAATTATTAATATTCTTTGAGAAGTTGAAGATAAAGGAAAAAAATGATAGGTTAAGAGAAAAGAAGAAGAGGGAGGGGTTGCTAAAATCAGCAAGAGATATTCAAGAACACCTTGTTCCAAATGTGGAATATAATAATAATGCTATGATAAGATGGATACTTTGATCAAGGCCATTGTAGTTCAATTTCCTTATTTGGAGAAAACAACAATGAAGTTGGAAGAGAACAACTATGAGAAGAAGAGAACTATAAAGTTGATGGGGAAAATTGCTAGAGATAGGAAGATACTTTGAGAACTCATAAATCATGTAAAAGACACATTAAAGGAATTTTATAAGTTATTGAAAAATGTGTCAAAACTTTTAAACTTTAGAGAGGATTTGGAGAAAAGTGCATATGATGCACACAATGATCTTGATGCTTTAGTTGAGAATTTTGACCCCATCATAATCTCTACAGTAGAATATAGTGAAGAAGAAAATATGATCACACAAAAAATTAAGAAACTATAGAAATAAAAAGAAAATAGGGTTATCACTTTACTAGAATTACAATCATAAGTATCCCCTATCATGGAGATGATACAACAATATGTGAAGAATGCAAAAGTTCTACTTGGTTTAACTTATATGAGCACTTTGGATTCAATGGAAGAGTTAGAAACAAATATGCATGGGTAGATAATAGATATTAATCACTTTAAGAGGTCATGGGAGATGTCATTGGAGTCAGTAAAGACAAACTTCAAAGAAATTTTTGATAAAATATGAGTATGTGATGCCATTTACTTGTAAATATTTGAGTTTCTATACCTTTTTCACTTTTCACAAAAGGGGGAGTATGAGGACATGTGAAAATAAGAAAGGTGTAAGGGGTTTTTTTATTCATGAGATGATACTCTAAGGCTATGGGCCTATGAGGAAAAGTTAGGTGGACACAGGTGTCGAGTAGGCAAGGCATGGTGCCAACTTGAGGAGTACCAGATGGGGCTATGTTGTGTGTTAGGCATGCACAATAATGGTGTTGGGTCTTGTTCAGGACATGATTTGAGGAGTATCTAGTGGGGATGTTCTAATCTATTATCATAATACTAGTCCTAAATAAATTTCAAATAACCCCATGATGCACTCCAACATGAAGCATAAATCAATCAAGTACACTATCTAAGAGAACACGAAGAGGACAAACAAGTAAAGCTAGAGTATGTGAAATATAAGGAGAAAATTGTTGATATTTTCACAAAGCCATTATCTATTTATGAGTTGATGCAAATGTTCACTCTTTAGGAGAAACCTAAAGTTGTGAGAAAGGTATGAGGAAATAGAAGTAAACAATACATGAAAGGTACAAGGTATAAGTACATGAAAATTTACTTTCAAATTAATATTTGTAGATACCTTTGGCATTTCTATTAGGGGGATACTATGGATTAGTGATACTTAGTGCCAAGGGGAGTCATGTAGTATGAATTACTAGTTTTCTTCAATTGGTGGTGAAGATAAACTTTGGTAAAAGTGTTGATACGTTTCATATTTTCGCATAGAGTTTTACATCAATGCTTAAAGGGGAGATTGTTGGCATTGTGATGGATCTTAGTTAAGTGGTCAAAGGAAGTATTACTTTGGGTTTTAATTGATGGAAATATAGTCACATAAAATGGTTGGATTAATTGATAGGATAAGTGAGGGATAAGTAAGCAGCAAACCAGATTGACAAGTGAGAAAATAGTTAAGTGTAGTAATCAGTGTACATGAAGAACTACCAAAAGATTATTTTTGTGGTGATCATGATATATTTGGAATTAAGTAGAGCATTATTAGATACAAAATGTATATGATTATTAGAGACTATGATGATGACCTCAACTCATGAGAATGTTAGGTGAGCAAACATTTTAGTAACAAAAGGAGTTGTAGAATAAATAGTTCATATTCTTGAGCTTCTAGTATTAAATATTTGATCAATTGTTGGTATGGATGATGTGGTGAGTTTATATGTTATGGGGATGTGTATTAATCAATAAGAATGTAGTGGGGTAGTATTTATGTGATCAAAGAAAGTGTGAAGAGAAGATTCCAGAATAAATTTAGAATTGGTCAAACAAGATTTGATTGTTCTTGAGTAAATCACACATAAACCCTAATATGGATTATGCTAGTGAAGGAAAATTTATTATGACACTGAGATACGTAAATTGACATATATAAGTTGTGTAGGAATATTGAAAATTGAATGTTGTTGAGGATAAAGTGGAACAAAGTTGTGTATGTTTGTGGTACTACTCTTAATGATAAAGTTGTTGAAGTTATTATTGTAAGATAAATTTGTGAAGTAAATTTTGTGTTGTCTAGGGTTGTGATCAAGGTCTTGAGAAGAGGTAAAGAAAAGAGAAATATTAGAGAGAAGAGAGCACATTGGATTTGATAGGGAAGGAGTACTACATCTAGATCTTTCAAATTGTTGTATCATAATAGTTGCAGTAAGGGAAATCCCTTAATTGGGTGGACTTTAATATGTCTTTTCATGTAAATCCTTTAATAATATGAACTCTAAGAAAGAGTTCTAAATCCTCTAGTGAGGAAAATCCTAAATATATCTTGTTGTACTCCTAAAAATTTACTAGTCACTCCCAACAAGGTGAACCCTAAGAAAGGGTATTTGTAGCTCCTAATAGGGAAAACATTTTTACTATAGTAAAGGGCTTGTGGGTGTCAACCCCACCATGGGTTTCTCCCTCTTATCAAGGGTTTCCATGATAAAAGATAATTTTAGTATGTGTCACGAGTGTCGATGTTTAATATTGTTTACTTATATTTTATTCATGCAAGCATATATTATGTATTTTGGAAGTTGTTAAGGTTAACTAGATTAGAGGTTGAATTTATAGGCTACCTATTTGTACTAGCTCTACTTTTGAGTACTAATAGAGAGGTTTTAGCCTTGATTTATATACATAGTTAAGGTACAGGAAGCTTTCTATTGTTGAGATCATGATGAGTTTTATCTATATACTTACAACCATATAAAATAGCTATAGAAATACTTAATCCAAATATGTCCATCCCTAGAAGTACGACACAATTTGTGAAGTCTATTTTATGTGATAAATTAGAAGATTTATATGAGTCCAACATATAATATATAAAAAGTACATGCATTGATTGTGGATATTTGCATAAAATTCTATTGCAAATTGAAAATGTTGTTGTTTTAATGCCATTTTTGTAGAAGAGATTTTAATATGAGACATACCAAACTAAGAATGTAGATGAATCCAAAATAATTAGATTGAAGGAGAGTGAATTCCATACATTTATTTTATGATTATATTCCATACTATAATTTGTCCACATATCCAAAATTCTCATGGTGCACAATGGCAAGATAAATTAATTATTGATTCCAAAGATTTTTTTCCACTTGGTTGTTTTATTTCAATTGTATATTTCTCTTAGAACAATATATATTTTCTCCTCAATTATAGATTCAAGCTCAAAATTAACATTCCCATCAAGTTGCAATATTTGTGCAAGTAACCTATAGACATTAACAATTTGATTTGGATGAGGTACAAAGTAGTGATCTAAATTAAAACATTATCGTTAAGGAGGTTTGTTTCTATATCAAAAATGATAAGGTTCATGATAGGAGCTATGTGGCTCATTATTTTTCAATATATTTCTAAGATATTGAGAATCATGGGATAAATATATTACAATATTGGATTCAGTCGAATGGTTGTATAGGTAAGTACATTGATTTTGATTTATGATTTTGATTTGTATTTATGTGTAAATTTTTAATATTGATTTTATTTATTTAATTTAAATTTTAGTAAAGGATTACATTTATGTATGCATATACATCTTTATCTTGTAGGACAATTTAAATGTGCAAAAGCCTTTAATTAGCTGGAGATGCAATATTAAGTTTCTTTCAAAGTCCTTTGAAAGTGGACATGGAAAAGAAGAGAACGACGAAGAAAGAGTGTATATGAATGGTGTTAAAGTCATTTTTCTGGTTGAGACACAAAATACAACAAAAAATACTTTTGGGATATGAAAGGTAAAATATTTTGTTGAAAAAATCTTGAAAATTTATATTAGAACTTACTTTTTGATGCATCAACTTCTGGGAGTCATAACTTTTGACTCAAACCTAGGTTTTCTCTCAAATTTTCATAGTAGTTTTATAAGGTGAATTTTGACAGCCAAACAATCGAGCATGGATCCATTATGTCTAGAAAAAAAAAATTCAGGTCCTAGAAAATTCATTTAGACTGCCAAAACTCAATCATATTCTTTGTCTATTTTTTAGAGCTTTTTTTTGGTAATAACTTCAAATATGCATTTTCAAATTCAAAGATCTATTGGTAGGTCAAGTTGTCATAGCTTAAGGAAATTCCAAATTTATTTTCAACATTATAGGAGTTAATTTCAAAGGTTACCTAAAATGGAAAAATTGAAGATTTGCTAAAATCTTCCAAAAAAGGTAATTTTCTATTTTTTTTTCAAATTTAGAAAGTTTTTAGTTATTTAAGAAGCAAAAAAATGATGTACAAGGAGGTTGGTTAATGGAAGATATTCAAGTTTCAAAATATGATTATTGTATCTATATGTTTGTCTATGTTTTTCTTTTGTAGAATGAGTTATTGTGAATAGGTACTTGGGTACTACATCATTTGGTATCAGAGAGGAAAGATGGTTGGGAGAGGAAGAGGATGAAAAGGAGGAAGAGGAAGAGGAAGAGGAGATATCACTCCAATGCAAAGATTGATGTTGGATATGCAGAGGTAGATTGAATGGGGTGAGTGCACAAAGATGGTGTACAAAAAGGGCGGTATAAGTGGACACACTTTTTCTAAAATTAGGTAAATACGAACTTAGAGGAAACATTTGAGGTTCATCCACTCAAAATGACAATATGTGTAAAAATATATGAATTGTAGTTCTTTGAATCTACTTTCTAAACTACTATATTTTTTACAAAATGGATAAGATTATGTGGGTCAAACCCTGCGCACAAAAAAAATAATTCCTAGTTTTTTATAGAGCATAACATAGTTATTTTCGAGTGCAACACAATACATGTATTTATATTTAGTATTTTGCATAACCCTTTGGTGATATGATAGCTAAGAGTCATATCTAGATTTTTTTTTGTTGTAATTTTTTAATGAGTATCATTTTTTTCTTGAATTATTAAACTGACTACATCCTAAAATTTTTGTACCTATTCGTGTACTGAGCATAACTTACATCAAAATAATCAAAAATGGAAAAAAAAATTAAAGTGTATAGAATCAAGTGTAAAACAATAAGAAATAATTTATTTTGAATTTTATTAAGTATATCAAAAGTTATTAAAAAAATGTTAGACATATGTCTGTGAGAAATGTCAAGGCATTGATAAAAGTAATTAAAGTTTGCATTGTTAATATTGTCCAAAAATAGAAAAAAAATTATTGATAAAAAGCTAAGAAGATGTGTAATATTATGGTAGTAATTTTAGAGACACCCACTTCACCATTAGCAAACTTGATGAAGGAAAAGATGAGAATTCATCTTGGAAGATGAAAAAATATCTAAAGGAAAAATATTGGAGGGAAAATAGACTTGCTAGCCTTTGGGTCATTTCCATATGCTATCACCAAGCCATAACCTGATTAGGTTTCTAGGATTCAGATAACTTGATCGGGTTATGAAAATGGAAGAGTACACTCAAAATTTGATTGGGTTTTGAAGAAATAAAATTTACTTGTTCAAAACCTTATAAGGTTTTGAAGAACTAAAAGTAGACTTTACTCTAAAGGCCATAACTTTCACATACGAAGTCTGATTGACTATGTTCAAAATGTGTTGGAAATATATTAGAGATCTCTAGAACATGATGTAGATAAATCAATTCTTTGTCATCAAAATTTTATTTTCCATCAATTTGAATTAAGCATAATCTAAAATAAGTAGTCATTATTTTCCAAATGAGTAATGAATAAGTAAACATGAATGCTAACATATTGCTAATTCTCTCTCTCTCAAATACACATACACACACTCACTCACTAACTAAATAAATCCTAAGATATCTATCTTACTTAATCCTAACCTCTTGAATTTTTTAACTAACTCCTAACCTCTCTCTGAATAACCCCTAAATGCTCTCTCTCTCTCTCTCTCTCTCTCTCTCTCTCTCTCTCTCTCTCTCTGTGTGTGTGTGTGTGTATATATATACATCCTAATCTCTCTCTCCTATTTCCCTCTCTCTCCATTACTTCATCTCTCTCTCACTCTCTCATATCCAATCCCCTCTCCCTCTTCCTATCCCCTACTCTCTCTCTCTCACACATCCTATCCCCTCTCCCTCTTCTTATCTCTCTCTCTCTCTCTCTCTCTCTCTCTCTCTCTCTCTCTCCAACACTTCATCTCTCTCATACTCTCTTCATCTCTTTCTCACTCTCTCTCTCATCTAATCCCCTCTTCTTCTTCCTATCCCCTACTCTCTCTCTCTCTCTCTCTCTCTCTCTCTCTCTCTCTCTCTCACACACACACACACACACACACAAACACACACACACACACTCCCTATCCTCTCCCCTTCCCTCTCACTCTCTCTCTATCTCTCTATCATATCTCTCTCCTTATCTCTCTCTATCTTATCCCCTCATCTCTCTCTCCATCACTTCATCTCTCTCACTCTATCAATCTCTACCTCTATGTGAAGTTCCCATTTCAAGGATTAGAGTTCAGGGAGAGAGAGGGGGGGTTAGGGATTAGGGGTCAGAGAGAGAGAGAGGGATAGGATGGAGAGAGTGAGAGGGGATTAGACATGAAGAGAGAGAGGGGGGGGGGGATGGGGATAAGATAGAGAGAGTAAGTGATGGAGAGAGAGAGAGAGGGGTTAGGAGTTGGTGTGAGAGAAGCAAAGAATTATTAAGAGAGAGATTAAGAGTTAGTGAGTGAATGAGTGAGTGATTTTGTGTCTGAGAAAGAGATAGATAGGGATAACTTTAAAAAACCCCTCTCACAAAAAATTCCTAAAATGTTAGAAAATCCAACATTTTGTGGGCAAGAAAATTTTAATGTTGAGGGCAATTTTTTTGTTCCATATAGGGAAATAAAATATTATATGTTGGTAATTTTTTTATTTCCCTAGAAAAAATCATTTTAAATGTGGCAAATTAATGTTTTTTCTTACTGACAGATAAATAAATGATGGCTATTTTTTCCCAATCCAAAAATGAATTAATAATGTTAGAGGTGAATTACTTGTTTTGTAAGAAAATGAATAATAATGATCTTCGCTAATCTTTAGTGGTAAACTAAAAAATTGTTTAATCTAAAAGTGAATTTGCACATGTATTGGCTAGTGACTGTAGTGACTACTAAGTAGTCACTTCAAGTTTCAACTTGTGTACTATCTTAGGTCTATTATTAATAATGTCATTACATCAGTGTAACTATTACCAAGTCAATTACCATCACTTTAATATTTTTAATACAATAGTTTTATCAATCGTTGATTAATTAGAAATCAATGCTAGAAGATGCACTTTGGGGCTAGTCACTTGAAAAGACCTAGAGTCACATGAAATTCTCTGGAATGGAGACACATGGAAAGTTTTGTAGAGAAACCATTAAATTGAGTGTACTCAATGTAGTGAACATCATATAAAGATTAAAATCATAAATGTGGTACTAATAGTTAAAATTATTACATTCCATTTACAACCACCTTGCCAGGCACTTTTGACTATCTGATATTAATGCAAGTACATTTCACACACTTGAAAATTAAAAGGAATACCAAAAATAAGATATGAAAGATCATGAACACCAAATAATTTAATGCAACTACCATTAAATAGCCTCTTCAATTCCTCTTTCATTATCATTTCTCAAATTCTTGAATCTACATTCAGTTTGCAGAGTTTCTTAGTCATGGATAAGCCGACTCGCTTGAAATACACTACAATGGCTTTGCAAAAGCCCTTTTTGGGTATGATACATGACGATTTTCTAGCCATGGTTTGCAAGGAAGATGCCCAAGGTCCTTTTATCTGCCATTCTTTATTCATGGTCCTCAGCCATGAATTCTTAAGAAATGATAAAAGGTACTATGTGTCCACATATATTACCCCTACTTCCTCGTGTCTCTTCTCAACCTTGGAGGAAATCAAGTAGACATTCTGATACTTCTGCATAACATTTTTAAGGAAACATTTTTAGAAGACAACATCAAAATTCTTGTATTGGTCAAGTAGGTATCGGGGCTAGGCATGGGTATCCCTTTTGCAGATGAAACATCCCTTCATACTTGGCATGAATGAATGACAATTGAATTGCCATCAAAAGTGGGCACAACTCAGAAGGGATTTTCTACAGAAGTGGTTGTTGTTGGACAACATCAATGAGATTGACTTCACATGACTGGATGAGTTCAATGACATCACCTTCTCAAACAGATTCTGTGCAAAGAGACTTGAAGACCTTTCTGATTAAAGGCTTCTAACCCTCAACCCCTCAAATTGTTGATACTTCCAGCCTCCCTATTCCATATTTCTTGAATCTTGTAACCTTGTTTCATTGACCCTTTCCCTTTGGGCAAATTTTGTTTTTAAGATATCTATATTTTATTTAGATTTTGCCTTGTCCTTTAATATAAATTACAAAATAGTAAAACCAAGCTAATTTAATTAGCTATTTTGAATATCTATGCTATGAATCAGTATTATGTACATTTTACACTCTAAAATATTATTAATGAAAACAATAGTTTTTGGATTCTCAAATCATTTTTCTTGTTAGTCTATGATTTTATTTTTGGCATCTCAATGCATTGTTGAAATGTTAGTCTACGACTCTGTTATAAAATATTATCTGTTAATAGTTATAAATTTAGAAACAAAAAAAGGGTTTCAACCATCCCTTTATGGTTTCATATTTGATTAATGATTTATAGTAAAAAATTATTCAATTGAAAACTATCCAATGAATGACTAAAAGATGGCTCTCGTGCAGACAATATCGCTGTGCTAGTGGGTATTTGGGGGTTTGAAGGGTGTTGAGTAGGCTAAAAAATTTCTATAGAACCATGGATTGGGGTGTGCTCTGAGGGAGGAGTTTTTAGCTGTGCATGGGGAGGAGTTTCCTGCTTGTTGTTCTCTACTATGCATGGGCAATGGACGGGGTCATGAAGGATTTTCTTTCCTGCAGCTCTATTCTATTTATTGGCATGAAGGAAGGAGGAGTCTAAGTGAAGCACTGAAGTTGGGCAAGATTGGATTAAGGGTGGAGGGTTTTCCTTCCTTATTCTTGGCTATTGCAAATGGCAGATGCTAGGGGGGAGACAGCAATGTTGAGCCCTCACATGGATTTTTGGGTAGCTTTAGGCCCTAGGTATTCAAATCAAGGGATGAAAACTTTTGACAACAATTTGTTCACTCTAAATTATGTGAATGTCAATTTGGGATTATCTAATGGTTTAAGGATTAAGAAGACCAATGGTTTTCTTGAGAGATGTAAGGAGAGGCCAAAACTACTGGTCCCGATTGAAATGATTGCAGATGATGTTGAATACTATTCGCATCATTCCCTACATTGTAAGTTCTTGGGGATGAGGGTATCCTTGCGATTCTTGGAGGTTTGGGCTCGGAGGACTTGGGAACCAGAAGGGGAAATGGAGATAATGTTGCTAGCAAACAATTATTTCATGGTCACTTTCAATTGTATTGTTGACTGCAATAGGGTATTTGAGGGAGGCCCTTATTTCCACAATAAGGTGGGATTGTTTATCAAGCCATGGCATGTTGGCTTTAATCCTACAGAGGAGCTACCTAATCATGTTCTTGTATGGGTCCCCTTACCAAGATTCCCAGTAGAATGTTTTTGAGAGGATGTGTTGCAGCTTTTAGCCTCCATGCTTGGAAAACCTATAGGGACTTCATCACAGACATTGGGAAAAAAGGTAATGACTTTTTCTCGCATTTGTGTTGAAATTGATCTAAGTAGACCTTTACTAGATGCAATAGAGATGTGTGCAAGTTCTTATTCTTAGGTGCAGTAATTGGACTATGAAATGTTACCTTTTTATTGTCACATTTATCAAGAATATGGTCATTTGTAGCGAAGATGCCCAAGGAATAAACCTTCAAAATCTCCTCTATCATAACCTATGAGTAATCCTCCTGAGATAGCTAAAGGGAAGGGCATTTCTCTTGGTGAGGCAGGTGCTTCTGATGGTTTTGTTCCAGTTAGGGCTCGAAATTGGAATAGGGGTCAAAAAAGGTCTTTTAAAGAAAGGCAAGATGATACCTTTAATAGGTTTGAGGTCTTGGATGAGCTTAGCCAATAGGAGTTGAACCCGGGTTTGACTAATTTGGACCATGATCTTGTGGATGTAGCTCAAGAGGATCCTATCATCGACTCTACTATGGATCACCTAGTGGAGGAGTGTAGGCAATTGATTGTTGATCAACAAAAGGGGACTTTCGAGGGGCAAGAACCCTTGGACATTGTTACTATAGTAGACATGGATTCTCCAGCTATTTGGTAGCACATTGGCTCAAGTTTGGCAATGAAGGTTAAGCCACTTCCCAAACTGGGCATTATGCAGAAAGATATCAAAAAGGGTGGGGCAGAGAAGCTTGTTAAATCTAACCAAAAAAAGGACGTGGAAAAGATTAAATTAGCTGGTGAAAATTTAGTGGAGTCGGGGGCAGTTAAACCTCTAGATTCTAATTTTTCAAACCCCTTGAAATGATTGTTTTGTCATGGAATGTGCGGGGCTTGAACAGCGGCCCTAGACAAAAAGCGGTTCATTTGTTAATCAAAAAACAAGGTCCTGATGTCCTCTTTTTGTAGGAAACTAAACTATCTGTAGAGAGTATGCAAGGTCTAAAGCCAAGGTTTTGGAGTAGTAGGGAATGTCAATGCATTGGTGCTTAGGGTGCTTCTGGGGGTTTGTCTTGTTTATGGAATCCTCAAAAAATTTAGCCTCTTTGGTGGATTTCTTCTAAATCCTCTTTGTCCATGATTGGTACTTGCCTTGTGATAGGGGAGGTCATATTGTTGTCCAATATTTATGCTCCTACTAATCTCCAAGGTAAACATGTTTTTTGGTCCTACATCAGGATGATTCAAAGCGTATTGCCCTTTCATCCTTGGATCTTAGCCAAATATTTCAATCCTATTTGTGAGCTGGCTAAGAAGTGGGGTTGTATATGAAGGTTGGAGCCTTTTGCACTACTACTTCAAGACAATATTAATACCCTAAACCTTGTGGATATCAAGCCTAGCAATGGATAGTTCACCTGGAACAATCGGCGAAGTAGAGAGTTTTTTATTGTAGAAAGGTTGGATTGATTCCTAGTTTCTTGTTACTGGATTGGAGGGATGTGGTCATCTTGCTCTGAGATCTTGGAGTGGAGAGGACCGGACCATTGGCCTATTAAATTTTCTATAGAATCAACTCAGGTACTTCAAAAGCCTTCCTTTAGGTTCCAACTTATGTGCCTTTGGGACTCATCTTTGTATGATTTGGTCTCTGATTGGTGGAAGAAAGGTAGACAAGCCTATGGTATTGCAATGTATATTTTTGCTAGGCTTCTTCAATATGTTAAATTTGAGCTCAAACAATGGAATTGTTTCCACTATGGGAATGTCTTACTAGAGAAGGCAAAGGCCCAGGCTGATTTGGATGATATCACAAGAAGGATAAAAGAGGAGGGAGTAACTGATGTTTTGCTTCAAGATGAGGCTCGGGCTATAAAATTGCTTGAAGAATGGGAACTACGAGAGGAAATGTATTGGAAACAGAAGATGCAAATTGAGTGGCTTCAGGAAGGGGACAAAAATACAGCTTTTTTCTTTAACTCTGTGAAAGCTAGGAGACATGGTAACTCTATTGTGGGGTTGGTGAATGATAGGGGAGAGCATCTTTCTTCCTTTCCAGTGATGTTTAGGGAAGCAGTGCAACACTTTGGATCTCTCTTTAGGGAGGACTCGCAAGGGGGGTCTCCTGAGGAAGCACAAGTTCTTACATGTATCCCCTCTCTTGTGATCGAAGATATGAATCAGCAACTCATGAGGGACATCTCGATTAAGGAGTTTGAAGGGGTCATTTTTAGCATGAAGAAGGGGAAGGCACCCAGACCTGATGGTTTCCCAATTGAGTTTTCCCAAGAGTTTTGGGATATCATTAAATTTGATCTCTTGGCTATGGTTCATGAGTCTCAACATAATAAGCAGATGTTAAGGGCTCTAAATGCAACTTTCTTGCTCTTATCCCCAAGGATGAGGGGGCTGAGAGGTTGAGCCAATTTTGATCCATCTCTTTATGCAATTTCATTTATAAAATTATTTCCAAACTTATTGCAGACAGGTTGAAGAAGGGACTTGCTGATTTGATATCCGAGGAGCAAAGTGGTTTTGTTGCAGGTAGGCAAATTCTGGATGGGATTTTTATTGCAACTGAGGTCATCCATTCTATGGCTAGATCAAAAGAAAAAGTGATGTTTATCAAATTGGATATGGCCAAGGCATATGACAAAGCAAGGTGGTCTTTCCTACAGCAGGTTCTTAGTGCCTTTGGCTTTGCAGAGGATTGGATTCAATGGGTTTGGAGTTGTGTTACTTCAGTCTCTTTCTTAGTTCTTATTAATGGGATCCATTCTGAGCTTTTTAGAGCTTCAAGAGGGCTTCACTAGGGAGACCCTCTCTCCCCCTATTTGTTTATTCTTTTGGCAGAAGGCTTGGGGAGATGGATTAAACAAAATGTGGAGTCTAGTTCTATTCAGGGTTGGAGGTGGGGTGGAGCCTTACCCCCGCAGACCCACTTGCAATTTGTAGATGATACTATTTTGATGGGGATGGCTACCATGAGGGAGGCATCCAATATTTTTAGGGTCTTGGATGTGTACTTGGCTGCTTTAGGAAAACAGATTAATGAAGGAAAATTGTCCATCTACTTCTTCAATACTCTGGGCTCTATTCAACAAAGGATTGCTCACACTTTAAGATTTTAGATTAGGAATCTTCCTCTAAAGTATCTTGGCATTCCCATCTCGATAAGTAGGCTCCCCAAGGAGTCATGGCAGGGTATTTTAGATAAATTTTGGGTGAAAGTTAATCACTGGACTCACCATTGGTTATCCTTTGTTGGTCATGTTCAATTGATTAAGTCCATTGTGCAGGCTTTGCCCATTTATAGTTGCATGCTCTAGGTTGCTCCTATGGGCTTTCTCAAGGATCTAGACTCTATGATATGCCAATTTTTATGGGCGGGCAGCTTGGAGACTTCCAAATGGAGTTTGGTTAGATGGAAAGTGGTGTGTAGTCTGAAACAACATGGAGGATTAGGCTTGAGGTAGTCGGCTTTGACAGGTGAGGCATTGGCTGCTAAACTTTATTGGCGATGGTGTAATGAATAGGATAAGATCTAGGCAATGGTTCTCTCTCAGAAGTATTTCCTGAGGATTCCTCAATCCAATATTTCTAGGTATCCACTTGGGGGGAAGGGGTCTATGATTTGGGATACTTTAAATAAATGGGCTAAGCTTATTAAGGATGGATTATTTTGGATTTGCAAGAGTGGGGTGGAGGCCCAATTCTGGTTAGACTTTTGGGATGGATATCCCCCAATCCTTTCCCAATTTCCCAACCTTGCATTTCTTGGCCAACAGTTTTGGGAGGCAGGCTGGTTTCGAGTGAGTGATTTTAAGTCAGATGGGAATGGCTAAATGGAAGTCCCCAGATGAATGGCCTGTTGTTGATTTATAGGAGGAATGTGCTGTGTTACAAAATATCCTCTCCAATAGAAGGTGTTGTTCACTCTGGGAGGATGATGTGCTTGCTTGGTCTCCCAATTCTAAGGGGACTTACACTGTTGCATCTGGGTACAGCAGATTAATGTCTCAGAAGATGATTATGCCTGAAGTGCAATGGTGGAAGAGGGTCTAGGACAAGCTATCTTGGCCAAAATGTAACTGTTTTATTTGGATGTTGGCTTGGAATAAGTTCCTGACCTAGGATAATATTCAGAAGAGAGGATTCCACGACCCTTCTATTTGTATTATGTGTGGGAATAATGAGGAAGATTCTTCCCATTTGTTCTTTCGGTGCTCTTTTGCCCTATAGCTTTGGCATTTTTGGTGGGGAGTTTGGACAACCCCTTGTGTTCATGCTTCCTCCTTGATTGAGTTTTGGCAGGAGATGGGATGCCCCCCTTCTATGGCCCCTTTTCTATAGGAGGTGTGGTCTGTGGGGCCTATCTTCGTATTATGGCATATATGGTTGGAGCATAATTGTAGGATTTTCCATGGAGAGCAGAGGCTAGTGCAACAAATTTGGCAGAGGATATTGGGCATGATTCAAGAGATAATGGAGGTTAAGTGTGATGTGGAATTACCTTTGGGTAAATGAGACACAGAGTTGGTGGCGAGATTTGGGACTTTGAGGTCTTCTTTGGCATTATCTAAAGCTAAGAGAAGGCATCATGAGAAGCACAAAATTGGCAAGGTTGGTAAATGGAAACCTCCCTCCTATGGGGTCTTGAAGATCAATACTGATGGATCTTCAAGGGGTAATTTAGGACCATCTGGGATTGGCTAAATTGGTAGACATGCTATGGGCTCAATGGTTTTTATCTTTTCAATCTATGATGGGATTTAGACCATTAACCTGGTGGAAGGGTTGGCTATTCTTGTTGCTCTTGAGAAAGCTCATGCTCTAGGATGGAGAAGAATAGTTTGTGAATCTAATTCCCAAGTCTTGATAAACATGCTTATTGAGAAGAAAGTGGCTGATGTTAATTGGCAATTGGCTAGGATTGTGCAACAAATTTTTCAGATTAGTTCTTTGATGGAAATAGTGACCTTTGCCCATATTCCAAGGGAGTGGAATAGGGCAGTGGATTGTTTGGTGAGATGGGCTTCTAAGCATGCTGAGGGATGGAGAATTGAGGAATGGGAGTTGGTTCCTCAAGAACTCTATTTGGATTTAAGGAGTATTCTTGATGAGGATAGGATTGGGAATTATGGTAATTGATGGTGTTGGTTGTTTTTATCTCTATTTGGGGTTGTACTTCTATTTCTTCTCGGGACTTTAGATCCTTGATTTCTTAGTATTAGTGCTTTGTAATATTTAATAAATTTTTTACCCTTTTTTTTCAAAAAAAAAAAAAATCCAATGAAAATTTGTAAATTTGTAATATTTATATGTATGTTCTTTAAATTTCAAAACCTATCAAATTCAATAATATATTAATGTAGGGGCCAAGGCCATGCAAGTTAATAGTTATTAGTTATAATAGGTTTAACTATTATTAATTTATTTTAAAATATTAAATAAATAAAATGTAGTTTGTTAAAGTTAAACTTATGATACATGTAACATCATGAATCTTGAATCCTGATCATGTTAGACATATTCAAGACTATCCTAAGTTACTAAGAGGGGCGGGATGAATCAATAACTTCTTAAACTTTAACAATTTCAATTATTAATCCAATAATTCAATTAGTAATCTAATCTAATTGCATGCATGAGAAACTAAAAACATAAAAGCATCCATAACACTTTGACACAAAGATTTGGTGACCTAGAAACCTTTCAAATAAAAAGTAAAACTAGGATGAGGATGATACCCACAAACTTTAGTAATGTAGCATAAAGTTGGCTAGTTAAAGCTTACGTTGATCTCTTCTGATGATCTTCCCTATTAGGAGCAATTAGGACTACTAGGTCCACCTTGTGAGAGGATTTTACAAACATGCAATGAAGTATGTACTCAGTAAAGAGATTTATTAAAGACTATTAGGTCTACCTTGTTAAAGTATTTAATTGTTTCACCTATTTGGATGAAGTAGTAGTAGATCTCTACTTTGCAACTAGGTTTGTTGAAAGAGATTCCTTTATGTACTAATCACCTTTCTATGATAGATATGTCTTTGTTGCTCCTTATGTTGCTATGGCCTTTACAATTTTCTCTTTTTCTACTACATTTATAACTTGCATTTTCACATACACATCCACATTACATTGATATGGTATAATGCATTACAATATATGCTAATCCAAATTACATAATCACAAAGTTTGCCATGATACAAGTTAACACAAATATTACAAGTCAGCCCACATGAAGACACGTGAGTTCTGAAGACTAACTTGGTGAGGTTCTAATACTTGGCATTCATTGTCAATGCTCATCATCATCATGCACTCAGTAGATGTAGAAGCTTAGTCCATACTAATCACTTTCAAGTAGTCTTGAACTCAGTTTGGACTAGTGACTCAGTAGATATTGTGCAACTTGGCAAACACTGAATCACTTGGTTAGCATAGAGTAGCTCAGTTAACACTGGCTTCGTATCACATGAACTATGAACTTGGAACTTGATAAGCATTGCAATGATCGGTAACCACTAGGATTTGTAACAACTGAAATGCTTGGCAAACACTATAAACTGTTCAATAAGCTCGGTAGCTATACATAATATGAATAAGTGTGTGTCACTAATAACAAACTTGACTGATATTTCAACAATCTCCCCCTTTGGCATTAGTGACAAAATCACTTATTAGCCAAAATTGAATAACTTGTATTCATCACCATGTGATACTAGCTCAATATAGTATACTATATTTTTTGAGATTTTTCAAAATTTATTTTGTAAGGTATATACAGTATACTATACATCTTTTGCTATATATAGCATGTCTCACTAATGATTTCACACTTGTTACAAGTTCTCCCCCATAGCATATTTGTCCCCCATACTGTCTTTTGTCTTTCTCCTTATACTATGTGTCTCTCCCCCTTTTTGACAGTAATGCCAAAGATTTATTCTAACTTGTTTACATAGAAACACCAAAATGGGATAAGAATTCAGAATTTATCTTGAGAATAATTGCCAAGGTTTTCTCCCAACTTTCTTGCAGGACCTTGCATGTATGAAGTGTAATTTGTACCTCTGCTAATAGTTCAATCATATGGTCCGTAATAGAGAAGTGATTATCATGGATTAGAGTTTTTGAATATACAATATGTTTTTGCATTACATCCATGTTTGGAAGGTTTATATTTTTTATGTCAATTAATGTTGATCTAATCCTTGCTTCTTCTCTTAGCAATTTAGCTTGCATCTCTAAGAAAAATCTAATTTTCTTGAAATGTGCAAAGCTTGAAGTAGGGTCAAGTTCTAGCTATTGGGCACTAGCCTTTAGATCTATATATACGTTGGACAATTTTTCCTTTATTTCCTTTGTAAACTTAGAGACAACACATAGTTTCTCAAAAAGTGATGACACATTTGAATAGGACATTTCAAGATTGACCAAAATTGTAGAAAGCTCTACTTGATGAATGGCTATTTGTTGAGCAATGTTCTCCAACACTTTATTATTAAATTTTTTTTTTAGCCTTTTCCACTAGCTTATCTTGTCCATCAGTGTCCTCATTGAATTTCTAGACTGTTCTACTAACTGATACAAAATAGCTTGAGAAGAATTAATCTCAATTCCTATTGCCTCTATAAAAATGTTCTTGGTATCTTCAATTATCTTATAGTCTTTATCTCTCTCTCCTCTTAGTCTTTGTTGTTTACCCTTTTTCTACAGGACTTGACCAAATGTCTACATTTGGTCTAGAGTAAGCTTGTAAATATCCCAATTAGGGATTACTATTTCCTCATCTAAATCAATGTATTCCTCTATCTCCTTTCCTTTCCCCAAAAATTTTGTGCTTGGTTGAACCTTAGGCTCAACTATCCTTGCATTTATTGCTTTTGTATTTGGAATGGAAACAATGGTAGACATACTTGGGCTTGCAACAAAAATCGATACTATACTGACTAAGGGAATACTTATATAAATACTTGAAGACAAAATTGATGAAGCCAAAATTGTAGTACCCAACACTAAAGTAGTCAAAGTTGGTGTGCTTACCACTGCTCTACTCAAAACTAAAGTAGCCAGTGTATCCATAGTTGATGATGCCAACTTGGTTGATGAAGAAGGAGTCTATAGCTCAGTAGATGAAGTAGAAATTACTTTTATCAATGATGTGTTGAGATAAGTAAGGGCAAAGAGTGATTGGAAATTTAATATATCACTAGCGGTCACAATCAAAATTGTTGAAGTTATCTCCATACTTGATGTGGTCAATGGTTTTCTCTGGGAGTGAGGAAGAGAGGCAATGACTACTGCAGCTATTTTGACTAGGTTAGTTTCCTCATCATCTTGCTTTTCTTCTTCAGTAGCCTCTTGCTCCTTGTATTCTTCATAATCAACTGTAACAAAATGAGTTGATCCTTCATCATCCTCTTCATCCTTGTCTTCATCATCATCATCATCATCATCATCCTTTTACTTCAACTAGAAATTCACTTGGTTTGTGAAGATGATAGACATTTTTCCAAGTATTTGTCTCATTCTTCACAACATGCTCAATAACTTTCATTAAAATCAAACAAGTATTGAATTTGAGAGTCATCTTATCTTCATTTTTCTTCAGTGACTCTTTTACCTCTGCATCTGATATGATCAATAATAGTTGTCTCAAGTTTTGTGCATATATGTCTTTGACTAATTGTTTGGCATGTTCCCATCTTGACATGATTTTGCCCAATAAGACACTGGGGATCTGAGAAGCTAGCTAGTTAGGCGAGTACTTCCATTGTCCCATTTTATCCATGACCAAATCTTCTATTTGTTTTTGTTCAACCTCAGTCCTAGTCTCATATTTCAATGCCTTGAAGTGTGTTATACTAGCTCCATCTTTTAATTCCTTTAGCCTATCCTAGAAGGTGGGTGGAGGTCTACTAAATAGAATGTCACCTCCTTTCTTATCAGCTTTCTTTCATGACATCCTTATGAAGACTACAGTGGATGGCTTTGGTGGCTTGGTGATGATCACCTTGCCCTTTTTCTTCAAATGTTCTTCTTTCTTAGATTCTTACTCATCCTCTGCTTCCTATACATCCTCATCTTTTCCCTTAGTTAACAAGAGAGGTACACTTGATTTCAAGTTTTCTATCCTTCTCTTTCCTTTGTTGACCACCTGAGGGAGCTTTATTTCAAGTTCAATCTTGACCTTTGCTTCATCATACTTTCTAAATTAAGAGGCCTTGGGATCGACTAGTTCATTGACAAGAGCTTCAATAATGTCTTTTGTTTCATCAATATTCACCTCATAACCAAGAGGTTTCACCCATGCAATTCTAGGCCTAACTGCTTGGATATACACCTTATCATTGTCAGCCATGAAGGATACAACATCCTTATAGTCTTCAACTAACTTCTTTGAAATCCTGAACCTATTTGTTCATTTTCTCCTTGAATGCATCAAAGTAGTTGTCTATGATACTACTGTAGTTCTCACCCATTTTGGCAATATACTAATTTATTTGGTAGAGCATAGGCACATCTTTTCTCCAAACTATAGTCCCTTTAGAAGGGAAGAATTTATGTACATAAAAGAATAGGTAGGTTAACAACGAACCAAACTTGTACAGGTTGTTCTTTGATGTTATTATGCTTTTCATATTTTTGTTGAACTGTCTCAACAATAGGTTGGAAAAGTCATATGAAAAGTTGTTCTTAACCACCTTGTATGCCAAATCCACTACTTCACATGACACACTATTTAGTTGGCTTGAACTATATATCTTGTGTGTAATGACATGAATTTCAAATTTTAATTATGCATCAGTGACACTGCTGATTTTCATTTCTCTTCCATCCCATTTAATTAGGGTTTTCTTCTCCAACTCTACCTGACCTTGGGTTTTTGTAGTTTTGGCTTTAGCTAGCATAGGGAGGCCAGTGATTTGATGAATCATCTTCTTTGTTATCAAAATTGGTTGTTCTAACCACAACTACCTGTTATGCACCCGGTTGAGGATAAACCTAATCCATTTGATTTAAAATTCTTGGAGCATATGTGGGATATGTGTCAACCCTTTGGTTTCTAGATGTTGATGTATAATTTTAAGGCTCTATTCACACATAGCTAACCTAATGCATCATCCATTTTTAGTGAACCAATTTCTTGAATAACACATTTGAAATTAGTAGAAATGTCATTGATAAGAAGTACCTTAGGATGAATTTGGGATTGAGCTCTACTTGGATCTAGGGTTTTAGCAATCGCAAGAGTGAGCTTGAAATCTAGTGCCTTCCATTCAACTCCATGAACCAACATGTCAGATCCTCGCTTAACCTTACTACTGCTAGATGTCATTTTTGCTTGGTAGATTGAGAGAACTTTGAAAAAAAATTTACTAGAAATTCACTCAAATTACTTTGATCACACTAAAAATTGCTCTTTGTAATAGTACTTGAAAATTCATGGTAAGAAATGAATTTGACTCTGTGCCTTTTGATAAGATTTTGCCATTAATGCTCAGTACAAAAGTAGATATATTGACAGATTGTCATCCACTACATGGAATTGAATACTTGGTGACATCTTTATGACTCAGTATGTGTCTTTACTACTCTTGACCTTACTCGTAGTCTATGACCTGACCTTACATGGTAGAGAAGGTAACTTGGTAATAATTGATACCGATCTTGCTTAGTGATCCCTTTGTATCCTAAATACAAATTTGGATCTTTGTCACCTTTCAACTAGAACTAATTGAGATGTCTTCTTTGAGAACTTAATTGGAAATGGTAGAGTCACCCAATTCTTGAGTGACTTGACCATCATTGCTTAGACCAGTATCCTTAGTAGACTTAGGAATCCATCGCTGCCTCATTTTCTTTCAAAAACTATTAGCCTTTTCCTTCTTTTCATCTTCAATTCTACTAGTATTCATACAATTCTTGGCAAGATGAACAAATTTTGTACAAATGAAACATCTTTTGGTAGTATCTATTTTCCTCGTATGATGTTTAACACAATTCATACCAATGTGTCCAAATGAGCCACAATAATGACATCTACACCAGGTATTATAGTCCCAACCAAATATTTCCTTCACAATTTTATCTATAGGATTCAATGTCTTGGTTTTACATTCTAATTCCTTTTGTCCATGTTTCTTACATTTATGATAATTGCCTTCAGATCTTAGTTTCTCTTTGCATTCATTAGCCTTATGACCATGTTGATTGAAATTGTAGCATTTTCCATTGAATTTTTCTTTCTCATTGCTCCAACATTTGTTTGATGTATGACCTATCTTACCACAGTGATTGCAAGTAGGTCTTTGATTCTTTTGAGCACCTTGTTTGGAGCATTTACCTTCTTCTTTGTATCCAATTAATACTTTCCCTTTTTGTCTATAGAGATTCTTGTCATTTAATTGATTCATGTTTGCTTGAGATTTCGTCCTCCTTTCATTGAGTTGCCTTTCAAAATTTAGATCATTCTACAATCTTTCATTCTTTGATCTTAGGTTCATGATTTCTTCATTTGCATTAGTGAGCTGATTAATGAAGTCAGTCTGATAGAGGGATAGATGTTGAATCTCATTATCTTTTCCTTCCATTTTTGCTTTTGTTTTATTTTTTCTCTTGCATAATTTCACATAACCTCACTAACTAGATTTCTTTCTCTCTTCTTAGTTTCCTTACTTCTTCTTGTAGTGAACCATTCTTCTCTAGGAACTCCTTGATTGCACATTTGCTTCATTTGAATTGTGAATGTCTTCAATTCTTTTTTCAATGTAGAGATGATCATTCATTTGATTAGAGAAAGTTGCTCCTTAGCTTTCTTGAGTTGGGAAATGGCCATTTCTAGATCCAAATTTCATTGTCAATGGCTTTGTCAAGTCTAAATATCTCCATATCCTTGATCTTTGCTCAAGTTGTTAAACTTTCTCCTAAGAACTACAACCCTCTAATACCAATTTTTGGAAATATTCAAGACTATGCTAAGTTACAAAGAGGGGAGGGGTGAATCAGTAACTTCTAAAACTTTAACAATTTTAATTCTTAATCCAAATCCAATTAGTAATCTAATCTAATTGTATGCATGAGAAACTAAAAATATGAAAGCATCCATAACACTTTGACACAAAGATTTGGTGACCCTGAAACATTCAAAATAGAAAGTAAAACTGGGGTGGGGATGATACCCACAAACTTTAGTATTGTAGCATAAAGTTGGTCTATTAAGGCTTACATTGATCACTTCTTATGATCTACCCTATTAGGAGCAATTAGGACTACTAGGTCCACCTTGTAAGAGGATTTTACAAATGTACAATGAAGTATACACTTGGTAAAGAGATTTATGAAAGACTTTTAGGTCTACCTTGTTAAAGGATTTGACTAGTTCACCTGTTAGGATGAAGTAGTAATAGACCTTTGATTTACAACTAGGTTTGTTAAAAGAGATTCCTTTGTGTACTGATCACCATTCTATGATAGATATGTCTCTACTACTCCTTATGTTATTATGTCCTTTACAATTTTTTTTTTGGTTACATTCATAACTTGCACTTCGCATACACATTCACATTACATTGATATGGTATAATGCATTACATATATTACCAATCCAAATTACATAATCACAAAGTTGGCCATGATACAAGTTAACACAAATATTACAAAATCGATCCACATGAAGACACATGGGTTCTGAAGACTGATTTGGTGAGGCTTTGATACTTGTCAATGGTTGGCATTGTCATGCACTCGGTAGACATAGAAGGTTGGTTCATACTAATCACTTTCAAGTAGTCTTGAACTCAGTCTGCACTGGTGGCTTAGTAGATATTGTGCTTGACAAACACTAAATCACTTGGTTAGCATAGAGTAGCTTGGTTAATACTGGCTTTGCATCACACGTACTACAAACTTAGTAAGTATTACAATGCTCAGTAACCACTGATAAACTTAGCATATATTGAAATGTGCAGTTTCAACTATTGAACTTTACATTAACTAAATCTGCTCAGTAACCACTAGGATTTGTCCAAACGACTCAATAGCAGTTGTAGAGCTTGGTAACAACTGAAGTGCTTGGCAAACACTGTAAATTTTTCAATAAGTTCGGTAACTATACACAATCTAAATAAGTGTGTGTCACTAATAACAAACTTGATTGATATGTCAATAGATCAATGATCATGCAATTTAAATTTTATAAATAATATTGAAATTTGATTTGAAAATAAAAGGTTCAAATTATTACTTATATATAAATGTTCATAGAAAATATTGAATATTAATTTATTTATACATTTCTTCCTATTTTAAAATGTAAGTTTATTTAAATATCATGGTCATCATATATTTTTAACTTTTTATCATATTTTGAATTAAATAAAAAATGCCATAGTTATTTAAATTTAAAATAAGTTATCGCACAACTCATTAAAGTAGTGCACCTAGTGAGATGTGTTCAAAAAATGACTTTTTAAACATTCGACCAAAGCTTAATCTAAAAATATCTAATAATTAAATGTAAAATTATTATTTGTTGTTAATAGAATATTATATAACTATATGAAATGTAACACATATGTAACTTAAATGGACCAAATAGTTATTATTAATCATAAATATTTGTTATATATAACTTTTATGTATAACACAAAATGACAAATGCTTCAACAAATTTTTTATATCTATTGTTATAAAAATAACACATTACTATATAAAATACAACCTATAAGAAACACAAAGGGACCATTTGTTCAACACTAAAAGTTTTTGACAAATTCACACATTTCATAAGTAAATAAAAAACATTTATTAGTATTCACCTTTTATATTTGTGAGACATATTATTGATATGTTTTACTCTATGCATATACATTGCTACCCCAATAGTTGTACACATAAGAGTAGTATTTGTACACTAAGATATCAATGTTTATTTAATTGAGCATACTATGTTTTGAGTGACACACATATATGAAATAGCTATGATATTTTAATTTTTATTTGAGACAAAAAGTTATTTATTTCACTCATTAATAAATTCATATATTTATTTTTTCTATAAAATTTATAAGTTTTCATGTGTTCAAATATTGGTATTTTTTTATCAACGTTTGGATTTTTTTATATGTACAAATAGTTCAATTAATTGTACAATATATATTATAATAGTAAAAATGTCTCGAATTAGACTCTATGTTCACGATAGGGTGATCATAATTAGTTTGTGTTGTACACTATAGAACTATAGACATCGACCTTTTTTAACTATTGATTAAACTATTAAACATCAACCAATCAATTTTCATTTTTTTCTTCTACATGTCAAATTTTAATATTGATAAAGTAAAATGCACAATTTTTAAGTTTTGTAATTTCTAAAACTATTTATCTTTAATTTGATTGGTTAAAACAAATGGAGCGATAAAAGCATATTTGAAGGAAAACTAAAAGATTATAACCTTAACAAAGTTAAATAAAATTTTGATAATTTATGTGTCAATTTTTTATTTCATACCAATCTTGTCACCTAACTTTTTTTCATTATGAAATATTTTTAATAACGAAGAATAGTTTATAAACAATTATTACATGCACATTTTCAATATATATTAATAATTTATAGATAATTAAATTATATGACATTTTAATTTTGAAACTAATTAATAAATATGAATAAAAATATAGTATTTGTAATTATATTTTTAAATTTGAATTATTTTATTTAAATTAAACTATTGTCATTATTATTTCATATCTTGCATCAATTTTATTTTATAAAATTTAATATATCTTTATTGAATTTTTCATATCATTTTTACAATAAAAATTTTATGATAGAAAAGAAAATCCTTTATTTATATTATATTGTAACTATAATAAATATATATATATATATATATATATATATATATATATATATATATATATATATATATATATATATATAATTAATTAACATCATGATTTTGACATGCTTAAACTTAAAAATAAAATAATAATAATAATTAATAGAAATTTATTTAACAATATTTATTTCAATATTTTTCTCTATATTAATTAATATGCTATTTAAATTCTTTTCATGCTAATATTTTTTTTAAATCAAAATTTTTACTAATTCTATTAATTTTTTTGGCATGAACTTATTTGTTATGCAACCTTGTTTTAATAATTAATATTAGTTATGTAAAAGGTTGAACAATTCACAATTTGATCTAGACTATTCAATGAACGATAAATCAATGACTGCAGCTCTATTTCGGGCCAAATTTTAAAAGATTGAAGTTAAATTCTATTTTTACCCAAAATTAGTACATGTGTAGTTGGAGATTCTTTCTTATAAGTTATATTTATGTCCAACTCCTAACTCTTGACTGTTGACTAAAAGAAAGATTGACAACCTGATATGAATTTTGGGCCCATTTGGGTAATGCTTTCCCATGTGCCTAGATTCATTTCAGAATTGTGACATGTGTCCGGTCATTGCAAAGGTCAATTAATTGTCAAGACTCAGTTAATATTAATAATAGTTATGTTTAGTCTTTTAAAAATTGATTACTTAATCTCGATTCAATGATGTTGTGATTGTTAAGTAAAAGATAGATCAATGGCTCAGGATGAATTTTGGGTAAATTTTGAAAATGCTACCTTTGTTATCAAGAAACATCTGTAATCATGACAAGTGTCACTATTCTAGATGACTGTTGACAATAGCAATAGCATTCCACAAATTGACCCAAAAATCATATTGATTATTAAGTTTGATTTTTATTAATTTATTTATTTAAAATGAACAAATTTCAAAATTCAAATGTATATTAATGTAATAAATTTTTATTATTTATTATTGTAGTTATGTACATTATTGAGTCTTTATGTCATTTACATGTACTCTTTGTACATAGTATTAGTAAAGTATCTAAAATCATTAATTACTTAATACTTATGTTTTAACTTTTAACTATTAACCTTTTATGTTTTTAGAGTATAAGTTTAGAGTTCTCCAAGTCTAGAGTCTGATATGATAGGGTTTTCAAATTTCAACTTTTCAAAGACTAACTGAATTTCATTTTGTGTTCTAAAAACTAAATGTGTGAAACTTGAGTATTACAGGACAACACCAATTATCTAAATATATGCTAGCATCAATATTGTTGAATCTCAATTCTTGATTCTAGGTATTTAAATTTTTTTAACTTTTTTTTAGTGCAATTTGCAGCAATAGAAATCTTGATCCTTATTATTTTATGTTTACACTTTACAATTTTTTAAATATGGCTTGAACAAGAATTTTTTGTAATAACCAATAGCAAGCATGGGCAAAACAAAGTCAAAAACCTCCAATATGAGTGCAAGCATAAAGGAAAAGAAAGACATTATAGAACTTAGGCTAGTGCTACAAACCCCAGGTTTTACTGATGAACGTCATGATATTTTTTATCCTATTATCTATGGAGATTTGGGAATCATGGTAATTAGACATTCATTGTTTAATAAGTGGAAAGATGCACAAAAGGGAAGAAATTATTACAAGTATAACAATAATATTCATGCACATACAAGTAAACTAGCTACTTTGGTTACTAGATTAGCAAACTTCGTTGTACCCAAAGTATTCCCTTGCCCTAAAATTGTAATACTATATGCACTCAGAATTATGATGAAAATAGAAAGGCAACTGTAAACCAAAACACTCAAGAAATTTTTTTATCCATAACTGAGAGTGAATTTTTCACTCTATTAGACCTAGGACTAGGGTTTAAACCAAAAAGCTTTAACGAGTGAATTGACTTGGATAAACTAGCACAGGCTTATGACAAATTGGAAAGAGTTTTTCAAGATTCATATATTAAGAGTTTAATAAAATTAGAGTCATCTACTAGCATTGTTGTTACACCGGGCATAGACCATAAGCCTCCTTATCAGTATGATATTTTTGTGTCATGGGTTCAAAATACTATTTCTTTGTTATCATTTTGTCTAGGATTGGACAATAATAAGGAAGTGGGAGTCAGTGTTCTTGAAATGATTTATAATATCCATTGTCAAGGTTAGTTAGTTGAGAAGGTATATGTAAGATATAATTTTGTTCAATAAATTGTTGAATCTATGCAACAATAATTAATAATGATTAAACAAAGTGCAACTATAGGAAAGACGAAGACATTTAGGTTCATAAGTTACTTGTGCTATCTTCTTTTAACAAAGCATTGCCCAATATTTGAGACAGAGAATAGCAAGCTTGATATTGAGGTCTATAAGTTTGATGAGAAAATCCAAAAGAAATCAGAGACTCCAAGTCTATTATATGAGTGGACACGTAAGATGAGGATGACTACTGACAATAATAACTACAACCATTTTGTGGACTTCTTTTTGGCACCTATTAACAAAAAAATCAAAGGCATTTCAATTCCTAGATTTTCTATGTCTTGTAAAGATTACATTCATCTAGGAAGTCAAATTCAATTGGATGATTGGTTCTTCATGGAAGAGTACATTGTCTTAAGGTTTTATGGTTCAATGGTTGAACCAATGCAAACTTCCAATGCATGTTACAAAAAGGTTTTTTGCACTGGAATATGTATGGTAGATGGAGAGCATAGATGAATGTTTCATTGGACAACAAAAGAAAATGATATTTCCTTACTTTCCTTTCACAATTGGAGGCCTCATATTTGAGAGAAAGGCTTTCAAAGTGGCAAAAGAATTGGTAACTTTTTTTGGCTTTGATTTTGTCAATCACTGGAATTATAATTCATTAAACATTTTAAAAATAAGACTAATTTCCAATGGGAATTCTATGAGAAAATATCAACATCAAGAGATGTCATTGATAGAAAAGTTAAAAAACAAGGATTTGTGGGATGAGGTTAAGAAAGAGATGGAGAAACATGCAATAGAGAATAATATTTCAATGCAAGAATTGTCATCCCAAACTATGACATTGCACATATTAGAGTCATACTAATCAAAGCCTCTGACATACTTAAATTTTTGCAAGAAAGATCTCAACCTTCTAAGAGGTCTATGTTGAAAGCAATTAAAGAGGCATGCGCATCTGAATTGTGGTGTCAAACCAAGATGACTAATTTTTGGAAAATGAGAAAAAAAATTGGGTAAACTAAAGACATCAGTAGGTTTTGAGAAAATTTAGGAGGATGAACTTTTCAATGATTATTGGAATAAAGAGCATCCAACTATACTATATGATTTTGGCAGTTATAGTGATCGTGATATTCAAAGATAGAAGGACCTCGAGTCTGATGGAGACATTCAAGGTATTCAAGATTTTAGATCAACCAAAGGCAAATATATTTTTAATCTTCAAATGAGTGGTTCTACTAAAAAAAAATATAGTAAAGGGAAAACTATAATACAAAAAATGGGTTATGTAGGTATAGGGTGCATTGGTGCAAGTGGTGAAGGGATTTAAAATCTAGTTCCAATTCAAACCGACCCAAAAGAGGAAGTAAACCAATCATTAGAATTTTTTATAAGATTGAAGATGATTCATCTAGAAAGGGAAAAAAACATTATACTTCTACTTCTAAAGGTCATCCCAACACATTATTTGTTAAATCTTCAAATCCAATTGTAGTTGATCCCCATTAGCACTAGCATTGGCACTAGCATGGATGAACCTTATGCAAAAAAGAAAAATGTTATGAAAATTACACCACAAGAAATATCAGTGGTTACTTCACCAATGTATGCACCAGTAGCTTCTTAACAAAACCCTAAAAATAGTCCTAAAACACTAGAATTTGGAATGAGTCATCTTTAGTATTTTGGCAATCCTCAAAATACAATTGTAGGTAGAGTAAGTTTAATTGGGGTTGGAGGAGCATACAACAATACAACTAATAATTCATCTTTCAAACACTCAATTGTGTCAGCAAACCTAGATTTCAGTTTGAAGGAGTTTGCATCAAAGTTTGATCAAACAGGCAAAAGAAATAGGCAAATTATGAAGACATTGAAAAGTGATGCGGTTGGTTATTGTTAGGGATCTACTAATAGTATATTTCCAACATATGATCCAAACAATGAAATGATGAACTTCATGGGTGTTATGCCCCTAGCTAGAGATAATAATCCACCAAAAATGTAATAAATTATAATGATGTACAAGTTACCAGTCTTCAAATGGATTTCTCAAAAGTGAAATTGACAAAATCAATATATCAAAAGAGAGCAAGTCTACTATACACTTATGAAAGCGGAGAAGGAAAACAAAAGGCTTACAAAGAAAATAGAAAAGTTACAAGTAGACCTTGAAAATGTGAAGGCCAAGGAGAAAGAAACAAACAATAGGTTCAAAGAATTGCAAAATAGGATGAAGAATTCTTCTCCTATAGAGACAATTGTCCAACAAGAAAAGATGAATGAACAACTAAAAAAATTGACTAAAGAATTGGATGAGTGCAAAAAAAGAATTCAGCATGAAAAATCCTCTACTACATAGTTGTTCAAATCTTTAGAGAGTAGTGCATGGGTCAACAATAAATTGAAAACTAACCTAGATCTATTGTCAAGGAAAATAATAATTTGAAGATTAAATTGGAAAATGAAAACAAAAAAGAGGAGTTTAAGGTGAGGATAATTGATAATTTGTAGAAGGAATTGGGGAATTAGAAGAAAAAAAAGGAGTCTAGTGTAAACACAATCCACAATTTAAAGAAACAATTGGAGAATATGAAGAAAAAAGAGGATTCAACTGCAAAAAAAATCCTTAATTTGAAGAAGGAATTGGAGAATGCAAAGAAAATGGAGTCTAGTGCTATTGCAAACAGTAACACAATCCACCATATGAAGAAGGAATTGGAGAATACAAAGAAAAAAGAGGAGTCAATTGCAAAGAAAATCCTAGATTTGAAGAAGGAATTGAAGAATGCAAAGAAAGAGGAGTTTACCCAAACACTCCATAATTTGAAGAAAGAAGTGGACAATGCGAAGAAAAAGGAGGAGTTCACTGCGAAGACAATCCATAATTTGAAAAGGTAATTCAAGGATGAGAAGAAAAAATAGGTAACTAAGGCAAAGACAATCCAATATTTGAAGAAGAAATTGGAGGATGAGAGAAAGAGAGCAACTAAATGGCAAGGGCAACTAGAGGAAATATAGAAAAAGAGTGAAATAGAGATGTCTAAAATGAAGAAAAAGATGGAGAATGTAATTGTAGAAAATATAATGAAATCTTCCAAAGACCATCATGTCAAAGATACTATAATAATTGTTGGTCTCAGATTGGTTTTGAAAATTGAGTGTCAACACACTTAACTAATTTTTAAGTTGATGTCGAATATAATATAGAAGCCGAGCTACAATGTGTGCCAAGCTAGAGATTCAATAGGTGCTGAGTGAACTTCAAGTGCTAAGAGAAGTTCAAGTGCTAAGTGATGAGTTATGTTGAGTCACTATAGGTGCTGAGAAAAGTATAGATGCTGAGAAAAACAGAATTATTATAGGAGCCGAGTGACACAGAATTCCTATATGTGTCGAGCATTAGCAATTAGTAAGTGCCAAGTAATACAGAATCAACATAAGAGTTAGTGTCTTCAAAAAATCAAATGTAAACCATTTTTTAGCTAACTCAAGATGAATCTCAAAGGATCTTGAAGATAAGATCGAATCTTTTGCATTACCTATGTAATCAACATACAACCAATAAGAAAAATGGAGAAATCATCCAACCAATAGGAAAAGTGAATGAATTGAGTGGAAAATGAAGAATGAATATTGATCATATATTCATACCTAACCCTATGTCTTTGAAGTCTTTAAAAGGAGGATGAAACCCCATTGTATGTATGCATGAGTAAGAGTTTATGGGAGAATTCTAGGGAAGTGCAGTGAGGTGTAAAAATTTAGAAAGAATAAAATAGCATTGCAGAATTTAGTTGATCAAGAATAGAGTTTTAGAATTTTGAAGAGAGACATATCAGATCAAGTAAGGATCAGAATAGAAAGAGCAGAGTGAGGATCTAGAATCAACAACTAAAAATTGTAAGTCATCAAGTCAAGAGTTTCTAAAACTCTCTAGCAATTTTATTAGAAATGAAAATCCTATGATGATAGGTTGGTTTAATAGCCATGTTGTAAGCCTTTCAATAAGGTGCTAAATCCTTTAACAAGGTAACATTTGAAGTGAATTTTTGTAAATCATTTAACCAGGTCACTTTTAACAAGGTGTAAAGTCTTTAACAGGATAGGCCTTTCATAGGGTAGACCATTGGAAGTTGTCAAACTTTGTAACCTTAAATAATTACATATTGATGCAGTGATACTTTGTGGGTGTCATCCCCACCCCAGTTTTACCTTCTCATTTTGGAGGGTTTCTAAGTTACCAAAATCTTGTGTTATCTATTTTCATGCATTTCCTTACTTTCATGTTTATTAGATGAATTAGATACATGTGAATAATTTCAGCTAAAAGGTTAAGGTTAGTTACTTCTTTTTCCACCCCACTCTTAGAAGTAAATCTTCCCACCTATAGATTCTAACAATTCATATCAAACCCAAGTTATCACAAGGAGGAGCCTTACAACTTGGAGAAAAGATTTGGAAATGGAAGTCTAGAAACTTGGGAAGATCATAAAGAATCAGGTAATTGATGTACAACTTTCTCTACACACTTTGGAAGAAGCTAAAGAAGAACTGAGAAAATCCTTAAAGAGAAGAAGACAGATTACCATAGCTGAGAATGATACACAATACAAGGAGATTGACACCTCAAAACTATTTGCAAATGGAGATTCCAAAGAGTTTGATGTAGCAATAGCATACCTAATGGAGAAGAATAGAGCATAGGTAGAAGAAATTAGAACACTCAATCTTGAACAAGAATCACAAGCCATAATGCTCTATGAGGTGATTGAATAGAAGAAAAGAGCCATTGAAGATAAGTCTATGCTAGATGAAGACAAAAGAAACCCTACCAATAGACTGGAAGAAAATTCACTTGAGCTTACAAGAATTTCAAACATGCAGCTAGACACCCTAAGTCAGATGATGAATGCAAATCATGAACTAAATATCAAGGACATTGAGATCTCTACATTGAAGATGAAAAATGAACAACTAAAAAATAACCTGAAAAGAGAGAAGGAGATTGCAAAGAGCTTCAAAAAACCCAATGAGGCCATCAAGTACTTTGAGTAGCTACTAAAATCACCAAGGGCTAGCAATGATACTTCAGGATTACGATACACCAGCACTAAACAAGGAGAGTCATCCAAGACTACAGAAGAAAGGAGTAACAAAGGTAAGAACACTAAACTGACTTCTCATTTATATGGTAAAAAAGGACATACCTCTAATGTATGTAGGAGCAAGCATGCTCATCAGCATGACAAACCTACGAATGTGAGTCACTGTCATAAGTGCAACAAGCAAGGACATCAAACACATGACTACAAGACTAGGACTATCAAAACACTAAGATTTGAAGGTCACTACTACAATTGCAAAAAGTATGGACATAGAGCTTTTGAGTGCAGATCAAAGCCTATGTGGACACCTAATTAGCCAACAAGAGGAAATAACTATGGACATCACTAAAATTGGGACTACAACACTAGGTATAGCTATCATTACTATCAGCAATATGGACACATTCCTAAAAATTGCATACAAACACATTTTGGTGGAAACTACAACAGATGGTTGAATCAAACCACATGTTTCAGTTGTTTGAAGACTAGACATATCAGTAGGAATTTGCCAACAAGGTCAAAGGCACCCAATTCAAAGAACAACAAAGGTAAAGAGAAGGTAGATGTTAAACACATCAAAGGAGAAATGAATAAGACATGGAAGAAGAAAGATAAGAGTATCACAAAAAATGAAGGGATCACTTCACCTTAAAGGTCAAGTGGTCACACTTCAACAAACTAAGTACAAGAAGGCATGTGGAACTGATATACAAAGCTTTATCATATATCAGTTCCTAAATAAGCAAGTATTGAAAAGAAGAGATCAACATGAATAGCAATGCAAAGATAAAATTTCAAGATTTCATAAGTGTTGTTGAGTTTCCCTCAAATGCTGAGTAAAATCTTAGTACAAGCCGAGTTGACTGTCAAAATCAGTAGAAGCCAAATGATTAGTTGTAGCCAAGTTGGTAGTGAAAGCTGAGTAAAGAGAAATTTTAGTTGAAGTCAAGTGAGGGATACTTTTATGGATGTCGAGTGGTGAAAAGACAATGGAAGCCGAGTAATGTAGAAATGCTTAAGAAGCCAAGTGGATAGCTGTAAATGCACGAAGCATTAAATGCAATGAAAATAGAGTATATAATCACATTTTTGAATCATTTTTATTCATTACAAACAAAGATCAAAGATGAAGAAGAGTGTAGAATTACTTCAAAGTAGAGAATCTAGCATTTGAGCCGATTTCAATAGGGATCCAACACAATTTCATTGAATTTGAGGTATTTACATTTGTGTTGAGTTATGTAGTTTCATATTTTCTTTGTGTTCAAACCCTAGGTTGCACAAATGGCATCTAGTCTAGGAAAACACAAGAGAAAGAGCCATTTAAGGTTCAACTAGTGTCCAATGAAGTTAAAAAACCTAATTTCTAGCCAATCTTTGAAGTGGCATACAAAAAAGACCCTATCGGAGCCCTATCTATCATACCCCCTAAGGTAGTTATGGTTCAAGATGTTAGGAGATGTTACAAATATAAAATTAGAGCCATAGGAGTTATGGAGATGAGGGAAGCCTATGCGAGATTATGTGAAAATGGAGTTTTGAAGGAAGAGTATCAAATCATTGAGAAGAGAGGTTTGACACATGCCCTAGAATTCCCCACAGTGTTCAAAAATGAATGGATCAAGATAGTGCTTAGCAGGATACATGATAGAATTTTATGGTTGGAGGATGCTCTAGTAAAAATTACAAAAAGGGTTGTACATAGATTGATAGGGTATGGAACCCTAGATCAACCAAAGACCCTTAGGAGTGATTCTAACGAAGCAATTGAAAAGAACACTAGTGCTAAGTGGAACAAGAGAGGAATGACAATAGACACCATCCAAGACCCTCTTGTTGACTTTGATGTTAGGGTTATTGCACACAAATTTTACCAATCCAGTAGACTTAACAATGTGCCTTGCATTGCAGTGGATGTGGATTACAAATTAGTGAAAAATGAACATACTTATGATCTTGTATAACTACAACTGCAACAAATCAATGAGAACTTAGCAGCAATAAGGAGAACCAAGGGAGCATAGTGCAAGTTTGGTGCAATTTTGATTTGCATATTTTTCTATGTACAGAATGAATTTCCATCTTTTGGTAAAGTAGTTTGGAAAGCAAATAGGTCTATCATAGCTCAAGTTAATGAATATATAGAACAAATGGGAGCTAATTTTGAACCCTTATGACTAGCTATTTTGAAGACTTCAAGAAGACCATGAAGAAGAGGCTAAAAATATTGGTTTCATTGGTAGAGAAGCATGTAAATGATGTATGCTTTCTTGTAGATATTGACTCCACATATATTCAAGCTGCTACACCAAGTGTTAGATGGTTAAGATCTCTTGGCTATGAAATAAATATAGATGTGGGATCAATAGCTATAACTACATTATTAGCTAAGGAAGTGGACAAAAGTACACCACATTACAAAACTTTTGATGTGGTGAAGTTGAAAATTGCCCCCACACTAAAGAAGAAGGACAAACTTGTGAACAAACTTAAGTCCAAATTTGGTGAGGGCACTGCAAAAGAAGAAGAAGAAGGTGAAGAAGTAGAAGATGATGAAGAAGAACAAGGACAAGAGACACTTGAATTGATCCAAGGCATGAGTAAGGATGCAAAAGAGGAGGGAGGTGTCGAGTAGGAAGCATCCAAGGCTGAACCTAAGAAGAGAAAGGCACAAAAAAAACTTGCTACACAACCCAAGGGGAAGAAGAAAGAAACAAAGCCGAGCCCATCCAAGACAACTAAAAGGGTAGATATAAGGGCAACAACAAAAGTGGCAAAGGAACAGGGGAAGCAAAAATCCACAAAGCAAGGAGAGCTTGTAGAACAAAAGAAATGAAGAAAATATGTTGCACCCCCATAGTCAAATCAAGAAAAAATAGAATCTAACAATGATCAATTCAGATTGATAAGACATTCTACCAAGTCTAATTTGGAAAATGTTTGTGATAATGTTAGAGATAATGTATATTTAACTAGTTTAAAGAACATAGATTTTAATAAATTTTCAAGAGAAGAACAAAACATAGTGGAAGAGTCTATCTACACTATGATGGCCAAGTTCAAGACTACCCCACTTGAACTAGAAAATTCTATGCCTAAGGAGCTAAGCTCCATTGTAGAAAATAAATGGCATTATTGCCTTAATATGGAGAAGGAAATAAGGGAGTCTACATTGGCTCGTGTGATGCTAGACCTTAAAAAAGGTCAAATAAGCAAGGCCAGTAACAAACATTAGAGAAAATTTGCACCCAAATATAGAGCCTTTAGTATTTTACAGAATAAAATAGACGATATTATAAAGAAATCCACAGAAATGTGGAAATTGATTTATGGATTGACTACTGTCAAGGAAGGGAAAGAAGATCCCTTTGAGGGAAGAAATGATGAAGAAGAAGAAGAGAATGAAAAGGATGAGAAAGGAGAGAAAGAAAAAGAAGAGGTAATAGTGGAGAAGACATAACAAGGTGAAGAGGCAACAGCTGAAGAGCAGTAGCAAGAACAGAGTGTCCAAGACACCTAATTGCCACCACCAAGTCCTCCACATACAACACCTATAGAAATTATAATTTTCAAGGATGTTCCTGACACCTTAGTTCAAAACATCAATCCATTAACTAAAGAGGATCTCAAAAAGATCCTTCACCAAACAACATTGCAATCACAAGTGTGCACAAATCCAGTTTTGGTGATGTGGAAGAATTGTAAAAAGTTGTAGTAGAGATTACTAAGAAGAAGGTGAACACACAAGAACTACCTTCACAACCTTCCATAGCTATAGATGATCAATCAAAAGAGAAAGCAACACAAGACACAACTGCTAAGGTTGATCCCACAGTAATAGCAACAAAAACTATCAAGGAGCCAGCAAAGGAGTAGACAAGACAAGATGTTTCTATAGCACAAAGACAAGGTGCACCTCCTCAAATAATTATCTTTGATCAAGGAAATAGAGAAGAAGAGAAGGAAGAGGAGAAAACCCCCAAGGAAAGAGAGCAAGAGGCCATATAGACACTGGGAAACTTGCCCACCTTAGGGACTCCTACCAAGCAACCAAACACTGATGTAGTACCACTGTAAATTTTAGCACCAGGCTCAAGCTCCACCAAGATAGCAAGGATACTTCACTATGAAGACCGTGCACTTGATGAGGAAATAGTCATACCAAGTTATGACTAAAAAAGATTAAACCTAGCACAAATAAATGAAGTGCAAGAGGCACTTCAGAGAAAGAAGAAGCAGGAGATACTCAGAAATGAGTATAGACAAAAGAAAGCATTGGTAGAAATCAAAGACATATTTCTTGATGCATTTAGCTTGCCTGTATCTGATGAAACAAAGCCCATCATGGAGCAATTGTCCAACATAGTGGATCACATATAAAATGAAGACCTTGATACTAATGTTAAATTATTAGAATGGCATGAAAAGAATTTTCAAATGAAAGTTAATAAGAAGATATCTAGTGAGATAGAACTTTCACAAGTGGAACTAGCTAAGAAAGTTGAAAAAGTGAAAACAGTACTTGAGAATATATTCTCATTGTACTCCAAATTGTGTGACCCATCATATTTAACACAAGAAACTAGCCAGAGAATACTGAGCTTGGAACGCAATCTTAAGATATCTAGCACACAGCTACATAAAGATCTAGCTCAAACTGAGAAGCATTTTGCAACAACGCTTTACACACAGGAGTTAGTTGTATTAGTAGTAAAAGAGGCCAATATTAAGGCCAAATTGATACAAATACAATCTGCTATTACCCCACATTTGGAAGTACTACATAAAGAAGTGGCCTGTGCAGAAAATGTTTTAAAGAAAGACCCTAATCTTTCTACCTTAGAAGGCCTAGTACATCTTGCAGTAGAGACAGTCGTCTAGCACAAAGCACTAGAAATTTCCTTAGCAATTGGGATGCTTCTTTGAAGATGATAATGGAGGTAAATAAAACGTTTTTGGCTAAATATTCTATTCATTCTTAGTACCCTTTGACAATACATTCTTTGCTGGAGGTAATAAAGAACATCCAAAGAGGGAGATAGTCATGTAACACATTTTTGAAGAAGAAATAAGGGAATAAAGCCAAAAGGATTCAAAAACCAAAAAGATGCAAAAATTGCAAGAAGATGCGAAAGGTGGAGCAGAAACAAAGGGTGGGTACCAACAAAGTAGAAATAGGGTACACAGAAATAGAGGCAAAAGAATGATAAGGCATATATTTAAATTTTGGCATGAGAAAAATTCAACTTAAGGGTATATTGGTTATAGAATTGGCACATCAGCTCAGGGGGAGTTACAAATTTTTGAGGTATACAAAATTTTTGAACAAGTTTTTGAAATTTTGTACATATGCCAAACAAAATGTGTAGTATACTCATAAAAACTAGATTCATAATGCTTAGTTAAGTTTTTTCTCCACTCATGTCAAAGGGGAAGATTTTTAGTCTCAGATTGATTTTGACAATTGAGTGTCAACACACATAACCAATTCTTAAGATGATGCTGAGTATAATACAAAATATGAGCTATAGTATATGCTAAGCCAAAGATTCAATAGGTGCCAAGTGAACTCTAGGTGCCAAGCAAAGTTCAAGTGCCAAGTGATAAGTGATGCTGAGTCATTATAGGTGCCAAGAAAAGTATAGATGCTGAGTGAAATAGAATTACTATAGGAGCTGAGTGAGATAGAATTCCTATATCTGTCGAGCATCAGCAATTAGTAAGTGTTGAGTAACACAAAATTAGCATATGAGTTAGTGTCTTCACAAACTCAAATGTAAACCATTTTTGAGCCGACTCAGGATGAATCTTGATGGATCTTAAAGATAAGATAGAATCTTTTGCATTACCTATGTAATCAACATGCAGCTAATAAGAAAAATGGAGAAAAGCATGCAACCAATAGAAAAAGTGAATGAATTGAGCAGGAAATGAAGAATGAATATTGATCATAGATTCATACCTAACCCTAAGTCTTTGAAGCCTTTAAAAGGAGGATGAAACCACATTGTATGTACACATGAGTAAGAGTTTATGTGAGAATGATAGTGAAGTGCAGAGGGGTGTAAAGACTTAGAAAGAATAGAAAAGCATTGCAAAATTCATTTGATCAAGAATAGAGTATCAAAATTTTGAAGAGAGACATATCAGATCAAGCAAGGATCAGAATAGAAAGAGCAAAATGAGTATCTAGAATCAGCAATTGAAGATTGCAAGTCATTAGATCAAGACTTTCTAATACTCTCTTGCAATTGTATTAGGAATGAAAATCCTATGATGATAGGTTGGTTTAATAGTCATGTTGTAAGCCTTTCAATAAGGTGCTAAATCCTTTAACAAGGTAACATTCCAAGTGAATGTTTGTAAATCCTTTAACTAGGTTGCTTTTAATAGGGTGTAAAGTCTTTAACAAGATTGGCCTTTCACAAGACAAACCATTGGAAGTGGTCAAACTTTGTAATCTTAAACAGTTACATATTGTTGTAGTGATACTTTGTGGGTGTCATCCCCACCCCAGTTTTACCTTCTCATTTTGGAGGGTTTCTGGGTTATCAAAATCTTGTGTTATTTGTTTTCATACATGTCCTTACTTTCATATTTATTAGATGAATTAGATGCATGTGAATGATTTCGGATAAAAATATTTGAAAAGGTTAAGGTTAGTTACTTCTAATTCACCCACCCCCCCCCCCCCCCTCTCAGAAGTAAATCTTCCCACCTATAAATTCCAACAAATAAACATAGTTAAGCTTATCAAACAAGAAAATTGGGACAAAATAATGAATAATAGTGATAGTTTGTTTGAATGGCTTGATTTAAATAGCAATCTTAGACTTGTCTTTGAAAATGTAAAAAAGATGTTGAGGGTAAAAGAAGTATCTTCACCAATTCCTTAAAAAATCTTGCTAAACAAATTTTGAATAAAGTACAAAGATCCAATGATAGGGATTTGGAAAACCGAGGAATAAACAACCACTTAGATGCCTCTATAATGACTTTGTTATCTATCACAATTGTGAACAAGTATTGGAAATAGATGAAGCTCTCAAATCTGCTTCCAGAGACTTGATGAAGATGGATCACAACATACTAAACTTGCTAAATGTTGGATTACCAAATCTAGCTTACTTAGATGAAAAATTCATTGGAAAAGAAGATTACATGAAAAAGTTGCACAACACCATGAATTCTAATTTAGGCAACTTGCCTAGGGAAACCACTCTAGAAAGAATTGCAAGTTGTATCAAACCAATATCAACAATGAATGTAGTTATAGATAAATTTCTTGATTCATGCAAAAATATCTCTTCAAAGTATTCATTATTGACGAGGTTACAACTACATAGCTACAACCTAAAAAAAACAGAGGGTCTGAATTATGTAGAATGGAGCGCCCTAAAGAACATCGTTGGAGCTAGGTCATCTTCTCAAACTATTACTGGTGCTATTAGTGATAGTCATAGCTGATAGTGCTAAGAGGTAACAACTTAGTAAGTGGTAGTATTATAATCATTTTGTTACTTGTTGCTCTTTAATTTCAAATTTTGGATGTAATTTCAACTTTGTTTAATGTTAATTGTTACAGGAATCAAGAGCCAGCATATCAAGATAGTTGGCTAGCCAAGCACTAACATACTATTAGGACACAGAGCAAATGGAAAATGTTTCCCTACTCCTACTTGAAAAAATTGTGCAATTAGCAATGTGACAAATCAACAATGTAATTGTACACACATAATCTATTATATAGTAATAATCTAATTATATATACAATTACAAATCGACCTATAGCTATTGTTGCTCCCCTATATCTATAAAAGGGAATTCAAGGTCATTTGACATTGAGTCATTTGCAAAGGGTTGATATTGTTTGTAATTGTTAAATGTATTATGTTATAGGCTGATTTATAATTATAAATTATAATATAATTTTTTTAAATAAAGCTTATTTTGTTAAATGCATTGTGTTACAATTTCTTAAAGAAACTAGAATCAATAAAAATCTAAAAGTAAAAATGTCTAAAGACTAGTATGAATGGAAATTTAAAATTCAACATGTACTATTGCATTAAAACTAGAATCAATGAAAATCTCAACATATTTTAAAAATGCAATCAATAAAAATCTCAACATGTAAGTTTGTAACATCAACATGTTTTAAAAAAAAATTAAGCATCTATAAAAGGACAATGAATGAAGGCTATAAATTAACTTCTACAAACATAATTAATTAGTAGATAGAGTCTTAGATTAGAGCTACTAGCCTACTACTTGACTCATGCAGAAGTTAGAACTTGAAGTTGAGAAGTTGCTATAGTTGCCACTCTACCTAGACTGGCTTAGCATCACTATCATCATAATCCTCCTCATTTATTGCATATAACATTTCATTGTTCATTGTGTTTTCTTGAGATTCACTGTCAATGTCAATATGCATGCCAAAGTCAACATCATCTTCATTGCTTCCAATATCAAGACATGAACCATTGTCACTGCCACCACCACCGCCACCACCACTGCCATTGCCACTTTGGTTTGAAATGTTGGTCATCCCTCTTCTTCCACATTTGTTTCTCCAAATGCTGAGAGCTCTATCATAAGGAAAACTATCTACCTCATACCTAGAATTATAGAGCCTTAAACAATTATCCAAATTTTTATCTAATTTGTTTCTAACCTTTGACTTCAAGAAGCCCAAACTACTGAAAACTACCTCATCCTCCACTAAACCCAATATCATTGTCAAACATAAATTGGTAAGCTTGAAATATTATGGTATTAACTCTCTCAACTAATTTCTCTGACCAAGGTTTTTCCAAAGCTTTGTTACTACTCCCTCTTCATTTGGATTCTCCATAAGATCATATTGTTCCCTCATTATGTTTGCAAAAGAATATGACTGATCTCTTAGTTGAGATTCATCTAAAATTCCATTTATACTTACTTCATTGATTACTTTAGGTTTGAAAAAAATCTAAATCAAAGTCCTCATCCTTCTTCAAAAATCAATTAGATAGTTTAGAGACCAATATTGAGGAAAAGCAATAGACATTGTTTCGAGCAATTCCTCTGCAGTGAATCTGAATCTAATTTCTAAAGAAAGATTGTAGCAAACTTTCTTGATAGATTCAAGCATAGATTCTTTGATCTTCTTGAAGTTTTCACTTGTAACACTTGAAATTACCTTCTCTAGTTCTAATTCTACTTCGCTTCTTACTTCATTAGGGTTGGAGCCAGGGTTGACGTGGGCATAGTACTGCATTGGTATGTCAACTCCATGAACCCTAGCACATACCTCATCATTTGCACCAATATGTGAAAAGTTCCCAAGATTGTTCAAATCTATGATTTCTATCCACTTTGCAAAATTTGATTAATCTAATGGTAGTGATCGATATAGAGTATCTAGGCTACTACATGTCACTTTATGTAGCTTATTATATTTTGCAATGTACATAGCTCTTTGTTGAACCTTTTTATAATATTTCTCATGCCCTATAGAATGGAGAGAATAGTTGCTAATGTTAACAGTATCTTAACATTAGTTAGACTTGAATATAATCGAGGGAATCTATCTCACACAGAGTGGATTAGTCCAAGAATGATGGATATTCAAAGAATACTCGATGCGCTAGTTCATCCAAAAAGATCCATCTAGTACCATTGTCTTTAAGAAGCTTCCTCCCATCCGTAAGTCCTTGAGAAAAGTATTGAAATTCTTGGGCTCATTTTGGACTTTGAAAAAAGTATTGGTAAATCACTTTGATTAGAGATTCCAATGTACTTATACAACCAAAATCACTAATAATTTCAAAAGCTAGATTCATTTGATGGTCCATGCAATGAATGGGAATAGCATAGGGTGCCAAATCATTCTTGATCCTTTTTCCAAGACCACCTTTATGACCTTGCATAACCAAAGCTCCATCTGCTCCAACACACACAAACATTTTGGAAATCTCCATGTTATCCAAACCTCCACATTCAATTAGAGTACTCTTTAATAAATCATATACATCTTCAACTATTGCACTACAATTCAATTTAGCAACAGATAGTAGAAAGGGTTGATGACAAAGATCTTTTACAATATAAACATACATGCACACCCAGGAAGTATTATCAATTGTTGTAACTTCATCTAGAGACAATGCAATAAAATTTGAGTGTTTTATTTTTTTCTTAATATCTTCTTCTTCAACTTGTGTGAGACAACTAGCCCATTCCCATCCATTGTTTACTAACTAGTGACTGTTCGGATAGTTTTAAACTTTATAAAAGCACAATAAGGCAGTAATTGAAGGGAAGTCTATCATAGGATGTCCTCTACTCAAAATATAGATGACCACACTAAATTGAACTACTTTTCCCATATTTTTCACTTCCATTGCTTTCCCAATGAAATCTTCACTTGAACCTTTTACTTTAGAATGCTTCTCCCATAATTGCTTGTGTAACTTGTATATTTCAGCATTCTTGATATGCAGACAGTTATCCTTTGTTTTCCAAGTTAGCATGGATTTTTCAACTCCATCTATAGTTTCCTTTTTGTAAACTTTATCAACATGCTTTTCTATGGTATCAAGTTTAAGTTGCAACCTCTTCTCCTTTTTTGTTATCTCTGTGCAAATCTTACATCTACATTCTATAGGAGGCTCGCCATCAATTGGATTGGCCATTGGTTTAATGAACCAATACTTTTCTACCCATTCTAATTGAAAATACCTTTTGGATAGATTCTAGTGAGATTGATCATTTTTTCATTACAATTTTCTTTTCCCCTTTTGTGCATGAACATGATTTATGGAATCACTTTTGGTTTTCTCACCTGACTGGTCATTAACCAACTTGAACTCTATAATACCAATTTGTGACTCCCTACTCAAGGGGAGTGCCTCCAAATCATGTTCAAGTTCATCCTCAATTGAGATATCAGGTTCACCAACTTGAACTTCTTCAATATGGTCTCCAACTTGATGAATCTCCTTTTTCAATAAGCACTAAAGATCTAACTCATGAATCTTGTAGGTTACCAACATTTCCACCACCAAAATATGTCGATACGGTTTTTTGTTTTGGTAATGGTGGCCTCTCTTAGAATTCAGGGATCTTATCAAAACCCTATTACCCCTCGTATTTGGCATTGGAAACTGATAAAGGCTACAAAAAATAAATCAACTTAGTTGTTGAACAAAAGATTCAAATAGTGACAATTTAAAGACTATAAATAATGACAGTAGATTACTTAGGCTACATATAATAATAATAATATGATTCATTCTCATAAAAAGGGTACTACTACTATGGTACTATAGTCTACGATACTACCCAATAAAATATGCAAACTTATAGGCTATCTTAGCATGTGAGATGTACAATCATCAGTGGACACTAGACAATAAAACTAAAAAAATAACCAGTACCATTACCACTATCCACATAAAAAATAAATTAAAAATTACTTGTCTTTTACAAAAACCATAGTCTATGAGTCAATGGCCAATGCACTTAGCACTCTAAAACTTTGGCAGCAATAAGAAATGCTAGTCTCCAAACTAGAAAAGAGAAAATTATATAGAATAATAATATCTTATAGCCCAATATAGGTTGGTGAATTGCACGGGATTAACAAGTAGGAATGTCAAATGTAGGCAAAACACACCTTCCTATGCAAGCCCACAATATGAAATAGTTGGCTGAATGGGGCTTGTGGTTGACACACATCAAGAAAATGGTAGGTAACACCAACCCAAGGGAAAATTATTTGGTTGTAGTAATGGCCAAAGAACATTGTCCAATAAGAAACAACATGCAAAGGATGGTGAAATGTTTAAAATAAATGTATCCAAAACGTATATTACATTGCCGATTGGACCAATATTTTTGACCAATCATGTAATAACTGATCGGCAACTAACATAGGTGTTGGACCCAAATTTGATAAATATCAGGTGATGCAGTTGACCTATGTCACATGCACTATTTGCCAAATAAAAATTGAACCATGAGACAAGATCACCAAAAGGTGAAGATTTGTTGCTAAAGTAATATTTGGAGATAGAAGGAGTGAGAGAGATGATAGAAAGATAAAAAATATGATAATACTATTAACTACCTATTCGCTCCATGATTGGAAAATAATGACTACTTATTTTTTACCATGATTGATTATAATGGATGGAAAAGAAAATATTGATTCCCTAATATTATTTTAGTTGAATTATATTGTAGATATCTTCAATATCTTTCCAACAAATTTTGAATGAATTCAATTAGATTTTGGATGTGAAAATTCTGGCTTCCAAAGTGGAGCCTATTTTTATTGCTTCAAAACTCGATCGGGTTTTGAATAGATTTTTCATCCTAGAAACCTGATCAAGTTTAAAAAGCCATTTAGATTTTGTTTTTTATGTATTTTTTCTAGGCTTGGTAACCAAGCCTAACCACTTTTTGAAATTTCATATAACCTGATGAGTTATTGATATTTTTAGTTTTTTTTTTTGTGGTGTCCACTAAATTGTACACCATATTGGTGCACACATCCAACAACTGAATAGATAATCAAGGAATACTAGTAGTACAAGGAGAGAATGTATTAGATGAAGAGAGAAACCAAAGAGGTGCTAATAAAAATAAAGAAAATGAAGAAGAATGGTTGGAAGAGCTAAGCTATGAAGATAGAGTCCTTTGGGCTTTAGAAGGTAAAAATGAAGGGATCAAAATTGAAGTTTCATAATATGTTGGTACCCATAAGGAAGAAGAATTGATAGACTAGCTAAATGAGATGGGAAATTATTTCGAATAGAAGCCTATGGTAGAGGAAAAAAAGATGAAGTTTGCATGCACAACATTAAAAGGACATTCAATGATACGGTGGGATCACCTCTAAAAGAAATGTACCAAAAAACAAAAGGAAAAGATTAGAACATGGATCAAGACGGAGAAAAAGATACAAGAAAAGTTCTTACCCTTGGATTACTCACAAACCCTCTTTTGTAAGTTTTGGAATTTGAAGCAAAATGTGTTCCCTATACAAGAGTACACAAATGAGTTATATAAGTTATCCATGAGAATATAGCATCAAGAAGATGATGAGCAGATGGCTGCTAGATACATAAATGGTGTAAAGTTTTGTGTCCAAGATGTGTTGTGCATGCATCGTATTAGTAGTATGGAAATATCCTAACAATTGGCCTTGAAGGCTGAAGAAAAATAAAATTGATAGTACAATCGAAGGAATAGAGGAGGAACAAGGGGTCCCTCAACACTATTTTGAGGAGGTTCTAACTATGGCCAAGGAGAATTCTCCCAAGGATTTGAAAGAAATATAGATCCCAAACAAGATCCTACAAAACAAGAAAGAGGAAGGGGATTTTAGTGAGGACAAGCTTATGATAGTAGAAGAGGTTGGGAAAACTAATGGAGGCCCTTTACATGTTTCATATGTGGTGAAGGACACAGAGCCTTCAAATTCTCAAATTATAACACGCTAGAAATAAATCAAGGAACACAGTCTAGACTAAACCTAGTTCAAATAGAAAAGGAGGAGAAACAATTCTGACTAGATGTGGGAGAAACCCTCATAATGAGAGGATCAATGATCATTCTAGAAAAAAAAGAAATTTCTTGCAAAGAACTCTGATGATTTGTGGCTTGTTGCCTCACTTTTCACCATGTACCAATTTTGCAAAGTGGAGTTTAGTTTAGTCGAGTCAGTTGACCCTTTTCTTCCTCAAGTGATAAGTATCTCCATCAAATTTTTCATCTTTTCCCTTCTCTCGCATTGTATGGCCGGGCAGGTTTTTTTCATCATCATGAGTCTTTGGGATAGTTTAGGACCTTGCTTGATGGAGATTCTTAGAATTATGTTACTTCAGATGAACTTACTTACAGGTCATTTTGTTTTGAACATATAGAAAGTAAAACTGGTGGAAAATCCAGTTTCGTCTTCTCCTTGGCAAGTTTTTGCACCCTGAAGGTGAAACTCCGTCGAGATTGACAAATGCAATTTTTGAGCTTAAATGAAGAGAAGAAAATTATGTTATGGATAGATCATTCAAGTGTTTCCATTTTTTCGCTACGGGAATCTTTCAAAACTCACTAGGATGATTAAAAAGGGCATCAGTGACAAACTCAGAAACAACTTCTCCTCGGCGGGTTTCGAACCAAGAAGTCATTTTTTCGAAAGAGCATTTGTGAAAGAATAAAGTGAGTTAGTGGGTCCCACCTTTCACTTGCAAAGCTAGTTTTATATTTTTTGACAGCTTAAATTAAAGTGATTAGGGTAGAGATGGTAAAACGAGGGCAAAAGCAGAAAAGTGGAAATCATCTTCTCCTTTGCGGGGTTTCTTCCCTTGAAGGCAGTTTTTCACATCCAATGGAAAATCACTCTTGCAAGCATGGTTATTTGAAAAATAGATTACAGGAGGCTAAAAAAGGGTAAATGAAGCATGTTGATCACTTTGAGGAAATTATTCTATTAAAAATCTGGCTGAACAAATTTTTACTCACGGAGTACTCCATTCTTAATTCTTCGCAGCTTGGTGAAAAATGAGAAAGTAAAACTATAATAAAGGAAAGTAACCATTGGGCCAACAGAAATAGTGAAAAGACAAGAAAGAATCCATTGTAAACTCCACATTTACTAATATAATTTATTTATAATTTAATTCATTTGTGTGGCATGGATCTTAAAGATTAAGGGGTGGATTGGAGTTTCTATATAGAGATGAACATAACAGATTTTCAAACTACTACTTGCTCATTTAAATTGTTATGTTGTTAAGTTGACTATTAATTTCGAAATCCCCATAGTTACAAAGTTCTACTCTCTATCCTATTTTGAGTTTTAAGATTTCCAATTTATCTCTACCTCAGTCGAGATGGCAACAAGACTTGATGGATTTGATGGATTGGGTGGAATCAAGTCTACATGGCAAAATATCATAGACACTCCAATCTGTTTCTTTGACATGCAAGATTTCCAAAGAAGGTTGAGGACGGAAGCAATCCATTCCATAAAGGAGAAACTCTAAAGAAGTGGGCTGGTAGAAGCAACAAGATTTCTCGTAGCAGTACAAGCCTCGAAGCTAATTATTGAATGTATCAATCACTATAATTCAAATACAAAGAAAATCTTACTGCCTAATCAAATGATGTTAATCTTAATTGATAGGCAAGCAGTAGTCAATTGTCTGTGGATTCCAAAATGTGAGGAGTTCTCTAAATTAACAATTGGAGGAGCTATGTCTGAATTCTCTCTGAAGAAGATGGTGTGGCGAAAGGAGATCATGAGTTATTAGTTCCAAAAGCCAAGGGGACCTAAAAGTAAAGTTCCTAAAACCCTTTATTGCACTAATTTCAAGCCAGAGATCATGGACATTCTAGTTCTTCTGCATTGATTGAAAGGTGAGGTCGAAGCCCTTAATTTTGTAGAACAATACTTTTTTTTGGTGCAAATTATTTGCTCGGATACACAATATGTTGACTAGGCATATGAGGTAAGTGAGCATCTGTTTAGGGCTCTAAGTGTAGCCAAGTTCTACAATTCATTTTATATGTCTTCTTTCTTGATATATATGTTGGCTTCCCTACAATTATGGTCGGGCCTTCCCAGAATAGAGAATTTTCCAAATGATGTAAAGAGTTATGAGTTTTACCCATGCTTGTAGTTACAGAATAGTTATGTAGAGTATATCAGAGTTAATGATGCATTTACAATGAGGCTTTGCAGGAAACTCCAAGGGTGTCTAGAGAGGAGATTCAGCACAGAAGCAATGGTGGCCATCAGTCAATTTGGTAGTTACTTCATCCTTTTCATATTTGTGTCTTGCAGCTTTCAATGGATTTCCCTTGAAGCTGCCCAGATATCTAGATAACATGATCATGCTCATTGAGATCGTGAGACAAGCAATCCAGGTTAATGTGCTGAGCACCAGTTTGAAGAAAAAGGGATACAAATTTCCCACAAAAGTTGGGGCATACAGTTTAGAGTCTCGATCAGATGCCAAAAACATGCTCAAGGTATTTGAGAACAAGTTCAAATTAGAAGAATATGAAGTGGTGAGACCTATGTTTGACCCAAATGGGTATGCCAAAGATGTGCTTCAAATTGGAAGCATAATTAAGCATGTTACTACTGTGGAAGATTATTGGGTGGATTGTAAAAATGAGTTGGAAAGACAAGATCTGGCTTTTGCTAGATTGACAATAGAACAAATACAAACATATGGCATTAATGTAGATGTGGAATGGCTAGAAGATGATGGGAAAAATATGTATAGTAATACATATTTGACCAAATTGAGAAATACTCCAATCAATTTCGAGCCATATGTTGATGTGGAAGAAGACCTTGATGTTATGATGGCCTGGATTGTCAAAAGAACTAAAAAATAGATCAAGTGGACAGCAAAAAAGGGCCAGAGTAGGAGCAAGACTACTCAAGCTTCTCCAGCCGCTACTACTCCCACTTCTTCTCAAAGTGCTACACCTAGTGTTACAACTTTGGCTGCTCAAGGACCTGCTCAATTTTTAGGAGGAGGTGACCAACCTCTGGAGAAGAACATCTCAATAGCTCCAAATTTCCAAGATGGTCCTCTACCAATTATTGGAGCCCAAGCTAGCACCGCAGAAAAAAGGACTAAAGAGCCGAAAGATGGTGTTACTGCTCCAGTTTCACCCCGTCATGTTGTTGCTCCAATTTCACCCCCTCATGTTATTGCTCTAGTTTCACCTCCTCATGTTACTGCTCCATTTTCACCTCCTCATGTTACTGCTACTCCATCTCCTCATCATAGCCTTGGTCCATCTACAAGCACTCCCCTTTTGAAGCCAACTAGTTCCCCCATTCAAATAGTAGAGATCGAGGATGAACAGAGTAGTAGTAGCGAGTCCACTGAATCTGATGAAGCTGCAAGGAAAACTCAAGAGCAAGAGGAAGCCTTGAGTTCTTCTAGGCTTCTATTTCAAGATCCTAAGAATCCTTTTTCTGCAACTTCAGTGCCAGTGACTCCAGTAAAGAAGAAGATGTTCAGTATAGAGTCACTTGGTTCTACTTCTAAAGTGATTAGTACAAAGTCCTAGCTATAATACACCTTAGAAAGGAAGAGAAAGAGGAAAGAGGAGAGTATCCCTGCAAAGGCTACTGTGTCTCAAGCAATTCGCTCTGGTTCTACTATAGTGAAAGCTAAGAAGTAGAAGACTTTATCAATACTTGGGCAAGATCCAAAAATAGGACACTTAACAATGGAGGTAGCAAAGCCAAAAAAAGAAGGGAGAATTGAGGACATGACACCTGATGATTTCACTCTGCATTCAATTGATCTTGGAGAGCCTCAAATTGTCAAAAATCAAGATGAAGGCCGAGATTGAAGAATTGAAAAGATTTATCAGGCAGTTGGTCATTCCATTAGCAACCATTACTGGTGTGCCTGCTACTAAGAACCCCATAGTAGAAGAAGTGCAAGCTTTCATCTCACAGCTTCATAAAGATAGGCATTTTGGTCAGATTAGAAGGGAATGGATTGAGAAACTCAATGTAGATGGATTTGCTCTAATTAATCAAATTGGAAATGTTATCCTTCAATTAGAAACTAGGAAGGATAATATCATATCTAATCACAACACCTTGGCCGCAGAGAAGGCAAGGTGTGATGAATGTATTTCTCTCCTAAAAATGGTCATCCCAATGAAGGCAAAAGAGGTAGTTGAAGAAAAGATTTTGAAGAAAGGGACTGAGCCTCTATTTGAATGGCTTCAAAGTATGCAATTTAAGCTAGAGATGATTCAAGAGGCTGAAGAGGGACTCAAAGAAACAAGGGAAAAAGTGAGGAAGACCCAAGACAAAGAATTCAAACTCATGGGAGGATTACACACTAACCCACAAACTAGTGGGCAAGGGAAAGCTCTCATTGGGGTAGAAGTAATGAAAAACAACTTCTCCACATACTTGAGTAATCTATTTGGAATGACTTCACGTAGTCTAAATAGAGTGGCAGAGTTGTAGATGCTTGGTGGATACGTACATGTGGCTGCTATAGAATTGACAAGTCAGCTAAATGTAGTGAAGGATTTGGCTTGAGAGCATTCAAAGTGGCTCTTAAGATTCACTAATGTACATGTGCCTAGTCATGAAGAAATGATTCCAATAATAGTAGCTACTAAGGCATATAGAGTGAAAACTAAAAAGGGAAAGAAGTCTAAGTGATTCAGTTGACACTCCCTTTTCATTTTCTGATGTAAATTTTGAAAATTTTACAAATTTTGTAATACGACAAACTGGCATCTTGCCATTTGTCATCCTCAAAAGATGAACGGATTAAAATTCCTATTGCAATAGTCATCTCTCAACATTATTTTTGGTGTGAGGTACTTTTTGTTGCGAAGACAATTGAGAGTATTTAATATTAATTATTTTATGTTCCATAGGATTAGAAGTTAGTATTTTCCTCATATGATTTGAATTGGAACAAGGAAGAAACAGAGTTTTACTTCCCCTATTCGTAATATAACGAATGAATGAGATAAGTATTGTTAGTGTTCATTCGAAGAGGAATCCTTAGTATGATTAATTCATAGTTCAAGTTTAGATTCAAATTCTCATAGTTTAATTTTTAGAAATTTTTATGAATTCATAAGATTTGTGGATGCATAAAATTGATTAGCTATTTTAGAATTCAAATCTGCCTGAGTTAGGTCTTGTCTAAGTCTAACTTGGTTACACCTCTGTTATTCTCGGGTTAAGAACACATCCTCATTAGATAGTAGGAACAAACATAATTCACTAAAAATCTATCATAGGGAGCTATACCTATCAATTTAGAGAAAAGTCTTTCATTTACAGGTGGCTTTTCAACTATTGTATTCAGATATTGTTACAGAAACTTGGGATTTAAAGTGTTAAAACAAAAAAAACAAATCTATTTACCAACATGGCTCTGGACTAACATCTTTAGAAGTAGATGCACTTTTGGTGGAAAGGTATATCAAGTTATTATTGATGGGGGTAGTTGTGAGAATATGGGATCTAGAGAAATGGTAGAGAAATTGAATTTACAATGTGAAAAGCATCCTCATCCTTACTGGATTGCATGGTTTAACAAAGGAAATGAAGTAACTATTAATAAAAGATGTTTAGTCAGATTTACAATAGAAAAATTTTATAAGGATGAAATTGTATGCCTGAAATGTAAGAACGCTTCTATGAGTCATTATATCCAAGATTGCTCAAAAATGAGGTCTTGAATGGCGGCTCATGGCTCTTTATTCATGGAGTGCAAGGGTTTGTAATGGAGGCCCTCATTTTGACCTAGTTTGTGCCCATGCAAGTACACCATGAAACAAGAGATTCAAGGATCCAAAATGCATGCAAATCACAATGAAAACTAATCTAAATGATAACAATGCAAAACAATGTAAGAAAGGAAATCTAATCTATGAAAGGAAATAACAATGCAATATTAATCTATGAAAATAAATATGACTCTAAGATAATATGAAAATGAAAGGATAAAACCTCATGATGGAAGCCATGGATGCATGAGAGAAGACAAGAAGATAGAAGTTCTCTACAAAAAAGCTTTAGTATTCAAACTCCTTCAAAAATCACTCTCCAAACTTGCAGCATAACATTAGCATAATAATGGATCTCCAAACCTACAACATAACATTAGAATAATTGTGGATGTCCGAAAATGAGGAGAGGGCTCTCCCTTATAAAAAAAATGTAGAGGTGGGAAGCTTCTCACAACCAATATGGGATAATAAAGTTTGATCCATGTGAGACAAAATTCCACCAATGAGAAAAGGGGAGAAGAATTAAATGAGGGAAGGAAAAAGGAATTTATTTAATTTTTATTTATTTCATTTCCTCTTTCACATGGGATTTATTTTATTAAAAGGGAGCTAGCTCTTTTAATTAAATAGGAAATATTTAATTAAATTATTTAAAGAGGGGTTTTTCTCTTAATTAATTAAATGTAGATGAATTTAATTAAAAGAGAGGTTTTTCTTTTAATTAAATGGGGACTTATTTTATTTAATTAAAAGGGAGATTTTCTTTTAATTAAATAAGACTAGGATAAAATGATCAACCTTAGAAAAATAAATAATCAAATTTGATCAAGGAAATTGATTTAAATTGATTTAGTAAATACTGCAAACCATTGATTCAAGAAATTTGATAAATTGATAAATTGAATAATGGGGGCCCATAGTCTAGGCGACCATTTTAGGGTGCATACATTTGCCCCTCTTTGACTAATCTGTGATTGATTTGGGAACACATGTGGTCAAAGAAAGAAATTGAAGTGTGAGATCGATTTGGGATCACAAAACAAGCCAGATGTGTGGTCAATTTGGGAACACATCAGGACAAAGAATACAAATAAATTTTGATTTAAAAAATTCAAAGATAAAATTGATAAAACTGAATCAAGGATTGAAGTTAATAGGTATTGCCCCCTCGTGATTGAAATTGAAATGAGAGAGAGGAGAAACAAAAAATTCATAAATCTAATCAAATTGAACAAAAGATAAAGTTCTTGATATAAGATAAAAGATATAAGAATCACAGAACCAAGGTAGATCACCAATTGTGAAATATTATGCCCTAAAGGTTAATTAGAAGAAAAGAAGTGGGGTAAAAGAGAATGGAAGATAGAAGTTTGAAAGATATGGAAAGAAATAGAAAGAAGAAAATATAATGCCCCAAAATCAATCAACTATTTAAGATAGAAATTTTGATTGAGATCACAAAAGAAGATAAGGAAATGAAGATCAAAACATGACCACAGTTGATTAAAAGTCCACAATAAAGATGAATGTAAAACCCTCTCAAACTCATAATGGAGCCTAAAAATGCAAACTAACATGAAGTCTAACAATGCAAGCTACATGAAAATGAAATGGTATACTTGCAATAGAGCAACTGTAACATAGGATTTTATGTTCATCATTCATTAGATAATGTAAAGGAACTTATTTTCATCATTGGACCATTATTAATAGACATCGAAAAATTACACAATCATCACTAATCACAAATGCAACTATGAAGATATGAATGTGACTTATATCGGATTAGAATGGGGAAAGATTCTAACATAAGCATCAAAGACATAAAGGTCAAGATGACTTTGATTTTAGCTTAACCAATTTATTGTAGCAAAACCATGCTCACATCAAGGCATAGATGCCAGGATGACCATAAGAATGGTTGTGCAAAAGCAGTCAAGGATGATGCCTCAAATATCCTAAGTGTTTCAAGGGGACAACAAGAGACACTCTAGAGTTTCAAAGCCACACCCACAAGCATAAAAAAAATAAAAATATGCCCCATGCCCCAAGTCCTCTAACTATGCATCCTAGAGAGACTTAATCAGACAAGGACACTCAACAAAAATCAATAACAAGTAGCACACAAAGAAAAGATCATGACATAAGTTAAGTGCATAGTGTTGCATTTAAATTTTAAGTGTGTTAACTGATACTGAGTTCCAAGGATAAGGATCAAATTCTTGTAAGAAAGGAAGGTCATATGATGAAATTGGGTAAGTACAAACCAATAAGTGTTGAAAAACACTCGATGCTAGGCGTTTTATTGAAAAATATAGTTGTGGTAGTGTTGAAAAACACTATTTGTGAGGTGTCCTAAAGACTAATGCATCCCAAAGACTGAAGCTAACATAGTTATGCCCCCTAGACAAAGACCAATTCCAAACAAAGACAACAAGGACAAGGCATGATGGAGAAAGGCTAAGTGTCGAGGACACAGACTAAGAAATAGGGGTGCAAAGGCCTCAAGTAGCGCCCATTTCTAAGTTTTCACCACTTGGATTTTTTATTTTTATTTTTAGGACTTTTTTATTTTTTTTTTAAATGTATTTTTGCTACCAAGGTGCCTATTTCTAGGTTTTCACCAAGGCACTTTTTCTATTAAAAAAATTGAATTTTTGATTTTAAATTTTTTTTTTTTTTTGTGTTTTTGGAATATATAATTTTTTCTGGAGATATATCAAAGCACTTATTACTAAGATGATCATTTTTTCATAACATTTTCCAATTTTTAGAATTTTCACAATATATCTTTTTTTTGGATTTTTGAAATATATCATTTTTTTTGGATTTTTGTAGGATCAATAAATATGTACAAATAATATACAATGCCCCTAGACAAAAACAAGGACCAAACTCTCAAGAAAGATCACATCATGCAATCCTAATGTTTAGCAAGGTGGAGGACAAGAGTGATTAGTAAGCTGGTGGAAGAAATGAAAGACAAGAGAATGAAGGAGAATAAAGGGAAGAAATCCTCAAGGGAAAACTCCTCAATAGTACCCAAGTTAGGGAAAAATTATCATGTAAAGCACATTCGGACAAGAAATGAAAGGCTAGCATAAGATAATTCATGAAAGCATGATGTAAAAGTGGGAAAGATGCAATCCAAAGGAGTAGACATGTCAAGAAGCTTCATAGCATCATATTTTACTCTTTTTATTAGATCAAGACCAAAGGGATAAATGGGAAAAGGGTAGTAAAAGAATAGAATGAATGGAGAAAAATAGATATGAAGGCTAAACATGAAAGGAATGAAAACAAGACCATCATAAGATAGCTCACAATATAGCCAAATATTTGTGTATAGGTCAACATTGTCAAGATCAAAGAGAGAAGACGGAATGGATGAAAAATGTAGAAGAACTATGCATAATGCTTGATTGTCAGGTTTTCATCATGGTACTTATCCAAGGTGCCAAAAGGGAGTGGTTTTCACCATAGGATGAATTTATTTCTCTTTACTTTTGCTACCAAGGTGCCTAATTACCAGGCTTTCACCAAGGCACATTTTCAAAATTTTCATTTTTTTCTTTCTTTTTTTTCAAATTTTTCCATTTCAAATTTTTTTCAATTTTTTAATTTTTTGGAAGAAATCAAGCTTTTTAGATAATGCTCCTTGAAAGTTTAAACCATAACATGCAAAAAAGTTGAAATAATATGCTCAAAGATGTTGATAGGGAAAGGAAGATGGAAGAAAAAAATGGAGGATATGGCTTCATGCAAAGCGAGTGAGATTGGAAAATGGAAATGAAGGCAAGATCAATGTCAACATACACCTTGAAGGGTGGTGAGAGGATGGAGAAAATGTGAATGAAGGAATATGGTGAGTGGATAGAAGAGGTTGCGGTTTAGGCACATGGAATGGAAGAATGATTTTGGAAGAAGATGAAGTGGAATTCTTTGGAAGCTTGAATGTCAACTTCAATTGTTGTTCAACATTAGACTCTCTCAAGAGAGACTTTGGAATCCATATAGCCATAGGCTTCTTTTCATTTCTTTTTGATGATTTAGAGATAATATATTCAATGATGGATTTTGGAACCAATACCTATCTTATAATTTTTTTCTTAGATATGTCTTTTGACTTTATGCCCCCATGTCAATTAGAGGAGACATGGTGGTCTTCTTTTTTATATGGATTCTTGAATTGCTTCTTTTCCTTGTATCAAGCATTCAGGTAACTTCCAAAAGACTTGGGACTTGTGGAAGAAGAAGAAGGATATGACTCATTTAGGTGAGTGGGTGGATGAAAAGGATTCAAGGATATGCATCTACATTGATCTTGAGGAAATATGGGAGAGGGAGGGATGTAAGCACCCAAGATGGATGATGAATTAGGAGAGTTGGGAGGGGAAAGTGAAGGGACATAAGGACCCAAGATGGAAGGAAGATGTGAAGCATTTAGTATCAGTGGGGGAGGTCCAAGGATGGATGTGGAAGATGCCAAAGGGTGATCAATAAGTTCATCAATATCTATATGAAAATCAAGGACATCAACATCTTTAGAGTGAGCATTAGGATTTTCAATAGGATCATGAACATCTTGAATAGGAGAAACTTCTTTGATAGGAGTACTTGAAGCTTGAGAAGACTTAGGAAGAGTAGACAATGGAAGGGAACATAGAGTGGTAGAACAAGAAGATGGAAGACTTTGATCTTGACAAGGATCTTTGGATAGCATAAGTTATTCTCTTGATTTTAAATAGGCTCAACATTGGAATTAACAACACTATTTTTAATAATATTAATGGAAGTATCATCTTTGGAAGGTACAACTGTATTAAGGTCATTTTGATTATCAATAAGCTCAATGGTGTATGTAGTAGCTCGATCTTGTTTAAGAGAAGACTTAAGACATGGTGGAATGAATGAGGAAGGGCACAGAGGATCAAAAGAACCATGAAATGGACCAGAGACATTGTGAAAATAATTGGATGACATGGAGGGTTCTTGATCTTGATCTTTCTTTATATTCCTTTCTTTATCATTTTTAGAGTCATCTTGACATGAAGCCACTGGTAAGTAGAAAGAAGCATGTTGGAATTGTATGGAAGACTTTAGAATAGATGATGAAGGACTAGCTAACGTAGGCATTATAGAGCATGAAGGCTTAGGCTCTTTAGGTTAAGCATTATCAAAAGTATTTGCAGCCAAGTGAAGGTTAGCTTGAGTTTCTTTAAGAGGTAGCCTTTGAGGGTAACTATAGGGAACCGTATGAAAAGCATTAGGATCTTAGTTGGATGAAGGATTGGTAGAAGATTTGAAAGACTCAAAATATTTAGGAGATGTATGGATAGTGGAGGAAGTAGAAGATGGAAGGGGATCATTAGAAGACAAAGGTTCAACATTAACATGATCTTACTCAAGAGTGTAATCTTTATTTTCAGCATGAGGGTTCTTAGAAGAGGAACTCTTATGCCATTGATGTTTCATTTCAGCATTAAAAAATGCTTTCTTTTTCTCAAAAAATGCAGACTTATCAATTAGGTATTGTTCAAAAAATCTATCAATGTTCTTTTAAAAATTTGAGTCATATGGATTACCATCAATATCTTTTCGTGACTCATCCCCTTTAAGCACAAGCATAGGATTAGGAGGGATTTTAGCAATCGTAGGAATATAATAGTCATCATCATCATAATCATTGTCACTATAGGCATTATAGATATGCATATTACAAGACTTTTCATGTTGTTCATTATGATATATCTCAATAAGAGGAATAAGACTCTTGGTAGAAGTAGAAGAAGAATGATATCATGAAGAAGAGGTAGGTGAAGACCTACACGAATGATATTTAGAAGAATCATGGTAAGACTTGGAATATGAAGAATGTGAATGATAATTAGAAGAATCATGATAATACTTAGAAGATGAAGAATCCAAATGATATTTAGAAGAATCGTGATAAGACCTAGAAGATGAAGAATGTGAATGATATTTAGAAGAATCATGATAAGACATAGAAGATGAAGAATTTGAATGATATTTATAAGAATTGTGATAAGACTTAGAAGATGAAGAATTTGAACGATATTTAGAAGAATCATGATAAGCCTTAGAAGATGAAGAATCTGAATGATATTTATAAGAATCATGATAAGACTTAGAAGATGAAGAATGTGAATGATATTTATAAGAATCATGATAAGACTTGGAAGATAAGGAATATTTGGAAGAAGGATATTGTGATCTAATCTTACGTACGATCCTAGCAAGAATGTCTAATTTATTCCCTTTTTCAATCATTTTTTCCAAAAGGTTAGCATCCATATATCTATTGTAGTAACAACACTTTTCAAAGTTAAGAAGGAGATCGAGTTCATTTGTGCTCAAACAAGGGTCCCTAACAAAATATTCAAGATCCATGGTTCTAGAAGAAGAAGAATCAAGCATGGAAGAAGAGAAAGGATGAATAGAAGAAGGTAGATTATATGATAATAGGAGGAAAAGAATAAAGAAGATATGAAGAAGAGGAAGAATGGAAATGGGAGATTAGAAAGACAAGGAAGATGAAGAAGAAAGAAGACCAAGAGTCATTTTGGGAAATACCATTTGAGTTCATTTGAATATTGAGCAACATATAATAGCACTTGTAACTAACATGAAAGAAAAGGTACTAGTTGATAGGATAACCCTAAGAAATGTTGGTACCAAACTAGGATAGTAAAAGAACTCACTTCTCCAAAAGAGATGTGATAAGATAGAATTTTGCAATACGCATAAACCAACACTGCAACAAAGGTGCCCACAACTTTGGGTGAATACCCTAGCACAAATGGACTAGGAGGATGATTTACCCAAATTTTAATTAATTAAAATTGAATTTTGATGAAAGTGGATGGACAAGAGATTACTAAGACTCTTCAAGCATAATATCAAACAATCCAAGGTATATCTTTCTCAACAAAGATGATCTCTAACTCACCAAATCCAACCAAGGTCTCTTGTGAAATCAATGATTGCTAATTCAAGAGGTCAAAGCACAATAACCCAAGGTGCAAACAAGTTTCTAACAATGGGGTAAGTAGCCTAATCTAAACTGGATCAACCTAGGGAGATTAGAAATAATAGGACAACAAAGCAATTTGATTGTAAAGTCTCAACTCAGGAACTTAGATTTTGTTTGTTTTAAATGTCCAACTAGATGTATCGATAGATTTTTAATCATGAACCAAGCACGCAAGACAACAATAAGAGATTTCAAGCAAATATCTTCAAACAATGAGCAAGGGACAAAGAAACCTTGCACATGAACAAGAATAGTGTCGTAGTATCAATCTACTCCCTAGAACCACTACTATGTATGTTCTCAAAATATTTTCCAATCATGCACATGGTCCTAGAAAAGAAAATTTTGTAGCACTATGGTTCTTAGTAATGTTCAACGCTACAGCTTTTGCAATCTAGAGTGGGTAAAATCCAAACCCGGTGCACCAAGGTTTTGACATATTCAAAGAATTTAATCAATCAAAGATACTGAGGAGATCTGATAGCCCAACAAAAGACTACACCTGTGAGGATTTCACCCACAAGGACATTTATCTAGTGGTTGCTACTACCACATCAAAAATGGCTACTACCACTTGAGGTATCGTCCAAATGGTTGACCCAATAAAGGAAACATCCACTATGGTTTAACCCTCTCTAATCAAGGAAGACTCACAAAATTATACCATATGGGGACTTGGTTTGGATTCAAGGGTTCCAAACTTTTGATGTGCCCAAAAGGGAACAGAGCATACTCCTCTAGCCTCTTCACCTTACCCAAACATAGAAAATAAGATTTTTTGACATGCTAATTTGAAATCACTTCACCTACTTTTTGAAAAATTCAACAACAAACACCACCAATCTCAAAAGAGAAAGTACTAATAGATGTTGAGGACAAATCCAAGCAGAATAGTGAGATAATAACAAATATCCTTCCCTAACTACAAGGGGATTCGTCGTCAAGAGGAGCTTCACATGTAAAGCAAGAAAATGAAGCTTAGTCTCTCAAGATCTCCCAAATAGTATTTATAGGGCCTAATTACTATGTGAAACATAGATGTGTGAAAGCAAATCTAGATCCAATTTTAGAGCACCAAATGAAGTGTGAATCTATGAAAGCATGTAAAAGCACTCAAGCCAAACACATGAGAGGGTTCATTTTACTTCCAAATCCAAATATTTTAGAGATCCAAAAAAATACCTGGTAATCCTTGCAATGTATATTTTCTTTGTTATACCTTTCGTTTGTGCTTGAACAATCGCTCGAAACGAACAAATCAACAAGCAAAACAAACAAATACAAGATATGCAATATATATCCAACTTATGCAAAACTAAGGTTAGATTTGAAAATCTAATTTTTAAAAGTGATAATAATCACAAAATAACCCAAATGAAAGTTCACATCATGCAAGCTATTCATTAAATGTCATTTTTTATTTATTTTTTTGACCTAGTCATAAAGATTGGACCTATATGATATGAATTCAAATCTAAAACCCTAAATGTAAAAAAGTGACCCCTATGAAAAATTATATAGATTTCCAAAAATGTTATAATTTTCAAAATATCTTTTCATTTGTGCCCTAGGGAGCTATTTTGTTAAAATAGACCAATTTTTACAAATCAAATTATTAAGCCCTAATCTAATCTCTAAAATCAAAACACAAAGAACCAACTATGTTTAGAATTTAGAGATATTTCTAAAAATGTAGAATTTTCCAAAAAAAAATCTAATTTGCTCCTTAAAATGATTTTTCATTGAAAATAAAGAAAAAAATTATAAAAAATAAAAAATACTTCAAAAAAATATGAAAATTGGATCGAAGCTTGTTTGATATGTCGCTACCTTGAAAAATAACATTCAAATAAAAATACCTAGCCATTTGGAAGATATGATCAAATCTTTCAAATCTAGGGTTTTTTGTCTCCAAACAAATCTGCACAAGGGTGTTAACTCCAAAATATCTAAAACTAGCAAACAAAGGTGGGTAGCCCTACGGTGGGAACCAAAAATGTATGCCTAAAATGTGAGCACACTTCTATGAGTCATTATATCCAAGATTGCTCAAAAATGAGGTTTTGAATGGTGCCTCATAGCTCTTTATTCATCAAGTGCAAGGGTTTGTAATGGAGGCTCTCAGTTTGACCTAGTTTGTGCCCATGCAAATACACCATGAAACAAGAGATTCAAGGATCCAAAATACATGCAAATGAAAATGAAAACTAAACTAAATGATAGCAATGCAAAACAATGTAAGAAAGGAAATCTAATCTATGAAAATAAATATGACTAAGATAATATGAAAATATAAGGATGAAACCTCATGATGGAAGCCATTGATGCATGAGAGAAGAAGACAAGAAAATAGAAGTTCTCCACAAAAGACCTTTAGTATTCAAACTCTTTCTTCAAAAATTGCTCTCCAAACCTGTAGCATAACATTAGCATAATAATGGATCTCCAAACTTGCAACATAACATTAGAATAATTGTGGATGTCTAAAAATGAGGAGAGGGCTCTCCGTTATAAAGAAAAATGTACAGGTGGGAAGCTTCTCACAACCAATATGGGATAATAGAGTTTGATCCATGTGAGACAAAATTCCACCAATGAGAAAAGAGGAGAAGAATTAAATGAGGGAAGGAAAAATAAATTTATTTAATTTTTATTTATTTCATTTCCTTTTTCATATGGGATTTATTTAATTAAAAGGGGGCAAGTTCTTTTAATTAAATAGGAAATATTTAATTAAATTAAAAGAAGGGTTTTTCTCTTAATTAATTAAATGTAGATGAATTTAATTAAAAGAAAGGTTTTCTTTTAATCAAATGGCGACTTATTTTATTTAATTAAAAGTGAGATTTTCTTTTAATTAAATAAGACTAGGATAAAATGATCAACCTTAGAAAATTAAATAATTGAATTTGATCAAAGAAATTGATTTAAATTGATTTAGTAAATATTGCAAACCATTGATTCAGGAAATTTGATAAATTAATAAATTCAATAATGGGGACCCATAGTCTAGGTGACCATTTTAGGGTGCATACAAAAATATGGTTTGATGATATCCTATAGATGTCTGCAATATATTGTTGGGAAGACTACGACAATATGATAGGAAGGTCATACATGATGCAAAGAAAAATACATACACATTTTGGAAGGATGGCTCTAAAGTGGTTCTATTGCTCTTAAGGATGAAAAGAAGAATGAAACCATGTTGTTTGCAAAAGATGTTGTCAAAGAAATGAAAGTAACAAGATGTTGTTATGCACTAGTACTAAAAAGAGGAGAAGAACAAGAAAACTTGATGCCACCCAACGTAATGAAGGTGTTGGAAAGGTTTGTTGATGTTTCTCCTAATGAACTACCTGATGATCTACCACTAAAAAGAGATATTCAACATCATATTGATCTTATTCCTAGAGCACCTCTACCTAATCAAGCGGCCTATTAATTCAATCCAACACAACATGCAGAGTTGAATAAACAAGTGACAAAATTGATGCAAAAGGGTCTGGTCAGAGAAAGCATGAGTCCATGTGTAGTACCCACATTGTTGACTCCGAAGAAGGATGACACATGGGGGATTTGCACTAATAGCAAAGCAATTAATAAGATTACCATTAAGTATCAATTTCCTATTCCTCAAATAGATGACATGATGGATTAATTAGTGGGGGCTAAGTACTTTAGCAAGATTGATCTCCAACGTGCTTACCACTAGATCTACATTCGAGAGGAAGAGGAATGGAAGACAAAATTTAAGATAAGAGATGGTTTGTATGAATGGACAATATGCCTTTTGGGCTTTCGAATGCACCTAGCACATTTATGTGGTTGATGAATATAGTGTTGCTACCTTACATTGGTAAGTTTGATGTAGTTTAGTTTGAAGATATTATGATCTATAGTAGAAGCATGTAAGAACACTTACAACACCTAAGGATCATCTTGAGTGTATTAAGAAAGGAGAAGCTCTGTGAAAACTTGAAGAAGTGTAGATTCATGCAAACTAGTTTGACCATTCTAGGTTTTGCCATTTCTCAATTTGGTGTTTAGATGGATCCATAAAAGGTAAAAGCAATCCTAGAATGGCCCAGTCCTTCTAGTATAATAGGAGTACAAAGTTTTCATGGGTTTGCAACTTTCTACCAAAATTTTATCCAAATTTTAGTAGTATTGTAAAACCCATAATAGACTGTACCAAAGGAAGGAAGCTCACATGGACAAAAAATGCTAAAGAGAGTTTTAAATTCTTGAAGAAAAAGGTAACTGAAGCTCCTATATTTACACTTCCAAATTTTGAAAAAGTTTTTGAAGTAGAGTGTGATGCTTCACATATTGGGATAAGAGATGTTCTTAGCCAAGTAGGTAAGCCTGTAGCCTTCTTTAGTGAGAAATTGAATGAAGTGCGAAAGAATTATTCTACCTAGGATATGGAGTTTTATGCAATTATCCAAGCATTAAGATAATGGAGGCACTATTTGGTCCTACATGAGTGTGTGTTATTTATTGATCATATTGCTCTAAAATACCTTAACACACAAAATAAGTTGTATAGTCGACATGCCAAGTGGGTATCTTTCTTATAGGGAGATACCTTTTTTCTAAAACATAAGTCTAGAAAACAAAATCAGGTTGTTGATGCCTTGAGCAGGCATGCTACACTATTAACCACAATGGAAACTAAAGTCACTAGTTTTGATGTTATTAAGGCCTTGTATGAAACTGATGATGATTTATGGGAAATTTTACAATAGCTAAAGGCTTCATCTTCTGGTAAGTTGGATCATGTGAAATGTGACTATTTAATGTAGGATGGTTACCTCTTTAAAGGTAAACAACTATGTATACTTGGCAAATCTATGCAGGAATACATTATCAGGGAATTTCACAATGGTGGACTAGTCGGACACTTTGGAAAGGAAAAAATAATAAACTTGGTTGAAGATGAGTATTATTGGCCCAAGATAAAGAGGGACATCACTAAATATGTGGCAAGGTGTAGAATTTATAAAGTGGCAAAAGGACATTCACAGAATACAGGATTGTGCATGCCTTTACCAATACCCTCCGAGCCATGGACTAACTTGAGCATGGATTTTACATTGGGTCTCCCACACACTAAATGAGGTAATGATTCTATCTTTGTGGTTTTTGGTCAATTTTCCAAAATGGTCCACTTTACTGCTTGTAAAAAGAGCAATGATGCAACTAGAATAGTAGAACTATTCTTCGCAGAAGTTGTCCATTTACATGGTCTTCCAAAGACCATTACCTCTGATAGAGATACTAAGATCTTAAGAAATTTTTGGAGGACTCTCTAGAGGAAATTAGGAAAAAATTTATAGTTTAGTAGTGCCTAACATACTCAAACTGATGGACAAATAGAGGTCGTCAATCAGAGTTTGGGAAATCTGTTACACTGCATTATGGGTGAGAAGCTTAAATAGTGGGACTTGGAATTGCCCTAGGCATAATTTTCCTATAATAGTTTTGTTAACAGATCAACTTGAAAATCTCCATTTCAAATTTTCTATGGTCAAAACCATCAAGGTGTTCTAGATCTTGTGTCACTTCCATAGGGAGATAGAATTTGTGATGATGGAGTTGCCTTTGTTGAACACCTTCACCAGCTCCAACAAGATGTTTGAAAAAAGTTACAATATAGTAATGTGAGTTACAAGATTTCTATAGATGTTACCTAGAGGCAATAAATATTTTTGCAGGTGACTTGGCGATGGTTTACTTGAGGTGTGAACAGTTTCCTATAGGCACATATCATAAATTGAAGTATAAAAAGATTGAACCTTGCAAAATCATCAAAAAGATCAATGATAATGCTTATGAGGTTAGCTTACCAAAAAATCTTGAAATCTTCCCTATTTTTAATGTTTATGATCTATACACATTCCATGGGATGTTCCAAATATAGATGACGTATAGGGAGTGGATTGGCAACATCACCTTCCTAATAAGAAGGAAAAGATTACTAAAATTCTTGACAAGCATACTACCTCCACAAGGCATGGAAAGCATAATAGATACATGATATAGTGGGAAGGGTTACCTAAAATAGAGAGTACATGATCATCTAAGTGGGCATTAATGCAGTTAGATTTGACAAAATTGCAGCAATTCACAAACAGCCACTTGTAAGAGTTGTGTTTCTTTCAAGAAGGGGAGAATGATGCATCAGCTTAGAAGGAGATTGGTTAATGAAAGATATTCGAGTTTCAAAATATGATTATGATATCTATATTTGTATCTATGTTTTCCTTCTATAGAATGTGTTATTGTGAAGAGGCAGTTGAGTACTACATCACTTTTGACTTATATCATAACTATCAATCTAAAGATGTACAAATTTCATTTAATATTTGTAATAGATATAGACTAGTTCCATCCTTATAATTTTTGAAGAGTTATTGGTATTAGAATTTTACATGACTACAATCCAACACAATCCTCCAATTCTTCAAGTAAGAGAAAAATCATGTTTTGCATTGACTATGTTGAGGATAATCCAATGAGTCACTATGAGGTTATTGCCAAGGGATATGTTTCATAGTGGGATATGAGGAGTTATTCATAATGCCTCCTAATGAAGATGATGACATTGATATAAATATTCAAGATCCTATATATTCAACTAATTATGAACATGTTCCCGATTTAGTTGTATCAAGTGTGTGCACATACAAGTGTTCTTTTATTAAGTTTAATTTATCACAAGTGATGTTAAAATTATATCTTGATCTAGTGTTTTTAATTTAAACCAAATCCATTTGTAAATGTGATATTTTTGTTGTGGTTATGGATCTTGGAAATGCAGAAAGTGTGGATTATTATCTACTAAGATGCATAGAAGAAAAATACAAGTTTCTAAAAGAAAGTGTAGATGGTAATGGATGGTTATATCCAAATGGTTTAGTTGTTATTGAAGAAACCTATTATCAACAAATGAAGATAGAAAAATAATGGTGTTCAATTTATTAAATACATGTCTAGCCAACTAGTTCTACATTATAGTCACTTGATTATAGTGACAAAGTTGTAATTTCAGACATTGCCTAAAAGAGGACATGACAACTAAAAGTGGATGTTTTCTATTGCATAACATGAATTTCTTTTGGAGATGACAAAAGATAGAGAGTATCTAGACTATATGTTTCAGGAGCTTTAGGATAAACTATATTTTTTACCTCTCATACTTTCATATTTGAACTCTTATTTAACATATTGGGAATCGAAATTCCTTCATGTATGTTTTTGCATGTATTCTTTTATATTGGATGAGCTTGTATGTATTTTGTTATGCATCCTTTGATGGTTCAATGGTTGTAATATGTAACTATGTATATTTTGATATATGTTTGTATATATTTTGTTATGTATCGTTTGACAATTCAATGGTTTTAATACATAGCTATGTATACTTTGATGTATGTTGTTATGCATTTTTTAATTGTTCAATAATTTTAATGTATAGCTATGGATACTTTGATGAATTATTAAATGTATGTTGTTATGTTTTCTTTGATGGTTCAATAACTTTTTAACATATAGTTATGTATGAATTGATGGTTCAATATTTTTAATATATATTTATGTATAATTTGATGTAAGTTTTTATATTCAATGTTGTGTGTTATTAATCCATCTTTAGACATAGTCTTAAGACATCCTCTTAAGACTATTGACCACTAGGGTTTACATTGCACTAAGTGATCAACCTATTAATACCTGATACAACCTTTAGAGTTATAGAAGACACATGAGGTTATTAAACCATGTCATGAATCCAATGAGGGAACATTGGTCAACTATCAACATGGTACTTTTTTTGGCACAATCTTTTCAATCATCATTAGGAGTATATCTGACAAAGAACATTTTATGTTTCTTGTTGTTGGTGAGCTCATGTACCTAATTATTTTGGTCATGTTTATTGGTACATCTATTGGCTCTTGGATGGTTAATTGGACTCTCATGTTTATTCAAGATTTTTATCTTGGTGAATGACAACACTTCTTCCTAGAATTTATTTTCATTATACCTGAGTTATATGTTTATCGAATGATCATAAATTTTCCCTCTTTTAGTCTTTGTTGTGGCATTCTTGCGGTGTTAGTAATTGTTTTATATCTTATGTATGACCTATTTTGTAACAATGTGACATAGTGACAAGTTCCCATATCCAAGTCTAATGCTTATGAATCACATTCTTGTCATTTTGGTCGACACAAATAATCTTCAATACTGGTATATAAATAAAGACCTTTCTATATTCAAGTGCATATGTGAATGTATATACTTGTGAGTATTCATATTCTGATGCATGTTGATGTGCAATGTATGATGCTTATGATTTGCATATGTTGATTATGTAATGAAAGTGTGAACTACCCAGACAAGTTCACCAAGGATGTGAAGACAATTCATAATTTGAACTTGCAAAGGCCTATCAGTATACTCTTTCAATTTCACTTTTCAATTTGTTGGAAATGAGACATTCTATTGACAATGAATCTTTCTATATTTGGGGCATGACTATTCAAACAAGCATATTGCCAACATTGCCCTTTGTTCAAGGAGTTAGTCATGTTGTCCTAAATCACCTATTTGGTGTAACCTTAACTAGTTTTGTACAACAAGCCTTTCTATATTTGGGGATGACTATTCAATCAATTAGTCTACAAACTTCACCCTTTATCCAAGTAGTTAGCCTTGTTGTACTAAATCACCTATTTGGTGTCACCTTAACTAGTGTTGTTATGTACATTTTATGAGAATTAGCTTCTCTATGGTTTTTATTGAATTGGGTTTTCCATGCATAAATCTAGTGTTCATTGTGTAAGTATACCCATTCTTTTAATGTTTACCTTTTTATGGTGCATTAGTGCTCTTTAACCAAAATATCTTAAATGGAAATGGATGTATATTGAGTTTTTATTGACAATTGGAAAAGTTCTATTAGTTGTGTAGGAATAACTAATTCACCCCCTCTCAGTTATTTGGCTCGTTCTAAAAAATAAATTGATAACTTGAAAAACCAAGTAATTTTTTCTTTTAAAACTAGACTCCATGGACAAAGGTCTTGGGCCATGAGATCACACATCCTCTAGCAAGATTTCTTAAGAGTAGGGGATGATTGGGAGGAGATTTTCAAACATCCAATTTTGAAGACTTTCCATTAGGTTTCCACATTGGGTTGCAAGAAAGTAGGACCAAGCATATGGGTTTGGGGATCCAATAAAATGCTTTACTATGAAATGATGTAGGTTAGAGGTAAGAGTCTATGGCCTATGAGTTTATAATCTCTTTGGACTTGATTGAATCTACCTATGTCATTTGGCTGAAGGTTTAATTCTAAAGGGAATCCTAGGAGAATGGGTCCAAAAATCTAGGTTTCAAAATCCAAGAGCTCAAAGAATCAAATTTTTAGGATGAGTATGACATGATTCCTAGACCAAGAGTTTCAAAGGTCAAGACAAGTTTCGGTACATTCAATTATAAAATTTAGGATGAAGTGAAAATGTACCCCCAAAAGGGGGACATGATTGACAAGGCTACCAAGCATGCCAAAATTACTATAGGCAAGTTGGAAACTCTAACAATAAGTGCACATGTGAAGTTATGGAGGGGTGAAAAAGCTTGTAATGTATGACTTAGGTCATACAAGAACATTCAAAAATCCCTAATTTTCCATAGTTCACAAGATTCTTAACCTAAATCATACTTCATTACATTCCAAGGTACAAGAAAATTACAAAACACTCAAAATTGATGTAGCCTAAAGCAATTATAGTATGAATTTCTTACAAAAAACACTAATTTCTAAACTAAGAATGGGAAACCCTAAACTTTGAAATGGAAAATAGATGACATTTGAACTAATGCCCTTTCTAAAGAAAATTATTTTTTGAATATTCAGAAATAGTCTCACATTTTTTAAGGGAAGTGCACCAAACAAATCATGATAGCTAACTTTATGCACTAGTAGAGCCTAACCAATACAATAGTTTTGATGCCCTTTTTGTTGTCATCTCCATAGGTGGCCTAGCTACTTATTTTTGTTTTGCTTCTAGGTAATGACAAAGCTTCTTGTAAAATTTGATAAGTGCCAAATGGTCAAAAAGTGGTCATTTCAAAGTGCCACCTAGAACCTTCTTAAGGAGGCCCCAATAATCGTGCACTCAAAATTGCCAGTATTTGTGCACAAATTTTCTAATAGTGGTACACAAGTAGACCAATTATGAGTTAAAAAGGGGAAAACATAATAGATTGTTACAAAATGTGAAATATTTTATTTAATAGAAAGAGTGCACCACTATTTAAAAGTAGGTGACTATTCAAATTAACATGCTTAAATATAATGATCATTGGTATAAGGAGTATAATTAACAACTAAGAGAAAGGTGCTAATTGTGGCTTGAGGTGCAATAATTTCTCCCTTATTGTCACAGTGACCCCATATAATTGTTCCCTCACATATATTGATAGTTAATCATTTATGTACTAGTAGTTAATCATTTTTTTGGTTTATAAGCTATTTTAATTCATGATTGACCTATTTGTGCAGCACCACAAGAAATTTGTGAAACACTACTATGATATTTATCCACAAGTTTGATGATTTTAGGTGAATAGTTATTGGCATTGTGGGGTCATTTACTGTTCAATACTTCAAAATGATTACTTTTTGACCCTTTTGCATGTAATGACTTATATAGTGTGCATCATTAACACTGAGAAGTTAAAACTTTAGCTTTAAGAAGTTAAGTCACATATGAAGACAACAACAAAAATCATTGAAATATGACATAGGGGAAAGGACCCAATAATAATTAAGGGGTCCAATAACTGTGACCTTTTTTCTCATGTTGACCAAATTACTCCTATTAAAGGAGCCAAAAAAATGATAACACTTGTACCAATAGTTGATCACACATATATTAAGAGTCAATAATTTTGTGGCTTTTTTGGTTGGTGATTGGCTCATTTGTACACCACTATTCAAAGACTATTGGGGTATTTGGCCACAAGTATTGGTATTTTTTTAGTGAATGACTATTGGTGCAAGAACATGGTGGGTATCATATTACACTTTTAAAAAGTCCTAGCTCTACTTTACAAATCTGACAAAAACTTTGAAGAATCCAAAAAAGACAGGAAATAAGTCTGCTCCAATGCACTAATCTCCCATGAAATGTATAGGTCCTCCTTTATAGACAATACAAAACACTAACGAAATATTGGTTGAGGTGGCTCCTACAAATTACAACTACATTGTCAACACATTGAATGCATTCTCCATTTTAGAGGGGACACGAGATCTAGAACCTTAGTTTAAACATAAAAAATCTTGCAACCTTGGGTCTATTGCAATACCGAATCAAGTGGATAGAGCTTAAAAGAAAAAATAATGGATACTATCATCACCAAAGAATAAGTTCCGCATTCAAATTAATTAGGACACAAACTAGGTTTTTTCGCAATTTTGTCCCTATATTCAAATTCAGAATGGTAATTCATATTTTAAATCTCATGATGTGGAGAATGAATTCCCCAACCTTCAAGATCTTTATGTTTGCACTTTAAGTTTGGAAAAAAAAATCCACTTCTCCAACTCCATCAAATATGTTGATCCTAAATATTGATCCTTATTTGCCCAACAAAAAGGTTTCCTAATAGATCTCTCCATGGATCTAGCTCTTGAAAATGCAAACCGTTATGCTTCTCCCATCACCCCCAATCTTTACACTCCCTGACATTGAAGAAATCTAGTGTCCAACTTCCATCCTCTTGATGACACATACCCTCTCACATTTCAGCCCTAATCAAATCAAACCGGATGAAAATGTCTTGATTATAAGTAATCAAGACAGTGAAAATAAATTGCAGGAATGCCTAAAAGTTGGCATTTTTGCATTTTGGAATGGGCCAAGATCAAAAATGCATAATCTCATCGTCTAGCTTGAGGACTTTTGCAATTCCTAGGTAAGTATTTCTCATTATTCAGGTAGACTAGTATATATCCAATGCAACAATGAGTATGTTAAAAAAGACTTTCTATATGTTTTTGATTGCTTCTTTAAAGGTTATGTGGTTAAATTTTTTGACTAGACCCCTAATTGTAAGGAAGAAAATTTAGATTGATCAATTCCAATATGGATTTCCATTAAATTTATCCCTCTGGAACTAAAGCAAGTATAAATTATTAGGAAAATAGGCTTTTCAATTGGAGATCTAATTGGCATAGACACCTCATTTAACTTCTATAATAATATCAAGTTATTGGTAAAATGTAAGGTTAATACTATGGAATTTAGTCCAATCAAAATAATAACTAACAGATCTTTATATAAACTAAGAGTACATAGATGTGAAGGAAAAGTTTTAGAGATTATCAGACTAGATGATGAAAGGAGAATCACCTTCAAAAAGCTATAAACTACTACTGATCTTATGGCTACATTTCCCATGATGAAAATGAGAAATCAGAGAATGGATCAAAAGGAAGTTACACTGGTGCAAGGAAATCCAAAGGCTACTCAAATCACATCAAAGAAAGTGAATTCAAAAATAGTGAATGAACAAGAAGGTAAGACAAGGAAGTCAGGAACTAAGGATAGAAGTAATCTACCTCACACCTCTAAGGAAAATTAGGAGAAGGTATCAAAGGTAAGACAAGATAATAAAAAGGAATCTTCCCAAAATTTGGTAATAGGAAAGCTTACAAGATCAATTAAGAACAAAGTGACTTTTGAATTATCACATATATAGGAGTCAAAAGATATTAGGCCTATATCGAAAATCCAGTCTAAGAAAAATGATCTTAGTTTCAAAAATCAAAATATAGTAAGGAATGATACCACAAAGAGCATGGATACTATAAGAAGTTAGAGTACATTGAATAGCAAGGAAATATTTGAGACAAAATCAAAGAGAGCAAAAAAGGGTAAGAGCCTGAAAATATTTAAAAAGGATAAGAAAATATTAGAGAGTGAGCCAACAATCCAGGATAAAGAGATTCCTGGAAATGTCCTCAGCAAAATAGAAAAGATTGAGAATATTCAACTATTTGATGCTAAAGCCCCAGATGAAGAAATGACTAAACATATAGAGGAGAATCTGGAAACTTTGAAGCAACAGTTAGAGAAAACTCTAAAGGAAATCAAAAATCCTAAGAACAAGGTAGCAAATCTATTTAGCAAATTTTGGCAAACGCCCCCCTCTAGGAAAGTATCTCCAGATCATCAAATAAAGGATAATAAATGGAGCAAGATTAAAGAAACCTCAATCCAAGAATTCCAAGATTTTTTGAACAAGGATTGGGAAAGAATGAAGATTGTGAAAAGTCAATACTGAGTGAATCTGAGAAGGAAAACTTAGATCTTATATTTGATGAATTAATCCAAGTATTTGATTATTAGAATGTAGATAAGAGTGGTAGCTCACAAAAAGAGGACCTTAAACAACGAGTTTTAAAGATAGGTGGAGATCAATATACTTATGAAGACCTAAGAAGAGATCTAATATCATTTGAGAAAGGTGAAAAAATTGGAAATCCCCACTGAGAACATAATATAAAGTAACTATAGCAAGGGTAGAGGGCTCGGACGATAATCCTTCAAAGATTTCTTAGCAAGATGATATCCTTACAAAGGATTAGTCGGTCAAGGAAGCACAAACTTTCCAAGTTAATAAAGATAAAGATGTAGTAGAAGGAAATCAATCGGAATCAATCTTAAATGAACTAGGAAACACAGAGAAGTTGGGCATTTTGAGGAATCAAGAAGGGATAGACTCATCAAATTATGGTAAAATTAAGGCCAAAAGAGGAAGGAAATCCCTCAAGGAACTAAGAGAAGTTGATGGATAGGAAAAGGAATAGCAAAAGATCAATCATTTACTCTATGCAAGGAAGGGGAAGAGCCTTCCCAAGTCAACATGAAGATCACAACATGGAATGCTAGAGGCCTAAATGACCCTAGCAAAAAAAATTTAGTAAAACAAAACCTAAAACATTTTGAATCTAAAATTATTATATTACAAGAAACAAAATTAAACAAAGAAGAAGGATGAAGTTTGAAAAGAAATTGGGAAATTGGAATAGTTTCCTACAAGAGTCTAAAGGGGCCTCAAGAGGTCTAGGTATTATCTGGAACCCTAGAAAAGTCACATTAAATATTTTATATTCAAACAACTCTTGGTTGAGTAGCAGAGTCAATAGCACTAAAACTAACTTATGCTTTATCTTAATTAACATCTATGGTCCAACCTCTGACAGTGATAAAAAACGTTTATGGGATGAAATTAGTACCTTCATCAACAACCATAACAATGAACTCATTCTGCTTGGAGGTGATTTCAACACTATTTTAAGTATAGATGAGAAATTTGGAGGCATCCAGCAAACCTCTTAAGCAACCATGGACTTTAAGAATTGGGTAGACCTTAACAATCCAATAGATATTCCATTTAATAATGGTAACTATACATGGAATAACAAAAGGAAATATTTTACATATATAGCTGATAAATTAGATAGGTTTTTCCTCAAAGGAGTATTAGGTGAACTAAACTCTGAGATCCAAGCCTTGGTTCTTCCAACTGATGGTTCCAATCATTATCCTATTTGTATTGATCTCTAAGAACTAATTAAACCAGTAAGAAATCCATTTAAGTGTGAAAAAATGTGGTTTTTAGATAGCAACTTTATGGTACTTATCAAAGAATGGTGAACACAAGAGAACTTTAAAGGTTTAAAAATGTTCATCTTTGTCTCAAAAATGAAAATGATTAAAGAAAAGATACGTAAATGGAATAATGTACACTTCAACAATATATTTATAGATAAACTAGATATAGAAGAAAGACTAAATGAATTAAGCATAGAAGTAATTAAAAAAGGGATGAAAAATGACAACTATAATTTGGAAAAAGAGTTACTTGCCAGGCACAAATCCATCCTGTCCAAAGAAGAAGTTTTTTGGAGACAAAAGTCACAAGAAAAATGGTTGGATGAAGGAGACTAAAACACTAAATTCTTTCATAATAGCACCTCGCAAAATAGAGCTAAAAGAAAAATTATAAAAATCAAAGACCCTCGAGGCATCACCATAGAAAATCCAGATAAAATAGTTGAGACCTTCATTAATCACTTCCATAATATTTTAAATAACTATAACTCCTCAAATTTGGTAGCACAATAAAAAATGCTTGAAGCCATTCCTAGGTTGATCTCATCAGGAGACAATAAATTATTAAATAGCCCCATCTCCTTAGAAGAAGTTAGACAAGTGGTCTTCGACATGAACCCAGATAAATCCCCTGGATTAGATGGATTCCAGGCCTTCTTCTTCCAAAAATCTTCGGATATTATTGGTTTTGATATGTGGAAAGCGATTGAGGCTTCAATAAATGGCAGATCTATTTTATCTGAAATTAATAACAACTTTCTAAATTTGATCCCAAAAAAGAGGATCTGGAGACTTCAAGAGATTTCATACCCATAGCCCTCTGCAATACCATTTATAAAGTATTATCTAAAATTCTAGCAAATTGACTAAAACCTATTCTCCCTAAGATTATTTCAGAAGAACAAATTGGCTTTGTTCCAGGAAGATCTATTTTAGATGGCATACTCATCATTCAAGAAGCACTCCATTCAGCTAAGAAAAACAAACTAGCAAGTATGTTCATGAAATCTGACATCTAAAAAACTTATGATATGGTTGATCGGAGGTTTTTATGTAAAGTTTTAGAAGCCTTTGGACTTTCACTCCAATGGATTAATTTTATGTATCAATGCATCTCTACGACTAAGATCTCAATCTTGACTAATGAAACTCTCAAAGGTTCCTTTGGAACCTTTAGAGGAATCAGACAATGTAGTGTCTGCCTCTAGTTCACATTTTGCTATTGTTGCCAAACTTTTTTAGGACAGTTTTATGATTATGATAATTAGTAACATTACTTTGATAATTATCAGATATTGTTTCAGATTCAATTTATTATATGATGAGATTACTTGGTACTTTATAGTTCATGTATTCATGATGATTATTCAAGCGATTTCAGTTATTGATGATGATTAGATAGATGGTTTATTTTGTGTGTGTTTTCTTATGGATACTTACCCCATACTTGCATGTGTATGGTGTGCGTGTTAGTTTTCTTTCTGTATGGCATTTCTGATGTGGTTAAGGAAGGGAGTCGTAGTCACCTACTAGTTGAGATCTACATGATGCACCACTTCTTGCCATTGCATGTTTAGCTTAGTATATATATTGTGCTTGTACATGCGTAGGTTTTATGCAAGTTCTAGGTACCGGGTATCGACTTCCCTGAATTGCTAGGATAAGCATACCCTATCGCATTGTCTCAATAATAAGAGAGGGGAGATAAATTCTCAAGTCCAAATCCTAGACCTTTAAGCCATTTGTCCTAATTGAAAATTAGGACAAGTATCTAAATCGAGTACCCTTCGAATATGTTGAATGATGTAATTCATGATATTAACCCCTTAGTTTGATTTTGTATGTGTTTTGCTTTGATGGGTTTTTGTATTTTACTTTATGAGTCTTTAGTGTAATTTCTATTAATTAAGCCTAATTAAAAGATTTAATTAATGGTTTAATTTAATGGAAAATTAATATAATATTTATTTTATTTAATTAATTAGTAAATTAATTAAATAAAATAATTAAATTTGAAGATAAAAGTTATAAGTTTAAATTTAGAACGTGATAATATTTATTAATTTAATAATAATATATTTAGAGCTCATTTTTATTTTATCAATTAAGTTTCAAAAATAAATTTAAAAGTGAAAAAGATATTAAAATTATTAAAAGATTCTAGATCACATGATGCATGCATGTGATTAAAATATATTAAGATAAAACAAGTGGATTTAATAAAGTGAGTGCATGAGATTTAAAATTAATAAATTAAATTGAAAAGAGTAAAGTCAATATTAAATAAATTAATGTGCATTATTTTAATATTTATTCACATAGGAGTATGTGAACTCTTGGGAGTTGTCATGTTGACAACACAAGAGTTTGCACTCTAATTATGCACGTGTTGTCTACACTTAGGAGTTAGCACATTATTTGAGCACATGGTGTCTACAACATTCTAGAGACCTCATCATGTCTATCTTCTTGTCGTGGAAGTTACATGCTTAGTTGTCATGCTTATCTCCTAGTTCTTTCTAGACGCATTCTAGATGCATCTTAGAGGCCTTTATATAGAGGCTATCCTAGTGTGTATGGACAAGCTTACATGCATTCAAGAAGCTCATATGCTTCTACATGCTCACATGCTTCTACAAGCACTTCTAGTCACTTGGGTGTTTCGGTTGGTTTGATTCTTGGAGGAATGATGAATGTTGGAGAAGGAAGGGATTTTTCTATGGACTTCTGAGGCATAGCAAATTAGCATCAGTATCCAGGTGCACTCGTGATTTTCGCATATTCCATTTGCACTCTTTCTCTTCTTGTCTTCATCGTGTCTGTTATATGTGTCTAAATATACTCCATGAACAAATCTTCAATCTTGAAATTGGAATCTAGATATGTATGTTAATTTTTATTTGGTTGCGAAGAAAACATTAGAAAACCCTAGTTCCAATTAGGAAAGAAATTAGTTCTAAAATCGAGTTTGGGTTTGATTTTGTAATAGAATCGAGGATTGGATTAGACAAGGGTTTGTATTCTATCAAAGAGTTCTAAGTTAAAATTCTGAATAGTTAATCGTAGTCATTCCATTAGATTTATATATATCAACTTTTAATATTGTAAGGAGGTTTTATTTAAATAAAACCATAATGAAAATATCCATGAGCATTAAAATATATATATGTAAGTTAAGGTGAAATTGGAGTAGTGTTATGTATATACAAAATGTTTTAATTAACGAAAAGAAAATTTGTTATAAAATAATTATTATTATTATCAATTTGGGGAGGGATGGACCCGTATCCCCACTATTTCCTGCAATGGCAGCGTAGAGTACCTGCACATCACAGGGTACCTGCGAAGGAGTTAATTTTTTAAAAAAAATTAAAAAAATTATGGGAGGGCAGGGGTTTCACCCCACCCACCCCCCTTACTTCTCACCCGCCCATGCCATTATGCTGGTACTTGCAACAGACACTGCTACTACGGCAGTAGGTATTGCAACTGATGCGACAGTACTCTGCTACTATAGCAGCAGTGCTACTGTGATGCCACATGAAGCGGACAAGCCGACGGGCCTTTATAAACGCTTATGTATTAAGAGATTGTTTTGTTTTAAAAAATTTAAATTATTTTTTTTACGTGATATATATATTTTCATATAGTTGTAAATTAATATTATTTGATATAAAGTTTTATTGCTAATAATTAATAAGTTTTATTTTATAATATACATATTTATTATGTTTATATATATATATATATATATATATATATAACATTATTTAATAGGTGATATTCATTGAGTTGTTAATATAGTTATGATAGAATCTTAATTGAAATAATTATTGATAATACAGATTTGTTAAGGAAATATTAGTATTCATTGAAAAGAATGACGAATATGGTCATTACTGATTTATTAATAAGATTCCCAATTTAACTTGTTATTAAATATTAACAAGTTATTATTGAACTATTATATGAATATTAGTGAATTGGATTATAGTTGACTTTTAACTTACAAAATTATTGTTGGTTATTAATCAACTAATATTCATTGGGTCGTTGATATGGATATGTAATTATTAATTTAATTAATTAATTAGAGTTAATTAAATTTAATTAGTAATTAAATTATGTAATAAATTTTTAATTGATACGATTCTTTTAATGAAGTTGTGAAGCATTTACATCGAAGTTGATAAGTCTTACTCTAATGACTTGAATAATGACCTTAGGCATTTTAATGGTTGTTAGTGATGATTTAATTATTATAACGATTAAAATTAAGAGACTTAAATCTTAGTAATATTTAATTGAGTTTTAATTAAGTACCATTAGAATGATAAGGGTCGTGGATTGTGTACCTATGTACATTATTAATTAATTTAATTATATGATTTAATTAAGATTAATTAATAAAGCATGGCATTTAAAATAAGTTTTAAGACTAGTTAATTTTGTTGATAAAGTTATAATCTTCTTATTCGAAGATTGATAACTAGCTTTCTTATAATAATGATCCTTTGGTTATGTTTGGAGAAGTTGAATTAATATTAAGGAAGAGTTATTCAATTAGTAACATTGACCTTAGCAAAATAAGGTGAATGATTTTATTAAGTATCAATAAAGATTAGCTTAATGATTTAATAAGTAAATATTTATCCCTCAGTTATTCTTAGAATATTATGTTTTAATCAAGGGAATAAACAGGTTGACTTGTAGTTTAAATGAGGGATTTTTTATATTTGAAATATACCTGAGATGAAAACTAAAACTTCACACATGGCTTAATCATGTGATTGTAAAAGCAAACTAAAAATATGTGTTTGTATCTTATTCGTTATGCTATCCATGTTTGGGGTTTTGGGTGGTCCTAGAATGTTGACCAGTTAGGATGTCTACCAGAGGCTTGGGAGTTATGCGAATGTGATGGGATGTTGTTGTTATTTGGTCTCAATTTTTTTTATAACCCAACCATGGTAATGTGATGGTATTCTCTATGAGATGTTTGTCTTCACTGTTCGTTGATGCTCATCAATCTTCATGTGTGAAGCTGAGATGTATGTGTATGAGACACTTGACCTAATCATTTTTGAGTCATCGATTAATTATACTTGGTTTACTTTCCAGTTGTCTTGATGATGTCATGATGTGACATGTTTTGACTTGACCATTTTGGAGTCCTCGATCAGTATTGTTTACTTGATATGCCTTTTTGGTTGCTGGTTGAGAACTAATGGATATTATGATTATCATTGATACCTTCAGTTGCTAATAGAGAGCTATTGTGGCCATGATTATCAATGGATGCTTTTTAGTTGCTCATGGAGATTTGATTCTTTTATTGTGGATTATCTTTTGGTATTTTTCCAGTCCTCTTGTTCAGGACTAAGGTGAATTTTGTGATTTTTGATTTCTTGAGCCTAGGGTAGGTTATCTACTTGTAGTGTTAGGAAGTGGCTTGCAATGAGGGTCAGGGACCTAAGTGGCTGCCAGGGTAACTCATTGTAAATTATTTAATAAGTGAAAGCATTTACACTAAATGGGGATTAAAATGAACCTAATAAGATAATTGTATGTTCTCGCCCATGCCTCGAGTGCTAGTACAGACTAAGATGGGAGTAGAGAGAATGCTTGGTTGCGACCTTGCATTCCATAGTATGCCTCGTCAGTATGAGAGGATACTAGTGGCCACATAGGGATCAATAGGGGGGTGGGGTCTATTGAGAGATTACCAGGGTAACTCTAGCATGATTCATGTGATGACACTTTCTCACTTACATAGTAGGTTTCCTACATGTCTTTGTTGTGCCTCTGGGTATAGGTGTCGACCTTTTATGTTGGAACATTTGAGTTAGTATACTTTTAGGATTCTTGGACTTAGAGAGTACTTGTGTTATGTGATTTGATAACCTATTTGGGACTTGAGACTATCTCCTCAGCATGGTGGGAGTGGTCCATTTAGGTTCCACATGGTCGGGTGGTAGTGCTTTTTCACTCTTACCATTTGAGATCCATCTGAGACACTGTGGCTGATGTATTCTTTATTGACATCTATCTTCATTATGTTCTTGGTTTATGATGATGGACACATATCCTTATATTGATGATTAGCATATGATAGATGATGTTGTTTACTTATTTTATGCTTTACTTTGCATGATTAGATTTCTAATGCATATGTAGTAGCATGTTAGATTTCTTTATGCATATGATGTAGTATGTTTTAAGAGTGATGTCCCTACTATGATAATATTGATGATCTCTTCGATGACTTGGGATGTTACACACAGAGGGATGGCTAGGGCCCATGATGGTCTAATGATGCTATTTACGGTTGGGAGGAACCGTGCACTTAGATAATTAAGTGTTATGATTTTTGGTTAGCTATTATGATGTATGTTAATATCTTTTATGATGGATGTATCATGTATGTTATTGATTTCATTTACTTTATTGCATTTGTATCATAGATTTGATGAGGATGATGTATCTTTATTTCTACATATGTTTATTCTTTTAAGCCTTTCATACCCTATGACATGTATAGTGGATGATTGAGCATTCTGAATAGGCATTTGAAAATGAATGTTTATTATGGACATTGGACTTCTTAAATTATTCTTTCATTTGGATGTAGTAGTTGTTAGACTTAGTACTAGTTAGATTAAATGTGACTCAATGTCTTGGGATCCTTAAGGAATGTAACCTGTTATGTATGCTTATAGTTGATTGTATGTTATTACTTTTGCTACTATGTGTTTGATATGAATGGTTTATCTTTCTTGTTTAAAAAAAAAAAAAAAAATTGTTAGGAAAACATAATAAAAATTTAGGTTAATTCTTTTGGATCCCTTGGCGAGGTGTTACAGACAAGGTGACCCACTCTCTCCATTCTTATTTATTATTATGGCAAAATCTTTTGGGAGGGCATTAACTAAATCCCATTTAAAAGGGAGAATAAATGGAACCACAGTTTCTAGTGATGTCCCTAACATCACCCATCAATAGTATGCAGATGATACCATCTTACCTTGCAAAAGTTAAAAAATTGAGGCCCTTAGTATTAAATCTATCATCCAACAATATATGGAATCCTCTAGTCAAAAAGTGAATGCTACAAAATCAGAAATCTTTTTTATTCACACCAAGCTTGAAAAGGAGGTTAAAATATGCAACATAATGGGCTGCAAAAAAGGTTCATTTCCATGCAAACATTTAGGAATTGAACTAGCTAAAGGCAATAAATCCAACAAGGCATGGCATAGTATTATCAATAAATTGGATACTCAGATAAGAGGATGGAAAGATAGATGGCTTATGAAAGCCAAAAAAAAAACCAAAATTAGAGTAGTTCTATCTGCTCTTCCTACCTACCCTCTTTCTTATCTTCCTCTAGCTAAATATATCAATAAGAAATTCAAGGCCAAATTTAGGAAATTTTTATGGAAAGATTCGGCTGAGTCCAATAAAATAACCCTCATCAAGTGGGACAACATTTGTAAACCTAACGATTTAGGAGGTTTAGGCATTAAAAAATTAAGCTCGCAAAATGAAGCACTTGGGGCTAAACTTGTTTGGCACCTATTTGTAGAAAGAGAGCAAAAATGGGCCAAAATTTTGTATAGTAAATACCTTAATCTAGCAGACCCTTATTCAATTTTCAGAATGCGGTCCCTCCCTAAAGGCTCAGAGAGCTAGAATTTTATAGTAAAATGTAGAGAACTAATTAGAAAATACCTTATGTGGGATGTTAGTAAGGGGGATAAGGCTCTTTTTTGGGAAGACTCTTGGGATGGGCACCCCCTAGTAGATAATTTGGGGATCCCAAAAAATCTTAAAGAGAAACTAATAATAGCCTGGGGGAGCAAGATTTGTGATTATAAAACTAAAATAAGTACTAATGGAATTACGATTTGGGTATGGAAATTAGCGGAAAATCTTAATATAAATCCTACTATGAAAAAAATATTCAAAAATTTGCTTCATAACAGGAAAATCAAGCAAGTTGAGAGTAATGATAAAATCATATGGGCTGCTACAAAAGATGAGAAATATAGTGTCAAAAATGGTTATAGAGTTATAACTCAATCCCATGACTAGGAAGGTCAATGTTGCCTTTAATCTCTGCTAGGATGTGTCCTACTTACCTAAGGTAGGCCTCTTTTTATAGCTAGCTTTCCAAAAAAGGATCCTTATAGCCGATAGATTACATAAGATGGGTGTTGAAGGCCCTTCAATATGTGTGCTCTAAAGACAAGAAGGTGAAGATATCAACCACATCCTTTATAAATATCCATACTCTCATGTATGTTGGGAATGGCTCAGACAAATATTAGGCTAGACAGCCCTCATGCCATCATCTCTTTTTGAGCTTCTCAAGGGATGGCCAACAGGAGTTTGTGAAGGTGTTTATAGAAAGATTTATAATATTAGCCCATCTATTCTTATGTGGGAAATATGGAAGGAAAGGAATAGAAGAATTTTTCAGAGTTAGGATATGTCGACAGAAGCAATACTTAGTAGAATTGAAGCATGTATAGTTGAGACCTTAAACTCTCACCTCAGGAATTCTCAACAAGAGGAGGGTTCTTTCTCAATATGGGATGGGTTAATGAAGAAGAATTGGAAGAACCTTATAAACTGCCCACTCACATATAATAAGAAAAACAAGGAAGCAAGGGAAAATTGCAAATGGACCCCCCCACCATCGGGGTGGACCAAGTTAAATTTTGATGGTGCCTCACAAGGTAATCCTAGTAAAGCAAGCATTGGGTGCATAATTAATAACACCTTGGTTAAATGGATAGTGAAAAGAGCTAAATCCATTAATCCTACCACTAAAAACCTTGCAGAATTGGAATCTTTGCAAGAAGGATTTCAAATATGTCTAGATTTAGGCATATCAAAGGTCATTATTGAAGGTGACTTTGAGATCATCCTTAATGCCATTAGGAAACTATCTACAACAAATTGGGTCCTTAATTCAAAATTGGAAGAAATCCTCAACATCATGGACCATTTCATAGATACTCAAATTCTACATATTTACCAACAAGGAAATAAGAAGGCAGACCAGCTGGCTAACAAGGGCACTGATGGTGAAGACTTTTTTATTACCAACTCTCTATAAATTCCTTAGGTATCTAGGTTATAGTATAGTAGATATCTTAGCCTAAAATAACTCCAATAGTATCCTTACTCCACCCCTTAAAATGAATTAATTCTTTAAGCCTCTTAGTTTGATCTAATCTAGTTTCGCATTTGTTTTTTCCTTTTCTAGTTTTATTTCCCAACTCTAGCATTTGAATGAGTCGTATGAATAATTATGGTCTCGATAGGCACAGTAATCATTGGGGGATCAAAGTTCTAGTAATCAAGTGCCCTTTGTAGTTTTTTCTATACCTTGTTAACCCCTTTTAGTTGGTCTCCCTTTCTTTTCCTCTCATATCTTGGTATCGGTTTACCTTTTCTCCTAACTAGTTTGTAGTGAGATTTATGACTTATCATTTTTTTTTTTTTTCATTAGCTATCTTCTTTCAGCTATCCCTACTTCCTCTTTGGCTTTCCAGCATTATGTGTCAATAGGTTTCCCTCATGCCTCAGCCCAAGCTGGCATCATTAGTGGATGATGTCACAACTTCTAGGTTTTTGTAGGCCCTTCTTCAATAGTGTTTCACCTTTTTATACCATCATTGTCTTAGTTATATCTCTATCAATCTGAGCAATTTTAATATTCATAATGGACTTTAATGTCAATATTTTCACACCACGAAGATGCGAACAATGGCATTCCAGGGAAATGTGAAGCCAGAAAGATGAGGTAGAATTTTGAAGCGTGTTGATGATATGACCAAGATTGCAGTCAATAAGGCCATTGGGGAAGGCATGTTCCACTATGATCATACCTGACAGACAAAGACTGATATTATAGGAAGTTTTATAGGTTGTTTGGCTAGAGCTAGGCTGGAGCAGTGGGTTATGATTAGGCTTTGTTGCAATATTTTTGACCCAATTTGGAGAGTGGGTTTGGTAGAAGCCATCAAAAGAATTGATGAGAAGCTCTAGGTTCCCCTTTCAAAAAGGTACCTAGTAATCCTGAATTGAGCATAGTGACATAGCATCCCTCCATGGTCATATGTGAGAACCTAGCTTTCTACATGGAATGGCCTGGAATGGAGGCTAGCATCTAGTTCCCCTTCGGTGAAGAGGGATTGTTGAAGACATCAATAAAGGCTGGCTTATAAACTATTTAAAAATTTTAAAGGCATATATTCATCCAAGGGTGGTATTGGAAAACCTCGAGGCTTTGAACTTTTGCACCCCTAGCATGGAGAAATCTAATAGATAGAAAAAAGCATTCAAATTCCCACCTAATTTCCAGCTTGAGAAGCCTAACGACATTGCAGTGATCATTATGTTGTATTGGAAGTAGGCATCCAGGCTAGGAGGGCTCTCTAGATGGCTTTTTGGTTGTATCCCCTGTTTTGCCCCTCGGGGTTCCCACTGGCTATAATCCCTCCCTTTTTCTATTTGCCTTTTATTTTTGTTCTAGTATGGTAGCTATTTTGCCTTCATTTTTTTCTTTTTTGAATATGTATCATGTAATCTTATAATATATGGAAGGTTAGTAGTTTTAAGGGTTTCTATTTATAGGGTAGTCTTCCATCCCACATATCACTAAATGTAAATTCACCCTCTTAATATATATATATATATATATATATATATATATATATATATATATATATATATATATATATATATATATATATATATATATATATTCAGCTTCTCTGCTATGCTCTTTCTTAACTGTCTTTTGGTTCCTTTTGAATATGGATGCTTGTGTGGTTCTTTTTTCCCATTTTTGTATTGCTTGGTTTTGTTTTTCTTTTACAGCAGTAACTAAGGTAGGGATCTGCACCTCTAAATAATTGAGAACTTTAGCATCAGAGCAAAAGTGCAGTTCCTACTTCACTATGGTCAATTTTTTTGATCTTTTCATATAATAGATTGTAGAATATTTATGTTTTAGATCTAAAGTAGAAACAACCATTTAAAGTATATTTACTTCTCATAAAGGTGCAGATTCACTAGACCAAACACGTTTGGGAAGTTCTCCATTCGACTCAAAATTAGGACTTCGTTTTACTAGTGATAGAAGTTTTTTTTTCTTTCAATCAGTATCATACTAGTGAAGATAATTAAATTAAATAGTTTTAAAATTAATAATTAAGTTTCTCTTAAGTATAATCCAATCACAATTCAAGGGAAACTAGTTGAATAATATGACTATATTTTATGACACTTGGGTTAGATTGTATCCTCTCTTTTATATGTTAGAATTAATCACTAATAATTATGCAAATTTTAGAATGTTATATTAAAAGCTAATTTTTTAAGTAGGATTATGTTTTATTATGATGGTATCTAAATTTTTAAAAAGAAAAAAGAAAAAAAAAAATTTAAAATAATTTTTAAAAAAAAGGAAAGTTAGGACCAAAAAGATCTAATAAATTTGAATATTATCAGTGTTTTGTGGAGTGGTCTTAATTAGCGAAGTATGTTCATTATCCAAATAAAAAAGTAATTTTTTACTCTTAACTAACAATACTAACAATTTCTTCTTAAGTGGACTTCTATTTAGTAGATTAGTAAAGCATGTGAGTTTCAGACAAAATAGCAAAGAAGGGATGCCTACTAAAAACCTAATGCTCTGGTTAGAGTGGTTCTTTTGGATCAGAATTATATTTGGTTGGTTTAGGCTTCTTCGGAACCACCAAAATACAAATTAGGACTCTCGTCTACTCCATTTGTAATAAATATTCAATTGTGAAACTGGAGTATGCCCCTTAAATGTAAATAACAAAGGACTAAGGTCTCAGGTGAGACAGGAGGTTTTCTTCTTTATTCCTTCCTACCAGTGCCTGTTTGAACAGAGAGACTTATGATATATCTTTATTTGTTTATAAATATAATCAAAGGCTTCGGCCATTTACCAATCAAATAAATAAATAAATCATATTACACTTTTAAAAGAGCAATTTTGACCACTTGAAGTTTGGCAATCTTTATGAAGAGGTTCATGAATGTCCAAAAGTTGAAACCTTAACTTTTAAGTTTTAAACAATTAATTCACATACAAACTTGTACCCAAAAAATCGTCAAAATCCAACTTACAATTTTAGATATGTAGGAACAAGAAGTTAACATGTATGTCTACTATATCACTTCCCCTACCATTGAAAACATAAACATACAAAATTAGCTAAAGCATTCCCTCCCAACAAGGTCTATGGAGTAAACTAAAATGTAAATCTTGCCATAAGGAACTCTCTTTTTTTTTTTGGTGTATATGACAAATTTTAGTTTATTGTTTAGCCATTTCCCTCCCTTTCTACTATGCTATTAAAAAGTGACGTTAAAACTACTGGCACTAGCTATGGTGCAGCATATTTACACCAGTCAAGTGTCATTTGCTGATGTCATTCCGCATTATCCATAGTCATATGCATCATGATATTCCATAACTATCTAATCATATTCTTACTGCACATTTATTGAGTTGTCAGATAAACAAATTTTTTATCAGAATCCATAAGGTCCACCATATCGGTTGTTTGAAGGATTTATACTATTGAAATTTAATATGTTTTAAATGAATTATAAATATTTTTTTATGTAACCCTATTTTTGAGTGATTTTATTTTGTTCTATACATAATTTCAAATTGGAAAAGGTTAAGATTTTTTATTATTTAATAATAATGCATTATTATGATTTTTGTTATATTTTTATGTAAGGATTTTATATTAATTTTAAATTGACTAATTTGAGAGAATATATATGAATAATTTTATTTTTTTCATATATGAAAAGCTAAAATATAAGTATCTTTGAAAGAATAGTATGTTAATTATTTTAAGAATACAAATATTTAAAAAATATTAGTATTTACTATTTGATAAAACAATAATTAAAAGAAAAATCTCTAACACTCCTAAATATACAACAATTAATAAATAATCAAGAGAAATTATATAAATATTAATCATGACATTTGTTGGCATAAAGTTATTTGCCATTAGTGACAACACTCATCTCACAGTTCAGACTGAGTGGTTCCAACACAGTTCAAACCGAGTGTCAAAGATACAGTCCAAGCTGAACACTGAAGACACAGTTCAAACCGAGCACTTAGTGTTAACCAAGTGAAGAAGCACTTAGTGTTAACCGAGTGAAGATGCACTTAGTGTTAACTGAGTGAAGATGCACTTAGTGTTAACCGAGTGAAGATGCACTCAGTATTAACTGAGTGAGGAAGGACTCAGTGATAACCGAGCTCAAGAGGTTAACGAAGAAGTTAGTTTCTACCGAGTGACACTATATCTACCGAGTCACCAATGGTTACCGAGTTTCAGGCAACATTGTATGACTAGTATTAACCGAGCCCCTACCTCTACCGAGTGCATGATGATGCCGAGTAATGTAGTGCATGCCGCGTATCAGAAGGTCATCAAGTCTGTCTAAAGAACCCGAGTTTATTTTACTATTTGGTCGACTCAGTTATATTTTTTTTACTTGTGTTTGGCCGAACTTGCATGAATAATTATTGGAATGGTATATATATGTAATGTATTATATCATTCAATATATATACAAGATATAGAATATTGCACAAAAAAAGGGACATAAGATATGATATGAGAATTCATCAGCAGTAAAGAATACTTAGCAAGGTCTACAAGGAGCAAAAATGATTTCATCAATTAGAGAAGGTGATCTACACTAAAGAATCCAGTCAAGTTGTAAGTTGATCTGTTGGTTCATCCTAACAGGTGAATCATTCTTGTAAATCCTTTAACAAGGTAGACTTAACCGTCTTTATTCAAATATCCTAACAGAGTGCATACTTGTAAAGTATGTTTGTAAATCCTCTAACAAGGTGGTATGGTTTAAATGTTTAATAGTTCTTTTATGCAGCAGGCTAGATGAGTGAATGTTGTATATGGTTATTCTGAATTGACTTAAAAGTTTTATTGTTACTGATTCACCCCTCCGCTCTCAGTAACCTATTATATCTTGAATATTTCCAACAATTGGTATCAGAGCTTTTTGGTTCTCAGGACAGAGTTTGACAGCTTGAGCAAAGATCTAAGTTATGGAGATATTCAGACTAGAGAAATTTATTGAAAATGAAAATTTAGATCTAGAAATGGCCATGGTTCAACTCAAAGAAGCAAAGGAGCATCTTTCTCAATCCCTAAAAAGAAGAAAGGAACTTGCAAGACAAATGAATGACCATCACTATGTTGAAGAAAAGATTGAAGATTTTTTACCATCAAGTAGTTCAGAAGAAGCTGACAAGGCAATCAAAGAACTTCTAGAAAATAATGGATCTCTGCAAGAAGAAGTAAGAAAGCTTAAAAGAGAGCAAGAAATATAGTCAATTAGGCTATGTGAAGTTTTGGAACAAAGAAACAAAGCACAAGAAGAATTGGAAGATAAAAGCCATAAAATTCATAATCAATCCCATTAGCATGAAGACCTTATAGACCAACTCTCTACTGCAAATGAAGAAATTAGGATTCTTAGAGTACAAAATGAAAGAATAAGGAATCATTTAAACACTGAAAAGAAAATCAATGAAAGTCTACATAATGATTTAAGAACTGAGAGACAAATCAATGAAAGCTTGGAAAATGATCTAATCTCTGAAAGGCAAGTCAATGAAAGAATGATGAAATCCCAAATAGATATGAATCAATTAAATCAACAAAATGAGAAAAATCTTTATAGACATAAAGGTAAAGCTGGTCTTGGATACAAGGAAGAAGGTGAATCCTCCAAATAAGGTGAACAAAGGAATCAAAAACCCACTTGTAATCACTGTGGCAAGTTAGGTCATACATCAAACAAATGCTGGAGCAATGGAAAAGCAAAATTCAATGGTAAATGCTTCAATTGCAATTAGCATGGTCACAAAGCAAATGAGTGCAAAGAAAACCCAAAATTTGAAGGCAACTGTCACAAATGCAAAAAACATGGTCACAAGGCATTCCAATGTAGATCCAAATCATTCGATCCAGTTGAATAACTTGTCAAAGCCATATTTGGATGGGACTACAACACCTGGTGCAGATGTCACTATTATGGAGAATATGGACATACTGGCATAAATTGTGCAAGTCATCACCTAAGGAAGAAGGACACTACTGTAAGGTGCTATACATGTACAGAACTTGTTCATATAGCTAGAAATTGCATGAATATAGAAAGAATTGAAGATGAGAAGAAAATCAAAGCAGACAACATTCGAAAGCAAATGAAGCAACAGTAGATTCCAAAATCTATCGAACAAGATAAGTCGAGCAATGGCAATATCACTCAAGAAATGAGTGACTCCACCATTTTCGATTAATATTCATAAAAGAAAGTATGGAACTACATCCTCCAAGAATTATCCTAAACAGTTCCACAAGAAAAAAGATGATCAGAACAGTATTTAGATACACTTTGATCCTAGACTTAACCGAGTTCGGTCGGGTGCAATAAAGCTTCACTTACCGAGTTATATCAACCAAGCAAGGTTGGTTTGTGACCTTACTGAGTTAGGTCAGTACATCAATGTTTTCTTTTGATCACCAAGTTGATAGTATCTACCAAGCAAGTGGATGACAACCTGTCATTTCATCTACCATCGTACCAAGCATTTATGATGAATTTTTCGTCAAAAAAAGGGCAAAATTTGATCTCATTCTTCACTACGAACTTAGAGCTAAGTTATCTTCTGCGATTCCAGAGCAAGCTTAAAGCAGTTTTGAGCAAATTTTAAAGGGCGAAGAATCTGTTCAGAATTTCTCTTCACTTACCGAGCAGCAATGGCATCCGAAAGTAGCAGCTCCAAGGCAAAGAGAGGCTTAGAAATGTTGGTTAAAGGTATGGAATGGAAGGTGTCGAACTTCAAATTGGCACCAACAATTGCAGAATCACTTGATCCTAACAGTGCTCAGTATCAAATTCCTCCAAAGGTACTCCTTTTAAATGACATTCACTCTCATTTCAAATGTTCCATTCAAGAACTTGGAAACTTAGAAATTGATAATGCCCTAGGAGAAATAAGCATAGATGGAAATTTGAAACCCGAGCATAAGCATCTTGAAACAAAAGGGTTAACCCACATTTCACATTTGCCAAGGAATTTTCAAGTTAAATGGGTTAGGTATGTACTCAGTCGAGTTCACAATGGGCAATTATGGTTAGAGCAACCAGTGCTTATCACAAAGAAAATGATTAACAAGATTACTGGCCTTCCCATGTTGAGCAAAGCTAAGTCTACCAAAACCCTAGGTCGAGAAGAAGTGCAAAGGCTAACCCAAGCAGAATGGGATGGTAGAGGACTTAAGCTCAGTACAGTAGCTGACGCTGAATTAAGATTTGGTATTCACGTCATTGCTCATAAAATTTACAGTTCGAGCCGTCCAAACAGTGTACCTTGTGAAGCAGTAGATTTAGCATATAAGGTAGTAAAGAAGAATGTTGAGTTTGATCTATCTGAATTGCTTTTGTCTCAATTTAATAAAAATATGGAAAGCATAAGGACTTCAAAGAACAACTCCTGCAAATTTAATTCACTTTTGATCTGTTTATTTTTCTATGTTCAAAAGTCTTTTCCATCAAAAGGATCAATAGTATGGGGAAAAGATATTCCCGTTCTTTATCAAATAAATGAGTTCATTGCAAAGTTAGGTAAAAATTTTGACAGTTTTTTGGATAATTACGTTGAAGATTTTAAGGAAAGAATGAACAATAGGTTCCGGATTCCACCTAAACTGGTTGAGGAATAAAAAGAAGATGTATGCTTTATGGTAGATTGTGACAAAGTATACATACAGGCAGTCAGGCCCCAAGTTGCATGGGTGAAACCTCTTCCTTATGAGGTCAATATGGATGAAACCAGAGATATCATAGAAGTACTGGTGAATGAACTAGTAGACCCAAAGCAACCAGTCTTTGGAACTTATGATGAAGCTAAGGCCAGAATTGAGCTTCAAATCAAAATCCCTCAGGTCATTAGCAAAGGAAAGAGGAAGATTGCAAAGCTAAAAATAGAAGTTGGTCCTCTGATGATTACTGAAGGGAAAGGAGAAGATGATGAAGAAGAAGAGGAAACCAAGTCAGAAAAAGCAGAGGAGCCTCAACGAAAGAAAGGTAAGGTGATTATCACCAAACCTAAAAAGCAAGCTACTGCAGTCTTCTCCAGGAGAACAAGATAGGGGAAGAAGGAACCTGTACTTGTCAAGCCTCCACTCACATTTGAGGCAAGGTTGAAACAATTAGAAGCAGGTGCTAGCTTCACAAACTTCAAAGCATTGAAGTTTGAAACAAGAACAAAACAGGAGAAAATGCAGATTGAGGAACTGGTATTAAGTAAAATGGGAAGATGGAAATACTCTCTGGACGAGATTTCCTCTCAGATCCCTAAAGAGCTATTGGAGAGGTTGCAACCAAGATGGGAAACTGCAATCAAGACTATCAAGGATATCTTTGAGCAAACCCTGAAGAATCTCCTGTCGAGTCTCACTGATGCAGAAGTGAAGAAATCACTGAAAGATCATGAAGGTAATATGATGATTAGATTCCACACTTGTTTGATACTAATCAAAGACGTTGAGCATGTTCTAAATGATGCAACAAACATGTGGAAAAATATCTATCATCTACATGAATCCAGTGAGGATATTGTTGAAATCAAGGACAATGACAATAGTAATGATGATGATATTGAAGATATTCCAGGGGATCTGCATTCAATGATGATAAATGTTGAGGAAGAAGACAAGGAAGATGAAATGGAGGAAGAACAAGCTGAACAAGCTAAGGAGGAAGATGATCCTATAAAAATTGCAGCCAAAGTCATTGCATCTCTTCCTCACTCTCCACCTAAAGTAGCTACATCAACTGTGGAGATAGCTTCTAGTGGTGAGATTGTGTGCACAACAGCTTCATCAATTGCTCAATCTTCACCTGTCTCCTCTCAGCTCCGGGTACCATCTATGCAAGTGTCTACCACTTCATCAACCGAGCTGCAGCCATCTTCATTGACCGAGTCATCAGCAGCTACAGCAGTAAGTTCATCAAGCATATCAACTTCTACTGCAGAGTGTACAGTAAATGTACCCACTGGTACTTCAATTTTGACAATTTCATCTGCTCTGATTTTTGCATCTGTTAGTTCTCCCATTCCAACCTGTACATCAATCTTGGGAGGAACATCAATTTTTGATACTATTAGCACTTCTCTCAGTCTTCCTCTAGTTAGTTCTATTCCAGTTTTTTCAGCCAGTCCAGCCTCATCAACTATTGTTTCAGTTTCAAAGGGAAAAGGTGAAGTCACTGCAGGAAAAGAAAAGAGATACATGTTTTCCAACAAGGCAGTGGATGAGGAAATAGACTTGGATAAGGACATTTTCATTCCTAAGATAGATCTGGATACTGCATCGGTCAATGAAATGAGAATGATCAGTCAGCTATTAGAGTAGAAGGCAAGGCAAAAAAAGCTGAGGCATGAGAGAGACCAGGAATATAGTATTATTGAAAGTGCTAAGAATATTCTAATAGAGGCTATAGGTGTTGAAGTAGATTCTACTCAACACATTTTGATTCAGTTAGAAGAGGCTGTATATAAATTCAATGAGGATCCACCTGGCCAAGAAAAATTGATTGAAAAGGTAGAGAAGAAATTTGACAATAAGGTGCTTGAGCACATTGCTCAGCATATTGCATTAAAACAGGTAGAATTGTCTACAATTTTGAGTAATTTTGAACATTCTTTTAATAATGTAACATCATTTTTTGGAAAACTTTGTGATGTTACTGAGTATACTAAGGAAATCAAAGAAAAGTTGAAAAAAATTGATGAGGATATGAAGGTCAGTGCCCAAATGTTGCAGCTTGACCATAGTTCAAGTTCATCCCATCATCTCAGAATAAGATTTTTGTCAGAGAAATAGGCAGAATTGTTGAGAGAGGAAGCAAGGATCAGGTGTACTCTAATTGACATCCAAAATATGATCCTTCCTGTCATGGACACAATGCAGAAACATATTGCCCATTCCAAAACATTGATTCATGACAAAAACTTCTCAAATGCAGATCATATGATTGAACTCTCTGCAGAAGTTCAAATAGCACTCTCCACCAGCAAACTTTTGCAAGAAAATTGGGATAAAATTGGCTCTTATTCTCAAGGTACATTCTGAGTTTATCTCTCATTTTGGAATCTCTGTGTAAATATATATTGTTTAATTTGGCATTATTGTCAAAAAGGGAGAGATAGCACACTCCAAGAGATAATTGTGCAAGAGATATGTGTAAACTGTGCATATTGTATGGGGGAGATACATGTAAGAAAGATATGTGTAATAAGACTTGCAAAGATCAATTTTGAAAATTCAGAACTGTATGTCAATTTTTGCACATAAACTTTGAATCATAATTGTTTTTGTCACTAATGCCAAAGGGGGAGATTGTTGGCATAAAGTTATTTTCCATTAGTGACAACACTCATCTCACAGTTCAGACCGAGTGATGGCAACACAGTTCAAATCGAGTGTCGAAGATACAGTCCAAACCGAGCACTGAAGACACGGTTCAAACTGAGCACTTAGTGTTAACCAAGTGAAGAAGCACTTAGTGTTAACCGAGTGAAGATGCACTTAGTGTTAACCGAGTGAAGATGCACTTAGTGTTAACCGAGTGAAGATGCACTCAGTATTAACCGAGTGAGGAAGGACTCAGTGATAACCGAGCTCAGGAGGTTAACGAAGAAGTTAGTTTCTATCAAGTGACACTATCTACTAAGTCACCAATGGTTACCGAGTTCCAAGCAACATTGTATGACTAGTATGAACCGAGCCCCTACCTCTACCGAGTGCATGACGATGCCGAGTAACGTAGTGGATGCCGCGTATCAGAAGGTCATCAAGTCTATCTAAAGAACCCAAGTTTATTTTACTATTTGGCCGACTCAGTTATATTTTGTTTACTTTTGTTTGGCTGACCTTGCATGAATAATTATTGGAATGGTATATATATGTAATGTATTATATCATTCAATGTATATACAAGATATAGAATATTGCACAAAAAAAGGGACATAAGATGTGATATGAGAATTCATCAATAGTAAAGAATACTCAGCAAGGTCTACAAGGAGTAGAAATGATTTCATCAAACACAGAAGGTGATCTACAATAAAGAATCCAGTCAAGTTGTAAGTTGATCTGTTGGTTCATCCTAATAGGTGAATCATTCTTGTAAATCCTTTAACAAGGTAGACTTAACCGTCTTTATTCAAATCTCCTAACAGAGTACATACTTGTAAAGTATGTTTGTAAATCCTCTAACAAGGTGGATCTAGCAATCCTCTGTGCTCCTAACAAGGCAGATCACCAGAAGTGATCATTGTAAGCCTTAACCGGCCAACTTCATACTGCAGTAACGAAGCTTTTTGGGTATCATCCCCACCCCAGTTTTATTTTCTATTTTGGAAGGTTTTTGGGTCACCAAATCTCTATGCATATATGGTTTAAATGTTTAATAGTTCTTTTATGCAGCAGGCTAGATGAGTGAATGTTGTATATGGTTATTCTGAATTGACTTAAAAGTTTTATTGTTACTGATTCACCCCTCCCCTCTCAGTAACCTATTATATCTTGAATATTTCCAACAGACATTATCTAAAAATATTTATTAATAATCTAGTAAATATTTATGAATCTATAATTTAATAAGCAATTAAATATTTATTAACATATTATGATTACTAAATGAAAGTGACAAATAAGAATTGCACAAGAGAACAAATTAGGATTCAAAAAAAATACTACTATTTATTGTTTAATAAAATTATCATTTAAAATACAACTCTTACACTCCTAAATATATAATACCAAAAATTATGTTAATATTTAATAATCATTGCATAGTCTAAAAATATTTGTGAACACTTAAAAGTATATTTATAAATGTATCTAAGAATTGTACCAAAGTAGAATCAAGAAAAAATTAGAATAAAAAGTCATCTTTTTCAAATTAAATTAAAAACTATATTTAATTAGTGTTAAATCAAACAATAATTTCAATTTATTTTTTAATAAAGTAAAATATTGTTAAAAAATGTAGTTTTTAACTACTTAATTTTTCCAATTGTGCCTTCTTTTCGTGCTGGTTTTCCTCTCTTTCCTTGTTTTCTTTTTCATCATTTTTATACACCCCTTTTATCTTTGTCAAGGGATGGTTCTCATCCTACAAAACCCAAGTGTTAGTAAAAACATTGATTTTTTCCTTAACGGGGGAGGAGATGGTAATAGGAGAGGTGTTGACTTTGTTGTTGTCCTCATAGAAGGTAATAGGCTGCAAGGTAAAGATCACCAACACATGTGTCGTTTCAGTGGTAATGACATTACCAACAGATGCCTGGGTAGTATGAGCAGACGCCTGGGTATTATCAATAGAGTTTTCACTTTTTTCTTTCTCCTTATTCCCATTTTCTCTCTTGGAGTTAGAATGTTTCTCCTCCTCCAGTTCTCTTTCATTATTTTCTAAACTCTCCTCCTTTGCCTCATCAACCTTGTATCTATTAGCTTTTTGTTTATACCTTGTCTGTGTTTTTGCAAGCCTTTCCAACCTTCTACCCTTTCCACCTCCTTCCTCTTCCGACTCCTCAATTTCCACCTCCACTGATTTTTTAATTTTGATTTTTTTACTACCCTTATGTTCAATGACCAGTTCTGGGTTTTTCTTTTTCTTATTTTCTCTACTAGGAGAAGGGCGCAATATGCGGATTCTGGTACCAATGTTGGTACTCAGTGAGGAATTCTAATGGTTGCGCTAATTTTTGACCACGACAACCCTAGGGGGGCAGAGGGCAAGATGAAACTGATAGAGCCTAAAAATTAGGCCCTAGTGGATGATGGTAAAATTATTACCCTTACTTCTCCATAACATCACTAATCATATCCTCTAGGGAATGTAATAGAAAGAATGGAATAGAAATGAAGTCTCTATTTCTAAAATTATTTAGAAGGGGGAAGTGATAATAATAGTAAACTCCAAACTTGCCTTCAAGTGTGAGGTACTTCATTAACACCAGAAAAACATCCTCCCGTGGAGCTGGTAGCTTATCCCTTTAGAAGCCAGCTCCTCTAGAGTGGATAGGTTCTTCATTTTCCACAAAAAAACTATTCATGTTGGCCTCGTCTGCCATTTTTGTAACCTTCTTCCATTTCTTCCCCTTCATGGACAACCCAATAGCCATTCCAATAACATCTTTATTAACTTAGAACGTAATACCATTTATGGTAACCCTATGGTAATTCCACCCATTCACAAACTGGAGCAAACAATTTTCATCATACCCCACCATCGCCTGCATATATGGAATAAAACCCCCTTCTTTTAATAGGAACCATGTTGTCATCCTATCTTTGAAATTTTCTATCTTTGTTGGCTCCAGTCAATTCAAATCTCCACCCATTTCTTCCTCACTAACTCTTGATCCACCAACTTCAATAATTTGCATTTGAACCTTCTTATCATTAATTCTCTCAACAATGATATTATTAAATAGCAACAGCACACCAATGATGCAAATAGCCTCTATAGGGTCTTTAAAATTCCCACAAGTTTTTTTCGAGACACCTCAAAATCCCAATCATTTTCATTATGGGATTCGTGCGTACTTGGCATCATTACTCTACCATCCCTGAAATCTCTGACAGCATTCGAAAATATATCTATCGTACTTTCAAAAAGGAAATAATTTAAATTTCACATTATGTTACCATAATGGCGAAGTAACTCATATCTCAAATTGTAACTATTTATTATCCAGTCTATATGATAGTGTCTCATCATCTTTCCCTTATTCTTTTTATTAAATTTAGTAAACTTCGCCTTCCTAGATATAATGCTATCAAAGTTGGCACTAATCTTTATTTGTCTAGCCATGCTTAATTTTTGTTCCCCCTCTTTCCTTGCAGATCAGGGTCTTGATTTCCTCTTTTAGGATATCCATGCTTCTCCAACACATCATCTCCTTTAATTCAAACCCCATGGCAGCCACAGCATCTGCCACCATATTACCTTCCCTGTATATGTGTTGCAACTAGACTTTTTCCATCCCATTTATGATATGTCTAATATCTATGATGATGGTTTGGATATTCCAGCCAAGTTGAGAAGCTCCCTTCGCCATATCAATTATTAATTTAGAGTCACCTTCTATGGTTATTTCCTTTATTTGCATTTCCTTGATCAATTGTAGACCCCAAAGTAGAGCCATCACTTTAGCCAAATTGTTAGTAGAGTAGACTAGCAGTGCATCACCATTTCCATTCCTCAGCACTCCGTCCACTGCCCCTATTCTCTTTCTTATAGCACCATCGAAATTTAGCTTAAGCTATGTCATTGTTGGTGGTTTCCATCTTGTCGGTTGCCTCTTTATAACCTTAGAGTTATCAAATTGCTTAAAATTCTATTGAATACCCCACTTTTCCACTATTTGTCATTCCTTCCTACCTGGTTCTTCCTTCGATGTCTTACATTTGGCAATCCTTATATTTTCTTTCAGTAGTTTCTCCATAATCCCCATAACAACCTCCGTAGGTCTTTCCTCTTCATGAAAGATTCTATTATTTCTTTCTTTCCATATGTGCCAGCAAATATATGGTGGGACAATTCTCCATAAGAATACCAACTTAGGATGATAAAAATGACACTCCTAGTTTTTGACGAATTGACTTAAGTTCTCCATCACCCAACAGAGTCCAAATTTCTCCCACATCAATGACCAGATCTTTAGGGAATATGGGCATTCAATGAAGAGGTGAGAGATATTCTCCTCATTTTCTTTGCATAGATAACATTTGTTTGTAATAAATAAACCCCTTTTCTTTAGATTGTCCAGTGATAATATTTTACCATGTTGAATAGTCCACCAAAAGAAATTTATTTTGGGTAGAAGATTACTAATCCAGACTTTACACCATATTGTGGGGCAAAGGTCCTTTCTGAAAAGATGTTTGTAAGTGGACTTGACAGTAAAATTACCAATAGGAGTTAAATCCCATACCACTTTATCCTCCTGAACCAGAATTGGGAGTCTTTGTGCTTTGATCAACTCTTCCAATTCATTAAGAAGCTGGATATCCTCTTGGGAACAAGTATCTTTTTGTAATTTCTTCCACTTTCCTCCAGGGTTAATATGATCCCCCACTCTCAACCCCATCTCTATGTTCAATTTCTCAATTAACCTTCTAAATTTGTTGTAAACCAACAGTTTCCCCCCCATCCAATTATCCTCCCAGAACCTGATTTTCCACCCATTTCCCATAATCCACCTTACCCCTTCCCTCAGCATACTTTTTCTTTTGACAATATTCATCTATATTTTGGATCCCCCCAACAGGTCATTGTTAAAAAGATTATGAGTGAAAAGGGAGTTACATAGATACTTGGCTTTCATGATATTGCTCCAATCCGTATTATTTTCTCCCAATCTCCATCCAATTTTAGCAAGGAGGGCTTTATTCAAATCTCTAAGCCTTCTCACTCCCAATCCCCCCCTTTCCTTTGGTTTGCAAACATCCTCCCAGTTGACAAGATTTAATTTATTCTTTTCCTTTGTACCTGACCAAAGGAAATTCATCTATATTGTCTCAATTTTGTCAGCCATGTTTTGATTTATTTTGAAAAGGGACAAAAAATAGATTGGAATACCCTCTAGAGCCACAGAGAGTAGTTTTAGTTTACCAGCATTAATAAGGATTTTCCCTTTCCATCCTGCCAACTTCTTTTGGATTTGTTCAACAATAGTATTCCAAAAATCATTAGTCACCTCCCTAGTGGTTAACAGTAGACCAAGATAAGTATCTAGGAGGTTGGCTGACTGACAGCCTAAGATGTTCCTAATCTTCCTCTGCATAAGAGCATCAGTGTTAAAAAAATAAAGTTTACTTTTAAAGTAGTTTATTTGTTAGCTAAGTTGTCTTCATAGTTTCTAAGTATACTCTTCCATGCCTCAGCTTCAATAATAGAGGACTCTTCAAAGAAAAAGGTATCATCAACAAATTGTTGTAGCACTTTAGTTTTAGTAGTAGTAGCAGGTTTAATTCCTTTAACACATCTCTTACTTACCAGTTTGGAAAATGATCTCCCCAAAACCTCTACCACCATAATAAAGAGATAGGGGGATAGTGGGTCTCCTTTCCTTAACCCTCTCCCAGCTTCAAAATTGCCCCAAGGAGAGCCATTCAGTAGGACTACATATTCCACAGTGCCCACCATCATCCTAATAAGGGAAATATAAGTCCTATTTATCCTTTTTAACATCTTCCTCATTCTAAAGAAATCCCTAGTAGCCCAAATCAGCTCATTTTTTATAACCTCCCAGAATTGCTAGAAAAACCCTGGGGGGAAACTATCAAGTCTTGGGGCCTTATAAGCTTTCATGGAGAACACAGCCCTTTTCACTTCCTCCTTTGTGATGTTTCCTAGAATAATATTATTTTCCACTTCTCCAAGCACTTGTGGAATTGTATTTATCAAACTTCTAATAATCTGATTTCCTATTCTAAAATCCTTTTTATAAGACTTGTTAATTCATTCCAACACATGTCTTCCCATTTCCTCCTAATCCTTATATTCTCCCCCTTCTTCCAATGTAATGCCCTGCCAAGGGATCCAAAGAATTAACCTAAAATTTTGCTAAGTTTGGTAGCATTTTTTTTTGAAAGAAAACATGAAATTAATACCATTCACAACTAATACATGAATAACAGAAGCAATAGCAATAACCATCTAGAAATAAACATAACATAACAGGTTACATTCTTTAAAGATCCCTTAACGTTGAATCACATCTAAATCAACTAACATTAATGAATCCATCTAGTACAACAACCACATGAAATAATAATGATAAGTCCAATGTTTACACATTACATTTCTAAATGTTCAATCATCCATTGTACATGCCACAGGGTATGAATGGCTAAAGAATATACATATGTGAATTAAGGTACATCATCCTATTCTATTCCATGATACATCAAAGTAAAGATAAACATGTGATACACATGATACATCGTCATAGAAGACTTATACATCCACCATAAAAGATCAACATAATAAACTAAGTGCACGTTACCTCCCAACCGTAAATAGCATCATTAGACCATCGTGGATCCTAGCCATCCCTCCGTGCATAACATTCCAAACCACTTAAGAGATCATTGGTATTAGCACAGTAGGAATGTCACTCCTATACATACTACACCATATGCAAAGAATAATCTAACATGCAAATATAAGCATAAAGTAACATCATCTAACATATGCTAATCACAAATGTAAGGATACATATCCACCATCATGAAGGACGCATTAGCCACAATGTCTCAATTGGATCTCAAATGATAAGAGTGGAAAAACACTACTACTCGACCGTGTGGAACCTAAGTGGTCCACTCCCACCGTGCTGAGGAGATAATCTCAAGTCCCAAATAGGCTATCAAAATCACATAGCATAAAATCACAATAACTTTCTAAGTCCAGGAATCCTAAAAGTATACTAACTCAAAGGTTCCAATCACAAAACTGACATCTAATTCCCAGAGGCACACAATGACTTGTAGAAAACCTACTATGCAAGTGGGAAAGTGTCATCGCATATATCATGTAGAAGTTACCCTGGCAGTTAGCTAAACTCCACGGGTCCCTATTGATCCTCATGTGGCCACTAGTATCCTCTCATACTGACGAGGCATACTATAGAATGCAAGGTTGCAACCAAGCGTTCTCTCTACTTCCATCCTAGTTTGTACAAGCACTCGAGGCATGGGTGAGAACAAAACAATTATCTTTTTAGGTTCATTAAGTCAGTATTAGGTGAGAATGTTTTCACTTATTAAACAACTTACAATGAGTTACCCTAGTAGCCTCTTAGGGCCCCGGCCCCCATTGCAAGCCACTTCCTGACACTACAAGCAGATAACCTACCCTAATGCTCATGGAATCATAAATCACCCCAGTCCTATACAAGCGACTGGAAAGAAATACCAAAATAAGAGCATCAAATATCCATAATAGAAGCATCAAATCTCCATGAGCAACCGAAAAGCATCCATAGAAAATCATGACCACAACAGTTCTATATTGGCAACTGAAGGTATCACTGATAATCAAAAGTATTCATTGGTTCTCAATAACCAAAATATATCTCAAAATCATACTGATCGAAGACTCCAAAAATGGTTGAGTCAAAACATGTCACAACATGACATCATAAATCAACATTTCAATCCCATCATGGTGACTAGAAAATAACCCAAGGATAACTGATCGATGACTCAGAAATGATTAGGTCAAGTGTCTCATACATAAGAATCTCAACTAACACAATCAGTAATTACAAACATTACATAGAGCATTCCATCACATAACCATGGTTGGGTTTATAAAGATCAGAAATAAAACATCATCATGTCATCACAATCATAACCCCAAGCCTTTGGTAGACGTCTTATAACTGGTCAACACTAGTCAACCCAAAACCCAAAACAGAAGCATAAAGAAATACACAATGCAACCACATGTTTTGGTTTTGCTAAAGTTACATACTTGAATTTAAATGTGGAGGTTTTCAGTTTTCATTTCTAGTTTTAGATAATGAATGGAGAATCATTTGTATGTTTTTCCCATCCCATGTATTTGTTAATAGTTTCTCTCCCAAAACCATTAGATTCAATTTTCTAATTATATTGTTTATATAAATATTGTTCAAAATTGACTCTATCGAGTTCCAAAATCAATAATCAATTCAATAAATTGCATAATTAAAACTTCGATTTAACCTTAATTAAACTAAGTTTAATTAAGCTAACTTATTAATATTTTTCCTTTTTAAATAATATTTGACAAATTATCATTAATATTTTAAATCATTTATCTTTAAAGAATGACCCATTTATTTAACCTTTATAATAATAATTGTTCATAACTATATATATATATATATATATATATATATATCAACAATTATAAAAAAAATGAAAAAAAAAAGAATCACAAAATGTGTTTTAACAAAGTTGAAACCGCATATAATTAAAACACCATCGCACGGTGGTACCGTGCGGGCCTGCTGTCGCAAGCCTGCGACAGTGGTCGTAGAGCTTGTGGCAGCAGTGCTACCAGCCACTGCCAAAGTGCAGAGGTGGGGGTACGAGCTCAGCCCTCCCCACATGCAATATGCGAATCTTTTTTTTTAATAAAATTTTTATAACGTTTTCTTTAAAAACGTAAATTGCGATGCGATTATCATTCAGTTCTCCAATAATATATATATATATATATATATATATATATATATATATATATATATATATATATATATATATATATATATATATATATATATATATATATATATATATATATATATATATATATATATATATATATATATATATATATATATATATATATATATATATATATATATAGCAGAGATTAATTAAGCATAATATATATTTGCAGATTTGAATTTGCATGTTCATATCAATGCAATTTTCTAAGGTTTTTCCATTTAAATGAATCCATGAAATATTTTCTTCTCCAAATTTACTCAATAAGTTGCTAATGGATTTAAACCTTAGCCCCGTTTTCTCTTCAGATCTATGCATGTAAGATTTCCCCAATTAAATTTTGTCTACCCATATGAAAATGCATATAGCCAAAATAGGAAAACTCTCAGAAAACATATGGAAGACATGATGAAGACAAGAAGTGCATGATGTGGAAATAGCATAACCAAGATCACAAGAGTCTACCCGGATTCTGATGCTAAATCACTTTTCCTCAGAAAACCCGCAGAGCAAGCTCCTTCCCTCTCCAACGATTCCTGAGTCTTCCAATGCTCCAAAACGCTCTCCAAAATTCCTCCTTTAAGCCTCTTGGAGTGCCTGAATATAAAGGACTCTCAAGAATGCCTCTAGAAACAACTAGAAGGTGTAGCCAACTAAGCACGAGTTTTTTTTCCAACTTCCCAAAATGAGTCTTAAGGTTGTAGACACCATGTGCTTAATTGTGCGCTAACCCCCGTGTTGTTGACATAAGAGAAATAAAAAGGTGCATTAACTCTTAAGCAAGCTTATAACTTTTATTTAATTTTATTATTATTAATTTTAAATTTATTTACATTTATTTAATTCTTTTCTCAACTAATTCTCATTTAATTAATTATAATTAAATATTAAAATCATGATATTATATCAATTTTCTCCAAATAATTAATTTATTAATTAAATCTATTTATTAAGACTTAATTAATAGGAAATTCACCATAGACCTCCAAGATAAAATATGAAAACCCATCATAGAACAACCCATACAAAATCAGTCTAAAGGGTTAAACATCACGAATTATGTCATCCAACATATTCAGTGGGTGAAATATCTAGATATTTGTCTCATCTTTCTAGGACAATGGTTTAAGGGTTTGGGATTTGGACTTGAGAATTTATCTCCCTTCTCTTATCATTGAGATAGTATTATAGGGTACGCTCATCCTAGCAATTAAGGGAAGTGTATATATATATATATATATATATATAGTGCTAAACTAAACAGGCAATGGCAGGAAGTGGTGCATCGTGTAGATCCCGACTAGTAGGTGACTACGACTCCCTTCCTTAACCATATCGGAAACGCCATACAAAAGAACAATCAAGCACACCATACACATGCAAGTATGGAGTAAGTATCCATAATAAAACACATGAGATAATAAATCATCTAACTAATCATCATCATTAACTGAAAACAATGTAATGATCATCATGCATACATGAAATGTAAAGTCTAAATAATCTCATTATATATCAACTGAATCCATAACATAATGTCTGATAGTCTCAAAACAATACCACTAATCCATCAACATAAAACTAGTCTAACATAGTCTGATAATAGTAGCAACAATGTGTCTAAAAAAAAAAAGTGAGCGAGGGCAGGCACTACATTCAATCTGCTAATCATGTTTCTTCTTGTATGATTCGAAGTTGACCTGTAAAAAAAGGTAGTATTCCTATCTCCCTCAGTTCACCATTGAACCCACGATCTTTGCTTCCAAAATATTTCCTCCCTCAGAACGATATCCTTCTATTTTTTTCTATACTCTTCTTTTTGAGTAGCTTCTTCCAAATTATTTCCCTCAACCATCTCCCCTTATAGCTTCTTAAGTTTTCCCTCCACTTCTCTTTTGACTTTGAATAAATCTCCAAAGGAGCTCTTAGCCCAGCCCTTAACATTTCTTCTTATATTATCTAACTTTTGAGTTAGTCTATACATAGCAATACCATCAATCCTTATATTGCATCACTCTTGGATGTGGTCTTTTAATTCTGGGTGAAATTGCCACATTATCTTATACTTGAAAGGTTTTGGGCCACCTCTTATACCATCCTCCTAATGAAAGATTAAAGGGGAATGGTTTGAAGCAGTTCTTGTGAGGTTCTCCAAGAGGGAATTACTCAATCGATTCCAGTTCCTCGTCACCGTCAGTCTATCCAATCTTACTTGAATGAGATCAATTCCTTTTCTATTGCTGCTACCACCCTCCAATTGCTGGCGCAGGAGAAGGACAAAATGAAGCTGGACATGGAGGATTACAAGCTCCTCTATAAATTTCTTGCTGAGGACTGGGCTAGGGTGCTTATGGCCAGGAAAGGAAAGGAAAAGGATGAAAAATAAAGTGGGATTTTATGACCCTAGTTTTTTTTGTTTTCGTCTACTATCTGGTTCACTAGTCTATAGTTGTTACTCAAACTTGGGTTGGCCTATATGCCAACAATTTTATATTCTGATCTTTAATAGTATGTTAAGTATTATAGGTTTCGATACTAGAATAGATGTTAATGGTAGTGTGTTGTTTTTGGGATGGGTTGGTTTGTTCATGCCAACAGTTTTTACTTTGAACAATCATAGTATGGTTAGTACTATAACTGTTAATTTAGTTTGATTAATTCTCTGTTAGCTGGTTGTTTCTTGTTTGTTAGTGTAATTCTCTGTTATAGTGATATCTCCTATTTGTTTTGGCTAGTAGTGTGTTGGTTGCCAACATTTTGTTTGTAAAGGCCAACCCCCTAGTTTTGGTCGATTTATATTTCAAAAACAACTTAATTTTTCATTTATTTTAATAATTAATATATAAAATGAAAACATGATAATCTCATATATTATCATATAAGTGTTAATTTTTACTCGGTGAATATAACAAATAATAATCTTAAAACTTGGGTTCAAATCTACTTACACTTTAAAACTAAACTAAATAATCTCATAATTAAAATGTTAATTTTTACTCGGCGAATATAAGAAAAGATAAAACTAATATAAAATAAGATCGAGAGGATAGAAGTATTAATTTTTACTCCACGAATTTAAGAAAAGATAAACTAATATAAGATAAGATAGACGAGAGGAGCATTTTTTATTGAAAAAGTTAGAAGTGTGTTGTTGCACATATTAATTACGGAGTATTTATATATGGGATGACCATGTAGAAGGGCACCGGCTACGGTGCAACATATTTGCACCGTGCCGTTTGCGTTTCCGTCAGTCTCCCCACTCCTCTGACGACTTTTCCGACATGCACGCTTTCAACTCTCCCGTACTCTGTTGAAAGTGCTGGACTTTCTGACATGTACTTTTACATCCCTCTTTTATTATTACGATGTTTATATTATTTTGTTTTTGTAAATTGTAAATGTTTAAATGAATAGAATATGTATTATTTTTTTATTTTAGATAAGTAAAAAGATTTTAGATACATATTTTTAATGTAAATTTTAAATTTTAAAAATATAGAAATAAGATAAAAAAACATTTATTTTAAATAAGTAAATTATCTATAAAAAAATTTGAATTTTTTTAAATTTATTTATTTATTATTATTATTTTTTAATTAATGGATAAGAAATCGAAGCCACAAAATTTGAATATCTTAATTAGAATGGGAGATTAAAAAAATTCAATAATTTCTTATATTTTATAATCACATTATTATCAATATATTATAAAATTTAACAATTTTTTATATATTATTAAATAAAAAATACTTTACCAATAAGTAAATTTTAATATATTTAAGATTTCTAAAAATCTTTCATTTATTTTATAAAATTTAATTTATTAATTTTATTTTATTATATATTCTATGTTTGTGTACTTGTGACTCTTTTATTTTTTATTTTTTTTATCTTTATACTATAGTTGTGCATCATCTTTAATTTTGAAATAATCATAATGTTAAGATATTAGATCATGACCATTAGCTATGTTAATTTGTTACGTTATTATTCAATTTTATTTTTTAAAAATTATAAATGAATTTATTTAGAATTTTGTCAAATAAATTTTTTAATTGTATGTTGGGCCTATCGATCACTATAATTATTATACTCATATGCATTTATTGGATGTCAGAGATTAATGAACATGAGCATAAAGTTTTTACTTTTTTCACATTTATTTCACTATATTATGTTATAGTTATTTCATGAATGTTCCATTCAGATTTCTTTACCCATATCTTATTTTCATGATAAATTACAGTGTGTGCTACGAGATTGAAATATCAATAATATTTAAAAATTTATTCTAATATTTCGTTCACTAATTGATATATTTTACTTGGTTTTTAAAATTTTAAAATTAAAAGTCACCTTATCATTGAGTTTAATCTATCCACATTCTAATTAATATAATATTTTTTTCTTATAACTATTTTACTTATATTTATTTAATTACTATATTTCAAAAATTTAAAACTTACAACAATATAAAAATCAAAATAATAATCTATTTTAATATCTAAAATAAAATAATTATTTTCATATTATATACTTCTTTAAAATATATTTTATTAAATTTATAATTAATTAATTTAATAATATATATAATTATTTCATTATGTTTTATAATATATTAACAATAATTTAAATTGAATTTCTCTATCTTCCATTCTAAGTAAAATACTTAAATTTCACTAAAAGAAAATTACTTCTCCAAAAAAAATTATTCTATCATTATATTTTAAAAATTAAAAAATTAAAAAATATATCTAAAATCTTCTTTGAAACAATTTTAACGTACAATGTGTCTCACAAACATGATTTCTAATTCATTTAAGATGAGGACTCTCACTCCTCTAATTCATTTCACTCCTTTAATTCCTTTAACATGATCATTCCTCTAATTCTAATTAATCTAATTAATTTAACACTAATTCTTTTAGAATGATCACTCCTCTAATTTTATTTCATTTAAGTCATGTTAATAACACGAGTATTAAAAAATAATACGAATATTAAAAAAGGTGAAGTGTTAAATAACATGAGTAATAAAAAAGGTGAAAGTAATATTAAATAACATGGCTAATAAAAAAGGTGAAAGTCATATTAAACAACATGAGTATTAAAAAAAGTGAAAGTCGTGAATATTAAAAAAGGTCATTCTTTAGTGTTAAAAGGTCAACTTAAATTCAATTTAAAAGAGACTTCAACTTATTCATTTAATCTATCTAATTCATCTAAGTCATTTAACATGAATACTAAAAATGAATACCAACTTATTCATTTAATCTAATTCATCTAAGTCATTCAAAGACTCTCACTCCTCTAATTCATCTAATTCACCTAAGTCATTTAATTCATCTAGTAATTCCTTCATTTAAGATTACGACTCTCACTCCTCTAATTCATCTAAGTCATTTAATTCATTTAAGTACTAAAATGTGACTTCCACTCCTCTAATTCATCTAAGTCATTTAACATGAAAATAAAATACAAGTAAACGAATCCCAAATCTAAAGTGGAACATTCATGAAATAACTATAACATAATATAGTTAAATAAATGTAAAAAAAGTAAAAAAGTTATGCTTGTGTTAATTAATCTCCGATGTCCAATAAATGCAATAATGCAATAGACAATAGGTTCAGAATTTAAGAATAATAATTATAGTGATTGATATGCCCAAATACAATTAAAAAATTCATTTAATAAAATTCTAAATAAATTTATTTATAATTTTTTTAAAAATAAAATTGAATAATAACATAACAAATTAACATAGCTAATGACGATGATCTAATATCTTAACATTATGATTATCCTTCAAAATTAAAGATGATGCACAATTATAGTATAAAGATAAAAAAATAAAAATTCAAAGAGTCACAAGTACATAAACATAGAATATATAATTAAATTAAATTTTATAAAATAAATGAAAAATTTTTAGAAATCTTAAATATATTAAAATATACTTATTGATAAAGTATTTTTTATTTAATAATATATAAAAAAATTATTAAATTTTATAATATATTCATAAATAAATTCATTTATAATTTTTAAAAAATAAAATTGAATAATAACGTAACAAATTAACATAGCTAATGGTCATGATCTAATATCTTAACATTATGATTATTTCAAAATTAAAGATGATGCACAACTATAGTATAAAGATAAAAAAAATAAAAAATAAAAGAGTCACAAGTACACAAACATAGAATATATAATAAAATAAAATTAATAAATTAAATTTTATAAAATAAATGAAAGATTTTTAGAAATCTTAAATATATTAAAATTTACTTATTGGTAAAGTATTTTTTATTTAATAATATATAAAAAATTGTTAAATTTTATAATATATTGATAATAATGTGATTATAAAATATAAGAAATTATTGAATTTTTTTAATCTCCCATTCTAATTAAGATATTCAAATTAAGATATTCTAATTAAGATATTCTAATTAAGATATCTAAAATAAAAAAATAATACATATTCTACTCATTTAAACATTTACAATTTACAAAAACAAAATAATATAAACATCGTAATAATAAAAAGAGGGATGTAAAAGTACATGTCAGAAAGTCCAGCACTTTCAACAGAGTACGGGAGAGTTGAAAGCGTGAATGTCGGAAAAGCCGTCAGAAGAGTGGGGAGACTGACGGAAACGCAAACGGCACGGTGCAAATATGTTGCACCGTAGCCGGTGCCGTAGAAGGCAACTGTGGGGCAATTGGAAAAGATTGTTGAACAGGGCTGTCATTTCGCGTACCTTCCATAAAGATTCTTCAAGAATTTGTCAGCATAAATTTGGCGAGTCCTGTACCTACTTACTAACTAGGCAATGCGTAGACGTAACTCCAAACCATTGACTCCACAATCTAAGATTCCGCGCAGATCCAAAAAAATGAGTTGGAGGCTTCCTCCTAATCCCGTGAAATTGTTCAGGTTATATTCGCTACGTATGCAAGGTCATTATGTAGGTTCACCGTTCTCTACAATTCAGAAAGTTGTTGGGCAAGATTTCAAGTTATATAATATTTTTTGTAAAGAAATTAATTAATGAAAGTCTCTCTATTGACTGTTCGTGAGGTTCTTCATTAAAACTGCGAGGCTACAATTATTGGACTTCAGACCAGACAACATTACCTTGCAACTACACTGGAGTGCCTACAAATCCAGTGATTGTAATTAATGGGATGGTCCATTGGAATATTCCATTCTCAGTGCATTTAAAGGAAAATAAATCTCCGATTTAGTTTAAGTGTTGCAGAAACTTATAAATGTTGTATTAACAGTGGGAATTCATCTCAATATTTCATTCTCAGTGAATTTAAAGGAGAATATCCCTGATTAATTTCAGTGTTGCAGAGACTATAAATGTTGTATAAACAGTGGGAGTTCATTTCAAGATTTCATTCTCAGTGAATTTAAAGGAGAATTTGTCTCTGGTTTAATTTCAATGTTGCAGAGACCTATAAATGTTGTGTTAACAGTGGGAATTCAGAATGAATTTAAACATACTTATTTGTTTATATAAATGTTGTACTCACAGTGGAAATTCTGTATACTAGGTGATGAATTTAAACTATCTGTTAACGTAAGTGTTGTACCAATATTAACGGTGGGAATTCAATTCAAAATTCAGAAAGAATTTAAACCAAGTATTTCTGAAACCTTTATGATGATGAATGTTCTGTTTCTTGAACAGAGTTTCCGTCATTAGAACTCGTAGTACTTGTAAAGAACATACACTCTTTGGCTTAACTTACAATAAAGAATCAGCTGGTAAGGGAATATATTAAGACTTAAAAAAAATATTGCTGTAAAATTTGCATCTAACCTTCGTGATCACATTTTCTGAAGGCTTAAAGATCCGAAAACAAACGACATCCGCATACAAAAAAACATCTGTCAACAAGTTTTCAATTGACAGGATAATCAACTTGAAATTCCAGACATGATTCCCATTAAATTCATCATGCAACGGCTAATTTTCGTTACTCTGTCGTCTGGTCTGTACCAAGCCTAAACTCCGTACATTCAATCCTGATATCCGTTGCCCACCATTGATGAATCCCATGAACAGTTTGAAAATCAGACGCGGGGCTTCGATTAACAAGAAGCCTAGCAGAAGGAATCAAATGCCCTGCCTCGGCCTCTTTCCCAAATGCAGAAAACACCATCGCCCGAATCGAATGCTGCGCCGCAAGGCTCGCAATGCCACCGGCCCCTTTCTTCTTCATGGCCACCTGATTCCCAAAATACCCCAAATAACCCGAGCACAAATCATCCTTGGGATTCACATACAGACAAGGAACCCACCATTGCAGGACAGAAAACATTCTCTGCGACTCAATCCGAGTGTCCTTCCCACGAAGCGTCACGGCCAGACCGGCTTTCACCAAACTCCCGGCAAAGTGCAATCCGCGCTTAATTTTCTTGCTCTTGATCCTCTCCATGGGCGCCGAAATAAAAGGGGGGTTGAAAAAATGGGCTTCCAGAAAACGCCCCTCCGCTTCTGCAATTTTCCGTCCCGCTAACATTCCAATGGCGGCACCCAGAGAATGCCCGGCGATCCAAACATTTTCACAACCATATTTATCAGCATTTGATTTAACTGCATCAAATCCGGTGCGAAAACGAGACGTGGTGTGTAATCGGTTTGTGAAAACGTGGAGATCCAGGCGGAGGTCTCTGCCCAGGGATTCACGCGTTTTCACCGTTCCTCGGAAAGCCACCACTATTTTGGGGGCTCCCGCGGCATTCGAACACACACCCGCGGCTTTTTTGCTCCATTTGTAAACCGACCCGAAGATTGAACCGTCGACGCTGTCGAACAGAGGTTGAATGAGCTTGAATTTGAAGAAACTCCACCATTTTTCAGCCAGGGCGTCCGGGCCGTTCCTGTGCTCTTGCCGGTCTCGTTCCTGCACCACCACGCCCTGCACTAAACTGGCCGCAATGCATCGCCTGTGATCAGGATCCGACCTGAAAAATCAATACATCAGAAACCCCAATCGGGAAAAAAACCGCTGTTTTTCAACATCACGCCGATTTGGGACAAAAATTCATGAGTGACAAGATAGTTTATAGAAGTGAACATGTTTTTTCTTCAGGATTTGAAAATAACAGTTTATGGAAAACAATGTACATTATTATTTTTAGACCGATCTTAAAAGGCACTTTCTGTCTTGCAAAATTGCGTTATATTTAAGCTCGGCAGAGAAATACAATGGCGGTTTTACATTTCTTACCAGTCGATGGTGGTCAGATGTGCAGGCCCAGATATCTTGAAGATCTGGCGATCGCTCACCATATCATTTCTTGGCCTCATTAACTGTCTATTTTCTCCAGACTTTCAACGCTTAAACTATGTTATCCTCTGTAGGCTACAAGGACACGAAGGATTCTGCATATTTAGCTTCCGCCCCCCATGAGAAAAACTTTGAGCCCGTTGAACGCCTTACAGACATCCTCTACCGAATCCCTCTGGTGATCATCTCTTAAATTACCAGATGCGCGGTTTCAGTACTCGCGTGATCTTCCAGGAAATTGCCAATGTTTACCCCCCAAAATTTGTAAAATCGAAGTCAAATCATTGAAATTTGAGTCAAGGAAACCCAATTTTATTTAATACGAAGGCAATTGAGAAAAGCTACGATGGATCGTGTTGAGTTGTTCCACGTTGCCTGGAACGCCCCAAATGAGAACTTTCCACCCTCCGGGCCCTACCATCATCGACTCTACTTAATTAAATCCCATCGCCAGGAACCCGCCTCGTTATATGCTTTGAACTTTCAAACTGAAGGGTATAAAGATACGTATGTGTGTAACGACGTGTGTCATGGAAATATATTTTATATTTTATATAATAGTTGAGAGATATTCTTTTAGAGACATTTATTGCATTTTAATCTAAAATTCAGAGACTTTTATTGCATTATAATATAGAACTATATTGCATGACGAATACAATTAAAATTATTTTAAAAATAAAATTGTTAAAATAAAATTACCATTTGCATTCAAAATGTGTGCAACGGTTTTGTCCATAGTAAGATATACACATTTAATTTAATTTTTCCGTGTGCTTTCTTTAACCAAGATTTGAACTTTTATATTAATTTCTAATGCAATCTAACTCATTTTTATATGATTACAACTAATATCTATTTAGATCCTTCATTAAATATTTAAGAAATTATTAAATCATAAAAGTAAATATAATGAGATTAATCTAAATGATATTTTATTTTATTGAAGCTTATAAAGGCTTAAATGTGATTTTTAAATTTTTTTTAATTCATAGTAATAAAAGTTTTGAAAGTTAATAAAAAAAAATTAATTTTTTTATGGAGGTTCATCTTTTTTGGCCTAGCCTCTTTGGTTAAAAATCAAGGATTGAGGGGTATCCATTCCACCAAATTTATCAAGGCAAAGGAAAATTCCTTGAGTTTCTTTAGATTATATGATGTTTGAGAAATAAAAGGGGGGTGGGCTTGCATGATCTTGTTCTTAGAAATAAAGCTTATGGAGGTAAATTTGTTTGGCATATGATGAAAAAACCAAATAGTATGTGGTGTCAAATTATGCAAATGAAGTATCTTGATTCTATGGATCCTAATTGTATTATTTCGGCTTTCGTTCTCCCCTAAGGTTCTGAGGTGTGGAAATTTATGTCTAACTCTATAGAAGTAATTGCAAATTATGTTTCTTGGGAAATTAATGGTGGTAAACTGGCTTGTTTTTGGGAAGATTTGTGGAATGTTCTTCCTCCTCTTGCTAACATTCAAGAGTTTTCAGATTCTATTCAATTGTTTAAGTCCACTTGGCGGGGGGGTGCAGAGAGGTTTGTGATTATGTGGAATCAGTGGATCCTTTTGCCTGTCAAGTTCCTAGGAAAGATTCTTCAATTCTACCTATTTCATATTCTACTAATATGCTTTTCAAAGAAATTTCAAACAAAAGGCAAGTTTTCCTGCATGGTCATGAGGATGGAATTTTTGGGTCCTAGCTAAAGATGGTTGTTGCTCAGTTAAGGCAAGGTATTTGGCTCTTTGTAGATTGGGGGATGATAGGAATAAAAAAAGAGTCTTCTCTTTATGTTGGAATGATTCTACTTTACCTAAAGTGGGTTGCTTTTCCTGGCTTGCTCTTAGGAAGCATCCTCTAACCAGTGACAGATTGGAAAAATTAAATATTGCTCACTAGTTCAATTGTCTCCTTTGTTAGCAAGATCTCGAGGATGTTGATCATATTTTTTTACAATGTGAGTTTGCACAGATTTGTTGGAAGTTTGTTCTTCAAAAATTGAATTATTCAATGTTACTTCCTAATTATCTTTGGGATCTTTTTGAGTCTTGGCCATTACTTTATTCAAATTTTCTCCTTGCTTCAATTTAGAAATGCTCTCCTTCCCTATTTGTTTGGTCTTTATGGTGGGAGAGGAACAAACAAATTTTCAAGCACTCTTCCTCTTTGATTGATGGTGTTGTTCTTACTATTGAAAAATCAATTTCATAATTGGTCCTAGCAAACATAAGAATAATTCTTCGCATATTTTTTTCTCCAATTGGGATGATTCTTTTCTCAAGGAGTGGAAGTATATTTCTCCCCCATCCTTTCTCATTGTTAATGGTCCCTTGAAATTGGATAGATCTCAAATCAAATGGTTGCCACTTGAGTATGGATTTATTAAGATTAATTTTGATGGTGCCTCTTGAGGTAACCTTGGCATCTCAGGTATTGGTGTTTGTTTGTGAAAGCACTATGGGTTTCCCATAGCCTTTAAATCTTTGCCTATTTTGATGGGATCTAGTAATACTACTAAAGGTTCTTCTTTGCTTCAAGGTTTGGTTCTTGTCTCTTCTCTAAAGATTGCCCAAGTCCATGTTGAAGGTGATTTTATGATTACTATTCAAGATTGCATTAATAGGAAAGTGCTCAATCGAAACTTGGCTTATATCTTCAAGAAAATTTGGAGGCTTGTTGACGCATTTGAAAGTTGTCCTATTTCACATTCTTACCAAGAAGGGAATCAAGTTGCCGACTTTCTTTCAAATTTGGGATGTGATGGCATTGGGGTTGATATGCATGATGTGACTAGAACTCTTAGTGCACATTCCAAATTGACGGATATCATTAATGATGAGTTGGTCACTATATGATGTCACTGCAATATTTTGTCCTTCTATCCTTGGCCTGGTTCATTTTACTGATTTGGTGATATCTATAATTGTTCGTTGGGGAGTTGTTTGTTGTCACTGTTAGCCTTGGTTCTTTCTTGGATGGCTTCATATTTTTGAGTTGATGCAGAGTTTTTTCTGAGTCTCTGGTCAATCTTCAATCGACAGATTTTGATGTTCTGGATTGTCATATGAAAAATGTAATGGATATTTTCATGCCAAGATTTAGGAGTTCTTGGAAGTTCATAGGATTCTTGTGAGCTTTTTTGGTAATTGGACTGAGAAGTGGGGTTTTTTTGCTAGTTCTTTCCCCATGGAGTCCTTGAACTAGTTTTTAAATTATATTTATATATATAGTGGTATATACCACTTTCACCCAAAAAAAATGATAACGTCAAAATTTTAAATAGCAAATTTAAGATTACTCTTTATTGTAAGAATTTGGCTTAGGCTAGAATTGACCCAAGAACCAAAGAACTCAACACAAGCACACAATAGACCAAAATAGATAGAGTATGATTAGAATGACGATATTCATTCAATATGATAGCTTAGCCCACTTGAGAGTACACTAGGAGTGCCAAGAGAGCTTCTAGAATGCATAGAAGTCAACATCATGATATGTTATACAACCAGGCACATGTCCACCAGATATGGGTTATCCTCCATTGAGCACGGGATTAAGTGTGATGATGTGAGGATAAGCCTACAATGGTGTAGCACGCAAATCAGTGGTGTAGACAACATGTGCTAAATGAGGAGTGCAAATAACTGTGTTGTCAACATGACAACTTAGTGAATGATGCATACTCCTGTGTTGTAGACACCATGTGCATAATTAGAGTTGCGTAACTCAATGAGAGTACACAAACTCCTAAGTGTCTCACCTAAAATAATAATAAAATAATACAAAATAATTAAATAATGCATTAA